>OY728160.1:623385198-624025448 GCA_963277665.1 Viscum album
ATCTATCACATCTTATCTGAATGGGGCTGAGGTCATGACTCCTCAAGATCTCTATAATAGCCAATGGGTTGACGACTATCACAGAGTAGGAATATCATGACCAATGGAGGTTGTATACTATGTACGTGTACACATGCACCCATATTCATTCCCAAACAATGTTCAAATGTAAAAAAACTAAAAAATCATGTAGGCATATAAAAAATCCCACAATTAGAGTATTATTTTAAGGAATGTAATGTAAAAAAATCTAAATACAAGACCACCACAAATGATTCTGAAAACAATTGCAACCTAAATGTAAATATAGGGACTTCTGTCAAAATACCCAGAACATGCATCAGTCTATCTTGTCTCACTAAACACCTTATGTTCTTGGTCCCCTATGTAGTATATAAAAAGGTTGATCATTTTTAAAAGACACAAAATGAGTTGGTAAATCCCATGTTGGTGTGAGTATAAAAATACCTATTAGGACACACCAAAACTTAAAAAACATATAATAGTATAATAAAAGTCTTCTTGGAAATTTTATACGTCCCTATAAAATATAATAAGAGTATAAAAATACACTCATCAAAGACACACTATCTCAAGGTAATTACATAACTGTAATTACTTGCGATGGATTTTAGCTGAAATGTTTTACTTAGCACTCATCTTGGAGAACAAACTACATGATTCAATTATAACTGATGAAGTTCGACCAAGAGGTAGTTCACATAAGTTGTTTCCATTATAAGTATATGCTTGATGTATAATGTGATATGGTATATAGATGAGGATCACTATAATGACCTGCTTATCCTTATTGGCTTTAGAATACCATAGGTCATTACTTGTCCGTAAGCGACATCCCCAAGGCGCCAAAGGATGGCAATAAATGATGAAGGGTTTCAAAACAAGTGGGAGATGATTTACCCTTTTAGAACATACCACAGAACCTACAACCATAACAAAACTAATCAACTAAATGATGCATGATAAAATCTAAGACAACACAACCATTTATTTCATCATAAACCAACCAATAGTACCATAGTGGAAACTAACACTAAATCAGAGTAAACAACAGAAAGACAAACTAAAAGACTACAAGATGACAACCCAACTCCATGCTTCACAAGCTCCAAGATCCAACATCACGAACCAGCCCATGTATCACATAGTAGTGATATAAACATGTGACACTTTACATTTTCCAACATCCCACTATATGACATCTGCAAAAGCACCAACATGCCAAAGCAGGGGGTGAGTAATGAAACATAGTAGATTTTCCCAGATGACTTCCCAACCCATGCCTCTTGGATAAAACATGTTAGCACATTTATATAAAACAATTTATATAAAATAATTCCAAACAGTTCACAATATAGCAAGTTCCATGTCAAAACAATTTTCCAACAAAAACAATATTTCTCAAGAAATCTACCAAACAAAGTTTCCAATCAAACTAACAATTCCATTTTGTCACATTCATTCCATTTCAAAAATCCACACAACCAACCAGGCATGAAACCTAGACCTCCATGTACTCACGAGTGGTGAGTTATCCTTCCACCAAGCCATCATTTAGTGGACTACCTTGACGGGGGTACTTCACGACCTTATCCGTCACATCCTTTTTATGGGGGTACTTCTTGCCCTTATCCTTCCCAACCTTTTTATGGGGTTACTTCTCGCCCTTATCCATCCCAATGCATATGAACAAACACAAAAACCCATGAAAATCCAAGCCAAAACCAAGTGTGTTCAAAACCTTTCAATAAATCATCAAACCTTTTATTGAAAACCATTTCTTTTAAATAGAAAAACCATACCATTTTAAATTCACTTCAACGAACACTTTCCAAAAACACACAATTTCCATCACCCGTTAATTAAAATGGGATTCAACAATTATTTCACAGCAGATAAACAAACCATTTCAATCAAGGAAGACAATTTGAAAATAAGCCTTCAAGTTCTATGAAAGAGGAATCGGGAGTGAAGCCACTGACCTCAAAGGTTTTTATTGTAACCATAACAAGTGGAGAACGTACAATAAAACCCGGCTGATTCACCAAGGATCTTCCTTTGATCTCTTCTCCTAACCCAACCAAGACCAAATCCCTTCATTTTTAGAAACTACACAATTAGATCTACCCATAACGGGTGTAGATCTAAGAAACCGGGGGAAGAGGAGAGGTAGATCTAAGTATATATGAGAAACCAAAGAAGAACAATCACATACCTCAAAAATCTGGCTTCTATTCGCCAAGAGAAGCCTTCCGATTGCCTCCGGAATGCTGAGAGAACCCTCTTTAACCTTAGGAGAACCAAAATACCGAGTTAGGGCCGCTTATGAGCTTAAACGAGCCACATAGAGGCAAAAAGGTGTGACATCCACTTTTATAGGATCTCATTTAAGTGGCCACACAGTTAGTTCGCACGGTTTGACAAACCGTGTGCTAACCATGTGCTAACTGTGTGTTAGCTACTACCTCAACTGCCCTTCTCACATGGTTTGGATGCACAGTTATACAAACCTTCATGTGGAAGCCACTGCCTCCAAGACCCACTACGCACAGTTTGGCATCACGGTTTAGACAAACCATGCGCCACCCGTGCGACTTCCCCTTTGCCGTAAAACTTCATTCCGAGTTCTCCTGACTCTCCCATATGTCACCCTTAACATTATAACTATAAAAAAAATCATGAAAGGGTTACTTACCAGAAACTGGGGGTACTACAGTCACACTCAAGGCCATGGGGATCCCAACAAATCAATCTAGATTAAACTGCTAATTAAAGGATCAAATTCAACATTATGTTGGCCATGACGATACTATGAACTCCACTCTGGGTATGAAGATTATAGAGGGTGTCACTCAGGGCCTCACAGAAGGATTATATCAAATATATAAAAGAATTCCTACTGAAGGGATAATTTTACTATGTGTAGGAAGTGATTCTATACTAACTCATAGGGAATGGATATGGGGAAAAACCCTAAAGAAACATATCGAAGATACATAAGAAAAGGTATCCAATACAACATCATGGGATTATATGGTGTATTGAATAGTTTACACAACATGTATCTTCGACCTCAGGTCCTGCTCATGTAAACAATATGATTCTATGTCCATTTCTATGATTGTGTCCTTATAACAGTATGCAGTGTGTGACTACCCCTGTACAATTGTTCATGTACAGGTACACAAATTAGTTGGTGTATACCGAGCTTGGTCATGTCATTATAGGTGTACATGACATTCCCAATCCTATATATTCCATCCTCTGTCAGTGTACCTTCATAGGTACACACTAAGCTACCAAAGGGGGACCACATTCTATGTGAAAGGGTCACAAACCAAATAATACTTAACTTCAAACTGAATTCCTAGCCGTCAATAGATGGATCCCACATGGCGTGTAGCTATTAATTCTACTCTGTATTGATTGTGATTTTCTGGAAATACATATATTAATTTTATGCATCTCCTTCACTACTCTGGCTACCAATCTATTGATGATTAATTCTAGAATCAATGAGTGTTGATGTTCGGTCCACTCTTTTATCGAATCGTTGAAAACCATACATCAAAACCATTTTGAGAACACCTTCAAATATTTTTTCCATTATGTAGTGAAGAACATGAAAGTTTTGTATCTACATCATACAAACCACATCCATCTACTTTTTCAAACCACTATCACCTCATGTTGAGCCCAGATCTATAATATCGAATTGTTTTATCATGGAACGGGTGCACAATGATCAATTTCCTCGATAAATTTATAACCACAGGCTAATGAATAATGCTCCTTGTGAATTATGAATCATGGGATAAACACACAGTAATAATCACAAGGAACAGACATTGGTCTATGTTTGTGTATACCTCGATTCATTGTCATTAGAATGATGATTGTATAGATAAAATATATTCACAAATAAATTCTCCCAATTCTGGAATAATCTTAGACATCATGCAATAAACACGATTTTGGACTCAATGTGTTGGTTTTTTCATTCATATGGGTCATAGAAGTCATAAATGGGAAATGAATTCAATCAAAAAAATGTCCCACCTGGATTTGAATCAATCCTTGATAATGTATGATCCTACTTCATTATCATTAGAGAGATCACTTAATCATGTTGATCATTGGTCACTGAACTATGATCTAGTTATTTTTCATCTGGAAAAAATCCCCCAATGTTTTCTCCTACAGATCTCCAATGGATCTAGGTTAATGTGGCTAAACATGGGGATATTTTTTAATTGTATACTTATAGTAGAACATTGGTCAATGTATCAATGGATGAAATAAAATAATTAAATTAATTATTTTTTTCATTTTTTTCTCCTGATGTATTTTCTCTAAATGCCTCATGCCAAGAAATGTTATGTCACACCTATGGTGAAAATTTAATGATGAACTCATTGGTTCCCTTGGATTTATGATTTAGACCTTAATTTAACAGTTTTTCCACTTTTTCAGGAAAATTTCTTACACATACCATTTAATATATTTAATATGTTTCAAACATTTATTCTAGGCACACCAGGCCATAGAATCACACATCATCTCAGTTCTAGATCTCAAAAATAATCTATAAAATATACAAAAATAATACTTGAAAAAACACAGGTCATTATATGTATATTTTTTTATTTATACATTCTCGTTAACTATCCGATGTGATCATATATCATCCACACATTCACAAATAATTAACCAAGAATAAAGAATAAATAGTGATGTCATAATGAGTTATTTTATACTTCATGATCCATCGAAAAGATTATATATCAACATAAATGCTTTGGGAATTTTTTGAGTTGAATACTAATTCAAATTTCAGAAACCCATCTTCCCAATTATATCACTTCATTTTTAGATACACTCTTGATCTCAACTAGAACCATTTCATTGTTAATATCTCCATTTTTTAATATATACACAAAAATAGGTGATGGAAACATGGCATATTATAATTCAATTTTATCTCTGAAATGTGGAAACATGGTCCATTATACAATTAAAGATAGATTGGTGATTATAAAATAATTTAACAATGATATATAATAATTAAATTATGCATTATAAAACATAAATGAAATTATAAAAAAAGATAAATATATGTTCAAAAATATATGGGTTGGTCTAAGCTCATGATCAATTGAAATGAACTAACAACACATTATAAAAATTATGTATTTTAAAATTTCAATTTATGTGATTTTATAGTACATGAAAATTTTATTGAATATATTTTTAATTAATTATTGATACATCCCTTGTATCTTTAAAAAAATTAAAATATTCCATATGTGTTTATTATTTGTTATAAAATTATTAATATTTTTTAGGTATTTTTAAACCTAAAACTGACCCTCCAATGGTTTTGGGTTAATTACTTTTATGTTTTGGAAAGTTATTTTATGTAAATCCTTACCATACATAGGTCAGGTTGGATTGACCTGATAGCCATGTGGGCCTATAAAAAGTTAGACTAATGGCCAGTCACATCTCCAAACCATGAGAATGTGTTCTCTATGTGGTGACATACTTTTTTGGTGTTTGAACCTTTCATGGATATTACACATTCTGCAAATCAAACATTATGAATTGGGTTCCTCATATCACCAAAATCCTTCCATGAACATGGTAAAGGATACCATGATTCAAGGGACCCTTTACTTGGATAAGCATGTTTGCCTATGGATCCTACAAATGTGTGTAACAACCCAAATATTAATTAATGGAAATTCATCTTGATCTAATTAAATGACATATTATGGTCATATAAATTGTGAAATTCATTTTTTTATGTTTCTTTATTTTAAAAAACCGTTATGAATTGTGACCATCGCTTATATAACTATTGAACAGTGATCACCTGATTAGTATAAAAATAGGCCTTTAACAAATCCAATTTACTCAAACAAAGGAAGTGATGGATTCATCTAGTAGACTTTCCCCGTATGAAGCCCATTTGTTATAGCATATAAAGGAGGTGGTATCATTGGGATTAACTCGTGACCATGCCCACGATTATCTTGAACATGTTAAGCTTGAGCGGAATCGACTACGGGAGAAGTGGAAGTTAATAAAGACTACCACCCATGAAATGTTATCTGAGCCACCCCAAGAGTATGTCACCATCGCACACATTACTCATCGGTCTTATGTTGTTGTTATAAAGGGTTATGTAACAATAAAATATCACTATGACTATGTACATTATTTTTTTATAAATAATTTTCATTCATTTTATTATTTCCACTTTGTAAATAGTTTTTAAAGAACAAATAGTATTTTTAGTAAATATTTAACTAAGAAATATATTTTGATGATTTAATGGATTATTGAATTAAATAATATTTTAATGAACTATTATTATTATTAAATTAATATTTATTAAATATGAATGATCATATAATTTTATGAATGAAATTGTAATTTTTATTAAGGTTTCAAAGAACTTTTTTCCAAAACCCTTGAATTTTTGATAAATGTCTTTTCTTATTTTAAAATTAAAAATTAACTTATTTAGATAATTATTATAAAAAATGAATATTTTTTTGTAATCAGGATGTCATAATTATCCAATGGAGAATTTTTCATAATTTTACGAGACAATCAAATTTTTGGGTAAAACTAAATACAGTTTAAATATATAATGTGTTTCATAACATCATAATGACCTAATAGTGTTGTAATAAAATATTATACACATAATTTTCGTCCAATATATGTTTTACCATTAATATAATGTGATTTTGGGTTTGTTTTATTTATTTTTAAAAGCATTAGTGGACCCTTCAAGGCTTATAAAACATGTTTTCTTTTTACATTATTTTAATTGAGAGTGTGACTCACCTCTACATAAGAAACCCTATTATTTTAAGAATTTAGGCCATTTTCCTTATAAAATATTTTTTTCCACTCAAATTTTCCAAAAACGATGGGAAAAAACCATGGTCTTGTTTGTGGTTTTGATTTGTTTATTGTAAGGTGTCCCAACCCTAAATAATAAATAATTCCATATACTTTCCTATATAAACCCACCCAAGCTCCCACTTCCTCTTCACTCAAAGCCTTTGGAGTTAGACCAACCCCGGCCCAAATCTCTCTATAATTCTACCAAGGTTCCCCAATCTCCCAATAAGCCTCTCTCAGGCATCACTCAAGCCTATGGGATCACACATCCAATTAAGGGATTTCTTCCTTTCTCATTTTTTCCAAATTTTATTTAAGTTGTTATGGCCTTTTGTTTCCCATTAAAAATATTGGGGTATGATTTATCACCTCCCCAATAATTCCCTATTTATTTTTGGATTAATGGATACCCATTTCTCTCTCATTAATTCCTCCCATGTACACCCTTTACCAAACCGAAATTCTGTGAGTGATTTCTCTCTCCCCTTTTACATCCAAGTAATTATTCTGAATTATGCATCTAAATTCCATTAAAATTGTTGGGACATGTTTCTATATGAACCCCTTACTATAAATTTCATGTATATAAAATGTGACACTCGTTTCTCTCTCATCATCCATTTTTTATGAGTTCTTATTTCAAGTCGTTGTGATGGTGAAATTGCACTACGATTATCCAAACCAATGTCATTGTGTAGTGAATACCATGCCCATTTCTCTATCAAGTGTATTCACCATTATGAACATTTACATATGGATTATAAAGCTTCATTTATGTATTCCACATCCCTTTATCATGGAATAGATTTTGATGATTTATTCCATGTTATATGATCCATGTGGAAAACTTATGCATGAAATGAAATATTTAAGAAGGGTGTGCCCTGATAGCGCTCTAATGCATTGGGTAATGTATAGTATCATGATATGTCATGTTCAATGGGTGTTTACTCATGCTAATTTATGTTCAAGAAGTTTTTACTCATGGTTCATGTGCAATGAGGGTTTACTCATACTCCATGTGCAATGAGCCTTGGCTCATGAAAATTCCATGTTAAGTGTTGTTGCCACATTTTCATGTTACGATTATCATGTATTATCATGCCTTTTTGTTCATGTTTCCCTTTTCCTCCATTTATATTCCTATTTTCTAACATTTATTGTATTCATCATGTTATTCCATGTTTTTTCCCTTAATGGGATTTATATCTCACCCTTTTTTTATGCATGTCCTCAGGTTATCCCATGCAATGCTAAGTACTTGGGAATGTAGTGGTCATGTAAAGAAAGTTTTCAATAAAGATGTTTTATTTCATGTTTTATGTTGTTTTTTAATGATCCTAAGCCCCAAATTCACTAGAACTCTCAATCTTCTATATTGTATCAAGAGAAGTGTATGTAATAAACCCTGTTTTATTGTGTAAAAAAGGGAAGGGTTGTCATAGTTGGTATCAAAGGATAGGTTTAGTTATTTTTGGGATTAGGAATAGAGAACCCTAGTGAATCCTTAGAGACCATACTAAGTATAACAAAAACATCCCTATGTTTCGGTGATTATTTAGTAAGTAGTTTATCAATAAAATACATTCGTGTGGGGATACGTGCAGGTAGAGTCGGCTTTGGCGCATATGTATCTTTGGGGTAAAACCCAAAAACTCTACTTTGAGCTAGACTCGAATGGAAACTGGTACATGATAATGGGCCTTGATGCACTCTTGGTTACGACACTCCTATATGATATGCATTGGTAAATTCACAAGCTTAGTATGAACCATTATTAATGGAATAAAAAACCCCCTAAGAATATATGTTAGAAAGTAGATCATGGAAATCATAGATTGAAGCCTATAGATTCAAAATTTAAGGAAATAAAAGAGATTTATAAGTCTTCTATTTTTGGATTACCCTTTATGTGTTACCCCTAATATTTCTTTTATTCCAGCCAATGGGCAGAATTAGGAGGACTTGGACTAAAAACCAATGTGGTGATCAATGTGTTGATTGTTCTAATGAGATGCCCAATCCGATGGGAGTGGGAATTGTAAAATTTGTCATGACACTCTCTCAGTTAAATAAATCATTGAATATAAACATGGGTCAAGATAAACTTTCAACCCCCCCACCCACCGTTGAAAGAAAAATTCTCTATCGAGAGTTTCATGAGACAAAGGCCTCATACTTTTAGTAGATCGTCTGATCCCTCAATCGCCGAACAATGGATCAAATACTTTGAAAAGACCTCATCCTTCATTAAATGATCCAAACTAGAGAATCTTCTTCTAGAATCTTATCATATAGAGGGTGAAGCTAATAAATGGTGGACATTGATAAAAAATACAAAGTCTGAGGAGGAGATCACGGTGTTTTAATGGAAGTATTTCCAAAATATGTTTTTTGATAAATATTTTCTGCACACCCTTCGGCATAAGATGGAAGGGGAATTTCTTTCCCTCAAGAAAAAAAAAGATGACAAATATGTCAGAGCATACAAGGAAAACTTCACAAAGAGTAAACGATAAACCTCTAGCATTGTCATTATCCATGAATTCATGGTTGATGACTTCATTTGTGGGCTGAAACCTAGCCTACAGAAAGCACTGGAGATCCATGACTTCGACACCTATGAGTAAAATTATCCAATGAACCCTCAAGGTTAAAATAGATATCAGAGAATTTCATGGGTATCATAGGGATAATAAGTGTAAGGTGGACTTCAATGCCAGTAGTCTGATGGATAAAATACAACGGTGCTAAGAAGATCCAGCACCCCACTTGACAATGGTGTGGAAAGAAGAACCCTGGAAATTGCCTAAAGGGGGTGAGGAAATGCTTTATGTGTGAAAGAGAAAGGCACCTAGATATTAACTGCCAACAAAAAAATATGTGGCTTCAATAGAGGAAAGGAACGCTCTATTCAATCCTCAATGTGTTGTTCATTGCTACAACTGCAAATAACCAAGGCATCTTGAAAATTAGGGACCTAAGCCATGGGTTTTTGTAGGAAACCAACAACCTCTAAGGCAGCAAGGGATAACTTTTTCCATCCCTACTCCCAAAGTGAACCTTGAAAATGAAGTGGTGAAAGGTACGCTAGTTATATATTCAAGAATAGAGAATGTACTTTTTGATTCAGGTTCTACGCATTCTTTTATTTCCAAAAAGTTTAGTAGAACAATCCAAGAACCACCACAAATCATGGAAGTAAAGATGTCGGTGAGTACTGAAAATGGGGAAGTCATTGCATCCCATGAATATAAATTCATTGATGTCATAATCTGTGCATTGAATCTCCTAGAGAACCTCGTCATACTCCCTCTGGTATAATTTTATGCAATTCATGGCATGGAATAGATTTCCTTATATAGATCCAACATAAATTTCCGTGAGAGGGAAATCACTCTCCATGTGGAGAATAGACCACTGATTCTATACAAGTGTAAGGAGAAAGATTAATCTTCTTTAGCTCCATCATCTCAAGTGTGGATATTACTACCCTATGCGCACTTATATCTAGCTCATATGATTGAGTCTATGGAGGAATCCATCCATGAAGACATGCATATTGGGATGGAATTCGCTGAAGTATTTCACGAGATATTTCATGGTCTTCCTCTTAGATGAGATGTTGAATTCTCAATTGATATTATACCTGGGGCATTTTTAATATCCAAGACTCTATATAAAATGGTTTTTGTGGGGCTTCAGGAGCTGAATATACAACTACAATAGAATTTGGATAAACGGTTTATACGCCCATGTGCTTCACCTTAAGGTGCACCAGTCCTCTTCGTCAGGAAAAAAGATGGTTCAATGTGCCTTTGCATCGATTATCATAAGCTTAACAAAATCATGATAAAGTAAAATTATCATCTCCAATGAATTGATGACTTGTTTGATCAGCTACATGGAGCACAATAATTATTCATGGTGGATTTGAGGTTGGGATATTATCAAGTAAGGGTGAAGACAGAAGATATCCCCAAGACTACTTTTCATATAAGATATGAGCACTATGAATTCATAGTAATTTTTTTCGGACTCACTAATTCTCCAACAATCATCATGGACTAGATAAATAGAGTCATTAGGGATTACCTAGAAAAATTTCTTGTAGTCTTTATAGGTGCTATTATAATATACTCCAAAACCAAGGAGGATCATGAGGAGCATCTAAGAATTTTACTTGAGACCTTACAGAAGGAGAATATATATTAAAAGTATAGAAAGTTTGATTTCTAGTTGAATGAGGTTTTATTCTTGGGCCATATTATCACAAGCAATGAAATATCATTGGATCCGTCCAAAATAGATGTAATTCAGGGATGTTTGTGGCCAACATCGATAACAAATAACCATATATTCTTGGAGTTAGCTTGATATTATTGATGATTTGTGAGAAATTTCTCACAATTTTCCAAACCTCTTACCAAGCTAACTGATAAGGGATTAATGTTTTCTTACAATTATGAGTGCGAAGAAAGCTTCACTGAGTTAAAACGGAGGCTTATGACTGCGCCCATGCTCACTATACCCACAAGTGGAGAACTTTTTTTGTATTCAGTTATGCTTTTATGAAGGTCCTGGGATGTGTGTTGATGCAAAATGACAATGGCATTGCCTATGGTTCAAGGAAATTGAATTTTCATGAGTATAATTATCTAACACATGATCTCTAGTTGGCTGTAGTGATCTTCTCTTTAAAAATTTGGCAGCCTTATCTCTTTAGGGAGAAGTGTGAAATATATACGGACCACAAAATCCTCAAGTATATATTCACACTGAAAGAGTTGAACAAGTTCCAACAAAGATGGTTAGATATGGTCAAAGACATTGACTGCTCAATCCATTACCACCAGGGGAAAGTGAACAAGGTGGTAGATGCTCTAAGTAGAAAGGACGCATCGATTCTATCATTGATGTGAATTGAAAAGGATCAAATATTCTTATATTTGATGAAGATGGACATGGGAAACATAAAGAAGGGAATGTCATCAATACATTCAAAAATGATTGATCAACCATGTCTTTTGGAAAGTTTAAAGGATAATCAAAAGGATGATGTGGGAATTTTGAAGAATGTGGAAGATATCAGAAACAAGAAATCCTCAGATTTCAATGTTAATGAAGAAGGAATTGCAATATTTGGTAAAAGTGTATGTGTTCCATCATGTCCAAAGCTGAAGTAGGATCTTTTGGATGATGCACAAAGTTAAAATTTCTCTATTCACCCAGAAAACAAAAAGATGTATCGAGATATCGGAGAGCATTATTGGAGGGATATAATGAAGAAGGAGATCGATGATTATACATTATAGTGCCTGGTGTGTCAGAAAGTGAAGGCATAGATGAAGAAGTCTAAGAAGATGATGCAAATATTTCCCATACTAACATGGAAATGTGAGAACGTCACCATGGACTTTGTCACCGGACTTCTGAAGACATCCAAAGGAAACAATGCAATCTTGGTTGTTGTGGGTTGTCTAACAAAGTCTGCACACTTCATTGCAATTCGACAGGATATCTCATTGGATCAATTGGCACTGATATACATCAAAGAAGTGGTAAGGCTGCATGGATTACCACTTTATATTGTATCTGATTTATATCCAATATTCACCACTATGTTTTGGAAGAGTCTTCTACATGCTCTGGATATTGAACTAAAATTCAGTATAGCCTATCATCCTCAAACTGATGGCCAATCTGAGCAAACTATTCAGACACTGGAAGATATGTTAAGATCATGTTCAATGGAATTTAAAGGAGTTTGGGATCAACCTCTTCCTATGGTTGAATTACCCTATAATTACAGTTTTCACTAGAGAATCATAATGGCAACTTATGAAGCCATGTATGGGAAGAGGTGAAGAACGCCAACATGTTAGGATGAAGTCAGTGAGCATATTCTGTTATGACCATAAATGGTCAATGAAATGATGGAGAAGGTGAAACCCATTCAGCAGCATATCAAACCATCCTAGTTCCAACAGAAGAGTTATGCAGATAACCGTCAACGAGACCTTGAGTTTAAATTTAATGACATGGTATTTCTATGCATATCTCTATGGAATAAGTTCATGAGGTTTGTAAAGAACGGGAATTTAATTACTAGGTATATCGACCCCTTCGAGATTCTTGATCTTGTTGGGGCTGTATCCTATCGACTAGCACTTCCACCAACCATGGCCAAAGAAACTGATGTCTTTCATGTATCCCTCTTAAGAAATAACATACTAGACCCTTAATGTGTAGTCTCTTCCGAGGTAGTATAGTTATAAGATTGTATTTTTTATGAGGAGAAACCAATTAAAATCTTAGATCGTACATAAAAAGTACTACGAGATAAGACATTTCCCCTTGTCATGGGGTTGTGAAAAAACCACAAGTTTGAAGAAGATATGTTGGAATTGGAGTAAGTGGTGAAGAAACTTTACACACTTTTGTTTTAGAGTGGGAAAAGAAAATTTCTAGGTCTAAATTTCTTAATGGGGGACGATTGTAACGACCCTAACATTCATTAATGGAAATTCCTATTGATCTAATTTAATGTATTATTATGGTTATATAAATCTTGAACTTCATTGGTTTTATGTTTCTGTATTTTCAAATACCATTATTAATTGTGAACATTTTTAATATAATCATTTAACAGTGATCTAGTTATTAGTACAAATATAGGGCATTAACAAATCCAATTTACCCAGACAAAGGAATTGATGGAATCATCCAATAGACTTGCCATGTATGAAGCCCATTTGTCAGAGCTCATAAAGGAGTTCGCATCATTGATATTCACTCTTGACCAATCCCAATCCAATCTTGAAGAAATTAAGATTGAGAGGAACTGACTATGAGGGAAGTAGAAGTTAATAGATATTACCTCCCAAGAAAAGTTATCTGAGCCACCCAAAGAGTCTGTCACCACCACACACCTTACTCAATGGTCTTATACATGTGTGATAAGGTGTTATGTAGAAATACCCTAGCACTAGGACTTTTTACATTATTTTTGTATAAAAATGTGCATTCATTTTGTTATTGTTACTTTGTAAATAGTTTTTAAAGCAGAAATAGTATTTTTAGTTAATATTCAACTAAGAAATATATTTTTATGAATTAATGGATTTTTCAATTATATAATTTTTTAATAAAAAATTATTATTATTATTACATTGTTTTTTACTAAATATAAATGATCATATAATTTTATGAATTCAATTGTAATTTTTATTATGGTTTGAAAACAGCTTTTTTCAAAACCCATGAATATTTGATAAATTTCGGTTTTTATGTTAAAATTAAAAGTTCACATATTTAGAAAATTATTAATATAAAACAAATATTATTTTTGGAATCAGTATGTCAAAATTACCCAAAGCTGAATTTTTCATAATTTTATCCGACAGTCGAATTTTTGGGTAAAAATTAAATACCTTTTTAATATATAATTTATTTTATGACATCATAATGACCCAATAGTGATGTAATAAAATAAAATAAACAATATGTTCAGACAAAATTTGTTTTACCATTAAAATAATGTGATTTTGGGTATATATGATTTATTTTACAAAGCTTTAGTGGACCCTTCAAGGATTATAAAACATTTTTTCCTTTTAAATTGTTTTCCTTGAGAGTGTGATTCACCTCCACATAAGCTACCTTATTATATTAAGATGTTTGACCATTTTCCTTATAAAATGATGTATTAAACTCCCCTACGGAAAAAAATAATGGGCAAAAACCATGTTCTGGTTTGTGGTTTTGATTAGTTTAATTTGAGGTGTCCCAAACCAAAATAATAAATAATTCCCTCTCCTTTCCTATATAAACCCACCCAAGCTCCCACCTCCTCTTCACTCAATGAATTTGGAGTTCAACCAACCCCTTCCCTCCTCTCTCTATAATATTCCCACGGTGCCTCAAGCTCCCATGAAGCCTCTCTCAAGCCTCTCCCAAGCCTTTGTGATCACACTTCCAAGTAAGGGATTTCTTCCTTTCACATTTTTGTCCAATTTTCTTTAAATTGTTATTCCCTTTTGTTTTCAATAAAAAATTATGGGTTAGGATTTTTAACCTCCCCCACACTTACCTCTTTATGTTTTTATGATGGGATACCCCTTTATATCTCATTAAAGCCTCCCATGTACACTTGGTACCATGCCGAAATTCCATGAGGGATTTCTCCCTCCTCTTTTACATCCAAGTAATTCTTTTGAATTATTCATCTATGTTTCATTACGTATGTTAGGAAATGTATCTATATGAACCAATTACTATCTATTTCATGTAAATATGATGAGACACCTATTTATCTCTCATCAACCATTTTTTATGAGTTCTTATTTCACGTTGTTATGGTGCCGAAATTGCACTACAATTTTCCAAGCCAATGTCATTGTGTAGTGAATACCAAGCCCATTTCTCTATCAAGGGTATTCACCTTTATGAACATTTAATTATTTATTATAAAGATTCATGTATGTATTCCACATCCCTTTATCATTGAATAAATGATGATGATTGATTCCATGTTATATGATCCATGTCGCACACTAATGCATGAAATGAAATGTTTAAGATGGGTACACCCAGATAGCACTCCAATGAATTGGGTAATGTATAGTATAATGACACATCATGTGAGATGGGTGTTGAATCAGGATAATTCAAGTGCAATGATGTTTTACCCATTATTCATGTGCAATGAGTGTTTACTCAAGCTCCATGGGCAATGAGCCTTGGCCCATTCTACTTCCATGTTAAGTGTTGTTGCCACATTTCCATGTTATGTTTATCATGCTTTATCATTCCTTTATGTTAATGTTTCTCTTGTTCTCATTTTATATACCTATTTTCTAACATGTATTGTATTTCACATGTTATTCCATTTTTATTCCCTTACTGGGCTTTATATCTCACCCTTTTCTTATGCATGTCCTCAGAATATCCTATGAAATGGTAAGTACGAGGGATTGTAGTGGTCATGTAAAGTATGTTTTCAATAAATATGTTGTATTTCATGTTTTATGTTTTTAGGTAATGGTCTAAATTCCCATAGATACTAGACCTCTCGATCTTCTATTTTCTATCAAGTGAAGTTAATGTAGTAAATCATGGTTTAGTGTGTAATAAAGAACAGTGTTTTCATAATGTGCCTATGTTTTTCAACCGAAATATTCACTCTGTGAAATGGAAATAATGATACTTGTGATCCGTAACCTCACTTGGGTAGTACTCAACAACTTAGTGTTTCTAAAATACTCATAGTATGACTTTCTCATATCATCCTTCTAATATGAACAATTTGGAATATGACATACATTATCTGTATCAAACTATCCTAGAGGGTTATACATCCACAATGTTACGTCACCATGTTTTGTACCCTTTCTCAATTCCAGAACACAATATTTAATTCCCTAACCTTTTATGACCCAAACCTTGTGATTTAAAAAATGGATGAAGAGGTGAACTTCCCAATGAGATCAAGACCCTTCTTGGATAGATTTCCTTCCATATCCAACCTCATTGTGTGGATTTTTTAGTCTTTATAAATCTTTCATGGCCCTCAAAAAGGATTATAGATCATGCTTTTCTTAACCATGCATCCAAAGCATGAGGGTGTGACACACTAACTAAAGGGATCTCCTCCTTTCCAAAAATGTGTTAGAGTCCTTATGAGCCCTTGAAACACCAAGTAGGAACCTGACATCCATAATGTCATGGGATATACTCAGTATGTCTACCTCATCCCATATTCACAGACACAAACAATTTTTTTATGACCTGCATCACCCATATTCTAACTATCCTTGGAGATCTAGTATCTCTTTTCTTTTCATCAACTAATATTACCTCTATAAAATATCCATAAACCATTGTAAAAGATACCAAAATTCAACAGACTATTTATTTGACTATGCATTAATGCCTATGGCTCCTATAAATTAAATTCTAGTCATCAAATTAATGTGTCACTCTATAAAAATGGATTTCTAATCCTCATGAACTTCAAAAAAAACATAGAAGAAACCAAAAACCTATAATGTTCTTGTTGATTCCAGGAATATCTGTTCCATATTCTATGATCATTGATTAGGAGTGATATAAAAGACACAAATATATTGAAACATCAGGTCCATGAAAAAAATACCCAAATGTATAGAAATATCATGTCTAATATAAAAGACCCTAAATAATAAAAATATTTGGTCTGAGCTAAATTACCCTAAAATATAGAAATAGATGGTCTGAACTAAATGTATAACAATATAAGGTCTATTTTAAAATTCCCTAAACTAGAACAATAGAAGGTCTGATCCAAAAAATCATAAACTATAGAGATATAAAGTCCATACTAAAATACATTAAACAAAATTGATATCATGTCCATACTAAAATAACTTAAACTATATAAATTTCAAATCTTTTCTATGAAAAATTAAAATAAATAATTATCTTATCTGAGATGAATTACCCTAAACTATAGCACAATGACAATCTGGCCTGAAAAATCTTGAGAGGCCCATTATATATCCTTCAAAACTTTAATATATTCTCACTAATACAATCATCTTCAGCTAGATAAGATCACTCTCCCAATGGAATATATATCTTACATAATCTATCCTCTTGTATGTTAGGAATTCATGATTTCTTGATATTATGTAATAGATGGGTTACATTGACCATTCCCAAAATATAAAATAAAAAAACTCATACACATCATGAATAGATGAAAACATGACAACACATATAATGTTCAGAAAATCCAATCATTAATACAATATGATAGGAGGAATCTCTATATTTAAAATTCTCTCTATAAATCTAATCAAACATAGAGTGTGTATCAATGATAAAATTAAAAAATAATCATTCAAATGAACTAAACAAATTGTCAATATCTTGAAGATAATAATTTATTGAACACTAATGTTCTACATGTCCATCCCCTTCCACTTCTACCCCAGGATAGGTATTTTCGAATAATGTAGTTAGTTTCTCTACTCTCTTTTTGTTATTTTCCAAAGAGGATGATGAAATTGAGAGGTTGGACTTCATGTGATCTATGATTTCCTCACATCTCCATATTTGTGCAGTCTTGAAAACCATCTAGGATTTTAATATGATTATCTACTAACAACTGTACTCAAATGCCTCTAACAACTCCTTCATCTGCTCAACAAGGGGATCCTTGTACATATAATCAATCGAGTCTCTTTAATTATCGGTTGAATCATTCTAAACATGGTTGATCTGATTTAAAACATTTTACAACGGTTGAAAATCAAATCCACCATCCCCTAATTCAACAAAAAATTGGTGAACACACTCCTCATAATCATAGAACATTTTCGTAGGAGTCTTAGTAACTAGGGCATGAATCTGATAGCATATCAACCTATGTGTTGTTTGATCATCCATGACAAATGAATCAGGAATATCAGGAAGAGATCCACTAATTGAGTTGATATGGAAGTTGGATGTGAATCCTCGTACTCTCTTCTCTCGATAGTCATATCACTCATAGACTGTCCTGGAGAACTAAACTTGTCAAAAAAATTGCCTCACATTCTAGGTAGTTGTCTCTATAAATAGGTAATTACCTTAATATATCACACATATCCCACTTAGAGCTCCATCATCTACCAAGATTATACAAAGAGGATACAAATATAATCTAGTAGCATTGAGAAGTAGGTTTATGAGTGAAAAAATGACATCCAGAACAAAGGGTGAGTTTTCTTGAATAATATGTAAACCCTAGGGTTGAGTAGTAATTGGATAACCAACCTCAATAATATTAATCTAAACAAATTGGAAAGAATTTGAAATCAAATGAGATAGAAGGTTGAAGTTTAAAAGATGGATAATAACATTTTCTAGAATGTTGAACCCATATAGAGGTTGTATGTGTGATAGAGGATAATCTTGAAGCTCATATGAGAGGATCCTCATAAAAAACACTTCAATATAATCCACTTAATATTGAGGTTCTACATTGTGGTTTCTAGAATTAATTTCCCTTTTTATTGGATGTAGTATAAGATCGATGATAATTATAAGTCACCAAAAAAAGTAAGTGGAATTTGTCATAAAGGTAAGATAAGTACTATCAAAACAAGGACATAAATTTGAATCATCATGGACATCAACTAAATCAATAAAATTATTCTTTAATTGCCTAACCCCCAATGGTCAAGTGTCACATACACTCGATGTGCATCACACAATCACCTAGCCCCTAAAAGACTCACAATCGTATGACCTAAACATGGTAATGCAATTTTCATGAAATTTTATTGATCATATGATCATATAAGATGACCCTGTAAATAATCAACAAAATCACAATCTACATGAATCATGTTCAGGGAGATATCAAATAATATTTCATAGTTTATTTGAGTAGGTTCCTAAGTAGAGGAAGTCTTGTGAAACAGTTCTCACAAAAGAAGGCTAATGATTATGTATCATGATCAGTACATTTATAATAGTCTTGAGATGAGGTAAAATGATACAATAAAGAAATATCACTCTTAAGAATGAGCATCCAATGAAATGAACTCTCCTCACCCCCCCATATATAGGTAATTTCAGAGAATACCAAGCATTTAATAGAAGACCAGGCGTCACCCCAGATATAGATTTGTAAAAACACCAAAGACAAAGGTGGGAATTCACTTTCCCCAAAAATTATATCTTTTCCCCACAAATGTCTCTTTAGAGGGGATATTTGTAGAATCCCTCCCAATGGGCACTATAAATTTTACAAAGGAAAAAATACTTTAATATGGGTTTTATTATAGACATAAAAAAGAAAGGAGAAGGTGGAATAGACAAAAATAATGTAAACATATGAGGGATTTGATATTGCATTACCATCATAAGGTCAAATAAACAAATGATCTGTAGTAAATAACCTAAATTGAATCCTATGGAGCCCCGGTTGATAATCCATTTTTCTCTAAAAAGTCATCCCAGAAAACCAATGATTTTGCAATGACAGATAGATAAGATCCCACAGGCTAAATGACTCATCAACCACCCCATTTCTAACAAAACATATGAAATTCTTTTGATAATATTATAAATTTTACAAAAGGTGGGAGAAACATGCGGTTGAGAAACTCACACGATGGGTCACCGATGGGGAGAATGTTTTTCCTTGACAATGTTCATGTAAACTCATGAGACCCCTGATCCTTTGTAAAATAATACAATGGAAATAAATTTGGTGTAAGAGGATCTTATTATAGTCATAGAAGTCACGCGATGCGCCCATGGAGATCCACAAGATAGCTCAAGACTCCAGTGACATGACATCCTCATGTCATGAGAGATCATCAGCATGTCATCGTCATCACGCAAAGCACCTCATGCATGTCCATCCAATGTTACACTATCCCTTTGGATCACTAGGGAAAAATGGAACTATTTTTCCATGGAATACTCTTTCACCTCCATAGTACCATTTTTTTCATGCAATGCATCATCAAATGGTAGAGTGATTGTCCTTGACAATTCTAGTGCAACCTTGCGACATCTCTTAAAAATGTAAAATAATCAATTGAAATTAAAATGGAAAGAATGAGGAATACACTCATGGTCATATAATTCTTGATATAAACAAAGGATATCTATATTATGGTCTCACAATACCACATTATAGGTTATCATGGTCTCGATAAATCCCCCATATAAGGCTTTGAGCATCACACAAATGCATCTCAGGATGCATCCTAGTTTCGTGAAGGCTCTTGGACATGTCAATATGATAATATTAATTTCCTTAAACATACCCACATAATTAAATGATTCTATATAAATTGGAAATAATCAAATTAAGAAGGTTTTTATGGGAGGGACTCACAGTCATGGAAAATCAAGAGACTCCCTCAGAGTAGTCCATGATAGAGACTCTCAAAGTCTTGTGACAATGAATCCCTTATCAGACTCCATCATGGATTCTCATGAGATACGATGTGATAAGAAATGAACAACTAAGGTGGATAGGCCTATAAATCCCCAACCCTAGAATTAAAAATTCGCCCTCACGACCTACACATGGATAGACAGTTCACTACCTCTACCAGATGACAGCGACACCCTAGACGAAGGGTTCTCATATTTTCTTCTCGACCCACTGGTGCCAGAGTGGATTTATTATACAAAATAATTACACAATGAGAAATAATTATTTCATTTTACATACTGGTTGATATACAATTCAATAATTTAATATTCATAGTCACATCATGTGATCAGCCATAGATCAAGTGGAGGACTTCTGGCATGTCATGCGAAGAGTATACCGCACACCTTCCAAATCATGTGAGACTTAAAACAAGATAATCATTGAAAATATATAAGGAATTATAAATATCAATTATAAAAAAATAATAATGATATGATATATATGAAAAGAACATATATGATGGTGCCCAATTGATTTCCATGGAATACCCCGGTCATGAGACAACAACAAAGAATAATTCACAAATCACGTGTCACGCATTAGAATAATATTTGGATCAATTGAAGTCCTCTAGACATGTCAAAGAATGTAATTTGGTTCAAAATATGCAATATGTCCTGGTATCGTGAAGCCCATTTGGTTTTTCATCCAAGCCTTACGATGTTATTAATACATTTTTTCTGACCCACACGGCAGCACCAATTCATGTCAGATGTGCCTCACGGATCCACCTATGCATGTCAACTAACACTTATGATTCCCTTTGGGAATTCAAATTAGGTAATTTTATTCCCATAAAACATTTCATCTATGACATGTCACACCATACGAGACATGTCATAATGAATCTCGCGATTCCTTCTATATGTATCGTCCAACTCTTATGATGAAACCTGGGAAAGTCATGTTGATCATGAAACACCCTCTGGATATGTCAACTAGGTAATGTGATGCCTTTATGAACTAACTATCCAAGTTTTTTGACATCTTTCAGGAAAACATTTCCGGTCACTAGGGAATCCTAGGTCTTGATATCTTTTTTCATCCGTGGTGTATAAGCCCTTACCCAAGTGCAATGTCTGTGGGTAAGCCTCGATCAAGGGAACTATGAAGGCTTGGATTCCTATCATAACCAAGATACATAGGAAACCTCTTTAAGGCCTGAGATTCATATTAACTATCCATATTATTTCCCCAATATATAATTCCCACAACCACAAGAAATGGGACTTATCATTTTCCATCCCCTGTTCCTCACACCGAGTATTTCTCATGTTGGCTTGGAGAGTTACACAGATTATATGATCTTCATTATAAGCCTCTAAAATTATAGTGAAACATCATTTTTTAGGTCTATATCTACAAAACTACAAGAACTATGATTCCTAAAATGACCATGATATGTAGGAAACCTTCCCAACAATCGAGCTCAAATAAACATCCATTTTGATGTAACCTTCATGTCTCTAACATTTCAACCGTAGAGACCCAATAATTTGCATTCTCTGATCAATCTACCTCATCCCTCAAAGGACTAATAAATCAACCCAAATATGATGACTCTGATTACTAAAATATCAATGATACATAGGATACCTCTTCAATACCTGAGCTTCATACTATAATCTAACGGATGTCTGAGAACATGTGTAACACCATGATGTTTTTTATGAAATATTTTTTTTCATTAAATACATTTTATTCTTCAATAGCATGATTTGAATGAAATCATGAGTTTAAATGAACCATGATATAACCTTAGAATAAAATGACCATTATATCCTAGTCCTTATCTTAGAGATAATAAATATAACTAACTTTTAAAAATATATGATAAATGTAAATCAATTATATGTTGTATTAGTTAATTGAGTGAATTACTATTGTTGAATGAAATCAATGAGATATGTATGTTATATAATTAAAAAGATAATTTTTATAATAATCAAATAGATATTTATTTCATAGGGTATGTATAAACCCTATTTATTGTATAAAAACCAATACATTTTAAAATAATGTTTTTCTACCTTTTAATTATGAACACTTTTAAATTTAAGATTTATACACATTAATAATTTTAATATGACTATGTGAACATGTTATTTGTAAGAAGGATATAAAAATATACTTTGGTTAAAATTTTGATATTTTTTTGATAAACTTCATATTTTGATCAATAGTAAAAATACTCTAAATTTTTATTAAAAACAACTTTTTTAATCAAGATAATTTATATGGTAAAATTATAATATTGAATGGTTTTAAATTATAAATAGAATATTTTTGTACCATTTAATATAATTTATGTCGTTACCATTAATTTTACATTGAATTCATAGGTAAAAACATTTCAATCTTTTGCAATGTTTTGACTTTTAAAAATTGTTTTCTCATTCTAACAATATGATTAATTTTAAATTAACTAATGAAACTTCTATGTCATGAATTTGGAAAATTTTATTCCATATTTTTAATTATAAGGTATAAATTATGTTAATAGGATGCATTTTTTTTGGGTATTATGAATAGTAACTACGGTAAATTTTATTTACCACAGTTAAAGGTAAATCTGGTAATTAAGGGTAAAAATAATATTATAAAATTACACTAACACTTGTATTAATATAAATGGATGGTTATATTTCGCCCTAAAAAAACTTGGGTCTAAATATTATATATTTTAACCCACTTGGATGATATTAAAACATTTAATTTATTTTATTTAATGAAAATTAAAATATGTATCACTCAAACATTAATAATTAAATTATTTTTAATATAATGTTATATAGAATATAAATTAGATTATAAAAAATAAATTTAATGATAAAATGATTTTCTTTATCATTGTAATTTATTTTTTAATTTTTAAGATATATTTAATTACCTTTATAGATTATACATTAATGGTGTAGAAATTATTTATTTAGTGAAAAATCAATAACATAGTTTTTATTAAATTAATAATACCGATCAAAAGTCAACAAAACATGACCAAACCTTATTGGTAGAGTATATATAAACCATATGAATCCATGGATAGACTTTTTGACCATTGGTAGCATAATAAAAGAGATTAGGACACTTATATAATTTGATTTTAAATGATGTCAAAGTTGTCAACTTCATAATTAAATATTTATAACATTTTTAATGATGGATTTTTTAGAAAAAAATTCTACTAAAAGTATTATTATTAAATATATTAAATTTATCATCATCATAGTAATTTATTTTTAATTTTTATACAACAAATAATTACAATAGATAATTATACAAAAATGATGTAGTAGTTATTATATTAAGTTAAATATCAAATAAATGGTTTTAAATTAATCTGGAAAGATGGCGATTCGGAGCATGAACCCTAATATTTCTTCGCATCAATGGTGATTCAAAGAACCTTGATCTTATTAACTGATTCTCTCAATGGATTCATTCAACCCAGAGTGGGAAATGGCCTTCAAGGGAAATCGTCAAGAAACAAAGGAAATTTTCAAACCCTCGGGATTCTAAGATTCATCGATTCTTCGAAAGAAGAATCTATCCTTCACGGAGGTTCTTTATGGATCAACAAATCCTACAAAGGAGGATTCATCTAAATCAAATATCACCAGGTTAGAAAATGGTGGATTCTCAATGGTTGCGGATCTGGATGAACTGTAGCAATGGCTGGACCTTTGTAAGTTTTCATTACTGGGTCGTCTTATTTACTTAAAGGGAGACAAACCTTGGTCTTTTACTGATCTCAAAAACAGAATTTCTCATCGCTGGAGTTTAAGAGATTGGAAATTTATTTCAATAGGAAAAGGGTATTTTCACATTTTCTTTACCTCATCTACTTCCTTGAATTCGGTTTGGAACCTAGGTAGCCTTCAACTCAAACATGGAATTCTAAGGTTATCAGAATGGAATGTTAATTTTAATCCATTTAACCTCAAGTAATCTAATGCACAAGTTTGGGTAAAATTTCATGGATTAAATTGGGTGTATTGGCATCCTAGAATCCTCAACGAAGTTGCATCATGTATTGGTACTTCTATGAGGTTGGATCAACACACCTTGGATGGTGAAAATGGTTATTTTACCAGAATACTTGTGGACATTAACCTGTAAGTCAACGTCTTCTATTCTGTTTAATGATAATGGTATTAAATCAGATATTAGATTGGAATATGAGAATGTTCCCAACATTTGTGATGTCTGTAAAATTGTAGGACATAATGTCTCTAACTGTAAGTTGATTTAGATAAATGACAAGATGTCATCTAAGGTTTTTGAATAGACTGATGTCAACAGAAATAAAAAGAACAAGGCTATCTTTATTGAAAAAAAAGGAATTCTAAAGTCAGTAGCCCCCTGTTAAAACTCCTATTTTTATTGAAACTGCTTCTACACCAAAGTATCCTGCTTCTTTCTCATCACAAAGAGTTTCATGGGATGATGTGGCTGAGGAGGAAGAGAAGATCTTAAAACCTGTTCCTATTCAGCTAGTTATTGAATGGGTTTCAAAGGAGGATCATGATCTATTCTCTGAGATTTGCAATGATGTTTGTAATCTGGTTGAATATGGGCAGAACTGTGATCCTACTTCAGCTACAGAACAAGATTTCAGCATTAATGCTCAGAAGGACCTGCAGATTCTTCTACCAGCTATCATGGGGAGCAAGTCTGGTACTTCTGCTATGACAAATGATGATCATTCTATTTTTTTTACTTCTACTGTTAACAGTACTGTTGACACATTGAATGTATCTACTTCATCTAAAAATAATGCTCAAAATTCCGCTTCTCAAAGTATTTCTGCACACAGTTCTATTCCATATGTTTCTTCTGAGAATTCATGCAGTATGATGAATCCTCCTAGCTCTCAAATGAACTCTAATTCATCATTGTATGATCTGAATATCTCTACACATGGCCCTTCTTAGGCAATGCATGTACCTCATTCTGGTCCCCATGGATTCTCCCAAATAATTTCAAAGGACAGTGGGATACCTGAAGCTGTAAACATTGATGACCTCCTTCAAGGCTCCAAAGGTCCTCAAAGCTCGAAAAGGAATGTATGGAGACCCCCTAAAGCTGAAAAAATCACGGATACTTCTTTAAAGGTATAAAGATCAAAATATATCCCCATAATAACTAAAGCATATCTTGTAGTGCTGGTAGAATTTTTAAAATAAATCACCATGAGATTTATTATGGCTGGTTTATGCCACATAATGGCAATGGCTTGGACAAAAAAGTATTTAAAGCTACTGAGTTCACATGGAGCTGAACCTGCCTGTGAATGGGCTGGACAAAATGGTTTTGGGTGATTTACTTTGCTGGTTAGATCCATCCTAGGTGGATTTTTTCCCTCTTTATGAGGTTAGTTGTAAAGATTCTCTGCACATTCATATCTTGTAACCTCCTTTTTAATAAAATTACCTCAGCCGTTTGGCCGAGGTACCTTTTAAAAAAATCTAAATAAATGGTTTTAAAAATATTAAAAAAATAATATATGAACTAACTAATGTTCTTTAATAATTTTATAGAATAACATGACATGTTAAGAATATATTAAATATATTTTTTCTAATTTATCTTCTATGTGGATTTTATTTAAATTTATATAAATGAATACTATCAAAATTGACACTATTGATATTTTATAAGAATAACATATTATTAAATTGTTTAAAAATACCAAAAATATCTAAAAATTGAAATTTTAAAATAATATGATCTATAATATCTTATTGTATCCATGTATGGACAATTCACAGTACATAAGTAAGTATATATAACCATTTAAAATTTCGAATAATATTTCCACAAATTAAAATAAATAGATTAAAGAAGGATAAATCAAAATGATAAGGTTTAAAATAAAATAAAAAAATGTATAAATTTTATTTATTGATTATATTAAAACCCTATATCAACTCATCTTCTATGTTGAGTCATTTTGGGGGTTTTATGTGGGTTTTGATTTTATAATAAATTAATATTTTTGAGTTTTCCAAAAGTGCCCCTCTCCTCTCCTATAAAAGGGCCCCTCTTCCCTCTCATCTTCACTTCATATTGAACCTTCCAACACATCCAAACCCTATCCATTTCCCTTCTCCACATCCATATACACATAATATAGGTCTTGGTATTCTTAAAAGTCCAACATTATTTCCCTAAGAGGAGGTTTAGAAGAGTCACGTTGAAGGAGAGGTAATGTCCTTTACTGATTTTTTTAAACTTCATTATTCTTCTACTTATTCTATATGAGTTGTTTCATTATTTAGTAATAACTCAAGTATCACATGTATACATATATGTAATTATGAATATGAAACAACCATATTCCATCTTCTATTCATCCTATGAAAAATTAAATCACCGCACGTGTGTACGTACGACCTACCGTCTCCACGTCATGGTGTAATCTGTTTTTCATCACCAAAATACATGGATGGGTATAAAAATAAAACAAATAACTATATATTATTATTTTAAAATTATATTGATTCTGAAATATTATATTCCATACACTTCAATAAAATTACATAATCATGGGAATGATATCGTTGCCCGTGCGTGCGTACGACCAACCGTCTCCATGATGTGATGTGATTCGTTCTAAATGATATTCAATGAAGAATGATTATATAAATAAATTTAATCAATAAATATAATAAATATTATACGAATAGCATTATTTAAATGATATAACTATAACCTAAAAAATAGTAATAAGAATTTATTAAACAAAACATGTATAAAAACATAACGCAATTAACACCCGAATGAGGAGTAACCATGAAATGTTACTAATAAGCAGATAATAATATGACCATATATGATATCACAAAAATTAAAATAATTCTCGAATAATTCAATGAAAATATTGAAATAATTATACATGAGGTTTGGATAATTACATATCATATCAGAACTAAGGTAAGGGTTAATCTCACAATTTCAATTTTATCTGAGATTGTTTATACATAAGTATCTATTGGGGAATATTTATCATCCGCGTACATGTTTCCTAAAAACAAAATATTATTTATATCCTCATAAAATTGATTAAATCAAATTTTACCCATTGGTGAATTTTTATTAAAATATATGGAAGGAATCATTTTTTTTGGTATGAGATACTTTTTGACTATTTTCAGAAAAAGTACGAGAAGAATGTTTTTCTAACTTATATGTCATGAACAGATTTTTACCTTACCATAACACCTTATTTCAATGAAGATTACTCTACCATATTTCATGATTATTTAAAAAAAATTTTATAAAATTTCACAACATTTTGAGGAGAGAAAATGATTTTGAAGAAGAAATGATATTTCCCCAAGAATTCATTTCATGTGTTTTACCAAAAACTATTTTCCATATAAGATGAAATTATTTAATATGGTTATATTTCAAGTATAATTCCCCTATTATATATGTTATTTTATTGTGTTTATTGTAAAATGATATCAATTTTTTTATGTGGATTATGTTATGAGGGGATGATGTTTTTGAAACCCATTTTATTCGTTGGGTTATAATGAAAGATTTATGATTATTTTGTGGCACATGTATGAATTATTTCATTATGATATGGGTGGGACCTATATCTCTCTCCAATTTATTGGAAAATGATTTATATCTCATGGGATATTCATTATTGGAATGACAAGTAATTATAGTTTAGTATTACAGGGCTGGAACGCGGAGTGAACTTGTTTCATTAATGAACCTTTTCCACTATGATGGTCTATGAAATAATCCTTGACTAATAAGAAATGAATTTATATCCTTATGTGTCTATGCAACAAAAATTTGATGTGTTATATTTTTAATATTGGTATTATGTTCGTCTTTTATGATTTATCCCATGCCATGATATTATTATCATTTATATGAAGGATAATATTTTCAAATTTTATGTTCTTATGAATATGATAGGATTGATATTTCCTTTATTTACAATTATTGAGTAACTGAACTCACCCTATTATATGTTTTCATTCCCCAGGTCATGAAGAAGGATATTGAGTAAGATATACCAAAATGGAGTTTAGTTATGAGGAAATAAGTTGGAGGAAGTTTTGATGTTTTATGAACCAGTTGTTTAGATTTCCTAGTTTCTAAAGACACTACACATGTATAGTCCTTTCATGGGGTTTTAATATTTGTTAATGAATATTATTCTATTTTTAAGTAATAACAATTTTTGAAATGTATTTTCCATTATATTTGATATCATAGGATCACTTTAGTTAAAATTTGGAAACTAGAATGAGAAAACCTTAGTAAAAAACCCTAAGGATATGTCTAAGTATAGGTTACCATCCAACTGTTTTAGATATGTTAATGAATAACATTGGGTAAAATCTAATGTGTTCTAAATTTAATGTTTTAATATTGTTTATGTGGTTTTCAAATTATAATTATTATTTTCATGATATGATTCTAGGTTTTAGTCAGTGGACAGAACCTGAAGGTACTGAGTTAATGCTGAATGTGATGGGAAATGCATTGATTTCTCCCCTGAGCAACCAAATGTTATGGGAGTTGGAATGAAAAATCTTGTATCCATGATCACACAACTCTAACAAGATATGACTCATGTTAAACTCCTAAATGAGAAAATGTGGGAAAAACATTCTATTTAATCTTTCATGAGGCAGCGTACACCTTCCTTCAATGAGTCTTATGATCCATTAGTGGTTGAAAATGTATTTGTACCACTGAAATGATATTTTTAGTTCTCCAATGTTCATATCATGATAATTTCATATTATTAGTCTATCCTTTGGAAGTTAAAGCTGATCAATGGTAGAATCTTATCAATAATACGAGGAAAATAGATGAAATTAAATCAATAGAATGGGATGAGTTCAAGAACATATATTTCAATAAGCACATTCCTCCTATTCATCGAACAAAGAAGGAGAATGAGTTTCTTATACATAAGGAAAAGGATGATGAATCAGTTGGTACATAAAAAGAAAATTTTACAAGAATTTCAAGGTATTCTTATGGAACAATTATCCAACATGAGAGTAAAATTGATCGATTATTTGGTGTCTTATAACCTAGTCTCCAAAGGGAATTAGCCATATGAGACTTCAATAGCTATGAGGAAATTGTTCGATGTACTCTAAGGTTGAGATAAAATTTGAGTGACCCATAATTCATATGGGTCTGATAAGAAAATAAAAATGGAATTCAAAGGAAAACATAAAGGCCACATTGAAAAAAAGATGATTTTCCCTTATTCTCAAAATGTGGAAAGAAACATGGTGTAAGTTGTCTTAAGGGGACTAGGATATGGTTTATGTGCGGAAGAGAAGTTCATCAGGTGGTTGAGTTCCCATGTGATTGGAAAAAGGATTCTAATGATGAAAATAGATAAATGGATACACATAATGTACCTCGTACACTTCAATGTTACAAGTTTAAGGAAATGGGGCTTTATTCCAATCAATGACCTAATCCAAGGGTTATATATGATGATCAATATCTTAAACTCTTAAGGCCAAAGAAAAAGGAAAGTCACGTGAAATCACTATCAGCGATGTGGAGTATGATAATGAAGTGGTGAAAGGTACACTTACCATGCAATATAATGTAGAAATTTTTTTATTTGATTCTAGATCAACCCACTCTTTTATATCTAAATAATTTTCTAAGGTTATCACCAGATTACCTCTACAATTAGATGTTGAGTTTTTAGTGACAACTTATAAGGGCACAACAGTCGCATCAAAAGTTTATAATTATTCATTGGTTGATGTTTATGGGAATGTGCTTCCTGAAAATCATGTGATCCTTCCCATATTGTAATTTGATGTCATTATTGGCATGGTTTGGCTTTCTATATATAGAGATCATATAAATTTCCAAGGAAGGGAAGTCACATTTCATATTCTGGATCAGTCTATGATAATATATTGATGCAAGAATGAATCTAACCTCCCAGTATATATTTCTTCCAACTTATAGTTCTCAATTCCCATAAATAAAGGTTATTTATCTCAAATGGTAGTGGATAAACTCATGATTAAGGATACACCCACTGTACGAGAGTTTTATGATGTCTTTTAAGAGGAATTTCCCGATCTTCCACCAAATCGTGAAGTAAAGTTTTAAAAAGAACTTATACCAGGTGCTATGACTTTTTCAAATAAATGATATAGAATAGTTCCAATTGAGTTGTAGGAATTGAATAAAAAACTCCAAGAGAATCTTGACATGGGATTCATTGTCCCTAATGCATCACCTTAGGAAGAAATTTTTCTATTTTTTAAGAAGAAAGTTGGATCACTGAGACTCTGCATCAATTAATGAGGACTTAACAAGATCACTATCAATACCAAATATCCTCTTCTACACATTGATGACTTATTTGACCAACTACATGGATCTCAATACTTCTCTAAGATTGATATTCGTTCATGGTATCATCAATTAAGGGTAAACAAATAGGATATACCAAATATGACATTCCGTATAAGGTATGGACACTATGAATTTATAGTGACACCTTTTGGTCTTAGTAATTCCCATGTTATCTTCATGGATTTAATGAATTGAGTCTTTATAAACTATCTTGATCAGTTGGTGGGAGTCCTTATAGAAAATATTCTTGTTTATTCATAGATTAAGTAAGAACATAAAGATCACATGATAATTGTATTGAAGACCTTGATGAAGGAGAATATTTATGACTAATTTACCACGTGTGGATTTCGGTTTTAGAATGTTTTCTTTTTTTGGTAACATAATCCCAAGAGAGGGGATATCTATGGATCCAAAAAATACAGAGGTTATTGAATGATGGTCGAGACCAACAAGGGTAACTAAAATCTGAAGTTCTATTGGTTTAAATTGATATTATTGATGTTTTGTGAAATATTATTTGTGATTGTCTAATCCACTCACCATGTTGACTCAAAGAGGAGTAATGTTCATTTGAACAGAATAATGTGAAGAGAATTTCAATGAACTAAAAATAAGGTTATCTAATTAACCTATAATCATACTACCTAGTAGTGGAGAATGGTTTTTGATCTATAGGGATGAATCCAAGAAGGGGTTGGGATGTGTTCTCATGTAAGATGATGTGGTGATAGATTGTGCCTCACGAAATTTGAAAATCCATTAGCAAATATACCATACCCATGATTTGGAGATAGTTGTGGTAATATTTACATTAAATATTTGGAGGAATTATATTTATGATGAAGGGTGTTATATTTATGCTGATCATAAAAGTTTAAAGTATATTTTCATACAAAAAGAGTTAAATATGCCCCAGAGAAGATGGTTGGAGCTGATTAAATATTACAACTACTCAATACATTACCACCTTGGGAAAACGGTCATTGTGGAAGATGCTTTGAGTCAAAAGGATCATGCTAGCCTCTCCCTCTTGAAGATCACAAAAGATCCCATATTTATGGATTTGAAAAGGATATATCTTGAAATTCTAATAGAATGGTAGATATCATGTCTTTATAAAATTAATTTTCAACCTTCTATACATGTAATGATTAAGTAGGTGCAGAAGGAATATGTAGAGAAACAAAATAATGTGAGAAGTTTTCTTGAATCTAACTTTGATTGTGATAAGATAATATGGTTCAAGAACCGTGTATGTATTCCTCTCATACAGGAATTAAATAAGGAGCAGCTGGATGAGTCTCATAGTTCTTCATTCTCTATTCATCCTAGAAGCAAAATGATGTGTAGAGATGTGAAAGGGTATTTATGGTGGTAAAGAATGAAAATAGTTGTTTTTGAATATGTCTCTTGGTGCTTAATTTGTCAGCAAGTTAAGGATGAGTGACAAAATTGTAAATGGATGATACAACCATTACCCATACCCAAATGGAAATGGGAATATATCATTTTGGGCTTTTTCATCGGACATCCCAAAGAATATAAAGGAAAAAAATGATATATGGGTTATAGTTGATCATCTTACGAAGTCTGCAAAAAAAATTCGATTTGAGATGATTTCTCTCTGGATCTTCTTTCCAGGATATATGTAAAGGAAGTGGTAAGATATCATGGAGTAGAACTTTCCATTGTATCTGATTGGGATCTGAGGTTTAACTCAATGTTTTGGTAAATTATTCTGCAGGCTCTGGATATAGAATTAAGTTTTATCACTGCTTATCATCCTTAGACATACGATTAGTCTGAATGGACAATTAAAACTCTATAAGATATGTTGAGAGCTTTCTCTATGGGTTTCAATGGTTGTTGGGATCAACAACCAAATTTGGTGGAATTTTCATACAAAAAATAGCTTTCACTCCAATATTCAGATGGTTCCTTGTGATTCTCTCTATAGAAAAAAGTGTATAACTACAACTTTTTAGGATGAATTTAGGCAAATAAAGATATTAGGACCTCATCTTGTTGAAGAAATGGTAGAAAAAAATCAGATTTATTCAACAACACATAAGAGCGGCTCAGAGTAAACAAAAACGTTTCGTTAACATCAGACAAAAAGACCTACAGTTTGAAGCATGGGACAAGGCCTTTCTAAAAATATCTCCCTAGAAGAGAGTAAAGAAATTTGGAAATAAGGGAAAGTTGAGCCCTAGGTATATCGGTCATTTTGATATTTTGGATTGTGTTGGGAAGGTAGCCAACCGATTGAAGCTTTCACCGATTTTCTCTCAAGTTCATGATGTATTCCATGTATCTCTCCTGATAAATTACATACCTGATCCTTTACATGTACTATGCTTTGAGGTCGTACCGTAGGAGCACAATATTTCTTATGAAGAACAACCAATAGAGATTCTGGATCATAGTGAAAAAATTATTCGAAACAAGACCACTCACATGGTTAAAGTTTTATCGAGGAACCACCAATTTGAAAAATCACAATGGTATCTTGAGGATATTATGAGGGAAAGGTATCCTCATCTACTTGTTTCCAAGTGACAAATTTTGAGGGCGAAATTCAGTTTCTGGGGGGTAGAATGTAACACCTAGATGTTTTTTACGAAGTATTTTTTTCTTTAAATATATTTTATACTTCAGTATCATTCATTGCACGCAATTGTGAATTTTAATGAACAACAAGATTCTCATAGTATAAAATGACCATTACAACCTAACTAATATGTTAGCGAGAATAAATATAACTAGCTTTTAAAAAATCTATGATAAATGTAAATTGATTATATTTCATATTAGTTAATCTAGTGAATTACTATTAGTGAATGAAATTAATGAGATAAGTATGTTATATAAATAAAAAGATATTTTTGATATTAATAATATATATATTGTTGTCATAGGGTATGTATAAACCCTATTTATTGTATAAAAACCAATAAATTTTAAAAGAATGTTTTACCTCCTTTTAATGGAGAAACCATTAGAATTTAAGATTTAGAAACATTAATATTTTTAATATGAAACTATAAACACATTAATTGTAATCGGGATATAGAAATTTACTTTGTTAAAATTTTTATATTTTTCTGATAAACGTCATATTTTGATGAATAGTAAAAATATGCTACATTTTAATTAAAAACATCTTTTTTCATTGAGATAATTCATATAGTTAAATTATAATATTTAAAGGGTTTAATGTATAAATAGAATATATATTTACCATTTAATATAATTTATGTCTTTACCATTAATGTTACATTGAATTCAATGGTAAAAACATTTCAATCTTTTACAATGTTTTAACTTTTAAAACTCATTTTCTTGTTTCAACAACGATATTAATTTTAATTTAATTAATGAAAATTCATTGTCTTAAATTTGGAAAAAGGGTTCCCATATTTGGAGTCATTTGGTCCAAATTATGTTAATAGGATACTTTTATTTTTTGTCATTATGAATAGTAACTAAGGTAAATTTTACTTACGAGAGTTAAAGGTAAATTAGGTAATTAAGGGTAAAAATAATATTATAAAATTAACCTAAAACTTTTATTAATATAATTGGATGATTATATTTCACCCTAAAACATACATGGTTTGAAATGGTCTCTATTGGAAATCACATGGATGAGATTAAAACATTTAATTTATTTTATTTAAAGAAAATTGAAATATGTCTCACTCAAACATTAATAATTAAATTATTTTTAATGTAATGTTATATATAATATAAATTTGATTATAAATACTCATTTTAAAGATTAAATATTTTGGGTAATTTATTTGTAATTTTTACGATATGTATAATTGCCTTAATAGCTTATACGTTAATTATGGAGAAATTATTTATTTAGTGAAAAAACAATAATATAGTTTTATTAAAACAATAATACCCATCAAAAGGCCGAAAAACTTGACTAAACCTTATTAGATGAGTATATATAAACCATAAACATACAATGTTCTACTTATTGACCATGTGGTTCATTATAAAAGGGATTATGATACATATTTTATTTTATTTTAAATGTCATCAAAGTTGTCACCTTCTTAATTTAATAAATATAACATTTTAAATGTTGTGTTTTTTAGAAGATAAATTTAGATAATGTATTATTATGATAAATATTATATTTATCATCATCATATTATTTTATGCTTAGTATTTATGCAACAATTAAGTATAATAAATAATTATACAAAAATTTTGGAGTAATTATTTTATTAAGAGAAATATCTAATAAATGGTTTTAAAAATTTTAAAATAAATATTATATGTACTAAATAATTTACTACACAAATTTTATATATTAATATCACATGTTATTAATCAATTAAATATTTTTTTTTGAATATATATTCTTTGTGGGTTTTATTTAAATTCAAATAATTGAATAGTGTCAAAATTGACATTGTTGATATTTTTTAAAAATAACATATTATTAAATTATTTAAAAATAAAAAAAATTACAATTTGAAAATTATATAATCTAAAATTTCATAAAGTATCCAATTATATACAATTCACAATACATAAGTAAGTATTTATAACCATTTAATATTTAGAATATTATTGCCACAAATAAAATTAAATAGATTAAATAAGGATAAATCAAAATTATAAGGTTTAAAATAAAAACAAAACATGTCTAAATTTTATTAGTTTATGAGATTACAACTCTATATAATCTCATATTCAAAGTTGATTCATTTGGGGGGGGGGGTATGTGTGTTTTTATTTTATTATAATTTAATATTATTGATGTTTCTGAAAGTGCCCCTCTCATCTCTTATAAAAGGGAACCTCCTCCCTCTCCTCTTAACTTCATTTTGAGCATTCAAACACGTCCAAAACCAATCCATTTACCTTATCATCTTCCCTATAAACATGATAGAGGTATGTTTCTTCTTCAAAGACCAAATTTAGTTCCCTAAGAGGAGGTTTTGAAGAGGCATGTCTAAGAAGAGGTAATACCCTTTACCGATTCATTCAAACATCATTTTTCTTCTACTTTCTCTATGTGAGTTTTTTCATTATTAAATAATATGCACATAATAAATTTTATACTGATATTTTTTTATAAATATAATAAACCATATTCCATCTTCTTTCCATCCTTTGAAAAATGAAATCACAACCCATGTGTATGTACGGGCTATTGTCTCCACACCGTGGTGTAATCTATTTTTCTTCACCAACATACTTGGATGGGTATAATTATGGAAGAAATAACTATATATGATTATTTTAGAATTATATTTATTCTGAAATATTATACCCCATACACCTAAATACAATTCCACAATCATGGGAATGATATCGTCGCTCGTACGTACGTACGGCCTACTGTCTCCACGATTTGATGTGATTTGTTTTACATAGTCTTCAATGAATACTGATTATATAAATGAATTGAATGAATGAATATGATATATGTATACTAACACCATTATATAAATTATATAACTATAACCTAAAAAGCAGAATAATAATTTATTCCACAAAACATGCATAAGAACATAAATCAATTAACACCGGAATAATGACATAAAATGAAATGTTATTAATAAACAGATAATAATATGACCATATATGATATAATAAAAATGACTATAATTCTTGAATAATTCAATGATATTATATAAATAATTATATATGTGTTTAGGATATGTATAATGCATATTAGACCAAAATTAAGGGAAAATCTCGCAATCTCATTTTTATCCGAGATTGTTTATACCTAAGAATTTACTGAGGTATATATATCATCCATTTCCATGTTTCTAAAATATTTATTATTATTTATATCCTCTGAAATATTCTAAAATCGAATTTTACCCATTAGTGAATTTTTATTAATCGATATGTAAGGAATCTGTTGTCATTTTCGGTACGAGATACTTTTTTACATTTCGGGAAAAAGTATGAGAAAAATGTTTTTTAACACATTCGGTATGAACTGATTTTTATGGTTTCATAAAACCTTATTTACATGATTCATTATATATAATATTTCAGGATTATTTTCAAAAAAAATCATTTCTTTTAAATTTTCATGTAATTTTGATAAAAGAAAATGATTTTTAAGAAGAAAGGATATTTTCCTCAAGAATTAATTTCATGTGTTTTATCAAAATGATTTTCCTTATATGATGTCATTATTTACTATAGTTTTGGTTCATGTATAATTTCTCTATTGTTTATATGGTTTTACTTTTTTATGCTTAAATGATATCCATTTGTTTTATATGGATTATTTTATGATGGGATTATGTTTATGAAACCCATTTTATTTGTTGGGTTGTGATGAATGATTTGTGTTAATTTTGTGGAACACGTTAGAATGATTTCATTATGAGATGGGTGGGAACTATATATAACTCTAATGCATTGGGTAATGATTTATATCTCATGATATAGACATGGATGGAATGACAAGTAAATTTGGTTCAGTATTACGGGGCTAAAATAAGGAGTGAACTCGTTTTAGTAATGGAATTTATCTGCTATGATGGTCTTGGAAATGAGCATTGACTAATATGAAATGATTTTCTATGCTTATGTATGTATGACTCAAAATTTCATGTCTTATGATATGAATATTTAGATTACATTTTACTTTTATTATTTATCCCATGACATGATATTATGATCTTTTATATGCATGGTAAGATTTTCAAATGTTATGTTCTTATGAATATGATATGATTGATTTTTCCTTTATTTACTCTTACTGAGTAATTGAGCTCACCCTATTATATGTTTTGTTTACCCAGGTCATGAAGAAGGATATTTAGTATGACATTTAAAAAAGGAATTTAGTTATGAAGAAATACGTTGGAGGCAATGATGATGTTTTGTGAACCAGTTGTTTATGTTTCGCAATTTCTAAAGACACTATACCTATACAGTCCTTTTGTGGGGTTTTCATATTTTATAATGAATATTCTTCAAGTTTTATGTAATATCAATGCATGTAAAGTACGTTACATTATAACGTGATCCATGTATTCATATGAAATGAATTTGTTCACTTACTATCTCTTATTTCCCCCACCAATCATATCTCATGTGCGCTTAGGGATCCAAAATGAATGCCTCATTAGAATCATGAATTCCTACCAGCTAGGGAAACCTAGTATGTAATCCCTGATGAGTGGCATGAGATAAAAACCCCTTAACATATGGGGATCTACCTTGGGGATAATCCTAAGGGTGTGAATAAACTGTGAAAGCTATGAATCACTCCATAACTGGGATATGTAGGAAATCTCTCCAGGACATGAGTCTAACTTCTCAGTGACTCATAGAACTCATATATTTCTACTAAAAATGATGTCAGAAAACTATGTGGGTTATGATTCCTTCTATAATTAGGACATGTGGTACACATCATAATGGCTCACTCCCCTTCACAGAATATCAACTGCCTCTCAATGTGGTAGAAAAAACCAAAGTACTTGGTTATGTAGTTTTAACATATAGAGTAGTTATCCACCACTTGGAAATGGATAAAGAACCTAAAATTCATACATATGGATTCACAAAAGTTCTCCATTCCTATGTTTATTAATTACATCCCCTTTCTTTTTTATAGAAAAATAATTAACCTATTTTTTCATAAGAAGTCTCATACTAAGATTAGGAAGGGATTCACGAACATATTTTAAATCAATAATAGAGCCATGGAGAAGGAAACAATTCCCCTAAAAGAGGGAAATAATCCCAACCTTCCATACTCTTAACCAATGTTAGTCTCTATGATTCATTGGATCTGATTCCCCAATTGGCCACCTACCTTTGGAAAGTTGGTTTATACCCATTTATGGATAAGGGAACAATTTGTAGTTTCCATTACGAATGAAAGTGGTAACCTGATGTTAATGATTGTGCATAAAATGAACCCCACACTACCAACCATTATGCCAAACAAGACCCACCTCAGCAAGGGTTCTCCTGATAATGTCTTCCCCTTTGAATCACACATAAATTAAATTCCAACATAGACGTTAAATAATTCATTATATAACTCAGGTGGTGGTTATATGCATAAAAGATAATACAACATTAACTACCACTAAAATAAAAAAGTATAAAATGATATAATCACAATTACCACAGCTCAATTACTTATCACTAAAGCTCCATCAAACATCAATCTATTATTATCAATAAACTTACATTCAGCTAACTATGATTATCACACAACTTCATATATTAACTAATTCATAAATAAGAAAGAGTCATGTTCACATATCATGGGAATATAATTAATATAACACTATAATAAAATTATATCATTGTAACCATTCTGTACACAGTCATTGCCTCATAAATATTTCATATAATATCTACCCATCTTCAAGTAATACTTAATCAATCATCTTTTACAGAATATCACATCTAAACATTCTAGTTTAGAATATCAAAACAAATAAATCCATCACTAAATCAAACCTTTAATAATTTTTAGTGAAATACCATGTTCATACACCTAACTTATAATATGAAATTAGCTTCATCTCCTAAAAAAATATTTACCATATTGGAATAAATTTTCCAACACACACCCTTACATTAATTTCCACCCCTTCAATTCACTTTATTCTAAAAATAATTATTTATATTTTATGATTCATGAAGTTAAAAAATAAATAAAAAATATTAATTTCTCATATAAGATTCCTTATTAATAATATTTCTATACTAATTTATCTATCTATAGTAATAAACTCATATTAAATATAAAGGAATACAAGTCTTGATTCACATATATTAATTCATTTCTCAACATATTTCTCTTTAAATAAATATTCATCACCCCAAACTCAATGTAGCAGAATCAAAATTTTATAAAACATCATCTAAAATATATAATAAATTCCTCTAAATCAGCTACCAATATCCCATAATAATTTATTTATTCAAATAAGAAGATAATTTAAAAGAGAGAAGATGAGATAATGTATGTGTAGATTTAGGTATTTTACCTTCAACCAGTCCCAAGTTTATTCATATGAAAATATTTATCATTTAATACTTTAAAGAGAGCATGTAAACTTATCCTGGGAGTCCTGAAAAGTTTGATGGGGTAGTTAGGATTTGTTAGGGGTGTCAAATTGTGGATTCTTTTATTTTTACAATGAAATTGTATAGGTTAAATATATCATTCTGATTTACTACATTTTTAAGAAAAATGGTAAGGCCCACTATATAGAACTATACAGATGATTTTCCCAACCAATCATGGTTAAAAAATTTTAATGAAACCTTTCATCTTGGTAAAATTCATCCAAACTTATTTCAATAAATGGAAAACTTGTTAAACATAAACCACAACATAAACACAACATTTTGTATCCAATGGTGAAATAAAAATTAGTTTTTGAGATCATTTGAAATATATTTTAATATAATTCATTTACATATTCCGTGAAACCTCATTTAGACATAATAAATTCAATTAATTGGACATATGGTCCTCAACACATTTTATTTTACATGGGAATTTTTCCCGTATTATATGTAACATAACTCAACATAACTCAATATTTCATATTAATTATTTTTATCTAATGATTATGGAATTCCCTCAATGTGTTTCTTATTATATTTTTGTACACTCTTATTTCAATATGATTGATTCATATTTTAGTTATTTAATATTGGGAGCATGTTTTTCCTTACATGAGCCTCACCTCAAATACTCAAACCATTAGATGCACAATTAGCTTTATAATATTCATATTTATATTATGAATATGGAGTCGATGCATCATTTGTTTCATTATTTTTCATTATAAATATATATGGTATTTTTCACACAATTAGAAAATTTATGTGATCACGGAAGTTTAATTTACTCACTTATGATGTGTTGAATCTATTTATGACATGTTGGAATTTTAATCAATATATATATATATATGTATGATTTGATGTTTTATTGATCATCATAAGATAAAAATATTTTTCTGGTGTTATTTTTTTTTGGAGTATCACTTGGAGTATAAATATCTAAATGGATTTTGTGACTCCTTGTCCTCAACAAAAGTTGTAACGTCCCAGTTCTTGGTGTCACCCAGAGGTGCCCCGAACCTGGTTGGTCAGATGGCCTCAAGCAAATTTTCCCAAATTCTAGAGGATAATGACTAGGAACGAGGGCCATGAATGTGATAGTGAGGAAACTATGCCATCATTGAAAGAGTAAAGCAGTAGATGTAAATAGATAACAATAGCAGAAACTATAATAATACTGTTCAAAATTAAACAGTCAAAGACTAAAAGTAAATAAATAATTGCATCAGAAATATATATCAATAATGAAGCATGATACATGTATCTAGGAAAGCATCCAAACAAAACATAATTATGGAATATAGTAATAAACCATAGTACAAATGAATACAAGTAAACAACTCCTCCGCATCACAAGCCTCAGCTTGGTCCCACGTTCTCCAGCTCAATAGTGGTCAAGTAACTGAGGTAGAAGGGAATATTCCCTTATCTAGACCTAAAATAATATAATCCATTTGAAGCCAAAAACATAACCCAAAAAGGGTGTGAGATGAATCCCAGTAGGAAAACACCCAATGATTTGTGCCTAATAGTTAGTGAATATATATGGCAAGAAATATGAAAAATGAAACAGAAAACAAGGATGTACTCAAAAGTAAACAATCCAATAGTTTCAGTTCAATTCATTTTCTTATATCATGTAAGCATCTAATCAAAAACATGTAACCCTCTAGGAAGTACTCACAGCCTATTCCCTCTGGCTCAGCTAAACAAACACATGCAACCTTATGGGAAGTACTCACAATCTAACCCCTCTGGTTCACCTTTAACAAAGACTCTGTGAGGAAGCACTCACCATCAATTCCACATGTTGTCTCGTATCGGTAACTGTTGACACTATGGGGAAGCACTCACCATCCAATTCCCCATGTGGTCTCATAATGAGGAAACTAAAGACACTCTGAGGGGGCACATGGTCCATCCCCCCTATGGTGTCTCAACATAAAAAGTAAATAGATACTCTATAGAAGCCCTCAGCATCCATTCTCCTTATGGTCTACTACACCGGGTTCCCACAGTCCTGCATAGGTCAATCAGGCACAGTGATGTTCAACTACCAAAGTAAACATTAATAAATACTTTTCTAGTAGCTTTCAAGAACTACTTGTCTAAAAACTACAAGAATATAACAATAGAAGACAAATCACTTCATCCTAACAACATTATGAAAGGAAAGTAAAGCAGCCTAATAAGAAAACCTAAACTGAACAGTCCATAACAAACAAGCAAGGGAAAACACATCCATATCATTGAAAAATAACACTATTCACAATCAAATACCTCTACTCAAGAAAACAAGACATAGCAGTCATTAACAGGGTTAAAATCCCAAAACACGCAATACCTCGAACAAGGGTTTTGGGGCTTTTGCACATTTTACTCTAAGACTAACTTCAGAAAGGTACAACCCACCTACCTCAGGGTTGTAAGAATGATATACCTGAACCTCAAGCCTTTAATTTCCCTAGAATGTTGTAGACCAAAAAAACATCTAAAACGTTCAATCGAGGATATCTCATGAATGAAGAGGAATTAAGAAATGATGATCTAAAAGAAGGAAGATATTACTATGATTATTCCAACGCAACCAACGACAGTCGATTCATAGAATGGATAGTGAGTCGAGGGCTCATAGAAGAATCAGAAGTCTTGTTCTCTCTTGGGTGAGGCGAACCTAGAAGAATATATTTTTTGTGAATGAGACGTGACCTCAGTCTATTTAATGAAATAAAAATAATGTACATGGAATGTTCTTCAAGGGTACATAGCATGTACATACTTTAACCAGCCTCCACATTAGTAGTCTCCAGGTCACCCCACACGACCATGTACTTGGATGTTACACGGCCCGCACATGGCTACCCATGACAATTAGGTACACGGTGGGTAAATAAAAGTACGCTGCGTGTACTAATGAAACATCCAGAAAATCATATTTTTCTAAAAAATAACTAGAAAAGAATGACATACCTAAAAAGAATATCTGGGTTTATAAAAACCTCCCACCTTAAAAAACTGTTCCCCAAATTTCCCTTGCAAAGCGGTGTAGTAAAAGAATCCTTCAACAGCTCCGGCCACTGTGATTATACATCGGCCTCCTTCACCGTGTCTCATCCTGTATTTTCTCATACTGCCAAAGCACTAATTCCAAAAGAAAAAACGGTCCATGGATAAACTTTGTACTGTAATCAACAATCTGGATAGGATGCTCCTCGAATGATGCATCCACTTCTAGCCCAACCACCTCAGGTTGAAAATCATGAGATGGATCTGAGAGGTAACATAGTTGCTGAGAAATGTGGAAGATGTCATGCATATCCCAATACCTCTAAAGTAATTGCAACTGATAGGAAACTCGCCTGACTCTCTAAAAAACCACAAACAGTCCAACATATCTCAGCAAAAGCATGCCTTGTCTCTTAATCATATTATTCCCCAACCTCGTTGTGAAACATATGGAAACATGATCCCTGACCTCGAACTCTATAGGGTGTATCTTTTTATCAACATAAGACTTCTGTTGTGACTATGTAGTAGCCATACTCTTCTGAATAAACTCTAATTGTTTTGTGGTCTCCTAGACAAGACGAGGTCCTAGAATAGTTGTCTCTCCTTCCTCCATCCAGCATAAGGGTGATTAGCATGACCTACCATACAAAGCCTCATAAGGTTCCATATAAATAGTTTCTTGAAAACTATTATTATACGAAACCTCCACATGTGTTATGTGATTCTCCCAATAACCTCCAAAATCTAGGAAACATGCTTGAATCATGTCCTCCAGCACTATAATCGTACGCTCAGACTGGCCATCTGTCTGGGGATGGTAAGTTGTACTTAGATGTACCTATATACCCAAAGCCCTCTGTAACCCCTATTTGATTAGAGAAGTAAAAATGGCATCCATATCTGAAACAATGTAGTGTGGAACCCCATAGAGACGTATAATCTCTTGGATGTACATCCTTCCCAGCTCATCTACACTAAAGGTCTCCTTGATCAGCAAGAAGTGAGCAGCCTTTATGAGTCTGTCAATGAAAAACCAAATAGCATCATTCCCTAGAGGTGACCTTGGAAAACCTGTCATGAAATCCATCGCGACATCATTCCACATCCACTCGGGAATGGGTAACTACTTCAAAAGCCATGTTGGTCATTGATGATCCACCTTCACCTGGGGATAGGTGGAACCCCTCGTTACAAAAACAGAAAAATCTCTCTTCATACCTAGCCACTATGACTGATGGTGTAGATCAAGATACATCTTGGTGACACCAGGTTGAATTTCCCAAACTGGGGAATGAAAGTCTCATATCAGCTCCTTGTGTATGTCTTCTGACACCCATACACACCCATGAAAAGGCAATATCTCATCCATTCCCATGGTCCATCTAGGAATACAGTCCTCTACTAACAAACTCTCTTGTAGGACTAGGGATTTAGAATCTGATAACTACCACATTCTCAATCATTAGAGAATATTATAGCTAACATATATAAAAGAAAGAATGTTATGTCCCTGTATGTCGTGCCCCTCCAAATGCATCTCATAGAATAAGGCCTTCAGCTGCCACTCACAGTTGGCCTCCTGAACTGCCTGTATATGAGTCCTCCTGCACAATCCATCAGCCACTAAATTTCCTTTCCTAGGCATGTAGGAAAGTTCAAAATAAAAATTATCATGGTACTCAGCCCACCTTCACTATCTCAAATTCAGATCATGATGAGTGAATTTATACTTGAGTCTTTTTTGGTTGGTGAAATCCACAAAATCCTCTCCCATAAGATAATGTATCCAGTAGCATAAAGAACGAAAAACTATAGACAACTAGATATCATGTGTTGGGTAGTTCCTCTCCAGTAGCCTCAACTGTTGAGACTCGTACGCAACGACTCCTCCCCCCTGCATAAGCACAGCTCCCAGCCCGATACCTAATGCATCACAGTATACTGAATAGATTTTACCCTGCTCTGGAAATACTTGTATCGATGTTGAAGTCAACCTCACTTTCTGCTCCTGAAAGGATGACTCACAAGAATCTTACCACAAGTACTTTCACCCTTCATAGTCAGACCCTTCAGTGGCGCTGCTAGGTGTGGAAAGTCATGTAGGAAACATTTGTGTATCTATCCATCCCTAGAAAACATTGTACCTAAATGACGTTCTTCAAATTCTCCAAGGAAACAAATCCTCTCACATTCTCTGGGTCTACTGATACTCTTGTCTCTAAGATAACATGACCCATGAAGTGAATTTGGTCCATCCAAAAGTGGCATTTTGAGATCTTAGCATGTAATAGATGCTCTCTCAATGTACTCAAAATGATCTGAAAATGTGTGGCATGGTCATGTTCAGTGTGAGAGTACACCATGATATCATCCACAAAGACTACCATGATGGAATCCATGTATTTATGAATCATTCAATTCATCAATGCTAGGAAAACAAAAGGCATGTTTTTGAGGCCGAACGGAATAACCACATTATCGTATAAACCATACCTGCATCAAAAGGTTGTAAGAGGAATATCTGATGATATAATGCACAACTGATAATAACCAGATATCAATACCATCTTTGAGAACACATGGGATCTTTGAAGCGGATAAAATAGATCATCAATACTAGTAAAGGGATATCAGTTCTTGAATGTCAACTCCTTCAACTTCCGATAATCCACACAAAGTCAGAGGGTATTGTTCTCATTCTTTGCAAACAGGATAGGCGAACCCCAAGGAGAAGTTTTGGGTTGGATGAAACCATTTGTCTGCAACACATCCAAATGCATCTTGAGATCATGTAACTCTAGTATAGCCATCATATAAGGAGGAATGGACATCAGTGCCACCCCTGGAACAATATCAATAGAAAATTCTACCTCTCTCTATAGACAAACCTAAAAATTCCTATGGAAATACTTCTCTGAAACGAACGAACACTAGAAGAATGACCAACTGTGAAGTCCCCTGGTCATCCAAATATAAACTAGAAATTTGGTCTGTAACTCCTCCCAATCCATGATGCTCGGGTCCTACTCTTCTCAACTGAATATCCCATTCGCCCTTGTGTAAGAACAAACCACCCTCTGGTGATATAAAACTCACCCTACTGTAATAATAGTCGACAAAAGCCTGGAAGGGAACTATCCAATATATCCCATGAATGAAATCATATCCTTTCTTTTCTAGGGCATAGAGGTCTGATAAGAAGTGACACCCACCAACCTCGAGAGTGTACCCCTTGCATTGATGTACACCAGCTATTCTTGTCCCCAACGGAGTGTTCAGTGTCAAGACCTCAACAGAAGATAACATACAGAGGCCAAGTCTCTTTAAAACAGAAATAGATTTAAAACTATGGGAAACCCCTGTATTGAAATGTGTAGAAGCTAAAACTGAGGAAACAATAATCGTACCTCTAACTGTAAAGAGTTTGGGATCCTACTCTGGCTGAATATTCTCTTTCGCAAAAGCATATCATGTACTACGACCCTATGATACTCGAACTAATACAGCATGTGGCTATCAAAAACCCTGCATCATACCACTATGGCCAAAACCTCCACCTCATCCAAAACAGCCTGAAGAACTATACTTCCCAAACTGATGAGAAACTGGTGGTCATGCTCCTATACAAGGAGTCGAAATAGAACCCATATCACCAGATGCTGGTGAAAAAATCTAACAGAAGCGATAAAGATGGCGCATCTTGCCACACGATCGGCACTCCACTGGGTCTCTCGGGAAATGTGTCCTCATATGCTCACTTTTATCACACTGCTAGCACACCACCTGGTTACTAGAAGAAGTATCCCGCCTACTACGATCTTCACATGTAGACTCCCAGTGTCGCTTCCTGTTGTCAGTCTGAGTGGTACCAAATCCGTATACAAAACTTCCTTTCCACACAGCTCCATAATCCCTCACATTGCACTCTGTGATCAATTACGGGTTGACTATAGAGGTTATAGAAGTAAATATGATGATGTTAACCTAATATTGGATGTCCTTCCTGATATCATCCTCAATCTTCATTGCCATAAATAAATCATCACCTCTTAGAATGGGCATAAAGCGTGCAGCACTGTGAAGTGAGAAGAATACTCCATAACTAGAAGAGTACCCTTCTCTAGACTCTTGAAATCTCGGGCCCAATTGGCCCTCAAAGTCTCTGGGTAGAAATAATCATAAATGGCATGCTGAAACTCATCCCAAGCCATAACCTACTTGCTTCATGCCTGTGAGACCACATACCAATATCTCATGTCGGAATACTGAAGAATATACGTAGCGAGCTTTACCATTTTCTATGGAGGCATCTCCATATTCTCAATGAGTGATAGCATGGCTTCTAACAGTGACTCTACATCCTGATGTCCTCCACCCCGTGTGAAGGTTGGAGGATACAGCTACTAGAAAACCCATGTCAGCTCTTCCATAAAGGGGAAGGATGAATTAATCCTCAGAAGGTATTTATGAACTTCATGATGCCCTCTCAGAACTATGAATCAGCACCTATATCTAGGATAATGGCTATTTCCATGACAAGAACAACTGTAGGATCTGCTGTAAATTTCTCATTTTCCATGTCCTATTTCTGGTCACTGCCCTGTAACAACCACACAACTGGAGGACATCTCAGTGGCATGAATCTGCAAGGTCAAATTCACAAATTATCTTAAGATTATCATGTATTGAAACATTGAATTTTAATAAGGGAACATGAGAAAGAAAGAATTCAATATTTCAAAAGGTGGAAACACGGCATGTATAAATCCTACACGGTGTGTTCATTTAAGCCTTCAAATGGGTGTGTACTCCTACAAACCCTGGTCATGTGCCACCCCATACACTCTGCATGTTCTCCCCATACATGATATGTACTTGAATTGTGTTCTCCTACCCGAGTTATTCTATATGACTAACCCAAACTATCCACTAGAACAAGACTACCCAGAATATTTGTTCAAGACATAGTGTGTACTATACGAACTTCACCATCCTGTATTGTTAGTCACATGGTCGGTTACATGGCTGACTCTACATGTCATGTTTATACCATACATGGTGTGTACTAACTACCCATTATCCACCCGTGTCGTTGTTCACATGGCTGGACACATGGTATATACACACGGTGTGTACGTCTGGTACACGTTGTGTTCTACTAATGATTTCCCATCCTCGTGTCTCTACCAACATAGCCAGTGGCATGGTTAGGGACTACATGGCATGTACATATAGTACATAGTGTGTAGTTAAGCAAAATAGTTCCTTCCAAAAATTAAGGACACATGGTGTGTATTTATCATTACACGCTGTGTATTCTAGGTTTTTTCAGAGAGTAAGCCTTTGAAACTACTTCGGAACACAAAAAATCATTGAAATAGACATTAAAGAGCCCAATTTTGATCCGTGGTGGGGACATACTCTCTGTGAATAAACGTTTGGCATTATATATATGTCATATATAGGCATAACAGTTCAATGGACCATCAAATTTTGATCCATGAGGGCCAATAACACTTCAAGAACCAAAATTTGGCGTTCATTCAGAAGAAACCTTACACAATCCAATATCCAATCAAATAGCAGGTATTCTATCAAGGCACATATCACAACAATAGGCATATATAGCACAACATCTTTCACAAAAACATGAAATCAGTAATGCTCCCTAAATGGCATGGTAAGAATGCATGACATTTTATCTCAAGAAAGTGCATATATGATGCATGAGATGCCACACCTCATAACATCAGGTTGAAAAAAATAGAACCTCAATAAAATCAACAATAACAGCACAAAACATGTGAATCGCCTCACGGTGAAATCAAATCAACTGTAATAATTAAAAAACCATAAAAATAGCAATAATTGACCTAAATTATATTTTTCCTGTACATGGGTTAGCTACTCTCGGGAACAGATTTTTACCATGTACCTATTCAGTCATATCCCTAACTATAGGCTCCAAATAGTATGTCAAGAATAAATTAATTCCTTTGATACCACTTTGTAATTTCCTAGTTATCGGTGCTTCCTAGAGGTTCCTCGTACCCAGTTGGTCACATGGCCTCAAGCGCATTTCCACAAACGCCAGAGGGTGCCAACTAGAATCGAATGACTTGGGTGTGATAGTGAGGAAACTATTCCCTCATTGGGATAGTAAAACAAAGTAAGTAAATAGATAACAATAGTATAAGTAGTAATAATACAATACAACAGTAAACAATGGATGATTGAAAGTAAATAAACAACTGCAATATAAATATATATCAATAATGATGCATGATACATGTATCTAGGAAAGAATCCAAACAAGTAACAATGATAGAATACAGTAATAAACCAAAGTAAAAAAAGGAAACCATGTAAATAACTCCTTAGCACCGCAAGACTTGGCTTGGTCCTATTCTCTCTAACTCCACAACAGTCACGTACCTGAGATTGAAGGGTTCTTTCCCTTATCTAGACCTACAGTAATATAATTTGATTGAGCCCAAAAACATTACCCAAACATGGTGTGATAGGATTCCCATAAGGAAACCACACAAAGATATGTGCCTAACAGTCAGTGAATACATATGGAAAGAAATAAGAAAAATTAAGTAGTAAACAAGAACATACTCAAAAGGGAATAATCTTATAGTTTCAGTTCCATTCATTTTCAAATATCAATTAAGTGGCTTCTCAAAAAAAAGTAACCCTATGAGAAGTACTCATAGACTATCTCATTTGGTTCAACCAGAAAACACACATGTAACCCTAGATAATGTACCCATAGTCTGACCCCTCTAGTTCATTTTTATAAAAGACTCTCTAAGGAATCAGTCTCCATTAATTCCCCATATGGTCTAGTATTGGTAACTATAGACACTCTATGAAAGCACTCAATGTCCAATTCCCCTTGTGGTCTTGTAATAGGGAATTTACAGACACTCTGAGGGAGAACAAGGTCCATCACCACTATGGTCTCACATTGTAAATAGTAAACAAATACTCTGGAGAAGCCCTTAGCATCTATTCTCCATATGGTCTACTACACCATGTTCCCACAGCCCTATGTAAGTCAATCGAGCACACCGATGTTCAACGACCAAAGTAATCCTTATGAAATACTTGGATAATATCTTTCAATAACTAGTTGTCTAAATAGCTACAAGCGTATAACTGCAGTAGATAAATCACAAATTCATAAAAACACTAGGCTTGGAAAGTAAAGCATCCTAATAGGCAAAGTTAGACCAAATATTCCATAACAAAAAAGCATGGTAAAACACATCCACGACATGGGAAAATTACCATATACACATTCAAATACCATTACTAAAGAAAACTAGACATAGCAGGCATTAACAGGGTTAAAAACCTAAATAGAAAATACCTCGAACAAGGGTATTGGGCACTTTTTCACATATAACTCAGATATTAACTACAGAAAGGCACAAACCACCTACCTTGGTGTTGTACGAATGATATTCGTGAACCTCGGGCCATGAATCACCCTATAACACCATAGATCTATAAAAATGTATATAAATTTCAATAGAGGATATCTCACAAAAGAAAAAGAATGGGGAAAAGCGGCTCTAGAATAAAGAAGAGATTACCAGGGCAATTCTAAATCAATCAACCTAATGGCGATTCGAAGGATCGTAGAAGAATTGGTGGTCATGTTTTCTCCGGGGCAAGGTGGACCTAGAAGAAGATCTTTTTGTGAACAATACGTGACCCCGGTCTATTTAATGAAATAAAAAGAAAGTATACGGTGTGTTGTTCAAGGGTACAAGACATGTACTTTCTTTAACCGGCCTTCGCTTTAGGCGGTCTCCAGGTCACCCCACATGGCCATGTACTCGACTATTACACAGCCCGCACACGGCTACCTTTGGTAATCAGGTACATGGCGTGTACTCCTCAAATTTCTAGAAACTCTTCATTATCTCAAAAAAACAACCACAATATAAATACATACCTGAAAAGAAGATTCAAGTTCTTATAAAAGTGTTCCCATTTTCTATAAGAATTTATTTTTACTGATGGATATATATTTATCTCATATAATAACAAAACTAATGGGGAATTGGAATGTCCCCTTAAAAGGAGTAGTATAAGAATTATTAATGTAATGATAATTTCATGAAACATAAACATGGTACATATATAAATATGTTTTTGTGGATTGTTTTTTATTTTATAGGAAATTTAGAGATTATTTCCATACAATTAACATTAATGTATTTATATCACAATTTATCACTTTTAATTTTTTAAGGTATAGATAGATGTTGTGGATTGATTTTTAATGATAGGTTTAATTTTATAAATATAAATCATGATAGAGTTTGGAATATCTTGTGGATTTTGGAGATAAATAAATAAGGTGTGAAACTCAAACATTATTTAATGGCTAAAAATCCATATTTGGGCTAAACCAAATTATTGACATATCCATTAAAATTCGAATAGTCTTTGATAAAATGGTTTTTTAATTTTGGATAAAAATGACCATTTCATGGGAAATCCAAAATATAAAATTTCACTTGAATAAGGACCACAACATGGTTTTTATAAAAACATGATGTGAGTTTTTCTAATTAAATGATTTTGAAAAAAATGTGAGGAAAATTCTCGTAAATTTAATTGGTGTAATATAGAATTTGGTAGGGATTCATAAGGTATTGAAACAAACAATATTTATTATATTATGTCATGGTTTTATAAAATGTGATAGATTTACTCATCATGGTTTCAAGTCAGAGTTCCATAAATCATAGAAAAAAACAGTCAAGTCAAAAATAGATATAGTTAATTCCATTATATTTTGGTTTATAATGGAATCAATCATTGAAGATAACCATGGATACCAAATAGAAGCTGATGGAGTCATTATCAATTGCATATATAAATCACATCATATATTTGAACAATATATATTGTTCAAAATTGAAGAGGTTTATTTTTCAGGTAAATGTGGTTATGGTAAAGGAAATATGGTTATAGAGAAGAAAACATGGTACGGTTACTAACAAACATATCATAGTTTATATCTAACCAAAAGTTTTGAAAGAAGAAAAAATTAACTTTTTTTATTTTAGATTGGATATATTTTTCCCAGATTTTGGATCACACATTGACCTGAAAAATCATGTTATTTTAAACACCCTCACAATATAGTTTTTTATAGAACAAAAAAATACAACTTCAAAATTTAAATCTATTTGGGATAGATTAAGGAGTTAACATAAGATATTTTGGAATCATTATAGTCTTATTTTACCAAGGAACATGTGGAATATTCATATTGATAAAGATGAAGATATTTGGTGTCTAGGAGTGATCATTAGAATTTATGAAGTTATAAATATATAAGAAGTATCTATAAATAGGATAACTTACTTCTTTGTGAAATTAAAAAATACAGGTGCGATAAATTAGATATTAAGGGTCAAATAATTTGTTTACTCTTGGGAAATGAACAATTCACAGAAAATTTATTGGATCAAATGAACCTAATGAATGTGAGAAAATACCATGCATTCCATTAATATTTTTTTCTTATTTCTATTATATCTCTTTCAAATACTTGTTGAATTTTAGGTCAATCCTCTAATATTTTTTCTAAAAATAATATGTAAACATCTAAAATAAGATAAAAACAGTTGAAACCCATGTATATATAAACACAATGTCAGGAGTGTGTAAACCTTTTAATCACTTATGTTTATCTAGATGACTATATTACTCTTGCTATAACACATCATCGTCATTTACATTCTCTTATTATTAGAATATTATTTTATTAACTATTATAAGTAGAATGTTGTTTGTAATGGGGTATGTTGGAAAAGATACAATATTTTATTGAACATTGACCACTGATTTAATCTCTCCCCTCTCGAAGGCCTAGATTCAAAAAAAATTAACTATTTTTTGATATCAGAACTTTGATATCTCTTGAACAAATTATTTAAATTGAAATTTAAGATATGTTAGATTAATACTTTTATGTTATATGTACATGGGTATTATTATCTGAATCATGACTTTTTTAAAAGGTTTTGATAGTTTCTCTTTATTCTAGTTATATATCTAGACTAGTGTATTTGATTACTATTATTTTATTACCAAAGGATTTAAAAACCACTACCATCTTGTTGATTAATTTCATCGATTTGTTTTTATTGATGTAATATTATTTCTTTAGTAGTTCTTGATTTTATATCATTTTAAAAAGTTATATTTCGGTTTAAATTAATATCATTTTGTAATCAAATTATTTACATTTTATTCAATTTAAGAAGAAGTACCATTTTAATTAACATTCCACTAGTTTTTTTTGGATTTTCCCAAAATAAAATGTGGAGGCTTTGAGTAAAAAAATGATAAGAAATATAATAAAATAATCGTATTGAAGAATGGAAAATTAATGAGTGATAATGAAATATAGGGTGTAAATTTCAAAAAACAATGCATAGATCTTGGAAAAGGAAACAAAAATAATAAAACTACTATTTATATTATTAAGTGTAAGATAGAGATGTATCAAGGTAAATATGACTTCATGAGTTGACTGGCCTAATAAATTAAGGAAGATGTATCTTTCTATAATTATGATTTAATGATTCATTTATTCATAAATGAAGGATTATGTGATGAACATAAGAATATCATAATGACTTTAATCAAATATCAACATGATGATTTAGAACTGGATCAAACTAATCATTAGATATTAATAGTTTTTATTATTATACATTAACTTTTTATTATCATGATCATTTTACTTTTAAACTATACCGATACATTACTATAATGTTGAAAATTTATTATTTTTAATTGGTATCTCAAAAAAATTAGAAAACATTACATTGAGGGGAAGTAATTATCAAATATATTCTTATGATAATCCATTTTAGAATTAATAATTTCTGAAAATTTCATGAGATTGGTAGGATTGATTCAAATATGGACACCACAAAAAATTATATATCCAAGGGTAAATGGGTTTTAAGAAATTATAATTCAACTCTTAGAAAGCCAATTGATATCTAATTTGGAATGTAGAAGAAATATGGTTGTGAGAACACACTATTAAAGAAAAATGGGAAATATTTAGAGGGATAATTACAAATGATAAGAAGAGATAATTGATTATATCATCAAATAAGAACACATTATTGCTAACGTAATGGAAAAAATATGGAAATGATTACATAAAATTAATAAAATTTAATATTATATAGTGAATTAAATGTATCAAAAGGATTTTTTTCATTATGGATTATTTTTTCACAAAACATGAAATTGATGTTGTAAAATTATAAAATTATAAAACATGAAGATGTAGAAGAATGTTTTTATGTTTTAGTAAAAAAATTATGTTCTTACAAACCATAGTGAACTCAATGATACCTTCAGTTGATATGAATATATATAACATGCTATTAAAACATGTTCCACATGGCTAATCGGGCAACTAAATTAATATATCAATTGAAATTCTCAATTTAAGTGGAGTAGTCTTGATTTTATAATAAAGGTAATTGAGATAATGAAAAAATATCTCTCTAAGAACTCATAAAAAAAAGAGAATTATAACAAAAAACAAGGTGTTGAAATTTATTTTATAGTTCATAATGCTTTTAACACATTAGAGAATCTATAAATGATGTCACAAGTATAAGAAAAAATATTTACGAAAAACATAGTATTGATTCTACTATATATAATGGGAAAACCATTAAAATAACTCTATAACCAAAATATTATTAATTATACAATTCTAGTGGTTGGAGTAACCAAAATAGGATACCGATTTTTTTATGTTTCTATCTAATCAAAGAAGGGGACTAAACAAAAGGATTGGTATCATGTGTTTAAGAAGAGGCATAATGGTAAATTCAATGAACTAAATAATCCTATGTTGTTAAAAAAAAGATATTCTCCTCCTTTCAAAGCCTGATGTAACTATTGTTGAACTATCTTCCCTTAGGATTGGTTTATTTATAGTTGTATTTTGTCATAAAATAGTGCTTGTTAATTTAAAAAAAATAAAGAGAAAATTCAATAATATTTTTTTGAGGATCTTTTTTAGATTACATTGATTTATTGACAAACTACTCATGTCTCTTATAATGAGTTTTATCTCATATTGTTTTTTTATTAGGTAATATTTCTAATTTCAAGTTTTTTTAACAATTTTTATCCCACCCCCATTAAAATAATCCAACTGATAAAAAAATTTAAAATCCCACCAAACCATGCTCAGTGACCATAACATGTTGTAGTTAATTATATAGGGATCCCCACCCTCACCCCCTGGTCAATGTTTCTCACTCTCAATCATCTATAAACATAAATATACATCGAAACCTACCAAATTTTTTTCACTATGTACACCAGATATACTATGTGTTCTCATGTATCTATCATCTATCACATCACATAATGAAAAAATTAGATCATCCCAGCATGTTTACCATGTGCATCCCCACATGCCATACCTCTAGTTCATAATTTTGTCTAAAAGATTATACAACAGGGTTCAAACCACCACCCAGTAACCCACCCACATGCAGTGGAATGTGGCCAAGAACTACTCTATTATAAAACATTCACTAATGGAATGTATTTATTCTTTAGATTATATATGATTGTTAGGACCACAAAGAGGATAAATTGATGAAGGATATTCCTTTGATGGATTATCCTTTAAAATAGTGACAAATCTCCTATATTTTACTCTTTATTCATATAAACACATTAATTTATTTCAAACTAAAAGAAGGATTGAATTGATTCTTTTTCAAAGTGATGATATATTTTATAGGGGGATAAAATTCATGTAAGCCAACACAAAGTTAAAAAAATACTCATTCAAACGTGGAGAAAAATGTCAAACCTATTGAGGGGGGGGGAATTGATATAATATCCCAATCCTTTTCTCTTTAATTTTTATTTATATTATATTATTAAAAGGGAATAAAATACACATAAATATAAATTTATTACTAAATTAACAAGTATTTTTTATTTCTGTCACTTTTTATTTCATTATAATATTTTTTTGCTTTGTTGATTTCACATGGCATAGTAGGATTTTATATGACGATTAATGTTGGTTATACTACTAACAACACCAAAGGGGTCATTAATGTGTTTGGTACTTTGATAAATGTGGATTCAAAGAATGAAATGTTGGGTATGTTGTTGTTGTATCCAAGGTGATAGAAATTAGATAATGTTGGAACCAAGGTAATCCAACTCTGAGAATTTTTAAACATGTTTTATCAAAGTGTGTATTGTTGAGTCATAAGGTTAAAATATAGAAGTTATATTGTGTTTATTGGAAATGGACCATGTAGAGATTTCATGGATATTGTGGAGAACATTAATAAGCATGGAAGATATTATAGAATATTTTAATCTAATTATGTGGAAGAATAAAAAATCATAATGAAAATATGATGGTCACTCCATTAGGATGACATACAAGATTAAGATGAAATGTCGGTTAGTCAATCACACCATAATGGTAAGGATCGCACTATTGTTTGGAATCATTCTATGGGATATATAAGTATTATAAACAAATTATAGTTCAATTATCGTTAAAACATAACAACATAGAATTTTTAAATGGGATATTGAATTTTTCTAACTAGATCTCACCATAGTTGATACCCAGTGAAAAAAACAAGCTAACTCTATATAGATCAGTTTAAAGGTTTCATTATTTATTTTATAAGATCATTCTATAATTATGAATTGTTCGGAATTAATGATTTGTATTAGGTTTAAATTGGATATGTTACATCGTAATGGATTATATCATGTCATAATAACCTATCCCTATGAAAATTCAGTCTACCTATATTTGGATTTATTTGAGAGCATTAATCTATAATGAAGCATGTAAAACTAGAAGAGGGATATGGAATTATTAGGGAAACTTCAAGGTAAATATTGATAGAATTATTCTTGAATTGGGTTATGGAATTATTAGATAAAAAACTATAGAATATTGTAACATAATAGCTACGCAAAAAATAGAAAATGGAATTTATATATATCAAATTTGCGAAATAAGAGTTACCATAAAGAAGATCTATATTAAATATCTATAATTCATTTATGATATTGAAAAACAAGGATAATACCATTATTATTTAGTATTATTGATTTTTATATGAATTATTATGATTAATATTTATATAAATATTTATTAATTTTCTTATCTTGAAGAAGTTTCTGGATAAACAAGTTGAGAAAGTGACAATATAATTGGATGTGAGACTATTGTAAACATTTTTATCACATATAATGTATTTTGATTTATTTTATATGTATAAACACCATTCATGAATTCTTCATGGATCATTCCATAGTATTAAAACAAGTAAAACCTCTATATAACACCATTTACATTATTTATTTGGACGTTGTGGATGTGTAATTGAGATTGAAAAGTTAAAACATTTATTATGAATAAAAAAATAACATCCATTGGAATATAAAAATGAAAAATAATTCACCCCCACCACCAACACTAGGGTGTTTTGGGGAAATTTGTCTATAATAAGTGGTATCAAATAATTAGTTTAATCATATTGAATTTTTAAAAAGATGTTTGTCGATATAGAGAACTTGGTAAATGTGAATGGATCCACATTATTTGATATCTGTAATTGTCTAATTTAAAATAAATTGATGAGATAAAAACTCTCCCCAGTTTGATAGTTTCTATACTATTATATATGGTATACATGTGAGTAATTCTACCAAATAATATATGACTAAAGAGGGAAAAATATTATTGAATATTTATTAAAATGTACAAAATGATTTATCAAAAAAATTAAAATAAAATACATATGAAGGTGGTGATTCGTATATCTAAAAGTGAAATATGGGAAAAATATTACATATCGATGAAGGTGATAAAAAGTGAAGGAGGTGAAGTTAGAATTTTTTTAATCATAATTTATTGATTTAAATATTCATCCACGTAAAAATATCAATAGTTTCATCAATTGGATCATCTATATTTCTATATCTATTCTTCGACTTGTTAATAATATGAAATATGATAATGTTGTGAAGAAAATTATATTAATACTTCCACAATTATAAAATTTAAATGTTTCATCTCTTGAAGTAGTAAATATTATGGAGTTATGTCTTTATGATTTACAAAGAAATATGTTTTCATATGAGAGATATATATAAAGATATAATAATTAATTATTCATATATCTAAGACTGTGGAATCTATGTCTATAGAAAATATTGATATTAATGATGCTGGTAATTAATAAGATGATGTACGTGATGAATTAATATCACTTGATGTAAGAAATTCATGCGATGAAAATATATAATTTAAGGAAAGATAAAATTGTCTTGTTTTTTATCTGATAAATTTGGTAATATCATAGAAGGATGTCCATGGAGGAAATAGATTGAATATATTAAGTTTAATTAAAAAAATGTTTTGTATGTTTACCACAAAAATAAATTTTAAATATAGGAAAAGGATCCAATGGAGATTTATTGTTATCAAGGAAGTGGATAATAATGAATAGATATTTTAAGAAGGTGAAATAGAATTCAAATAAAATTTTGAGGATTCTATGATTGTGAAAGTAGAGAAAGAAACATCTTGTGTTAAATAACGAATTATGCTGAAATGTGTTTTCGATGTCAATATAGAAATTAAATGTAATCTTATAGAATGTGATATATTATGAAAGATGAATTTTATGTTTTGTGGTTTATTGAATTATCCATTCTAGTACATTGGACACATTCATTTTTAGTCACATTGTTATAAAATGTTTTGTTAGATCAATGTAATTCCAAATAAGTATTAAATAAATAGTCTAATTCATGATTAAAATTGTAGAACAATATAATTTTATCAATTACATTACTTCTTGTATTTAGGGGAATGAAAAATTTATTGAAAACATTTAAATGGAAGTTGTGATTTAATAAATAAATTCTATTATTATGTAAAAATGGGTTGAACTAAAAAAATATAGTTTTGAATATTTCTTTATAATATATTGAATGAGGGGACTAAAAGTGTAACACCATGTGTTGACAATTTTTTCACTAAAAAGTCTAAATTACATAGGTAAAAGTGGAAGTGGATTTGAAAATGAAACATAGAATCTTCAGGAAATTAGTACCAAGAATAAATGGACTAAAAATATTAGAGATAATCATCATCTATTAAGTGTGTAAAAATGACTTGGGAGATATTAGTTAGCTATAGATATGTGAATAAAAGGTGGTGATAAAATATTTCACTTGACCAAGTATTATGTTTTTGGTTACCTAAGATACACACATATATTTTTTTTGAATCTAGTTTCTACTTGAAATTTGATGAACACTAAATCCAAAAAACGAGTCTGATAATATATCTTACATTTCATAGAAGAAATTATTTTTTGGGATATTTCTTTTAATGATATAATTTTGGTTATAATGATATAAATTGTATGCATTAATATCATGTTAATTTTCTATATGGATAACCAATGAGAATGTATATAATATCGGTGAACTTTATAATATTTAGAAATAGGATTCCCACATTAGAATAAGAATAATATGACTATGTTGTATTTGTTTAAGATAATGAGAATAGATGATCAAATGCCTCAAATCAAATGGGAATTTCATTGAAGGAATAGAAGAAAAATAACAAGGATAACTTAGTTGAGGTAACATTGAAGAAAAAAATATCAATAGAAAATGGATTCTTGGTAGTGATTGTTCATCCCATATGACCATAAACACGAATCAATTGATGAATGTAAAATGTCATGGTGACTATATGGTTTAATTTTGAAATGATTTACCATTAAATATCAATGGTTTTAGAAAAAAAATAATTTTTTGTATGAGTTGAATAATATGGAAGAGCGTTATATTGATAGAAATTACACATCCATGTGAGAGTGAGAGATCATTGTGAGTCAGTACATAAAGTCAAATTCTTCTGAAATGGTTATCTTATCAATGGGAAGGATAGATATTCCTTGATAAATAGATATAGAAAGAATGGAAATATAAACCAATTGAATAGAAAATATTATACATGTATTATTATAGAGGATTAAGAGAAAAAACTATGAAATTTAATGCTCCAAAATATACATCAACAAAGCATGGAAAATTTATTAAAGTTGAAGGTTAATATAAATATTCCAAATTTGATGTACCGAAGTGAGGGGACTTATAATTCTTATATTTTTTGGATAAGGTTGAGAAATACATACCCAAAAATTAACGAGGGTGCATAAATTTTACTAGAATGAATTCAAATTGATGCATGGGGTCCAAGGATATAGCCTAGAAATTGAGGTGATGGAATATTTATATTGATTTTTATTATATTAGAATGGGTTGCATCATGTTCATGAACACTGAGAAAGAATTCATATAATGAATCAATAGTTTTTATAGGTATGATTAAATTGAAACCAAAATATCAGTAATGATATTATGATTATATAATGTCCTAGAGTACACCTATGTTGAGGTGGAAATTATGTGGAGAATAATGAAATAATTCACTATATTTTATACATGAAAATATTACAAAAATGTTATAATAGAAATAATTAACTAAATATTGAATAGCATGGAAAAGTAACTACTCATAGATAGTGGCATATTTAGGCACTATTAGAATGATGTAGTGGATGAGGATTTAAAGAAAAATAGGCATGGTTATGTCCTAGATATAAGAAAAAATAATATGATATTTGTTAGGAAAGGAAGTGAATATTAAAACACATTATATTTTTTCAAAGAAAATTCTATTTCTAGGATAAGGGATGAAATCATAAAATGAATACATATTTTTTTGATGAATTGGTTCTCTTAGGAAACACAATAATGAGTAAATACAATAAGTCCTTAAAATAATATATTTTAAAATTTGTGGAGAGAAAGGATGTCAAGGTGATGAAGAATAAATATTAGAATGAACCATGAAATTATGATTTGACAGTAATTTATGAAAAACATTAATTTGTTGAAATAAATTTAAGATTCTCAAAAATGAACATGTACCGAGGATTCCAAGGGTGAATTATTGGAAGAAGATACATCTAAACAAAGAAAACCATTGATTCATATGAGGAATAAAAGTGATCAGATTGATGATTATACTCTCTTTAGAGAGAAAAATACTTCAACATAAAATCAAAGGATGGATATTATATAGTATCCTGCTTTACTATCATAGGATAAACCAATGTCAAATAAATAAGTAAAAAATATGCTTCATCATAAAGACATAATAATTAGGAATTTAACTAAATTGAGAAAACTATAAAATTATTCTTATGAGGAGGATGATTGATCACAACATCATTAGAACAAAGTGGATGTCAGAGAAAAATTATGATAAGAAATTAAAATTTATCTGAAACAATGTAATATGAGTGTGATCTGTTTATGCACAAATTTATGGTGTGGACATGGAAGGAAAATTTATATTGATAACTAAGGCTTAATTAATCTTATTATTCATTGATTTTGTAACTAAAAGAATCATTATAGTATATCAAATAGATTTATGAATAATTTTTTTGGAATATAGTACATAGAGATGAGGTATACATTGAATGATTGTGGTGTTTTAAAATAAATGATGATTAAACAATGGTTTTTTTTAAAGACATTATATGGATTAATTAAACAACATTGATATTAATATTCTTGACTGTACACTTTCTTGAAGATTTTTTAATTTATGAGAGGTTGTGTCGATCACAACCTCAATGTTAAATCAACAAATTAAGAGAAGTTCATGGTACTCATCTACATTTATGATATCATATTTAGATGACATAAGTATCTATAAATGCTAGACTTTTAAAATTTGATGATATCATAGTTTCAAATATTGGTGTCTCGTGAAATTTCATATTTTCTTAGAATTTATACGAATTTGTTGAAGGAATAAACCATTATATATGAGAACAAATATTCAAGAAAATTTCTAATGAGTTTTTAAGTGCAAGTGAAAAATGGTATCAAAATAAATTTAATTTGTTACAATTATTAGAAATTATAGAAACCTATGATTAATGTACATATCCAATTCATAATTTTTTCAAAATACATAATACTTTACAAAAAATTATTCCAAAAGACCATATTATTTTAGTGGATTTGGTAACATGGAAATCTAAACACTGGTACCTGAGTGAGCTATATTATAACCCATTAGGTTATGAAAGACTAAAACCCCTTTTAAAAATATCATATATTCAATATATCTTCATAACATCGGGGAAAAAATAAAAGGGTTGAGCTCAGATGCTTAGTATGGGTAAATAAGGTAGATGTGTAAGAATAAACATGAGAATAAGGGTATTAGAATGTTAACATTACAATATAAGATAATAATTTTCATATGAATGATCGTAAACACAAATCATGGATTAAAGATTAGAATTTCATAAGATATTAAACATATGGTAAAAAGGATAATATTACCTGAAATCAAAACATAATAATTGTTTCATACACATAAACATGTAATATCATTCCCTATAAATCACGGCGTATTGTTATAACATATCAGGCTACTTCATGGGGACTACACCTTCTGGGTGGGACACACCACCATACCCAGTCATAGTACATTCCATGTAATGGATCATGTTTCCCTATATTCCATTATTTATTAAGGATTCCACATCTTACAATAGTAGATCGGGTTTCCCCATCTTCCCATAGTGGATTGGGTTTCCCCATATTCCACACTAGATCAAGCCCTTCGACATGATTCACATGATTATCTCATGAGATAAATATTTACCAAATTTATTTTAGGCAGATATAGGTCCCACCTATGTCAAAATAAAATAATATATACATGTGCCATAAAAAATAAACATTCATCATATCATAACACATGATATGAAATATGTATCCTAAACATGCAATCTTATCATATCCTAAGTAAATGAGATAGGTTTTATAATAATTTTCTTAAAGAATAACCTATGAGAATAAGTGTATTTCATAAGAATATATCCCATGAAAGAGAAACATGATTCATAAATACCATTCCATCAAAACATAATCTATTCAGATAAATAATTTGAATGGATCCTTTGGATTATTTCCATATAAAGGCATGAGTAACACCAACATATGTTATCTAACATGGGAAATAATTTTGATAGATCCTTTAAAAAAAATTCTTGATAAAAATATCTTTTATTATTTTAAATATTATTTCTAAAATATAAAACCTTTTGAAATCCATATTCCAAAAAATAAATTTTAAAACTTATAAAGGGATATTTTAAAAGATTTTGAAATTTTTTTCTTCAAAAACATATAAAGAAATCTTGAAGTAAATTTTGAAGAAATTTTACTTGAAAATTATAATAGACGCCTATTTTTTTTTTGAAAACCATTTCGTGGAATATAATTTGAAAATATATAAAGAATCTTGAAATCTTCTTGAAAACCATTCTCCTAGAATTCTTAAAAAATAATCTTGAAAACAATTTGAAATCATTTTTATTTCAATATATAACAAAAACATATAAAGAAATATTTAAAAAATTTCCAAAACCCTTTTCTGTGAAAACATATAAAAAACATGAGATTTTTTTGAAAAGCATTTCCTTTCAAAATAAATTGAAAACATATGAATAATGAATGTAAAAAAATTAGAAAACATTGTTTTTAAAGAACATTGATATCCAACCGAAGAGAGAGGTAAAGTCAGAATTTCATAAAAAATTTCCTCAATTATATTAAGTAAAAAAGAGCGTAAAATTGTTAATAATACATTAATAAATTAATAATAACCATAAGAGAATAAATTTCATGAGTTTTGATGAGATATGGATCATAAAATTTCATCAATGGAAGAATAAGGATAAATAATATTAATAAAAATGTGATTGTTTCAATGAACTGTTACCACTTTGGTATCATTTAATCACAATAAAATTTTAATAATAAAATTAAATAATGATTAAAATATTGTGAAAGTAATTATACTCCTGAAATAACATATCAAAGGTATGATATACATCTTATCGAAAATATAGGTGTATAACATGTCATGTGTTTTAAAGATGGAAAATTGAGGCCGAATTACATTATTACATTACTATCTTTTGAAACATAGACCCCACAAAATAATGTTCATAAAATAGATATGAAAATACCCATAAATTTAATTATAATAAATATAAATTAAATCCATTATAATTATATACATCATATAAAATATATTAATGCTGAATAAGTCATGTATCATTCAGATATACGAAGTGAGATGAGAAAAACATTACTGTAAGTATTGACATTATTTGTACAAGTTCAACCCTACTATATAATAAATATAAGAATATTATACATAAATAAAAGAACTGGATCCTTATATATAATACCATATAGAAATTTATTGTGACTTTATATTTCCCTTATTAAAAATTCTCGGTTAATGATATATTTTGTGTAATATCTGCATTTTTTTCATATATGTTCTGAATTGTTATTATTAATTCTCTTACATATATCTTCATTTTTATTTAAATAAATTAAAATATAATATAATTATCATATATATTTTTTATATAAATATTTATAATAATCAATAAAATATAAAAGTATGAAATGGAATACACTATTCATGGAGACTGTAGGCCATACAAACGCATGAATACTATTTTGGTTTTATTATCTTATTGAAGTAAATAATTTAAATGAAATGTATGTAAATTTTTTTTTTATATCATTAAAGTAGAATTATAATTTCATACATATCATATATGTTCTCTAAAAACATCATTAATACATTACAAGTAATGTGTTAATGAATCACATCGTATTGAGGAGATGGTAATCAACATATCCAAAAACGAAGTTATCACATATCTACAATATAAAACACATGATGGTATTTTTCATATAAAAAATAAAAACTAGATAGATAATAAATATCATATATATCATATAAAATTATATTTTCCATCATAATTCCTATCCATGAGAGGTGGTAAAGTAAAAACGAACATCATCATTTTGTGAGGCGATAGTTTTTTATGCACAAGAATCGTAAGTTTGTTACTCATTTGATGGATGTTTGTGTGATTTTAGATATTAAAATTAGAATGAAAAACATCTCAGTATATTGAGGGTGTTGATTTTGTTATATAATCATTTAATAAGTAGACTTGAGGTGGTGGAGGATAAAAATAAAACAAACCAGCTTGAGGAAGGATGTTACCTCTACTTTGGGTAACTCCTTTTGGTTTTCACTAAAGGGATTACTTAGAAGGTTTTATTATCAGTGGGAGGATTCTAGTATTTTGTATGGGAAGTTTTATTTATAATTTGAAAGAGTTTTTTCAAGATAATGTGTCTTTATAGGTGTCAGTAAGGGGATGAGTGAATTCCTTTTTACAGTTGATGAAGTGAGACATTCTTATAAATACCAAAAGAGAAGCACTAATGGGAGATATACATTACATAATGTGCTTAAAAAAAGATATATAATGGATTTAACTATTTTTATAGCCTAACTAAATATCTAACAAACAAAAAAATTTCTTTTTTATAATTTTTTCCCTCAGTCTTTATGTTTTCTTTTATTTTTCATTTTGGTTTTTCATTTAGGCAAATAGTTTTCTAACCTATATAATTTATCTATTATGATAATATTAAGGCGTGATTTATTATAAAAAATAATACCAATTAATTATAAATTTTATATCTAATTTATAAAATAAAATTTCATGTACGTTGTAAATTAATTTTAAAACAAGAGCATGTATCGCAAAAAAAACTATTTTAACTCGAACCATCTGAACAATGTTTTCACTATTTAGGGGTATATATGTCCATTATAAAATATAATTTGGTACCTTAATAGACTATATTTTGTATTTATTAACACATAAAATCATTAGAAAAATTTTATGATTTTTATTAATTTTAATTCTTTTAATAAAATGTTATTTATTCTAATATATCCTGAATTTCTATTTTGACATTATTTATTTAAATTTAATTTAAAAATAACTAAAAATTATTATAATTCCAAAAAAAATATTTATAATTATTTTAAATTTTTATATTAATAAGAAACACAATGGAACATAATAATTCATTTAATTTACTTTATATTTAATATTTTTAGCATCATTTATTTTATATAATTATTAAATAAATAATCCATACATTAGCATTTAATGTAAATAATTAGAAAATAATAATTAATGATATATAATTGTGATAAAAATGATAGGTTAGTATTTCAAAAGGATATATATGACATAAAATATGATGTTTTTTCTGTATCTTAGAGTTTTATAATTGATAAAGGTAAGGAATGTTCTTTTTTGTCTTTTTCCTTACTTAAATTTTGAAATAGGTAAATTTTGTTGAATAGTATCCCAATAACTCATAAAATTAGAAAACATAATGGATACAGAACAAATATGGGAATAAAATGGATTTTCAAAAATTTCATAGTTCTTTTTTACTATTAATTTTATGTTTTAGTCCCTTATTAATTTTTATTTTACCACAATCATTGTAATTAACTTTATTCACTTTAACTAATATTTTTGGTTCAAAATTAATTTATTTTTTTTAGAATATAAATATCATACTAATTAAAATAATTTATATCAATATTTCTAAATTAAATTCACATTAGAGGCTAAGTGAAAATTGAACCTAATCTCGCAATCATGGTGAGAAAGATTGTTTTTAAGGTAAAAATGTTCAAAAATTCAACAATATTTTATATCTAAATTTAGTATAAAATTGATTATAATGACTTAAATTGGATTAATATATGTATAATTGATCTATATTGAATTTAAAGACCAAATTCCAAATAAAATTTCAAATTAATAATTATTCAAATGAAAGTAATTTTTAACTAAAAAGTAATATTTTCCACTACTCATTAAATATGAAACTTCACAAAAAAATACCAAAATATTTTCTTAAGATAATTGTGACTATCCAAATACAAAAAATGATGTTTATTATCAAAATTATAAATGTTGCAAAATTTAGTATTAAAATAGGTTTTTTATTAAAAGGTTGTAAAACTCAGACATCCATGTAACACAAGTTATTGAAAGAATTTCACAGTGTGCACAACACAAGACAAATAGTGTTTTTTTTTTGTACCACAATATAACATAAGTTATTCATGTAGTTAAATATTAAATTGGTGTTTCATGAAACTAAATACATTCATATTGCTTTTTTATAAAAAAAATTTATTCAGTGTTGTGTGAAATAAATAATATCGAAAATATTAAATTTATTCAAATAAAATTAAAAAATTATCATAGTGTTACATTCTAACCCCCAAAAAATGAATATATTCCTCAAAATTATTCTTTGTTATCAAATGTTTAATAGTTGAAAGATTGATTCATAGAAACCCACATCGTAAAAATTAAATACTAAAACTTCCTTGAAAAGGGTAATTTTGGAAGCATAACAATTACCCAAAGTAACAAATAAATAATATTCCGAATTGGAAAACATAGGTGGAAAGTGAATAAATGTACTTAGAAGAGAAATATAACTATCATGTTCTGATGGAGATCGATAGAGAACAAAGCTATGAGAAATTAAATAGTCACCAATCCATAAATATATGATGATCTAATGGGACATTTGATTCATCAGAAATGAAGGTACTATTATAACATATTTTATTTCAATATAATTATTACTATAGTTGAATAATTTTCATTAATATATATACTAAAATGATTCTAGGAAAACCTTACCATTTGTTTTTCCTTTATTATATTCTAATTCATCTCTTATTCCATGGAATGAAGGTGAATATTTCATTCCAAAAGCATTAACAGATCATGAGATCAATGAATATAAGGATAGATCCTTCCATCTATTTTTTTCACAAAAAAAAATGTTACTGTAAGTTTATTGATATGCCTAAATACTTATATGATGAGATAATAATTTAATCTCATAAACATCATCTAAAGTTTAACATAAATATTCCATAAATGGTTAACATGGTAACCCTTCTAAAATTGTGAAGCCAAAACATTAGAGAAAAGGTCATGAAATTAGATCATCATTGATCCCCTATATATCATTGTGATGATTTTGGATTTCACATTCCATGAATTGGAATACCCTCATTGTATATTCCCTTTAAACATGTTAATAACATTAATTACCATAAATCCTTTTAAAAAACAATCATGCTTCATTATTACTAGGATTATGAGATATATTCCTTAAATCCAAAAATTTGTAATATTCATCCATGATGAAATAGAGATCTTTTTTTAAAAAATAAATAATTAGTACTATCAAATTTATATTATCCACATCAAACATTTCCTTATCCAAGATAAACATAATTTTCTCAATATCAAGGACACAATTAGGGTTACCATCCCATTACCAAAATATAACCATTCCATTAAATACCTTTTATAGATCATCAGTATCATTAAATATATATATTTACAAATACTTAATGGAAAATATATACTTCATTATTCACATTACATAATTCATGAATTCCTATAAATATGCACTTCAATCATCCAACTTTATTCTTAAAACATTACTATGATTTCATCATCTTATCCCTTAAAATATATTTCCAATATTATTGAATAGTAATCATGTCTTAGGGTTTCTTAACCTTAGTCCAATCATGTTTCATATGTTTAATGTAAATAATACTGTAATAATATCACATACTATTCACATGTCATTTGCAGTCCCTTTGTCTTTAGAAGTATAGCCAATAATCATGGACCTTCCTCATTATTTTCATGATATTTCCACTTAGTAAATCTGTTATCATCATTAACATACTTTTCGTGTTTGAAACATTCAATGATAACCCAGTTACATCTATTTTCAACTTAAAAATAATATATGAAAGCATAGGGTGAGAAGCACATGTCATAGTAGAAAACAATATAATCATGAAAATATTAATGATAAGATGTCTAAGTAATGACACATACTTAGTTTTTCTATGACACAATAATTATATCCTAGGTTACTAATAATAATATTCTATTTAAACCCTTCATAAAGTTTCATAATGAGTCTCTGAATTCCTACAGAATATCTCATGAGAGTGTAAAACCAGTTATGCAGGAAGGCTTGTTTTTGTGTACCAGGTTATAGTCAAATCTGTCCTAACATAAATTTTTAGAGTTTTCACAAAAATTAATTTTTAATCTACAAACAAATACACTTTTAGTATCTTGATATTAATGTTATTCTAGGAAACATATTTCTCTATTCATTAAAAAAATCCAGTACATTTTCCAATATTTTTCCTCATCCTTAAACTTATACATAGATACATACCTAGGCATATCCTCAGATATATTCCTAGGGATATCAATAGAGTTTACTCATCATAGTTTCCAAATGTTGAATAAAACATCATTGCGTAACCAACTATAATGACCCAGGATTAATATACAAATACATTTCATAATTTTTTTTTCAAAATACTTAATGGCTTACACAAGATGATGCCCAAATACCATATTATTTTAGTTACTTTGGAATCTTGTAAACATATATATTGGTATATTAGTGAGATACATTATATACCACTAGGTTCAGCATGAATAGAACCCTTGTTAGACTTATCATACATCAAATATATCTTCATAACATTTGGATGGATATAATAATACTAGTGATCTCAGATGATCAGTAAGGGTAAACAAGTGAGATATGTAAGTATAAACATGAGAATAAGGGTAAGATAATGTTATCATAACATTATAAGATCATACCCTGTATATCAAATATCATAAAAATGAATTATGGAATAAATATTATTTATTCAAAAAACATGAATAAAAAGGGAAACAAGATCATGATCCGATAAATAATAACACAGGAATTATGGAATACACAAAAACATGTATTATCATTCCCTATAATTCAACATACATTGATAAAACTTATTTGGGAACTTCATAGAGACTACACCTACTGGGAAGGACACACCACCATCCCAAATTATATTTATTTCGTTATATGGCATTAGGTTTACCATATTCCTTTAGTGGGTCAGGTTTACCCATCTTCCCATATTGGATCAAGTTTCCCCATCATCTATAGTGGATCAAGCCTGTCGACTTGATCCACATAAATATATCATGAGATATAAATATTTATCGAATGCATTGGAGGGAGATATGGGTCCTAAATATTTCATAATGAAATTATAAATGGATGTTTCATATGAACATAAATATTCATCATATCAAATCCCATGAAATGAAATGAAAATTATACAGATTTTATGTTGTTAGAAACTATGGAAAAGAGATAGGATTCATAGTTATTTCATTAAAGCATACTCCATGAAAAATAAGTGGGTTTCACAAGTGTAAAACCAGTAAAATAGAAACAATTTCCATAAACATCATTCCATCAAAACATAAATCATTTATAGAAATTATATAAATGGAAACAATGTATCATTTCCATATAAACTCAGGAGTAACACTAATTTATTTAATCTTATAAGGGAAATAATTTGGAAATATATTTTTTTTTAAAAAATCCTTGATGAAAATATCATTTAGTCTTTGAATAATTATTTTTATAACATTAAAATTTTTGAAGAAAATTTTCTTTAAAACAAACTTCAAAACTTTTCATAAAATATTATTTAAACCTTTTTAAAAAAATTTCACTGAATACCTATAAATAAATCTTGAAAACATTTTGAAAAAAAATTTCCTTAAAAAATTATAAATGAATCTTGAAAGAGTTTTAAAAACAATTTCATTTAAAATTAATTGAAAAAATATAAATAAATATTGAAGAAATTTGAAAATTGTTTCTATGAAAACTTATAAAATAATCTTGAAAAAATATTTTAAACCTTTTTCTTTGAAAATATATTAAAGAATTCAAAGGAAATATTGAAAAAAAATTAAACCATTGTCATTGAAAAAATATAAAATAATCTTTACAAAAATATGAAAACATTTTCATTGAAAATACTTTTAAAACGTATGAATATTACTTGAAAGAATCTTTTCATAAAACATGGTTTTGAAAAAACATTGATTTCTCACTCAATATAGGGGAAAATTTAGACTTTCTTAAAAACATTTTATTAATTATAAAAATTAGAAACGAGAGATACAATGTAACTAATACATGATTAAATCATGAATCAATATAGGATAATAAAGTTCATGAGTGTTCTTGGGATATATATCATAATATTTCATCAGTGGAAACATTATTACAAACAATCTCGATAAACAATGAGATTGTTTCCATAAACTTCTACCACACTGGCAACATTGAATCATAATAAATATAAAGAATAAAATTAAATTAATATTAAAATATCATGAAAATAAGGAGATTAATGATATAAAATATCAATGTAATTACATACACTTCATTGAAAAATATAGGTTCCTAACATGACATGGGTCTCAAAGAAGGTAAATTGAGACAGCGGTGTGTGTGTGTGTTGGACCCCTCTGTAAGTTAGACTGATAGTAAATATGAATGGATCATGTGTGGGGTTAATAAGAGTAAGTGTTATTTTAATTTATGGAAGGAGGTTAGTATTATTAGGGTTCAATAACATTTATGGTGATGGAAACTCTCTTGTATATGAAGTGAGGGAAATTCTCAGCAGCCTCCAACTAAGAAAATTATATAACATCGTGCTCATGGTGGTGGAAATAGATTTTGAAACCCTTTTTGTGTAGATGAAATAGATTAAAACACACATTGGGAGTTTTTATACTTCATTATAAAGGTAAGGGGTTTTTTATAAAGTTGTGAAGGTTAGGAATATGATTATATAAGGGAAATATGCAGCATATGATTTAGCTAGCAGTTATAAACCTGTTGACGTTATCATTATCTAACTCAGTTTTGGATCATTGGAAAAGGAATTTAATTCCATTATTATTGGATAAACCATTGGTATTAATCACATATGGACCCCTTTAATGATTTATGTTCTCTGTATTATACTTTTAATAGAAATAACTTCTCAGTCTATATATCATGGATATAAGAAGAAAGATGCAAAGACCCTTACCTGTTGTTCTGAATTTCATTATACACGTTCATACCTCATGTATAATAAATATAATTTATGATAAATACTCCTTAGAACCATATAATAATATATAATAAAGTATATTATTTTATTATCACTTTATATTACCCATTTATTAATAATTCCATGTAAATTTTAAATTTTGTGTAATATCTGTATTGTTTTTTGTAAATGTCGTGACTTGTTATTTGTTGTCCTATTACATAAACCTTAATTTAATTATTCTAAAAAATTTAACCATGATATAATTATCATATATATTCATTATATAAATATTTATAGTAATCTGTATAATATATAAGTATAAAATGGAATACAATGTTCATGGGGATGGTAGGTCATATGTATGCATTAACGTTGTTTCGGTATTATTTTCATAATGAAAGAAATTATATAAATTAAATTTATCTTTATGGATATATTATCGTTAAATTATCATTATAATTCCATATATTTCATAAATTTTGACTATAACCATCTTTAATGCATTTAATGTAATTTGTTAAAGAATTACATTGCTTTGAGGAGGTGGTAGTCCACATGTCCATAGGTGAAGTTATCTTATATCAACGATATGAAAATCACAAATGTATGTTTAATATAAAAGTCTAATAAGCATAAATACATAATTAAAATCATATATATATTATAAAAATAGAGTTTACATCATATTTACAACCCATTATAGGTGGTAAAGTAAAAAACAAACAACATCATTTCGTGAGATGATACTTCACCATACATAAGAACGGTATGTATTTTACCATTATATAGAAGTCTGTATAAGTGTAGGTCTAACCCGTAGAATAAAAAAAATATGATTATATTTATGATACTATGTTTATTATATAAGCTAGTAATTAGATTATTTGAGGTGGCGGAGAATATAAATAAAATCGAGGCGCTTGAGGATGGATGTTACACCTTCTTTTGGTAACTCTTTTTTGAATGCACCAAAGGGATTCATTGGGTGGATTTATTCTGAAAAATTGTTTTATTATGAATTTAGGGATGTTTTAGGATATTTGGGAATATTTTTTTTAACCAATGGTGCTTGATAGGTGTGAGTAAGGGGAAGAGTGAATTCATTTTTATAGTGGAGGAGGAGAGGCATTATTAAAAATTAAAAAAAGGTAAGCACTAATGGGAGGTATCCCTTATATAATGTTCTTAAAGAATATAAATACATGAATTTTAGTTGATTATGGTCCAAATGAACCTCTACCATATATAAATTAGTTCTTTTTTATAACTTGTTTCCTTAGTCATCATGTTTTCATATAATTTTCATCTTGGTTTTTCATTAAGGTAACTAGTTCTTTAACCTATGATGTTTTACCATTTTGAATAAATTAAGATTTTATATATCTGATAATAGAGTCACAATTCATATTAAATATTATATATAATTTAAAAAATATAATTCACATGTGTGCCTGAAATTAATTTTAAAACAAGAGCATGTAACTTGCAAAAACACTGTTTTAACATGAGCCGAGCTAACAATATTTTTACTATTTAAGGGTCTATATGTTAAGTAAATATTATAATTTGGTCCATTAATATAAAATATTTTATTTTTATTAAAACATTAAAATCACCTTTCATAAGGAATTATTTTTATTTATTTCAATAAAATATAATTTACTATATAATAACATTACATTCAATTATATATTAAATTTTAATTTAAAAATATAAACAAATTATTGGAATTAAAATATATTAAGATAAAATCTATATATATATTCATCTTGAAATTACTTTCACGCAATAATTCATCAAAATTTCTTTACATTTAATGTTTTTAGAATTATTTGTTTTATTTTATTATTAACTAAAGAATCCATGTGTTAGCATTTTTTAAGAGTTTAAGGTAACTAATTAATGTATAAAACTTAATTATAAATAATTGTGGTAAAAATAACTCCTTTATATATCAAAATGATATGTATAACTGTAAATAGGTTGTTTTTCCATATCTAAATGTATTATAAATAATAAAGGTAATGAATGTTCTTTTTTTATCTTTTTCATTACATAACCTATAAAATAAGTCACATTTATTTAATATTATCCAAATATCTCATAAAAGCATATCCATTAATGTATATAGTACATATATGGGCATCCAATGACTTTTAGAAAAGTCTCTAGGTCATTGGGGCCCTTAAAGTAAAGCTTTAGTCCCTCGTTAAGCTTAATTTTACCGTAATTGCTTTTATTAATTTTGATCAGATTCACTAATATTTTTGGTTAAAATTTTTGTTTATATTATTGTACCATAATGTTCATAATTATTTCAAAAAATTAGATCTATTTTTTCAAATTAAACTCACATAAGTGGTTTTGTTAAATTTAAACCTAATCATGTAAATGTGGAATGAAAGTTGGTTTTTAAAGTAAAAATATTCAAAAAAATCAATATGTTTTTATATATAAATTCAATATAAAAATTATTAAAATGAATTAAATTTTATTAATAAATTTATAAATTATATATTTTTATTTATAAATCCATTTTAAAATATAATTTATCGTTAATAATTATTTAAATTAAAATATATATTTTAACTAAAATGCATTATTGTTCAATATTCATCGAAAAATGAAACATCACCGAACAATACCAAAAGGTAAACATAAGATATTATTTACTTAAAGATTAAAAAATTATGCTTATTTTTATAAATATATTTTTCAAAATTGACAAAAATTCGTTTTAAAATAGGTTCTCCTTTAAAAGGTGGTTAAACTCGACCTTGCGTGTAACACAAGCTATCAAAATAATTCGACATTGTGCACAATGCCAACCAAAAATAGTTTTTCATATAACAAAAGATAATATAAGTGTTGATTATAATGATATATTAACATGGTGTTTCATGAAACATATTTTAAACTCAGTTCTTTCATAAAAAAAATCTATATTTAGTGTTGTGTGAAATGAAAAAATATCAGAAAACAATAAATTAATTTCAAAAAAAATCACAAATTATCAGTGTGTTACAGAAATAATAAAGATAGAAGATTAATTATCTGAAATTATACTAAATAATTATTTATATCTTTTTATACATGATAGTAACAAGGTCAAACATCATATACGCTGCTCTTTAGAATCACTTTTTTAGAGTAATCTGGAAGAGGAACATTATAATGATCCTTTTTGATTTAGGTATGTTTCTAATATAATTTAAAATAATTAGTATTTTATTTTATGTCATATAGATATGGTATTAATTTTTTAGGTGAATAAAATCCAATATAGGAGGATATGGGGGATTGTAATTTTTTTATCCTAGACGAGGACACTAGGTACTCAGGGGTGCGATACTAGGTACCCTATGGGAGATAAAAGGATCCAAGTACACTAAATAAACCCTTTGGTAGCTTGTGTAATTTCACTTGGTGGGTAGTGAGATATAGGTTGGATGTTGAGGTACATCTATATATATACTTTTTGATAACCCCATGTCATAATTTTGATTTATTTCATATGTTTTTGGTGTGATCTAAATTTTTTAATGTTTTGAACATGAAATTTGAGTTTTATCGAAAAAGTTCAATCCGAGATTTGGTAAGAATTATTAATAGGAAACCATGTGGGAATCATTTGTATGGGGTGTTTTTTTTATATGAGTAGTATTTCATCATGGGTAGTGCATGGTTGGATCTAAATAATGTTAAATATAGTGGAAATTTTGTGGGTCCATTTTGGGTTGGGATGTTTGTGCACAAATTGTACAAAGATAAGGGAAACCATATGTATAAGAATGCACTATTAATATTGTTTTTAAAGTAATTTTTTTCATTGTTGGAACATGGTTTAGTAAAATATGTGACAAATTTATTTGAGTGTGCTGTGAATATCTAGTGTGAACCGCACAGTTCATGCACAATTTACCAAACTATGTGGCCTAACTATGCGAGCTACCCAATATTTCTAAAAAATTAAATTCAAAGTATTCAAACAAAACATTTATGGTATTTTATCACACTTTATCCATAATTTTTTTATCTTAGGGATATGTTGTGACTTTAGAGCTCTGTAATCCCTCCCTTCTTAAAATCTTTCATCCTTTCATCTATTTAAACTTGGTTTTAAAATGTCATATCATGTATTTCTCTTATTCACTTGTACAATTATATCTCCCCATTATTTTAATTAACTCATAAACCCTATCAAATATGTGGGTTGGGATTGATGTTCTGGATGAGTCTAATGATGGGGATTTTATAGTAACACTACCTAAAAATGAAATTATTTAAATGAAATACATGATTTAAAACATTAAATTTCCTAAATAATATTTTCCCAAGGACTAATAGGTTTGGTATCTTTATATACTACATACATAATAATATTATTTCAAAAACCTCGCAATATTTTCTTTTTATAGGAATTATACTAGATTATATTCATTACATGTCATTTTTAAGACTCGTCATTATAACCTTGGGGATTAAAACATAAGAACAAGTCCGGCTCAAAATCTGAGGAAGTGGGACCAAATATTTAATCTATTATTACTTCCTAACAATATGTAAAAGAATATAATCTTCAGAGAAATATCATAACATTGTGAGTGATAACCATAAAACCTAAGTGACCTCCAAATTACATGAAATAACAACTTAAAGACGCAAAAGATAAATGTAGAAACTTAATAAGTTTATCATCGATTAGAATAATTTAACATAATACCCAAATCATGAGAGAATTATATCATGATGAATAACATCCTTTAATTGTGTCAAAAATATTATAATTCTGAAACATTACTTTCATGAGCCACACCATCAATTCCCGTGATTACAAGAAACTAAAATATACTCATGAATACCAATCTCATGAGATATAAACTATTAACTACTGAATTGATGGAGATATAGGAACACATCCATAATTCCTAAGTAAATACATGTTCCAACTAAAAATCATCAACTTGTAACATTATAAAGTACCCATGGAAGTAAAATTTGATTCCTAAAACATTCAAATAGCATTAAATAAGATCATGAATTAAATTATTATATACTAAAAACACGGTCTCCAAAAATAATTACATAACAAAAAAAGTGTAGGTTGAAGCCTAAAACTTAAATCCATTAGAGATGTACTATTTAATGATAATTAAAAATAACCCATAAAATATTTTTTTGAAATCATTTTTTATTCAATGTTATGAAATTTCTAGTTGTGAGTATCTTTTAAAAAAAATCACCATTGTTTTTTAAAGTGAAATGAAAACCTTTTTTTGAAATTAATTTGGATCAAAAAAATTATTTTACGAAATAATCAATAAAACATCATTAAAAAATTCCTTGGAAAAGAATTCCAAAAGAAATTTTATACCTCAATGAATGGAGATTAGTTACCAAGTCCTTTACCATTATAATTTATTTTCAAGGAAGGTTTTTAATCTCATATATAATAAATATAAAAATATTTATTAGCTATTTACCAACCTTATTTGTATACAATTTCAATAATAATATTCATTAATAAAAATTATCATAATGTATTTTATTTTTTGTAATCTCTTTTCAGCATCGGAAGATGATAACTTTAATTGTTTGCGCATGTCTTATATTGTTGAATAAATTGCACATTCACTGATACCAGTTTCAAAATTAATATATCATTTAATATATTCTAATATATAACTTATATTTATTTATAACTCTCTTATATATTTCTATAAGTGATATAGTAATAATATGTGAAAATGGAATCAGTGTTGGCTTAATTCGGTGATTTTGGAGAACAAAGATGATACATTAATAATAAGTAAAATACATGATATTATATTTATAAAACCATATAGAAATAATTATTTTATTATCATATTATAATATTATTTTTATTTATTTTCCCATATTCATCATGGATTTAATTTTATAGAATCATTTATATAGTTGGTTAAACCAACCCAAACATGAAAACACTTTAACTCGATGGGTGAGTATGGTTTAGGATGTTTTTCCATTGAAATTATATTAGTATAATCATAAAATAATTATAGAATTATTATTTTTTATGATTTTTACAAATATTATAATATTTTGGGAAAAATAATAAATAACTATTTGAAAAATGAAAAACCTTTCTTCGTGGAGGCAGTTATCCACACACAGGTACGACATACCTTCATTTTTTTCTAAGTGGATGGAAATTAATAAATACATGTTTTACTTTTAATATAAAAAAATAAAATTATAATAATTATACTAAAATAATCATATTATATTTCTTATAATATATTTTTAATTGTAATATTAAGGAAAGAAAATCAAAAAGAGATAATACATATGTTGGAGACATGATATTTCCATGGAATTCCCATTGAAATTGAATGTATTAATATAAATAAATCTGAATATGAAATTTATTAACTTCAAGTGGGTTATATTGAGATAAAATTATAGTTTTTGAGGATAAATTCTATTTTTAATTGTAAATTTTAAAGGATGTAAGGGGTTTCTATTTATAAGGGGAGAAAATTTCAATTTTTGAAACACTCTTCATTTTTTTAATAATTAAATGAAAATATTCAAGGGTAAATGGTTAAAAATTGGAAAAATATGTTTTTTTAATAATATAATTTCTGAAATCCACTAAACAATTCATTTTTATAAATTGAGTTAGTGATTTTAGGCATTGGTTTCTTACTTTTAACCTTTTACCCAAATTTACTTTTACTAATTTATCATGTTTTTAACTACATAATTTTATAACATATTAAATATAAAAGTTAAAATATATTACCTAATTTTTATCTTCTACGCATAAATTTTATCTTTATTTAATCCAATAAAAATTTTAAATTATATAAAATTAACTTTCAATATAAAATAGAATATATATTGAAAACAACTTTTTTATAAAATATATTGATTTCACCCAAAGGTGTTCCCAGTCTTATTTAGTATTTATTACCCATTAAATAAGTATTAATATATTTATTTATATTATTATAAATAATTTCATAGTAATTATTTATAATAAATTAATATATTTTTTTAGATAAAAATGACATGTCATTATTATAATAATCCAAAAGTGGAATTTTTTTCATTAACGTGGTAATTACCTATAAACATGGGAATCTAATTTTTTTCCTATAAATGAAATAATCCTTTTCAAATATTATATACAATATAAAATTTAATTTATTAAATTAATGTTCTACATGTTGGAAAATTTATTTTAATGTTACTAAAGGTATTGTGTGAAAATAGATTTCTAGAAAAAAGATTATTTTTAACCAGAATGTTTACATATAAAAAATCATTAATTTATTTTATTATAATAATATTTTAATATTGATAATATAAAATTATTAGTTATTTTAAATTTAAAAAATAAAAAAATAATTTTCCAATGGATGAATTTAATTAAATAAATAGATGAAAAATAGTTTTCATAAAATACTGCTTTATTTGTTAAAAATATTTTACTATGTTTTATAAATTGATAATAGTATTATTAAATTATTTATTTTACAAATAAATATATATCTTTTATATAATTTTTTTTTTCAAAATATATAATTCATTGAAAATTTAGGGTATAAGAAAAGGCAGTACTTTTTACTATTTATCTAAAAATCAATTATTCCATAAAAATATCTAAAATTCATCATAAGATAATTTTTATCTAATCGATTCAAAAGCTAATTTTATTTTATAAAAATAAAATACTATTTTTTTAAAAATTATTTTTAAAAAAAAATATAATTAGAAGGAATAGTTCATATTTTGAAAATAATTCTTTTTAAAACTAAATCATATTACTCTTTTACCCTCTATGGTTAAGAGATTTTTAATTTATTATTATCATATAGGTTTCAACAAAGTTTTATTTATAATTTTCATCCAATATGTTTTTCCATATTTATATTGGTTGTTTTTTGTAACACAAGTTGTTAAAAATAATATATATTTTAAAGGATCCAAGATCTCAGGTTGTTATATTGTACTCCGCCTAGAAATAATTTCTTCCTTGAGATTTTATTACTTAAATGAAAAATTGTGATGGTAATCTTTCCACATTGTATTATCAAGTTCCCATGTAGCTTTTTCAAAATTATTATTTCTCTATATAAATATGACCATATGAGTGGTCTTGTTTCACAAACATTTTCTCTTCGATCTAGAAATTATATTAATGGTTCCTCATATGAGAGATCATATTCTAGTTTAATGGATTCTGAGTTCAACACCAGTGAAGGGTCGAGTATATAATTACAAAAAAAATAGTACATGGAAAAAATAAAATACTTGGGAGTGGTTGGGTGGGGTGTCTATGTGATAAGATACTTCCCCTACATGATCAAGGATGTCGAAGGGACTGAAATACCTAGGGATCATCTACGCATTCTTCAATAATATCATAACGTTCTTCTAAAGAGATATTTTAAATAACACCTTGTCACTAAATTCAAACTCTAGAACTTCATGATGATTATATTTATATATATTCTATCGACTATGTGCTAATTTTATATCCATGTTAATGTTTTGAATTTTCTTTATAATTTCTTAGACATGGATAGAACCTATCATTTTCCTCTCTCCAACATTATCCTAACATGTTGGGTTCCTACATCTATTCCCATATAGAGCCTCATATACTGTCATAAAAAACCTAGAATGACAAAATCTTATTATATAACAAATATACTAGGGGGATTTGTTGATCACAATATCATTGGAAATCCATTGATCAAGAACTCAACATATCCTATAAAGTTTTAATGGTCCACTCAAAATGGTCATCAATCTAAGGATGATATGTAGTGCTAATAATAAGATATCCTTATAATTATTTATGAATACATCTATGGAATATTTAGGTAGACCTAAAATCTGGGTCAAAAAATGGACTTTGGTACTGTATGCATCCTCACCACTTTCTTTCTGTATACATATTGATGATTTATTAAAGGGATAAATATTTTTTAATGGAAATAAAATGTGCTAAATTTTTAAGGTGGTTTTCTATAACCCAAATCTCAATATGGAACTTAAATGTTTTTGTGAGTATTATGATGAATTCCCTAGTTATTTATTCCAATTTTCATACTAGAATAGGTAATTGTTACAACATTCCATTATAAATTTTATTCTGCATCAACATTATGGAATATTAACCATCGAGATATTTTTTCGGCCATTTCTATCTTTATACTATCCCACCATATGTTTTTTGGATCCCTATACATATTCATACATCCTGTATGTATATAGAATGATTAGATATAAGATTAATCCCAAAGTTCTGTATCCAATTCTCATGTTTATTGTACACGTATCTAGTTTCCAAACCTTATAACTCTTTCTTTATAAAAGTTGAACTCTATAATATTAATTACCATTTTAGGAATCTCTATATCATCTTTCATGGACCATGTTATCATAACGTGAATGGATGGTTGGGAAATAACTTCAGAAATATAGGATATATCTCCTCCCCTTGTGACATCGAGATACATACTCTGTAAATCCATTAGTATCAAGTATTTTTAAATCCACGTCATGGATTAAGGATCATGCTATTTCATTTTCATATCATTAGCTATCTTTTTTTCCTTTACTAGGTGGTAATTTATTGAAAAATCAAAATCATTTATCAATTACAACAATATCCATTGGTTCATATTCAATTGTTTTTAGGAGAATATATATTTCAAGATCTTAGGATAAATATATATATATATATATCACTTTTCTAATTATATTGAATGTTAACAAATCATTAATGGAAATATCACAATCATTATAACTTTATCATGTGTTGTTTAATTTTACTCCTAATTCATTAATTATTATAAATCATAAGTAATTACCTTAAAATTCTGCATGGGGATGCAATCCAAACCATTTTTTGAAGCATGCATATATATTACAAACCCTTACCCATTGTAAGCTAATGTATGTAAAGGAGAAATGACCTATCCATTATTCACTTCCATGAAATATTCTTTATATTCCTATTTAAAAAGATTATTTTCACCCTTTTATGTTGAATTGGTTAGTGGATTGGATGATTGTGAGAAATTTATCACAAATATTCAGTAATATCTTACTAACTCAATAAAATTATGGATCTCAGTGACATTTATCAGTCAAGGACATTTATTGATAATTTCTTCTTTGATTCATCAATTAATATTCCCTTCTAATTACATAACCTAATAATGATACTCTCTATAGCCAGAATTCACACTTTCTAAATTTAGAATACAATTTCTCTATTCTAAATTTCATTAAAAAATATTCAAAAGATATTTGTGATCATAAATACTCTTCTAAGAAGTTATAAAGAACATTTATATATCCCAAGGCTATCATAATAAATTAAATTGATTATAAATTTTATGGAAATTCATCTTGGAAATATTTTTCCATTGTACCCTTAACAGATGGTATCTGGATCAGAGTTCAATCTTTAAGATGTTTCACGATATTTTAAGTGGATTGAAATGATTATCTATAAGGGTTAGAGGATACATTTTATAGATCTGTATTGTATTAAAATCATGATAATCAATGCATAGATGCATTGATCAATCCTTCATTTTGAAAAATATGACTTGTGTACCCCCTGGTGAGACACTGGGGAGTATAAAACCCTTTTCCAAATTTTCATTTAGATATTTCCATAACACTTAAAATTAAATGGGATATATATAATATTTACTATTTGTGAGAGTAATTGATCCAATTATGATTTTTATTGAAAAATAATCCACATTATCCAAGGGAAGATTATATAGTGTATCCAAAACAATTATATATTCTATTAAAATAAGAATGTCATCAAGGTTCAATCCCCCCCCCAATAATTTAATTCAACATTCCCATGTTATTGGGTTTCATAAACAACCTTATATAATTTTATTTGATACTAATTTCATAAATGATGTTATCCAATAAATTTATAGGTTTCAACCCGAGTTATCCATAAAAATTTTCCATTTAAGTTTACTGACATAATTAGTTAACATCATATAGAAATCCATCATTATGGTTTGTAAATATAATGTGATTAACCAAATAATATCCCCTAGGAGTGTTAAACTAGGATCCCAGATAGGCCCCCTAGTCATGAATCAGGTCATAGTTGAGTAAAACCCCAACACACCCTCTTTGGGTTTCCTACCCCTAGGTATTACTATGCTAGAGCCTGAATCCACTTGTATTATCCAGATAGGTATTTAATTTGAAGGAGAACCACACAAACTCTAATTAAAAATTCATCATGAAATATCCTATACATATACTCATCCATAATACTCTTCAATAGGGTTTTTTCTAATGCTACCAAAAGTAAATTCAAAAAATAACTAAACATTACTCTGATACCAACGATTGAAACCCATGTTATATATGCCTTTATTTTACATTATTTTGATGATTTAATACATTTAATTTCATACGTAATAAAATCCCCTGGAATTATAGGTCTTGTATTGTTATATACTATCTAAATAATAAACATCTTTTAAAAAATAATGATCATCTTTTTCATAATGGTTTAATACATGACCATCACCTAGCCATCTCATTACTAATACTCATCATCATAACCTGGGAATAAGGAAATAAGAAATGGGTTGTCTGAAACACTCATTGGGGGATGAATAATGTTTTGATAAATTATGGTTTCATAATATATATTAAAAAATTATCATAAAATAAATATCTTCACATCATGAGTGATAACCATAAAACATAAGTGATATTAAAATTATATGTAATAAGAACATAAATCCACAAAATATCTACATGGAAACATAATAGATTTAAAATTATAAAAAAATATTTAACAGAACTGTGAATCATGGGATAATAAGATCATAATTAATAAAATTCATTAACTATAGAAAAAACATTATTATAAGAAAATATTAATTTTAGGAATTTCACAATCACTACCCATGCTTAGTACAAACTAAAATGTATCCTTGAAAACCTATATCATGAGATATAAACTCAAGACCAATATATTGGAGGGTGATAAATGACCCTACCCATCATCCCTCTATATTTATATGCGACACTTAAATATCATTCAAATATACAATCATAAATAACCAATGGAAATAAAATGGCATTCATAAAAAGTCCACATGAAAATCATACACTTTTTATGGGGAACCCATGGAAATTAAATTGGTTTCTTAAAACATCCAAATGGAATAAAAACATCATGAATTAAATTGACTGAAACTAAACACTTGATAAGCGAATAGATTCATATAATAAAACAAAATATAGGGTGAATAGTGAAACATAACTTCATTATAGATATATTATTTTAAGATAATTAAAATCAAATAATTAAAATAGTTTTTTGAAAATATTTAGTATTCATCATTAAGAAAGTTCTAGTTTTGAGTATCTTTAAAAAATACTCCATTGATTTATTTATGTGAAAGGAAAACCGTTCCTAGAAATATATTTGTATCAATAACTATTTTATCCGTTGAAAAAAAATATATAATATCATTCAAAATATAATGTCTTAAAAAAGTCATAAGAAATTTTGTAACTCAAAGAAAGAAGTTTGATCTACCAATTCCCTTAAATTTACCCTTTATTTCCATTGAAAGTGATTTAACTTATTTTATCATAAATATAAAAAACATAATTACCAATTTCTGAACTTATTCATATACATTTCCTCTTATAATCTTTGTTAATAACAATTCTCTTTGGGTATTATATTTTTATAATCTATTTTCAACATCGAGTGTTAATAGCATTGAATATTTGTTCTTGATTTATATTATCGATATCATTACCAACTATTTTAAACCAAATTAATCATTAATATATCATTTATTTTAATTTAATATATAAATTATATTGATTTTTAGTTCATTTATATCATTCCATGAGTGTTTTAGTTATGCTAGGTGAAAATGGAATATGTGTTAGCTTATTTTAATGATTTTAGTGAACGGATATTGTACTTTAATAATAATTTAAATAATTATTATAAAATTTATAAAAACATATAAAAATTAGGTTTTTATTAATATATTATTATTATATTATTATTATTATTCCCATAGTAATCCATGATGGGGTTTTTCAACATTGTTCATGTCTCTGTTTACACCAATACAAACTTGAACATGCTTAAACTCGATGGGTGAGTATGGTTAATGAGGTGTCTATTTTAAAATAATATAATTATAAAATAATAATAATGTTATTGTTATTATTATTATTATTTTATTATTTTGAATAATATTTATATTTTTGTGAAAAAATAATGAAAAACTAGATGAAAAATAAAAAACACTTCATCATGGAGGTGGTTGTCTGTGCACATGCATGATTGACGTTAATTTCTTTTTATAAGTTGATGGAAATGAATAAATAATGGATATACCATTAACATTAAAAAATCACTATAAAATTTATACTTAATTATTCATATTATCATGGTGATAAGATATTTGTAATAGTAATATATTGATAAGAAACGTAATAAAGAGTTAATATTTATATTTGAGACTTGATATTTCCATTGAATACTCCTTGTAATTAAAGTTATTATGAAAAATTAGTGAGACTGTCATATTTATAAATTTTTATTGGTAATATTATGAGAAAAATTAATATTTATAAGGATAAATTCAATGGAAAAGTGGAATTTTGAATGAGTCGATGTTGTATCCTATTAAAGAGAAGAAAATGGCACTTTTTGAAATAGCAGTCATTTTTCAATAATATAATAAGTCTATTAAATGATAGAAGGATTAAAATGGAAGAATATAGTTTTCAAAAAAACATAATGTCATAAATTGTATAAAAATAATTTTGAGATAATTTAGGGGTGATTTATTGCTTTAATGTTTTACATGTAACTACTTTCCAAAATTAACTTTTTGATAGACAACTAGTTTTAAAATTATTTATTTTATATATTATGAAATGTAAAATATAACCCATATTAACTAATTTTTAAGTTATGAAATTTAATTTAATATCCATTAAATACAATTAAATTTATAATAGGGTGAAAATTGACTTCTAAATTAATATATATATATATATATATATCGGTAATTTTTGTAGGAAAAAAGTGGTTTTCAACATTAAGTGTACTTAACATTATTTATTATTGATTAATCATTAAATTCATATTAATATTTTAAAATATATGTTTGAAAATAATATTATAAAAATTATTTGTAATATATTTATATTATTTATTATATAAATATTTAACATTGTTATTAAAACAATTAAAAAGTAACCTTTTAACCATTAACGTGGTAATTATAATTAACCATGCTAATCGGATTTTTATACCTAAAATTAAATTTTAATTATTAAATAATTTTAATATTATGACCACAAATATAATAAAGATATTATAAATTTATGTTTTTATATGAACTAAAAGTAATTTTAATGTTAGTTCATGTAACATGTAAAAACATTTTTCAAGAAAAACTATTTTTTTAAGAATAAAATGTATGTATATAACAAAATTATCAATTTAATTGATTTTATTGACATTAATATGAGTATTATTATTAAAATATGATTCATGTGACCTTAAATTATATCCAAAACCAAATTTCTCCATGTGTCAAATTAATTAATGAAATAGATGAAAAATAGTTCTCATAAAATATTGCATGATTTTTTGAAATGTTAAGTCTGGGCATTAAAAGATTAAAATAGTATTTTCAAAAAAAAATATTTAATATATATCTTTTTTATGTCAAAATGGTTTGAAAAAACTCTAATTTATATAAAAATGACATTATTATTAATTTATATATTTTTCACTATTCGCTTAAAAAGATTATTTTATAAAAATATCAAACCATTATTCTAAGCTGATTTTGATGCATTGAAATAAAATATTTGTTTTCTTTTATAAAATTATAAATCTAAAAATTTTAATTTTTTTTAAAAGAATAAAAACATTATAAAAAATATTTTTGTTAATAACTCTTTTTAATAATAAATCATATTAATCATTTTCTCTCCAAAGGTAAAAATATTTTAATTGATTACTCTCATAGAGGTTTTAACATTGCATTATTGATGATGATCCTCCAATATGTTGTGCCATGTTTACGTTAGGTCTTTTTTGTAACATAAATTATTGAAGAAAGTGTATGTTTTAAAAGATCCAAAATGTTGGTTCATTACATTTTTGATGGTTTAAGGGGTTTAGAGGTCGGTTCCCATCATATTTCATTGTTTTCGATCTATGGTAATAAACATTGATTGGTTTTAACTTAAAAGAGGTTGGGGTTTCACTACTAGAATTTGGGCTTATAGCAGCGGATCTATAGCCACAGACAATAAAAACTGTGGCTATAGATCACTTATACCCATGGATGTGTTTATTGTTAATGGAAATAGCTCCCCATGTGATCCCTTCCCCCCCGGGCCCTCACAAATTTCCCATCCCCACTACCGTCATGATCCTCCTCCCTCTCGCGATCCGCCTCTTCCGACGTCTCAGACGTAGCCACCCGACCTCCCCGCGACCCTCCTTCTCGGACTCAGCTCTGCCACGGTTCTGATGCGGCTCTGTCACGGTCTCATTACTCCCTCCTAGAATCTCAAACCCCGTATACTAGTGGCGGATGCTTCATTGCGTGCCTCCACTGGTGTGCCTCTCCGCCCGCCCGCCTCACCTCCGCCCTACCAACCCGATCCTCGTCGTGCCCCCTATCCTTGCTTCCCTACCCCCTCCACCCCTTCACATTCTCCATAATGATATCACTTATCCACACCATTCTTCTACGGCTTTCATCACTGCTAACGCATCTCCCTTTCATGCCTCCTTTTCTCCTTCCTTTTTACCTCCTTAAGACTTGGTTTTTATAGGGTTCTTCTCCCTACATCGCATATAGTTGCAGCGGAGTCCATTTCCTAGGTAAGTACTTTAATTATATCCATTCTCTTTTTGAAGATTTTTTTATGAGAGGTATTTTACTGATAACATCTAGATATATTATTTTGATTTTAATTCATAATTATTTGGAATTTGGAATTTTTATCACTAATTGTAATTTTAATTTAGCCATCTTTATATATTTTGATACATACAACATAAATTTACGAAATATTAGAAAGTTTCTCAAAAAGTCATGCATGTCATAGAGTTCAGTCTAATAAGAATGAATGTGAAACCCAAAATGAGTTTTTAAATCCATAAGTATTTTAAATCCTTTTAAATTATGGAAATAATTTGTGTCATTTAAATTATATAATGATGAAATGAATAGGGGTAGACAAGGATAATCACAAACTATATTTTAAATGGTGTGTCTATTACTATACCATTGAAAAATCATACCAAGGGTAGATGTTGTCCAAACATGAATTATAGGTTCTTTTGTAGTGTTATTGAGAGAATATATGATTATTGGGTCTTATCCTTCAGGGAAATAAAATACCTTCGGTTGGTTATAGGTAGGTTAGATACATATTGTATTTACTATCTCCCGATAGAGGTGTGTATAATGATTTTATGTATACATTACCAATATACATGGAATGTTTTTGGGGACTCAAATGCTCAAGTTAAAAATTATGTTAAAAAGAAAAAGGATACTTTAATGCTATTTTCTAGTTCATAGGTGATTAGTATTGTGTCCTTGAGGAAAATTATGGAGGAGCTTGAGTGGAACAAAATTTAAAATTTGGAAAAAAAGGTTATCTAGATGTCATTATATATACTAAAATAATAGTAATAAAACTATTGGTATCTCTGGGATGGTATATGTATTCCCATCCTGGTGTAGGTTTGATGATGGAAAATCCTACAAGAATAAGTAAAAATGAGTGTCAGAATATTGATGGGAAATGCGATGGAAATGGAATTCCTGGATGGAACATAGATAAAAAAAATATTGGGGATACAACATATCTTATAATAACAAGAATAAGGATACAAATAGTTCATGGTAAAATGGTCTCTATTCAGATCTAGATTAAACACAAAATAAAATAAAAATATTTCATCCAAATGAAGGGTTATTGGATAATACTTGGTGTGAATCAATGAGGGACCACATAAAAAAATAATATATGAAAATGGTGGGAATTATACTAGTAGTTTTCCCTATGATATAGTGTCCTAGTTTCACTATATGTCATATGACAATAGTAATCAAGCCACATGTATTTCTTGAAAAAATTCTATATATATATATGAATTATAAATTGTGGAAAGGGTAATGAAATATATGAGTGTCATGGTGATAGAAGGAAAGAAACATGACGTGAATAAGGTCTCTTCACAAGGAGAAGTTAATATAGTTCTATCATATTGTAGGGCCAATTGAAGACCCCGTATTAATGAGGTAAAGATCCAAAACAATAGGATAGATGGGGTGGTTTGAAGAAGATAAGAATTTTGCATGACCCTAAGATAAGTGATTTGGTATTCACTGCATATATCATGATAATATGAATTATGTAACTTGTGGTTATTGAACATGAGGGTATTTTTATCTATAAATTGGGTCATATATAGGTGAAACCATATTTTTATAATCTTCTTCAGATCTCAATCTCATTTAAGTAAACCAATTCCTATGAGACAAACCACTCAATGTAGTTTAAGGGTTATGTGGGGTGGATACGGTGTTGTTTAGTACAACACCATGTGATAAGAATTATATACTATGCAATTTGACATTATGAAAAATGGACATTTAGTGTCATCCATTTAAAGTTTATATGATAAAGACCATATCCAAGTAGTTTAAAATCATGTGAAACACACTTTTAGATAAGGCTATGTAATTTATTTCATTATAAATCTTATGTTGGTTGAAGTTTTCATATTCCCTCCATCAATTGTGATCAGGGAATAATCCCATTAGAGTGGACCTTATTGATTATGTAAGGTCATTTCCATTTCTATTCAAGAATTGGAGGCTTTGTTCCATGTATCATTGGCGTTCTCATAAAAAATATTATTTCTCCACGAATGAATTAAGAAATGTGATCCTTCTGGTTAAATTCTCATGTGACATGCTTTTAATAGACTCCATTGTTATATAGTGTGAATAACATTTTATCATAAACTCATTATTTCTCATCAATCTACGTCTATGACTTTCCATATTCTGAAAATAGATCCAAAATGGATGTTTAAAGTGAATGAAAGTAAACTTATTATGGGTAAGGAGATTTCTATCATATATACTAGACAATATGGGGTTTTTTTTGAACCAGTATGTTTTGGGTTTTGATATTCCCCCAAAGCATGAAATATATTATTAGAATAAGATCTTTTATCCTTGGTCACAATCATATGAAGGATATTACATAGGGTCGTATTGAAGTCCTTTATTTATCCATTTATAGTTGCATGATAGTAGGACAATTTATTGTATTGAATATTATTATTATGGCATTCATTCTTTAGTTTTAATGCATAGAAGTTAGTGTTGTTGATCCAATATTGTGTGTGTTTTATTTTTCCCAACGATTTTGAAGTTTCAATGAATATTAGTGCAATTATGTAAGAAATAAGAATTTATGGATAAGAATATCTTGGAAGTTGGATATCAAACTTAGTTTTAATGAGAAGAAGTGTTCCTAACAGAGGTTTGACATTATGATAATTAAATGAGATTCAGAGACTCATATTCTAGTTTTTATTATGAAATACTTTTCATTCCTCATATGAAAAGGGAATACCTTATGATTTGAGTTTTTTAGATTCCTTTATATAGAGTAAAAAAATAAGTGTTCTTTATTTACTGCCAATATTCTTTTTTCTTGAAATATTCTATTTCTAAAAAGGGAAATTGAAATGGAAATTTTAATAACGATTTTTGTTTCATGGAAAATTTATATTGATTAATCTTATATCTGAATGATGAAGGTATTTTAGAAGTTTCATTCTTATGTATATAATCATGGATGTAAAACACTATTCAAAAAAATAAATTTATGAAGTTAAAGAAGATTAAAAAAATGTTGATATTATTGGAGTATAGGATATTGTTATTTTTGAAAATGAATTTTTATATTTGAGTTGTTTTTTAACTAGGTTAATGTGTGAATTTTTGCTGAGATATTTTCAAAAGAATATTTTTAGGAGTGCATAGTTGACCCTTAAAATTTTTATGCTTGTTTTAAATTTTGTATAAGGATTAATAAAAAAGTACCATAATACCGCACTACCCAAGAAGCTAAGTCATTAGATATAGGTGGCCAATATTAAAGTCATTCGAGTTAGGATGGAATGTATAAAATCCTATGTTAGTCAAAAATGGCCTGAGGAGAGTGCACCAATTTTATATTGGTGGAGAGTGAAGGTTAGAACCACAGTATAAGAAATCATGATAGAACTATGTCCATAATGGATTTGAATAACAGACTAAGGAGTGTTCTTGTTAATAAATAAGAGGCCTCACAAATAGAAGTCTGTTGTGGGACACATCAAATAGAACTAATTTTCATCATTTCAAAACTCAGGCATTGGTATTTGATTTGATATGTTATATGTTTTGTTCTTAAATTATTTAGTTTTTGTCATGATTATATTTCAGCCTCACTATAAATAATAGAGTGATCCATAATGTGAGATCATGAGAAACTCATTCCATATTCATGAATCCTATTAATTATAAGGTATGTTAAAAGATCTTCATAGGATATATTTTTCAGTTGCAAATGGAAGAATGTAGGGTTGACAAATTCCAATTTATGGTTTTTTATAAGGTATATTCAAATCTATAAAGAGTAGATGAAAATACATATAGAGTTCATAAAGCGATTTATTTGAAATGTTGTGATGAATTTGGGTGTTTATAAATATCCTTAGAAGACAATTCATGCACTACTGGAAGCCATACAAAAATAATCATACTTAATAAAGAATTATATGAAATAGCATAAGGCTTTGAATTGAAAGACATTGAGGAAATTTCATAAGGCCCGAACTTCATAAGACTTTGAGGGAATTATGTTAGACTTTATAAATTATAAGACGTGTCTAAAAGTATTATAAAATTATTCTTATCAAAAGAAAATGAAATATTATAAACTAAATATGATGATGCATAGTGATCTATTCTTCATAAACATAAATATTTTAAAGAAATATTGTGATTCATGCTTCCATTTCATAACTTCACGTTTAACATAAATATTTAAACCATAAAATGAGTAGATTAAACCATGAATATTTTTATATATACTTTTTTCATACATGGATTTTTTTATGAATTGGTGTCTACATGACTGTATACAGTTACAATCAATTGTGAAGAGAAGTATTGGGAGTTTTGAAATGTCAAGATATTCAGAATTATTCTATTATTTAGAATTATAGTAATTAAAAATGTAGTATTCACATGGTATAATGTTTACAAATAAGATAGAAAGAACAAAATTAATATGATGGATATTGTTTCATGTATAACACACACACACACACACACACACACATATATATATATATATTTCATGTCAATGAAATTGTCAGTTTGAAACTATCATTCCAAGAAATAAGAATCCTTACATTAAGAATAGATAACTGATATTGAATCCTATGGAAAAATTCTTTTACTGTTTAAGGATAGATTAGATCCATAACTTAATATATTCTTGAATACGTTTTATGGATTAAGGATAATGTAAAAAGGATATACAATGTAGATTGGTTTCACTAAACAATAAGAATAATATGAAGAGGGAAGAAGATTAATGTGAAGCCCAATTTTCAAAGAAAGAATTGTATTTTATTAATGAAAGGGAAGATGAAAATGGTTTTTTCATTTTAGTTTTCTATGGTTACAAATAAAAACATAGTAAAAAAGAGTTCTAGTTTTATAGAGAATATTACTATTTAAAAAAATATATATTTCTTAGTAGGTTTAATGGAGATACTTAGTTGAGAATATTCTCAAAACCATTCTGTTCACATCAAGGAATAAGAAGTGTTATCTTATTCCCTATCACATGTATTGTACATATGTACTTACAGGGTTAGTAATTTTATTTATAGCATGTTATCAAGGAGAGAACTAAATAAGGTCTGTAAGAGATCAAAAACAATATGATAAAATGAATAATGCTCCAATATGAAATGATCTATCAACTGGTATTCTAAAGAACATACGATGAAATAATCATCCTTAATGATGTTGAAAAAGATATTTAAGTTGGAAAGTAAGGTGAAGATTTCTATCTTGAAATTGATCAAACATTTAGTACTATTTAAAATTGGATCATTATTAATTTTGAAAACTTTAGTGTCTCCTTGAAGGTTATAAAATTATAGAATGTTTTGAAGAATCTACTACAATTATCACTTCATCAAAATCTGAATTCGGGAAGGTGATTAAAAAAGGTAATATTGAAAGGTTATGATTTCATAATATATAATTCTTGATTAAAACAATATAATTATACTATATGGGTGTATAATTTTTTTAAATTATTCGAATTTATATGAAATATTGAATAAGTTTTGGGGTTGTTTTTTGAAATGAAAACATGCTACATAATTTGAATGCTTTCACCTATGTGTCAAAGTGCTTAAAAAAATAAGTTTGAAATATTCCGTGAGAATAATTAAAACAATTTGTATCAATAAATTGTCCCAACCAAAAAAATTGTTCGTTGACTCTTTAAAAATGTGATGACTACATTCATTTAAAATTGGAAACTTATTAATTGTTATATGGCGAGCTTTGATGTCTAAATCAAACCCACCTTCTTATGCATAGATCATGAATCATGTGGACTTAGAGTGGAATAACAGATTTCACATTACTTGAGTATGAAATGATACCATTATACCTCCTATAAATTGTATTTATTATCAATAAGGGTGAGATAAAAGAATGAGAGATTAAAATTTCTCGGTACGGTTTCCTCGTCCGGCAGTGTTGGAACCCTATCTAGGTTTGATCCCACACTTATAAATGTTTCTATATACGGTTGACCAAGGGGATTAAAATCTGGAATGCCCAAAAATTAAAATAGACACCCTAAAATAAATTCACATTCATGCTATTCAAAAAAAATACGGAGAGGATCTCACACTTGGTGTGTTGGTTTGTGAGTGGGGTGACATTAATTACTAGAAATAAAACTTGTTACTTCATTTTCACCACATCCCTGGATTCCCAATCCCTCACATTTACTTTAGGAATGTGAGAATAAACCCTTGGTTTATATCACCATCCCTCGATGAGGATCATATGATTTTTAATGATAGAATTTATATGCTCGATGAACCGGATATGTGTAAATTCTCAATTTTTACCTAATGAAAATTTAATGATTTAGAGTTTCACTTGATATTAATATCCAATCAGGAGCATGATGAGTGCCTGAGCAATGTATTGTCTAAATGAATCTCAATTAAGTTGAACATACATTTAGTGAGGTTATGCTATATGGGCATACCAACTGAAATTTATATCCTTAGAGAAGTAATTTTGATTCCCTCACCATGTATGTGATATGAGAGGCAAAAATCTGAGTTAGTCTAGAACTTATTTTTTTGATGTAGAATGAGCCTGCATTGCATGGACCCTTTGTTTGGAAACATAATATATTTCAATTTTAGGGGGGATATATCTTTGGTGTTTTGTGTAAATTATTTAAAAGTGTTGAGAAACTTTCATATATGGTTAATATTCATGTAATAATGTTTTTAGAGGATGGCTAGGCTCGAGAAAGAGAGATTGGTGTTTTTAAAATTCCATCATAGTAGAAAATCAACATGAGATTCATAACTTGAATATATAAATGGCTCCAAGAAAATGTCCAACCTGACTGTTCAACACTTATTTTCAAAAAAATTAAGTCTATTTTACATCTGGGGTCACCAAATCCATTAATTTTTGTTTTATAATCATTGATCTTTGGGAGATTTTTAGGCAACTGTATAACCAGAGTTGTATACTCACATGTAAAAAATTGGAATTTATTGATAGATCGTCTTATCATTTCATTATATTGATATTGAAGTGTCCATTCACAAAGCGTGTATCATTATGTTAACTTGTAGCTAAAAAATTTATCTTTTTGGCAATGGCTTTCAAACTATTTCCATTTTCACCTTCAATTTATGGTCCTAATAACTACTTCTTCAACCCAACTTGTGGAGGGTTAGCTGGTCTGAAAAGCCCAGTTGTTGTAGCTATGTTAATTCTTCCATTATTTCAACACGTTTTACAACAAAAAATCATTCAAAGAGTATGCTTGTTCGTTTCTTCTATGTCTGCTTTATTAATGGTCAGATATGTTCTACTATGACTCATCTATTGTATATGTAGAAGTTTATGCAGCATAAACACAATATGTACATTTTTAATTTATTTTCACATGCATGAATAATGTATAAATACATTGTTTGAAGGTACATACACCTATACACATTTAGTAAACTATATGTAGTATTCAATTACAAGCTCCCACGCATCCCATGCCTCTTCCAAATTAATGAATTGCATGTGGTATGCATACATTGTTTCAATTTACCTACACATGTACACATACATGATCATTGTTTAAAAAAAATATGCATGAATAATTGTATTTTCTCACTTATTAACACCCCCTGTTATATTGAACACTATTTATTATTTAATCTCTTATAAATATTCACTCTATCATTTGTTTCTATTTCCATATTAGATCTGCCTAAAATTGTTAATAAGAAAAAGTTATTTTTATTTATATTTTTTTCAAAATCTATTATGTCTCGTGAAAATGATGTGAAATTAACAACAACCTTGCAACAATTTGCAAGAAATTATGTGAAATTATATCAATATTAATTGGATGTTATAAATTTTTTAACAAAAAAGATATCTTATTAAATTTTTTGGAATTTTAACAACAAAGATAACAATATTTCATGTCACATTGTAAAATATATTAAACAATGTTAATTGCATTTTCTTTTAAGAGACCATTCTTATGGTGCTTTATTTTGGTTGATAGGAAATTTCTTTTTTTTATTTAAGTAAATTTTCGTGCTTAATTATTTATTTGAAAGTGTCTTTTTATCATTGCTCAGGTTTTCCTACGTGGAAGCCCTCTCTTGGGACAGATGTTGAAAAACCATGGAGTAAAATGTTGTCTTTATTATCTCTTACCGCATAGGGCACTTAGTGAATGACTTTGGATGAGTTTTTTAAGGATGTGTTGATGAATAATTTTTTATAGGAAAGGATGATAAAAAGAAAAAGAAAAAATGAGTTTATTTTGAAGACATGTGGGTTAGGGATAATTCCAAGGAGAGGTGATATTTCAAGACAAGACTTCAAAATTTTTCATTTACTGGTTCTCAATCTTTCAATTGACTTTATCTTTCTTCCAACTATTTTTTAAGGATTAATTTTATGGTAAAATAAAGAATGTTTGTTATTCTTTTTTATGATCAAATATTGAATGTTTTATATTTTAGTTTTCTTTATTACTTGTAATGTTTTACTAATACCACTTGCAATTATATTTTATTTAAATAATATTTGTCCCAATTATATCGATGTTGTGGTGTATACTCTTTTATGTTTCAAGGGGTGTGCAGGTGTGTAGGGGGGGGAGGGGGAGGGTGAGGGGAGTGGAGGAGGGGGTAGGGGGAGGGGCAGGGGGTTGGGCAGAATGGGTGTGTGCAGGGGGTTGGGGGTTGGGGGAAGGGGGTGTGGGTGTGCAGGGGGTAGGGGGAAGGGGGTGTGCTTGGGGCAGGGGGTGTGTTGTGGGAAGGGGTAGGGGTGTGTTGGGGGCAGGGGGAGGGGGTGTTTAGGGGTCATTTCTCTGAATTACATGGTCAGTTATCCTGAAGAATTTTTTGGTATTAAGTTGTAAGAAATATATGGAGTATATCAGATTATTTACCATATGTTTTTAGGTTAAATTAATTTGGTATATATATATAATCCTAACATTACAAGAATGATAGTCATGGTTTTTGAGGATGATAAAAGATTGTATACAGAATTCCCTAAATAGTATTTCAATTCATCATAGTGTGCATAAATCATGATTTTTTATTTCCATTCCCAAAATAAAGTAGTTTATCCTAAGATCTAATAGGGTTAATTCTTAATTGTAATATTATGTTGTTACTGTATTTTATGCCGTGCTGCAGAAATAGAACCAGCTGCATTTGTTCCTCGGTATCCATCATGTGATGTTCAAGAGGTATATAAAATTTTAGTCTTGATGATGGTCAATATGGATTAGAGGCTACATCCTATGGAATCCAAAATAATCAGTTTTCAAGTCTCTCTTAAACGAATTCAACAAAGCCTATATAAAGAACATCCTACAATTCAATTCTGTTTTCATCTGAATTAGATTGTTCCTATTGAGTTTCCCAATCAGATATATTTAATAATTTAAATGGATTCTCAATAATGGTTTCTCAATTTTTCATAGATGTTCATACAATAATCTATTATTATTCTTCTGTTTTGTTAGATCGATATATTCAAGATGGATAATATGTGTTTGTATTCCATGTTCTCTCTAAGAGGATAGAGAACTCTATTATTGAGGATTTCTGTGGCTCACATCGCAATTAAAAGTTATAGATGAAGCTGAGTACAAGGATTTAATGTATATTGTTTCACGTAGGATAGATCTATGATTATTTACTGGATATGATCTTTTTGGTTCGTTAACAAAGGTTGATACTAAATTTTATGTTAACTAAACAACTGATGAAATGAAACTTCTCCTGGAAAAAATTTTCATGAAATATAATAAATTGTATTTCTTTTGTATCTTGGTAGGGTTATTATCCTAGTTAATCCTAGGATAAGATCAAGCTATAGTTATAAGATATGTATTAGAAATATTCTAATGGGGATCCATTGTGGTATATGATTTAATTGTGAAATACTGGAAATGTATATGAATAAATCAAGGTGTTTGAGAAACATGCATCGAGAACTCTAGAGTTTCCAGTGAAGTAGTACATAAGCTTATTTTTTGTGTGATTCAAAATAGAGTAAACAAACTATGTCTCCACCCATGATATAGGAATTATGTTTTTATTGATTTCACTTTATTAGAAATTGAGACAGAACTTGTTGAAGATGGAATTTTGAGAAATACTCATTCGAGGACAACGGTTCCAACTATTTCTTATTGTACTAGTATTATAGTTCCTTACAATTTTACCAATAGGATTTAGGGAGAACAACCCTAGATAGAGAAAAACATTAGTATAGTTATCTGGTATAAACATTTGAAAGTTTACAAGACTATTCACTGAAAAGAATGATAGAAACATAAAAATTGTTGGACTATGTTTTCGATGTGTAGGGGGTCTACAGGGTAGCGGGGAGGGTGCAAGTGGGGTGTCCCAGGGGGTGTCTATGGTTAATCCAGGGGGGAGGTGCAGGGCAGGGGGAGGGAGTAGGTGGGGTTTCTAGGAGTGTTGTCCAGGGGGCTGCACGGCAGTGGGGAGGGTGCAGGTGCGGTGCAAGGGGGTGTCTAGGAGGGTGTTGTAGAGGGGTCTACAAGGCAGGTGGGAGGGGGTCCAGGAGGGGGAGGGTGCAGGGCATGGAGAGGGTGTGGGTGGGGTGTCTAGGAGGGTTGTCTAATGGGGGGCTACAGGGAAGGGGGAGGGTGCAGGTGTGGTTCAAATGGAGGTGTCCAGGAGGGGGTGCAGCGGGAGGGGGTGCAGCGGGGTCTGTAGTGTAGGTGGGAGGGTGGAGGTGGGGTGTCTAGAAGGGGGTGTCTAGGGGGTGTCCATGGTTTGTCCTGGGGCTATCCATGGGGTGTCTAGGGGTGCAAGGGGAGGGGGTGCAGGGAAGGGGGTGATGTGGGGTCTACAGGTGGGGTTGTCGAGGGGTTGTCTGGGGTGGGGTGCATCGGGATATGGAGGGTAGGGGAGAGGGTGTACGTGGGGTGTCTAGGAGGGGTTCTCCAAGGGGTGTCTGGGGGGCTGCAGGGTAGGGGGAGGGTGCAGGTGAGGTGCAAGGGGGTGTCTATGTGGGGTACATGGAAGGGGGATACTGTTGGGGGGTGTAGGGGGAGGGTGCAGGTGCGATGAAAGGTGTCTAAGAGGGGGGGGGGGACCGGGAATGGGGGGATATTGGTGCGGAGGGCCTGGAAGGGGGATACTTGTGGGGGGGGGGGGGGTCTGCAGGGCAGTGTGGAGGGTGTAGGTGTGGTTCAAGGGGTGTCCAGGAGGTGGGGGGACCTGGCAGGGGTGGAGGTGGATGGGGGTGCATTGGGGCAGGGGGGAGGGTGTAGGTGGGGAGTCTAGGAGGGGTTGTCCAGGGGGTGTCCTAAGTTTGACCAGGGGTTTTTCGGAGGTGGGGGGTGCAGCGGGGTCTGTAGGGTAGGGGGAGGGTGTAGGTGGGTGTCTATGAGGGTGGTCTATGTTTTGTCCAGGGGCTATCCATGGGTTGCCTAGTGGGGAGCAAGGGGGGTCTTCAAGTGGGGGGGATTGTAGGGCGGGGGGGAGGGTGTAGGTGGGGTTGTCCAGGGGGGTTGTCCAGGGGCTGTCGAGGGGGTTCTACATGGTAGGGGGAGGGTGTAGGTGGGGTGTCTAGGAGGGGTTCCCAGGGGGTTGTCCAAGAGGTTTCTAGGGAGGATGGGGTGTCTGGGGGGTCCAGGGGGACGTCTAGGGGGGAGGGGTGTCTGGGTGGTGTCTAGGTGGGGAGCGGGGTCTAGTGGGGGTACAAGGGGGTGTACAGTGGGGGTGCAGGGCGGTACAAGGGGGTTGTCCAGGGGGTATGGGGGTGCAGGGGGTGTTCAAGGGGGTGCAAGGGGGTTGTCCAGGGGGTGCAGGGGGATGTTCAAGGGTGTGTAGAGGGGTATTTCTAGGGGGAATGGGGTGGGGGAAATTCAAGGGGGTTGTGGGGTTTTTTTATAAAATTGGAAGGACTATAGCCATAGTTTTTAACCGTGGATGTAGGACTATTTCCACAGTTTTAAACCATGGATAAAACTATATATCCTCATTTTTGAACATTTTAAATAGGACATTTATGGCTTAATGTTTTTCCACGATTTATAACTATGGATACATCCCTTTAGCCATGATTTTAAACCATGGCTATAACCCTTTTGACATGGTTTGAATCGTGTCTATTGGCCTTTATCCACGGTTGAAAACATGGCTATAGTTCTTGCCCTATAGCCTTTCCAATACCAGTGAAGATCCATTGAACTGTGGCTATAACCTATTTCCATGGTTTATGGGAATATAGCTGTGGTTTCAAACCGTAGCTATAGCCTAAATTTCCAGTATTGTTTTTATTTTATTTATTTATATTAAATTCTATTAAATTCTATGTTGTTATTAAAATTTTTATTTCCCATGTATTACTATTATGTTATCTATAAGAGGTTTGAAATGATTTTTATAACATCCCACCCCTCTCTGCATTGGTTTGAGTCGATGAAGAATTACTAATTGGACTTAAAGACAACCTCAAGGTGGTAAAGGATGGAAATAAATTCCAAGGGATTCATTACAAATGAGGGACAATTTTAACTTTGAGAAAATAAATAACCCAACCAAACATTCCTTAAAAAAAGAACACTACATGATGCATGATTGTAATGTAAAACAAATCAAGAAATACCATTGATATCAACGTCATAATATAATAGAGTACCGAAGATTAATATAGCTAACATAATAGTACATAGTATAAGACAAACTAAATAAAACTCAATGAAAACCCACCTAAATCCAAAGCTCCAACAAGTGTCGTGCTTAAACTCTACAAAAAATACCATGTTTTGTGATGCACCACTAGATAAATATAATAATTTACCTTTTCTTATTCCCTGATAAATGGTACCTACAAGAGAACCAATGTTCCTGATCAAGGTTGAGTAATGAAACTTCATAGGATTTACACAAATGACTTCCCTACCAATGACACTAGGATAGAACAAGTTATCACATTTAAATAAACAATTTATATAAAACAATTTGAAATAATTTATCACAAAGACAAAATTATTTCTATGAAAAATAGTTTTCAAAATCAAATTTATTTTCCGTATAATTCAGGAAATCAATTCTTTAAAACATTTCACATTCCTTTTTAGCATCCCATTCCTTGATTCACATACACACACACCCACACATGAATACTTCTCAGATATTTCCATAATCATGAGAGGTTTCTCACCCATTCACTAAGTCATAAAAATTCTCCAATCTTCTTATTCCATAATGTCACATTCCTCTTATTCAGGTTCACTTTCCTTTGTACCCTAATGTAACATGCCCTTTATTCAGAGTTATGTCAAAATCATGAACTCAAACTACCCATTTATGCAAGAAAAATATCAAATCATCCCATCCAATACATTTTAATAAAACTGTTCTTTTATTGAAAACCATTCAAATAAACCATTCTCATAAATCCTATAAAGCAATATTTTAAAATTGACATTTTAAAATCAAGAAAATAGAGAACTTTGCACAACTGATTTCCACCAAATCCACGAATCCCCAAACCATTACTAAAGAAGGTTTCTACCATGGTTTTCACACCAATTTATAATTTATTTAAATCAATTAAAAAAAATTTAAGCTAAGAAATCTTATTTTAAGAATATTAGTTGATACTAAATCCACCTACTATAAAAATTATGGGGTAAATGAATAATGTAAAAGGCCCATAAAACTAGGTTGAATCTCCAAAAATCCACATTAGATCTCTTTCCCTAACATATACATGGCCCAAACTAACCATTATTGGTCTCAACCACCTTATATTTATACTTACAAAACTAGATCTAAGAAATTGGTCGAGAGAAGATATTAGATCTATGAAAAACTGTGAACATCTACCACAAACGAGTACTTACCAAGGGAATCAAGCATCGACACAGAAAGAAATGCCTATGAATCACTTATGATTCAATGGGGGAAGCTTCCACTCCCTTTGTGAGGAAGGATTTTTGAGTTAGGTTCGATATAGATCAAAACATATGTGTTAAAAATTAATCTTGACCTAGATACACTTTTTTAGGATCTTTTTTTTAAACCATACATGGTTAGTCTCATGGTTAGGAAAACGATGTGATAACTGTGCATTGTCCTCTACCTCAAGGGTAACCTTTAATGGTTGTCCTGCATTGTCAGAAAAACTATTTTCCAACTATGAAAAATACTACAGTCCCAATTTTTATGATTTTTATTGGGTGGCCATACAATTTATTAAAATCATGCACCTAATTGTGTGTCTTCCCCTTATCCCCTCTCTAGATGTGCATTGTTTCGTGTAGAATTTTCACGGTTTCCAAAGACAGTGCTCAAAATGTGAGCATTTAAAAAATTCTAGAAACATTTCAAAATTCTTTCAAACCCTCTGAAACATCACCCAAACATATTATATACTTAAAAAGTATAATGAATGGGTTAATTACTTGAAAAATGGGGTATGAAAATCTCCACACCATTGGTCTTTATGTCGCTATAAGTAGAAACCCACTGTTGTCCTGAATGATTCTGGGAATTTATCAACCATATCCTTATCCCATTTCCAAGTCTCCTCCTAAATATGAAATTTTTTCACTGAACCCACACTTAAATGAGGCTTTTCCTATGCAAGAGTTTCTCTTAACTATCCACATTCTATTTAGAGATATGAACTAATGAAGCATATGGACCTACATCAATGTGATTTCATAAAATATAAAAGTTAGGATTAGGCTGATACTTTTTCAACTGAGATACATGAAACAAATTATATATAACACAGAACATTGATTGAAAAGACATCTGATATTCCACCCCACCAACCAATTCAAGTATCTCAATAGGGCTTATATACGGGGAGATAAATTACCCTATTTCTCAAAAAAATGATTTAAAATCCTTAAAGAGATACTAAAAACCACACAATCACTATCCATGAATGAAAAAAATCATTGAAGATGATCAGAATACAATTTTAATGACTTTGAGATGTCTCTATCCATTTTTTGATCAACTGAATCTTCTCTGCTGTTTTTTGGACAAGGCTCTGCCGAACTACTAATGTCGCACCTCTTTCCACCGAAAAATGTTAAGAATGAAAAGGATTCATATAAAATGATCCAAAAGGATCCATATGTATCAAGTATTTATAACTATTTTTATATGAGAAATCCACTAATGGTATGTTACCTTCCAATGAGCCAACAAAATCCATTACCAATGCCCACAATGTTTCTTACAATGTTTTTATCATCTATTTTGATTTTCTATATTTTGAGGATGATACACCGTACTCATGGTATACTAACTTTCAGGGAATTTCTGTAAGGATTTATAGAAATGAGATGTAAATCATGGGTCTCTATATATCACTATTAAAACTGGTACACCAGGTCTCTTTACCACTTCTCAAACATAGATCTTCAAAAATTACTCCATTGTATGATATTCACAAATAAGGATGAAATGGGATGAATTTACAAGTTGCTACAAAATCACCCAAATGGAATCATATTTCATAACAGTTCATTGGGAGAATTATCGTAAAATCCATGTCTTTATGCTCACATTTATAGATAATAACTCGTAAAGTATATAATATATATTCGGGTTGCTAATGCACTTCATTAACCTGCTGACAAGTTAAGCATATCAAAACAAGCTTAGCGGATTTCCTTTTCATTTTGAAAAACAAGAAATATACTTTTAACTCCTTATAAATTTTTTGTATTCTAGGATGGACATACCAAATTGAATGGTATTAATCATGAAAAAGTTATTCCTAATAATCCATAGGTACAACCATAAGATATCAAAACCACAAAACAAAACTCCAATCAAGCCTCCAACCCTTAATGCTCTCCCCACTATTGAGTTTTGACCTCAAAGGGAAACATTTAAAATTGGATGTATGTTCCTCATTAAATGTCACTACCAAATCAAGAAAAAATAAAAATGGAAAGAAAACTACAACATCACCTTGGTCATCAATTTCAAAATGCATGTCAACTATGAATGACATTATCTATAACTGTTTTGAACCATTTTTTTCCAAATAAGTACATGAATTACTCCTTAATGAATATTCCACTATATTTCCATTATCCAGTTTATACATAAAGTAAAATTCACAAAATAGATAATTCATCCATATTAATTTTCATAGGTTAAAATAACATTATGAGAAAATATATTTCAAGATATTATGATCTATAAACATAGTATATTTCTCACCAAAGTGGAAATGATGCCATGTATTCAAATCATGGACTATAGTAGCTAACTCCAAATAGTGTGTTGGGTAATTCTTCTCATATAACCATAACATTCTTGAGCAATAAGAATCAATATAGTCTCCTTACATGATAATATATCCTAACCCAGATCATGAAGCATCCCAATACACCAAATACCCTTATCCGAATTTTGGTAATATAATGATTTTTTATGATGTAAGGAATACATTAAGCTCTTAAAAGAACATCTGACATTATTTGATCCATTTGAATGGAAAATTATTACATATCAAGGTTGTCATGTATGATGAAAGTCATGAATAAACATGACCAAAGCATTGCTACTAACTATATAATCTAATTAAACTATGTATCTCAAAGACCTCATTTGATGGTTTCCAAGAGTTGATAGCCTCTATCATTTCAGGATATTCATAAACAAATCTTTCAAATATTAAATTTTCAAGGAAACATACAACTTGAATAGAAAAAAGATACATTGATCATTTTTCATAGAAACTTTTCTCCAATAAGATTCTCAAAATTTTCCCAAAGTGTTTCTTATGCTTAGACTTTGTCCTTGAATACACCAATATATCATCCACAAAAACCACCAAAAAATAATCAAGATTCTCTGAAATATCTAATTCAATGATTCCATAAATTCTTTTGGAGCATTCATAATACCAAAGGGAATTACCACATATTCATAATTGTCATATCTACTTTTTAATGTTGTTTTAGGTATATAATCCTTCTAAACCCACAATGGTTGACATCCTGATCACAATTCAATCATAGAGAACCACTAAGCTCCCCTAAATTGATAAAAAATATCATAAATGTGTATAAATGGATACCCGTTGATTATCGTAACTTTATTAAGCTTACAAAAAGACACATACATCCAAATAGTTCCATCTACCTTCTTGTAAAACAAGATATGTTCTGCCTATAGAGACATACTAGGATGAATGAACCCTTCGCTTTCCAGCACTTGCAACTTCACTTTAAGTTTCAATAATTCTTTTGGTTCCATTCGATAATAGGGAATGGAAATAGGAATGTTCCATGGAAGGAGATTGATTTTAATGTACACTTATCTTGTGGGTGGAAACCCTGATAAAATACTTGGAAAAACATCCAGAAATATAAAAAAACACTTGAAAACTTCTACTCTTGATCTCTTCCATTGATTCCAAATTCAACGCTATGAACTAGAATGATATAATTCCAACAACTAGTGCCAACAATCAGTTGAACCTGCCTTTACATTCTGGTCTCCCTAAAAGAGATGTCTGACACCATAATCATTTTTAAAACTAACCCTTATATTATGATAGTCAATGTGAGATATAAACATTATCAACTGATCCATTCCTAGTATTACATCATAAACATCCATCTCAATAATAGATAAGTCCCATATCATCTCATTTCCATAAATAATTATAGAACATGCTATACACATAAAGGCTCAACCTTCTCTTTGACAAAGATGAGTTTTTATTTTATACATAAAAGTTACCATCTTAACATTTAAACCTATCAAATAAATATCACGATAAGAAATAGAGGAATGGGATGCACCCTTATTAGTTTTTTTGCACAAGGGTGGTATTAAAAAGAATTATACCTCTCACATTCGATGGTGCAGACAAATCACCCAAAATCACTTTTCAATATCCATATAAATATTTAAATGAAACAATTTGTTTCCTATTTCCATATTGAGATTTATCTTTATAAAGAGTCATGTTATTCCTATAATGACCATGGATAGCTTTCTTATACTCAAAATGATTTCACTACTTACGTCATCTCATCAAATATTATGATGTTCATGACACATGAGAAGTGTCCTGAACACCCAACCTCAGAGCACTATGAAAACAGCATTGAAGATTCCTCATATGGTTCAAATAGAGGAATGATCCTGGTTGTGTCATACAATCTCACTTCATTGGTCATATGAACCACATTGGAAATATCCAACATTTCTCTTGGTTCTTGGAGGTAGAATCACCGATCTAGCTGTCTAATTCCGAGTCATCGGTATACCATGAAAATAGGTTTCCCTCTTCCTATTTCTTCTAGAAATAGATTTCCCACCATTAATTGTAGGTATGAACATAATACCCACACCAATAGATCCTAGGATTTTCCTTTCTATAGTTATCTCTATTTTGATCATCTCTATATAATCTATTATATAAAGCATGGAAATCATCAATCAAATATCATACCACATGCCTGATTTAAAAATGAATTTCTTTAAAGAAAAACGAGCAGAAACTTCAGGTGAAAGGCCCACTAAATTCGTTAATTTACCTACATATTATATCACTATGAGACTATCATGTTTCAATATTAATTTGATTTTCAATCCAATAATATTGAACGAATAGGGATAGACTTTTTTTGATTAACTATTCAAAATCCTCCCACATAAGTCCATGGACTAATTTAGCAAGAACACCTTAATTTTCAACATTGTATTGTAGGATCCTCCAGCATATATGCCAATAACATGAATTTAATCTCCACTATTGTGACATTGTTATCATATATTTGGTTCATCATATTCAATCACACCTCTACCTGCTCTAGTTTTTAATCACCTCGAAATATGGGTGAATTCAGCTTCTAGAACTGGATGGAATGATCCACTTTCCTTTGACCATACCTATTGTTCCCTCTATCCACATCTTGAAGGGATTGAACTATACTATGAACTATTCGATGGTTCACTAGTGGCTACGGTGAAACCACAATATTAATAGCTTCCTCCGGTTGGTTTTTATAATGTCTACAGGGTTTCATTTTCTATACAGAAAACAAATTCTATACATATAACTCTCTTTCAAGTGAAGGATTAATAATTTCAAATTCTACAACATCACACACATCACAACAAATTTTTCTAAAATTCATCATTTTCTATATTCAACCATTTTTTAAAATTCCACCATTCTTTTTAAAATCAAACCATTCTCAAAATAACCATTTGAAGCCTTTTCAAAATATCTCATTTGAAAAAAATGAAAATTTTCAAAAAATTACACTTTTACACCAAATGATAAATCATTACTAAAAATTAAATATTCCCTCTTAGTGGGAAGTAATTTATAAAGTGAAAGTCGTGGTTTTCTCTTTGGAAAACCCCATGAAAATGAGATTACATTTCATATAAATGTCTCCAAAATAGTTATTTTCACAAATACCTAGTCAACTTGAAGTTAAGAATTAAAAAAGGAAAGCTATGTATTTTCGTGTTCTTCCCTTCATTTCCCAATAATCCTACTCCTCTACACCAACATGACATAAGGAATATATCACAATGAATTTCAACTCCAAGACAGAGAAAATATAACTTAGTCAAAGATAGACTAAGAATTATAACACATTAAAGTCAAGGACCTAACAATATAATAACACTTATAAAATCCCACCACTCCTCATTAGCTTGAGTAAATGGAGAATTGTCACTTGGCCTTAAGAGACAAACCCAAGGTACAAATGACTGAAAATAAATTCCAAGGGATTTAATACAAGTGGGGGATGATTTTCCATTTGAGAAAATAATCAACCAAACAAAACATTCCATAAAAAACAACAACATGATTCATTATAACAATGTAAAAAACTCAAGAAATACCATTTATATAAACAAAAAACTACAATATAGTACCATAGAGGAAGACAACTAACATCCAAGTACACACCAAAAAATAGTAAAACTCAAAGGAAACCCTCATAACTCCAATGATCCAACATAATTTATGCTCTAAATCCAAAAAATAGACCTAGTATCCAAATGAACCACTAAATAATTGTTATAAAATATCTTTTCATGTGTCCCAATAAATGATATTTTCAAAATCACCACATTTCTTAAGTAGTGATGAGTAATGAAACTCATTTGGATTTCACTAAATGAATTCCCAACTCATGCCACTATGATAGAAAAACATAACAAATTTATATTTAAAATTTTAGTAAAACAATTTAAAATAGTTTATCACAAAGAAAAAACTATTTCTAAGTAAAATAGTTATCCAAAAATACTCTTTTTTATAGAAAGAATCTAATCAATTCTTCAATGCATTTCAAATTACTTTTTTGTCATACCCATGCATCGATTCACAAACATACACACCCACACATGAAGGATTCTTTGATTGTTTTATAATCATGATAGGTTTCTCTTGAAACCACTAAGTAGTCACAATGTTTCCAATCGCCATGCCCTAATAACACATTCCCCTTATTTTGGGTCACATCCCTTTGTTCCCTAATGGTACACACCCATTATCCAGGGTCACATTGAAATCATGATCTCACAAAACCCATATATTCCAAAACCTTTTCAAATAAACCATCAAAACAATTTCAATAAAACAATTAGTTTATTGAAATCATTTCGATCAAACAATTTTCATAAATTCAAAAAATCCTTATTTTAGAATCAACATTTTAAAATTAAGAAAACAACGTATTTTACACAACCAATTTCTACCAAATCTACAAATTCACAAAACATCACTAAATAAGGTTTCTTTATTACTTTTGACACCAATTTTGTAATCAATTTAAATCAATTTAAACAACTGGAAACTAAGCCTTCATGTTCTAATAAGAAGGTTCAATAATGAATCCACCAGCCTCAAGAATTATGGTGAAAATGGAGAATGGCACACAAACACCCAACAAACTAGGTTAAATCTCCAAAAACCAACCTTATATGTATTTCCCTTTCATAAAAAATCCCTAAAACTAACCATGATTAGAATTAACCACATTAGATCAAGTTGTAGTGGACTAGATCTGAGAAACTGATTGAGTCAAGAAACTTGACCTAAGAAAACACCTGAAAACTACCAAAAATAAGGACTCTAGATGGCAATTGGGATTCAAAACACAAAGAAACACCTTCAGATCACTTAAAATTTTTTGGGGAAAGGTTACACGACATTTTGGGGAAGAATTTTTGAGTTAGGTTCAAAATGCGGAAAAAAAGGGATTAAAACTTAATCCCGACCTAGATTCACTTTTTTAGGATCTTGTTTTTAAATTGTAAATGGTTAGTCACATAATTTGGAAAATTGTGCACCATCCTCTCACTCAAGGGGAACCTCACATGCTTAGCCCGTAGAGTTAGACAAATTGTGCAATAAACATGAAAAATTACATTGATACACTTTTCATGATTTCTCTTGGGTGGACACACAGTTTGGATAAAATGTGCACCTAACCATGTGCCTTCCCTTTCTCCCATGTCTCACTGTGTGCAGTTTTTTTATAAGTTTCACGGTTTCCAAAAACCATACTAAAACTATAAACCTTTATAAAATCCCCCCCAAAAACATTACAAAAGTCTTCAAAACACTCCCAATCCTCACATAAACAATATAGATACATAAAAAAGTTTAACTAATGGGTTACTTAATTAAAACCAGGGGTACTAGAGTTTAAAAATGGTTTCAATACTTGGTATGAAATTTTCAAATGCCCAGAATTCATGAAAATTCCCAAGGGAATATTTAAAATGAATTTAATTGTTTTGAATGATATTTTAAAACAAGTTTTATTTTAACAATAAAGGTTTTGTGATCAATTTTATATTTGTTAAAAATGGGTGTGTTATCCCACATTTAATAATTTTTAGGAATATGATTGTTCTGGTGTTTTAATGTGATTTCTAAAGGAAATGGGTTATTTCTATGGGGTGATTTGAACCATTAATTTTAAATTAATTTCTATGTGGAATGTTTTTAAAGCTGAATGAAGTGTCTTGTCATTATAATCATGTTTTCCATGATCCATTTATCATTTTTTAAATATTTAATTTAGAATTATGTTTACGCCTATTTTTTAGCCCCTTTTTTGTTATGTTTATTATGGAATGTGGCCTCAAGGATGATTTTTACTATTTATTCTAAAGAACCTTTGTGAAAAAAAATTAAAAAGTTTTTTTATTTGTTGATAACTAACATTTTTTGTATAATAATGTTTTTCTTTTCTATGAATTAGATCTATTCCATATTAACGTACTTTTTTAAGAAATTAGAATGTTTTTGAAGGAATCAGACTCATATTTATTGTATATAGATCATCAGATCAAAAATAATCAGCGGTATAAATTTTTTATTGTTAGATTTTTTCCTATTTCATAATCATATAAATAATGAAGATGATGAGGGAAGAAGTCATAATGTTGCTGAAGAGGTTTGTTCAAGAAAGTGAAGTAAGGATATAGAATTTTTTCATACTTTCTAAACTAACTCAGACGACAGTTTTTTGATCGTAATGTTCTTATAAATCATGAAAACATTCCTGAAAAAAAAATTGAAGAAATGGTGGAGGGGTTTAAAGATTTTTAAATTTCATTATGGAGATTCCTTCGTAATGGGTTTTTCCATCATAATGAGATTTCAATCATAATGAACTGAGAAGGACATTGAATTTGGATTTCTTGAAAATGATACATAATCAATATTCATTGAATACAGAAATTAGATTCATTAAAAATGCAATAGAATTCAGATTCACTAAATATAGAATTAGGAATCACTGAATATATAAATCGGAATGAGACTGAGAAAGAAATAGAAATTGGATTGAGACTAAGAATGAAACTAAAATCATATTGAGACTGAAAAAGAAACAAAATTCATAATGATCTAATTACGAAGAAGAATCGAACATAAAATTACATACATTTTATGAATAATTTATTTGGTAAAACATTAATTTCAATTTTTTATAAATCGTGTACAAATTTAATTAGGTTTAAATAATTTAAAGATGAAGTTTAAATGTGAGATATTTTTAAATATTTTTGAGATTTAAAGAAGTGGGAAAAGATTTCAATTTTTCTACATTTGTTTTCTAATTTTCCTATAAATACATCCTTGGATCATTTGTTTACTATAAAATTTTATGAAAGTGGAAAAGGAAGAGAGCTTAAGACATCAATTGAGAGTCATTCTTTGCTAGAGATCTCATGAAAAGGATCACACGATTGAATTTTTATTTATCATATTAAGAAATATTTAATTAATAAGTTCATATTGATTCAATCGTATTGAGTCAATCTAACTGAGGTATATTGAATTGGGTTTTCGAGTAGTGTTTGAGTTTTTCATATTGATAATGGGTTCATCGTATTTATTCTATCATACTGACAGAATCAGATCCAGACAGATTTTTTTAAGAAAAATTGGATCTAGACACATCATATTGAGAGAATCAGATCCATAAAAATTGTATTGAGATAATCATATCGATACTCATCAGATTGATAAAATTAGATCCAACCAAATCGGACTGAGGATTTGGACTGAGCAATTGTGGAGAAGCTTTAAGAAAGTATATATACATTTTTTGGATAAATTTTCCATAAGAAAGCATTGTAAACTAATGGGATTCAGTATAATAATTCATATCTAGAGATAGAATGGGTAAAATATGATTTGGAAAAAAATTTATTCACTTCTTCATAATAGTGAATTTCCATAGACCCATGGGATTGGATATAGTAAGGATGTAGGTTCTCTGACTAAGGCCGAACCTTGTAAATATTTTTTTCTTTGCATTCTTTCCTAATTTTTCATGCATGAGTATTTACTAAAACTTGATATGAAAATAAATCATAATAGGGGTCAATAGTTATGTTTTTAAATTTTTTAATTTTATAAAATAAAACAATTGATTCAACCACCTTCTCAATTTTTATTTCATCCTTTAGAACATCAATTGTTATTAGAGTCGAGGTTCCCTTGTTGAATCCATATCATGGATAATATTGAATTTGTCAATAGTAGAAGAATTTCTACATTTCATGGAAAATTATTATGGGTGGAAAATGGGATGATTAATTATATCTTATCTCGTGGCATAGAAGTTGTTGATGTTACTAATATTTAGATTCCAGTAGTTGAGAAAGATTCCCCAATGACATTTACTAATAAGAGAAATATAGATGTTAATGGAATGGTTATAATTTTTTTCTCATCTCCTTATCGGAAAAGGATTTTTAAAAGGTGATTGGTCTCAAAACATTAATAATTATGTCGGCCAAGATGGATAATGTTTTCTAAGGTAATACAAACATTAAGGAAACAGACCTGAAAATATGGCCTTGTAAGTATGAAGACATGTCAATGAGTGATGAAGAAACAATTGATGAAATATTTTCCATAATAAATGAAATTGTTTACAACATCATATGGTTAACCGATGTATTGGAGGATTCAAAAATTATGAAGAAAATTTTGAGAAATATTCTAGAAAGGATGGATTCTAAAATTTCATCATCAGAAGATAAAGATGATTTATCTCTTTATGAATTGCCTAACTTTTTTATTGCTTATGAAATGAGGAAATCTCTAATTTTTAAAAATAAGATGAACAATAAAATGGGTTTTGAAGAAATGTGAACGTTTAAAATTCAAGATTTTGATGATATTGATCCTTATGACTCAGAAGATAAACAAGATGATTAGTCGAATGAAAAATCATTTCTCTTATATCCAAGAAATATCGAAGATGAAGAGGAAAGTAGGGAGGTTAACTTACTCACAAATTTTTTGAGTGTGGTCGAATCAGACAATTTTTTATATATTTCTCTAAGTATAAAGTTGGAGAATATCATGATGATTCTGATGAAAAATATCGATAGAAACAGTGGAACAAAATCCATAAAGAAGAAAATTCTTCTAATAAATATAAGAGGAAGTTTACTGAGAAGAAAATAATAATGTTGAGTAAGGATGTTGTATTGGAATTAGTTGAAAACAATTCTTCTGAAGATGAAAGTTTATAAAAATTAAGAACCTTTATTGAAAAAGTTGATAAAACAAAATATTCCTCAAAAAGTGAAGAAGGTGGTAATGAATATTATAGAGTGTATCACATCATAATAGAATTTGTTTTATTTATTGATTAAAAAAACTCTCATGAATGAAATTAGGTTAATCAAGAAATATAATGAATAAGTTTTAGATGGAATAAAAGATGTCATCATGAATGGTATTAACATATTCAATAGATTAAAAGTTACAAACATAGAATTGTTGAACCAATAAAGATTATTGATGATCTTAGTAAGAATATTGAAGCTAAAGAAAAATAGGTTAACAAGTTCAATCAAAACATCTCGATTTCTAAAGTAACATGAGGTAGATGAATTGAACCTTCAAGAATGATTTAGAAGTAAAATATGAGAAATATTAAGATTCTAATAAGTCTCAATACAAGAATTATGTGAAATCATGTATTACTAAAAATAATGATTCATCTATTTCTTTTAACATTTCAAGTTCTGAAAAAAGTATTGGGAAATATTTGTGTGGATAAAGGATGTGATAAAACCATTAAATATAAAAAAGTAAATAAGTCACTCAAAAAAAAGGTGGTACACATTTTTAGTAAGTTAGAGAAAACATAAATTACCAAAATTAGCAAAAGTTTCAATAGTGAAAGATATTATTTTATTAAAAACCAATATTTTATTCTTATTTCTGGTGTTCTGGTAACTATATGAATAAGGAATTTTATTTTTGGCACAACTTATCTCTATCTTGAAGGAGATTTGTTCAAAGTTGAATAAATAGTGGAATTAGAATTGGTAACTTTCTTAGCTTACAGATATTTGAAATAGTGAATTCTCAAGTTGTAAAAACATTCCAAAAAAATTCAATATTTGGAAGAAGTTTGTAGAAGATATGATCAGGTTGTTCATCATTATAAAATATGTATGACACTCCTTCCAAAAAAAGTTTCTTATGATAGAAAAGAAAATAATTCTAAAAAGAAGAAATTTGAGGAAAGATCTGTTATTGTTTATAGAGCTTTGAAATCAATTAAAAGTAACAAAACCTCGTATAATTGATAGTGGTTGTTCATCACATATGATAGGTGATATAAAAATCATGAAACGTGATAAAATTTATGATAGATAAGCAATTAAATTTGGAAATGATAGTTCCTTAAAAAACATAGGAATGAAAATGACTGAGATTGAAGCTGAAAAGTTGAAATATAAAGTTGTTTTATTTTTTGCTGGGATAAAACATAACAGACATAGTATATGATAACATTTTAATGATGAAAACGAAGTTGTTTATTGGAAATTTTTTTATCATAAAAAGTCTGATAGATGGAAAAGTCCTTTCTAAAGGAGAAAGAACTGGTAGGAATATTTTTCCAATAAAAAATAGAATAACCCATGTTAATTGAGTACGGAAGATGAAAAAAATTGTGGCATCGAATACTTGGGAACCTTGGACAGAAAAGTATGAATAAAATTTCTAAAGTTGATGTTATTCAAAACATTACAGAATTGAAAAGATTAGCAGAATATGTTTTTGTAACTTGTAAAAAAGGGAATATGACTAAAAAAGGTCATAAAAGATATGAGATTCAATATACCATACCACATGAGCTTATTATTTCCAATTTATATGGTCTGATGAGAAATAAACCAAAAAGTAATATTTATATGTTATCACTATTATTGATGATTTCAATCAGATGACAATCATCATGTATATGAAGCACAAGTTAGAGGCTATTGAAATGTTCAAATTAATTAGAAACAATATTGAGAATGATATATGGATTTTTATAAAGAATTTGAGAATAGATTATGCTACCGAATTCACAATAAATACTTCTAAAATTTATATGAGAAAGCATAGTATCAATAATAAGTATAGTTCTCCCTATACTCCACAACAATATGAATTATCATAAATAAAGAATAGATGTTTTCTGGAAATGGGAAGAAGTGTGTTTCAATAATACAAATATTCAAATTTCTATTAGAGAGAATATGTAAGTACTACTTTACATGTTCAAAATAGATTCTTATTTAGACGAAAGGCTATCATGACTCCTTATGAAATGTGGGATAAAAACCTTCATTTAATTACTTCAATGTTTTTGATGTCCATATTTTCCAAAAATCAAAAATCCATATTTGAGAATTATTTGTGATAATAATTAGGAATGGAATGTTATTTGACATTCACCATATAAAAGAAGTTAAAAATGTTTGAACAAATTTTACAAAAGTTGGTGGACTAATATGATTTAAAGGAAATTGAAAATAAATGTTCCTTAACAAAATTTGTTATGGATGCTGAGGATTATAAACTTTAGAATTAAAACAATAGTGAATGTAATTCAAAATATCCTAATCAATATTTATATGAGTCGTGTTTGGGGAAGGTGAATCAAGGAAAGAAACTTTGAAATTTACTACCTCACAAAAACTTGTTGAGTCTGAAAACATTATTCAGAATTTGACGTCTCTGGTTTATAATAAAAGTAAGTTGATATTAGAAAAATAGACTTTACATATCTTAAAAGTTTAACCATAATTGATTTCAGAGGATATTAAACATAATGAATGGGTGGATTCTACGAATGATGTGTTTGATCAGATTGAGAAAAATGAAACATTAGAATTTGTTCTAAGGATATAAATATAAAAATATTATTGGAGAAAATTGTATTTTTTAAAAAAATTGAATGAGCATGGAGAAGTTTCAAGAAACAAATAATGACTTGTTTTTAAAGGATATGTATAGTTGGAATGTGTGTATTTTGATAAAACCATTTCCCCTATTTCAAGGATAGAAACTATTAGTATGCTTCTTGTAGTGGTTTTCCATAATAATTGAAATGTTTATTAGATGAATGTAAAGTAATATTTATTAAATTTTGATATTTAGGACGAATTTTAAAATGAAATCACTTGTGGGTTTCTACTTGATGAAGATGAAAACAATGTTTTTAAATTGATGAGTTATTTTTATAGGATGAAACATTCTCCAAATTATTATTATTATTATTTCACAAATGGCTTTAAGGCCTTCATTATTATAGATTTTTGATAACCCCCCTTTCAAGGGATGAGGGGGAACCCTTTCAAGGCCCGTATGCTTTAGTGGTTACATGGCCCATAGGATTAAAAGACATTAAATGACCCGAAGGTCTTAGCGAACTCAACCATACTATAACTACAATGAAATTCCCCTCCCTAGAATCTGCATTGTGATAGTATCTCTCTACCTTCAAATGATCATCTGGCTAAATTTCCCATGTAGTAATTGGTTGGTCCCAATGGCATAGTCATACCCTCTCATTCTTCCAAATCCATTGGTTATGTTTTGGTGAGTGCGCCTGATCTGAATCCTCCTCTGAGGTTTCTTCTTTATTTTCGAGTCTATGCGGGGATTGTGAATGTGGTCTGAAGGCCTTGAGGTGGCCTGAAGGGCTTAAAGGTGTCTCTAAATCTATACTGACCTGAAGGCCTAGGTGGCTCTAAGACCTTAAAGTCTCTAAGACCAAACCGGTGGAAAAAATTGTAATTTTTAATGATGATGAGACAATTTTTTCTAGGGATAGAGAAGATTTTTTTAAAACATTACCTGAGGAAACAAAGAATAATTATCAAATTTAAATGTTGGGAGAATCAAATTTCTTCCTGGACATATAAGTTCAAAAATAGGAAAAATATATTTCCTTATCTCGTGAAAATAATTTCAAGTAATTGTTATATAATTTTGGGATGGAAGTATCCAATGAAGTTTCAACTCCCATTTCAGTGAGAAAAAAGCTGGGTAATGTTGAATCTAAAATAATTGTGAATCAAAATGATTTTCATAATCTAATAGGATGTTTGCTTTACCTCATATCCTCAATGCCTGATATTATTTATGATGTGAATTTGTGTGCCAGTTATCAAAATAACTTGAATGAATCACTTATATTGACATCAAAGCGTATTTTCATATATGCCAAAGGAATAACATCACAAGGGTTGTTATACAATGTAAACAGTTATGTGAAGTTTCATGTTTATACTGATGTTGATTGGGATGGGGATTTTAATGACTGAAAATCAACCTTGGGAGAAACATTGTTGTTGGGATAATATTAAGTGAGTTGGAATAGTAAGAAACAAATTTTTGTAACATTAAGCACATTTTAATATGAATATGTTGAATCTAGTCAATCTTGAACTCAAATTTTCTGGATGAAAGTCCAGATAGAAGATTTGAAAGTAAAAGGTTCTACACCATTGAAGATACCTTATGATAATAAGAGGTAAATTGATCTTTCTATGAATATTTTTCAACATTCATGATCGAAAAACATTGATTAAGAGATCCATTGTATTAAATAAAAAGTTTGTACTAGAGATTTTTTTCTAGAATACATTTCAACATAGTATCAGATAGCTTATATCATTACAAAAGCAATACTGATGTAAATATTTGTGGAATTAAGTATTAACATTCATGTTTAGCCTCCTCCCATGTATTCCTAAACCTCAAAAGTAATGAACTCCACCATGATTTGTATTATGTTGACAAAAGGGGAGAAAAGGTGAAATCAATTTACTTTTTAAGAATTTTTTACTTATCTTTTATAAATTAATATGAAGCTGTGGATATCAGAAACTGGGGGAAAGAGAAAAAAGTGAGATAGGAAAAGATAAAAGTGAGGGGGGTTTATCTTTACATGGATGTGATATTTTCTTGAGACCCAGGTATATAATTCCTTAACAAATATTACTTTATCCAGTAGTGTGGTTTCAGGACACTCTTTTTTGAGAATGTATATGTTTTTATAGTTCAAAAAAGTTTAGTTCTGAAAAATTCTAGAAGTTCAAAAAGTTTTTAACAAGGGTGTTAAACAAATCCAAAGGTCGTATTGAAGAATTGTTGGGATAAAAAAATTAAAAAAGATTTTTTATATGTTGAAAACTAACCTTTTTGTATCATAATGGTTCAATTTTCTAGGAACTGAATCCAATCCATTGTAATGATATTTTTAAGAAATTTTAATGTTTCTAGTTGAATCAGATTCACCCTCATTAGATTCAAATTATCAGATATAAAAGAATAGGAGGTATAAATTGTTTATTACTAGAATATTTCCTTTGTTATAATCCAATATGAAATGAATATTCATTGGGATGCAGTTGTATTTTTATGGAAGAGTTTTTTATGAAAATGAAGTTAGGGGTCAGAAATTTTTCAAACATTTAAACCATGTTTGATGATGCATTACTATTCATGAACATCTCACATGTCATGAAAACATTCATGATAAAATGTTTTAAGGAAATGGTGGAGAGGTTATATGATTTTAAATGTTTGAAAATTGGCATTCAATCATAATTGTAATTCTATCATAATATGAATTTATTTGTAATGAGCTGAGAAGGATACAAAATTTGGATTCTCCGAAAATGATACATAATTCAAACTCCCAAAATAAAAAAATTAGATTCACTGTAAAGGAATCTATATTTGGATGCACTAAATACATAATTTGGATTCATTAAAAACGAAATAGAATTCAGATTCACTGAATATAGAAATCAGATTGCGACTAAGAAAGAAACAGAAATTGGATTGATATTGGGATTGAAATAGAAATCAGCCTGATACTAAGAAAGAAAGAAATTCATAATGAGCTGATAATAAAGGAAAATCAAAAAGAAAATTTTATAAGTTTTATGAATAATTTAGGTGTTTAATCTTGAATTTAAATTTTTCATAAATCTTGGATAAATTTGAGGAGGTTTGAATTAGTTAAATTTAAATTATAAACGCAAGATATTTTTGGAGATTTTGAGATTTGAGAAAGCAGGTAAATATTTCATGTTTCCTGCCATTGTTTTCTGATTCTCCTATAAACACTTCCTCAGATCATTTGTTCATTATAAAATTTTATTAAATTAAAAAATCCATAGCATGGAATAAATCTAGTTAGATTCATTTTCAGATAGAGATCCTGTGAGAAGGGTCAAATAGTGGAATGTTTGTTTACCGGTTTGATCAAGATCATATTTGGAATATTATATTCATCCAATCGTATTGAGTTAATCATATTGTGGTACATTGAATTTAATTTTTGAGAATAGATTGTGAATTTTATATTTATAATGTGTTCATCGTTGTTAGGGAATCTAATCCAGACTGGTTTTTTGAGAAAATATAATCCATACTCATCATATTAGGAGAATCAAATCAAGATAGAGTGAATTGAGAGAATGAGATCCCGACTCATCAGATTGAGAAAATCAAGTACAACCAAATTATACTAAGGATTATGGATTAGAAACTATGGAGAAGTCTCAACAAAGTCTTTATTATTTTATTGATTGAATTGTTTTATAAGAAAAAAATTTTAAACTGACAGGAGTTAGTATAATCATTCAAATCATGTGATAAAAGGTGTCTAATTGGAGTTACCACATGTTGTATTCACTTATTCATAATATTAAATTTTCATAGACCCACTGGAGTGGCTATAACAAGGATGTAGGTTCTCACATTGATGTCAAACCTTGTTAATATTATGTTATTTAATTTCCTTACTACATTTTCATGCATTTCTATTTACTAAAAGTTAATAAGAAAATAAATCTTAATTGTTTACCAAGATTAAGTTTCTAAATGTTTTAGAAACATATAAAAAGAGAAAAACTGATTCAACCCCCTTCTTAGTTGTTATTCAATCCATTGGAATTTCATATTCTTATTCAAATTTGTAAAAAGTTTTGGTTTCATATGAGAGTGTTCGATCTTTTTTGAGGATTATCACTTTCATTTTAAATGTATATTTTTTTGATGATCTTTTGATATGTTTTTTTATAAAAACCATTTATTGATATCATGGAAACACTAGGCTACAATGTAGAATGCCTTTATGTCTATTATTTTTGTGTAGTGTATGTGGGATAGTTAGTTCCATGGGAAATTTAATCCTTCTTAGGGTTTTATTTGGTACTCGATTTCCCTATGGGGTGATGAGAGGGATGTTCCGGTTTTACATTAGGGACATCTAAATAGAGTGATTTGAGGATACCAGGTCTAGCATTATGCATGTTAGAGCCTAGTAAGTTCCTTATGGAACTTAAATCCATAAAAGTATAATATAGGTCACCCATATATATATACATATTTCATTTATATACCCTTGCTTTCGATTTTTTACACATCACCATATTTTAGTGCAGTTTCTATTATTTTTCTCCATTGAAATATGGGTACTTGATGTATTTAATCCTTGTTCGTATTTACATTAAAACTAATTTATAAATAGTTTGTATTGTTTTTATTTTAAAATAAAGGTTATGTTTTTTTTTTTGAAATGGAATCTGAGAATATTTTTTGGTAAAATAGGAAGAAATGTTTTTTTAAAAATTTAATGTCTAATTATCTAGGATTTGAAATAAATATTTAACAGGTGCATTTTATATTTATTAGGTTTAAAATTATTATTTTAGGGAATATCAGCCTTATTTTTCAATTAAAAGGTTTTATTTCTGATTTATAATTAATGGGATAAATCATGATACTTGTTTATTTTTCATAATTATGAAAAATACCTATTTTTATAAATTATTTTCAATTTCAAATGTATTGAATGTAATTTGAAAGGAACTATATATACAATTTGATGTAATCCTATTTGTAATGTCCAAATCACACGCTATATATAAATCAGTTTGTATGTGCAGCTTTTATATTTTCTCTCAAGTTCTTTATATTTTATCTCATTCATTTATTGTTTATCTAGTCATAATATGGATGATTTGGGATGCAGTGAATACCAATGGATCACATCGAGACTATTTAAGAACTATTCAAGTTTAATTTTGTTCATTGTTTTGGATGTTGAATTAGCCAATTTATCCTATGGTATTTTATATTTTGTTCACATTTTATCTTGTTCTACTATGATGTTATAAGGTTATATAGTTGTATATTTTTGGATGGGTTTCTATTGTATTATTCCATGTTTGGAATGCCTATTTATCGGTATCTTCCTATTTTATGTGAATAGATGTCCACTGTTATGATATATAATATCTGATTATAGGTAGTTTCCATTGCTTGTTTATTTTATTATAAAATGATGAAATATCCTAAAGTTTACATTTTTTTCCTCAGAACTAGTTTCAAGCCTATGGCGATCAGGAATTCCATTTAGTCTTAGTGGTGGATCTACTTAGGTACCGGTTCGATCGTAGGACTAGATGGTTCATTTCAAATCGTATAATATCAGTGGTTCATAAAGAAGGCCTAGGATTTTAAAGCACACTATTGTTATTTAGGTTCATCAATATAGAATAGAGATTAGGATTGTCAATGGAACTCTAGAGGTTTTCCATGAGTAGGTTCCTAATCACAACCTTTCATAAATATTATTAACTATCCATGGATAATTGGGTTTTGAATTTCATTTTTATTATTTAATTGAATTATGATTTGAGATGATGGTATTTTTATCCTTAGTTGGATTATATAAGTTTCCTTGGGATTTTTGTTTTATTTTGATATGAAAGTGGAAAAATTTAGATCATAGGTGTGATTTTGTCTTGGATGGCCCAAAATACCAAGGAGTAACTAAGCTCTTGATTTTGGAATAATTTCAGAATCTATCGCATTATTGGTGTATATCCTATCAAACCATGTGGCCATGTGTAGCATAGTCCTTTAACGCATTTATTTCTATTTGTAACTCCATAATCATTGGGTTGTTACAAGTGATTATCGATAATGGAAAAAGAATCAAGGATAGACTTATAATGTGTTGACATTATTGGGTTGAATTTTAGAGGGATTCTTTGCGTGTCTCATTTATTTTATAAACACTGTGAAATTTGTTTTTTGTAGAAAAGGGGGGTTTTTTGAAGAATGTATTTTATCTAAAATGAGTCCTGGAATATTATATTTAAAATGATTGGGGTTTTTATGAAATTTTTTTGTAAGTGGTTGATTTCATTATAAAATATGGAAGGTGTTTTGATTTTAAAAATGGTTGGTGACTCATTTATAAATTTTTTTTGTCCTTTTGGGGTATGTACCCAAGAGTGGTATGGTTTAAAATATGAATTTTAAAATTTTGAAATGTTTTTAGAGGTGTGGTTTTTTGAAATAAATTATAACATTAAAATATTTGGTCGATTTTCTTATTTTCAAAGAAATCAATAGTTGTTTGGTCCCTGAACAATGAGTGGTGTTTATGTGGGGGATTATTTTGAATGGTTATAAAGTATTGAATGTTTTTGAGATGAATATTTTATTTCATTTGAATATTTAAATAAATGAAAATGGAATTTTATTTAGAAATAAAAATTGTAAATTTGGTTTCCCTATTTTTCATAAATTGGTGTACTTTTTAATATTGTTTAAAATTTTTCAAAAAAAATTGTCATGAAAATTATTTTCAGACCCCTTTCTATTGGGTGGTAGGTAAAAATTCAGGTTTTCATTAATATTTTTTCTTTTTTTTATGAATTGTGCTTTTAGTTTTCTTCCATGATTAATATTGGGACAATTTGATGTTATTCGAAAAATATGACTGAGTGGGGTTCATGCTTCATGTTATTTAAATTATTTCCCCTAGAAAGGTATTGATGGAAGGTAGAAAGACCCTCTCTTAGGAAGACCCTTTTAGGGTGAATTCACCTATTTTTTAGTGTTTTTTTATTAGTTATTGGAACTCCAAAGACTCTAAATAGAGTGAAATATGTTATTGTTCCATCTCATCATGTATTAGTGAAACTTGATGAATTATGAACATATTGATTTGTTAGTTTATTTATCCCAAGGTTGTATATGTTGAGATTACATTAGGTTTTTGAGCCCTCATTTGGGTGAAATAGTGGATACGATTTATGGAAAAAATTTCTTGATTAATTTGATGAGGTCTACATTCAAGACCTAGATTTTTTGGGTATTTTAATATGTATCCTCGAGCATTTAATCTCTATTAGTTATGTGGTATTGGCACTTTTGGGGGGTGATCATCTGAGTCACCATTATTAGATTCATATGGAAATGGTATGGGTGTGTTTTGGATGTTCTTTGTCATTAGTGAATATTCTATTATGGGATTCATGTTCAAGGATCCTAGGGTGGATAAGGTATTGATGTGGCCTTAGTTTGGGGAATCCTTAATGTTTCCTTAGTTTCTTCACTTGTGTGAGTGATGGTTTTTTGGGATATATGTGCCTCATTGTTCATTAATTGTTTATAGTGAAGGAAATGGGGAAAACAAGGAAAAGTTCATGTGTAACAAGGGTGTGTGGTTGTTTTTGATTAAGCGTTGATACCTACCATGCTTGGATTTTCTATTATAACCACCATGAGATAGTTTTCTAAAAGCTTGATCATGAGTTACCCTTTGATTTAGTTTCATGATCTAGGGTTGGAACAATCTTGTTTATTTTTAATCCATATTTATATTTTTCCAATATATGGGTGTTTTTGGATGTGAGGGGTTTGGTGACCTGATCATATGTTTTTTTGAGTTTCATGGAATAGTTATTCCATTATTGAATTTGATCCATTTTACTTATGGTTTGTTATGATTAGTGGAATCATGGTTTTTTTATTTGTTAATTTCAATTAGAAGTTTTTATATATTTCTTCAAAAATTTAGATAAATTTTAAATCATGTGGAAACTTCTTCTATGTTTTAGTCGTCCAAGATCTTTTTCTTGAATTTTTGTGGCCTGGGATTTTTAGGGTCATTTAATGTCATTTTTTGTATTTATCTTGTAATTTTGATATGTTTTAGTGGAAATTTTTTAAATTAATCAAGATTAATTCATCCCTTATTTTATAATCTTCAAAAATTTTCCTCAAAACATCCCACCACCTTCATTTGGGAGTATATATTTTAAGATTCCATTTCTTATTCCTTTTACTGATGAATTTGCAGTCATAAAAAGAGGCATAGTGGGGAGAGTTGAGACATCCCCATATAAGTGTTGTGTTTTATTTCATATTATTTTATATTTATTTTAATTTCTAAATGTTTGGGGAATGAAATGTAATTTTTCAAGAAATATTTACTCTATGCACGGTATGCTATGCACGGTTAAGGGGATGATATGTGGGGAGTCTTTCATAGAGGTGTTTTTAGTTCATTTTTTCACGGAATTTATACATGGATAGCACACAGTTAGGTCCATACCAAATAATATATATATTAGAATATATGGTTACATTTTTCTAGGTATGTTGGTGAACTTATTTAACATGGTTAGAAGAAATCAAAAAAATAAAAGTGTGCCAATATTTTAGTTTTCAAATATGGAGTTTTAACAATCCCAACTCTAGTAACCTAGATCTAGTGTTTAATTTATTTAATTTTTATAAGATAAAAAATATTTTATCCTAAAGTATAAAATAGTTTATCAGTCATGGTATAATAGATGTATATATTATTTACATGTTACATGGGAAATATAAAATCATATTTTAAGCTTCATGAAAACACTATTATTCTTTTATGTACATCCCATAGATATTTTAATGATTTCTTCTTGATACCCTATAGAAAGGTGAAAATGGATGATTTCAGATACCCAATAATAGGGAATGTATTGTAGAGGTTATCATAAATACATCGGAATAAACCATATAGAAATGTGAATATTCAATAATCATGCCATATATTCAACAACTTTTGAATGAAATATATTCATGGATAAGAAAATCAAACGGAAAATATTAAAAAATTTCCTAAGGATAGAATTCATAATATTAGAAATATTATTCCTTAATTCTAGAAATCATGATCTTACCATCATTTCATAATGCCAAAACATCATAATCCTACCAACAGACCTCGTTCTCAGTCATCTTACATTCCATCAATTCATGGTTCCAGGACATCATAATTATATGGAAAATCATAAACTAGCATACCCATTTGTCTCATGATAACTTACTTGATGCATCAAGGGGATATAAAGAACCCCAACCATCAATTAAATATGTCCAATTAATTTCTCATATATTTTATTAACAATACATTTCACTATCCATATCCCTTAATAATCAATAAATAACAATATTTGATCAAGAATATAGAAGATCAATATTTCACCGATCAATGGAATAACTTTCTTTGTAAACACGCTTCAATTCACAACATAAATAATAAATAGTATATTGATTTATCAATATTGAAATGATGATAAATATATCTATGGTATAAATAACATATAAATAGAGGAGAAAAATCATTTCAAAAGATAGAGGACAATAGAGAACATAATTTCATGGAAGTGAAAGAACTGAGAATAATCTTGGTACAACAATTATAGTATGAACAATTACTTAATAGGTGATGAAAATAGAAAATAAATTCATCAGAAATGTAGATTTTTTAGTAAATGAACTTATTTATAAAATATAGAGTAAAATGGATATGAAAAATTAAATATTATTTCCTTTTAGGATTTTGTATCTTTGTTGAAAAAATGAAGTTTTACGTCACTTCTAAAACACATTTCAAGAGATAACATGAATAATTTTAAAATATTAATTGTAAAATTATTTAAAATAATGGAATCTCAAGAATAAATTATACTTATATAATAAAACATAGATATGAAGATAAAAATATACATAAGTGGAATGAAATCCATTTTTAAAGGTATTAAGAATATAACATCATTTTATTCTGAAAAATGAATAGAATAATGGGAATAAATATTACTTTTTAATACTAGAAAAAGGTAAAAAATAATAAATAATGAATTATATTCATTATGGATGGATATATTTTTCATGTGGAAACTAATAAAAATATATTATTTTCTTACCAAAATAAACAAAGTAAAAAAATTACTTATAAAAATTGTTATGAAAGTTTATTTTAAATTATTTGACATAAATTAAAATTTAGTATAAATTTACCAATATTAATCCTTGTTGTATAGAGGATTACATTCTTGAATAAAAATAATGTATATGGATATGATGGAAAAAATTTTCAGGCCAAAAATGATAGATGATGTAATATTTTTTTAAAAAAATAATTTGGGGGTTTTGAGTAGAAATTAGAGGTAAAAAGGTAATAATAAATAATAACTGCATAAATTTCCAATGGAGGAGAAAATAGATGGGGTTTAAGAGTGTAATAGCTTACAATATTCTCAATGGAAATTGAAACATAAACAATCTGAACAATAAGTGAAAATGTAAAAAAAACCCTTATGTATCTTATAACATTAAAATTAAGAACTCTTTATATTAGTAACAACAAATATAACAATAATTAGTATGGTTATATATTGTATAGGTGTGTAATTAAAAAAATTTCTCAAAGAAGGATGTTTGGAATGAGAAACCCTTACTTTAGACTCTCATTTGGTCGGACGCATTCCAAACTCTTATATAATAAATTCATTTTTAATATTAATATATATAGTATCCATTTCTTATAAACCTTTTTTATAACATTTATTTATAAATTTATTTCCATTTACTCATTATTGTTTTTTAAAATCAATTATTTAGGTGCTAATTGTTCTATTTCTCATACATGTTTTGATTTATCAGTTTCGGTTCTTACAACTTGGTCAAGGATTCATCACCTCCAGAATGTTAATAATTTAATTTATATCATATTTATTCATTAAGTATACTTTTATAAAAATCCATATCATTAGTTCATGAAAATTTAAACATGTCGTTCATAAAGGTGGTAGTACTCATGCACACATGTGTGATGTTTTAATTTTTCAATGGATCTAATAAAATTATTATAGATAATTATTTATCTATATAGAACCTTATTATTTAATAAATATAATATTTATTCATAAAATCCATATGTATAACCATCCATTTGATGCAACAAAGAAAAATGAAATACATTACTTTATAGAGGTAGTAGTATGCACATATGAATGAGTGATGTTTTTATTATCCATTGTATAAAAAAAGAAAATAGTTATAACATAAAAATAAAAACAATAAAATATATGAAATATATTTATTTCATTATATTATTATTGTTATAATAGATATTAAGTAGATATAAGAAGAAAGAAACATGAAAGGACTCAGTTTAGATATTCACCCCTTCTCTTGATATCATCCTTTGGCTTACACATTAATCCATATTAGTTGGATATTTTGGTGAGAACGGGATATATAGGGCATGGGGAGGATATATTGGGTTTTTAATATTTTTTTGAGATAAGGTTATAAATTTATGTGAGTAAGTGATGGGGTGAATCTCTCCTTTTATAAGTGAGGGGAGTGACACTCTTATGAATACTTATAAATTTAAATTGGTCATTCTACTTGGGAAAGTGACAGAAAATAAACCAAATTAAGAATATGAATTTTGAAATAGTAAAAATTCACTCATAAAATCAAATTTATATAGTTTTTAGTGATATTTGGAGCCCTATCTTTTTGTTTAACCCCCCCCCCCCCATTGACTATTTTGGCCCTTACCACCGTGAAAAACATTTACCATGGTATCTATTCTTATGAATAAAAATAAATTGAGTATTAATAAATAATTTAAATTTTTTAATTCTAAATTCGGAATCCATTTTACAATATTCAATTTTTATATTAGGTAAAAATAATTTTAATATAATTATTCAAAATGTAATTAAAAATAGTTTTTTAAGAAAAAAAAATTATCCTAGAAATAAATTTGAACCAATATTTAAAAAAACATATTTTTTCATATAAGACATTGGACTATTCATAGAAATATTTTGAAAATTATGTTCAAAGAAGACATTTGATTCCGAGACCCGGTGTGCCTGAAGTTAATTTTATAAAAATTCTAAATATATTTTTATTATGTGTGCACAGTTTTCTAGAGAATATTAAATATCTCATAAACGGAGTCTTAGATCAGAAATCTGAGACCGTGGTTGAATATAGAACATGGAGTTTGCCCTATGAAAGACCTAAGTTTCGTTGGAATGGGATGTTCATATGGGGAAGCCATAAGTGTCTCGATTGGATAAATTAATTAATTTTATTTATTTATTTAATAACCCTATCTTAAATAACTCACAAATAGGGAACCTGGTGGTATATATGAGACCACTATCGAGTTTCAAATGTGATTTCTACCCTTTTCATGACATAGAATTTGTCGGCACTGGATGTTCAGGTGAGGCGGCTATTGGCAGGTATGCTTAATTAAAATAAAAAAATAGTTTTTTTTGTTTTTTTCATCTAATAACCTAATCAAACCAATTATAAAAACCCAATAATGAAAATTATCCGTGGGTTGGTCAAATAACCCTTTACAGATCTAAGAGGATGAGGAGAACATTTTTCATTGGTGTATCTACATAGAATGATTAATGGTGATCAGATTGAGGTGGATCGATGGGTAGCAATCGTAGCAGGTATTCCTCATTGATGGAGGACACATTTTTCCCCAACAATAGATCAATAATCAGGGTATGACTCTTCAATTGTGGTTTCTGAGCCTTTTTATTAAATGATTGAGCAGGATTAATTTTTTTCCCTTAATATTCATTTAAATTAACCCACTAACGATCCAATATATCAAAATACAATATAATATCAATTTATTTCTTATTCATTCAATGTTTCCAAACCTGGTTTCCTTGCTATGAAATCATTGGACAAAAATAGCTTTCCAATTATTTTTATCACCTTGGTTATTGGGATTTCCAACCACCATTATTCACATTATTTATCATTGGACCATGGGGCCATGATTCAACTTTAATTGGGCAAGTTCAAGCATGGTCAAACCCACAAATTCATGGTTATAGCATGGAAAACACATAGATCGATAGTTTGAGGATGGATTGATTAACTAGAAAGATGATGTTTTTGAATGGATTGGATTGGTACCATGGGTTTATGTTTCTGATCGATGGATGTTTGAGATCAAATCGGTGATCCCCATTTTCATAGTTGATGTGTGGTATTAACGTGTGATGCGATGAGATCGGTTTCAAGCAGAGTCTGTGTGTGGGGTCTTAGGGTAGAGGCATATCATCATGAATGTGGTTGTGAGTGGACTTGGATCTCTGATTTGGCGGTCAAATGTGGTCAGTGAAAATGATTTTATTATTATTATTCCAAATAGTAATAATAAAATTAAAGAAATGTGTTGGTGGATAATTAAAAAGATGAATTTAATTTAGTATCATGAGATCTATGAAAAAATAATTTAATTGAATTAAATATGAATATTAGATGTGGTTGTTTATTCTCACATGGTAATAGTGATAAAAGAAATTGAAATAAAAAATAGGGATTAAATGTTGGTGATGCTCCATAGCCAGCTTTTCCATGAGTTGGGCATGCAAGGCATGAGCGTATCTCCTCCATTAATGGAGTATATTTTCCTTGTCAGTTTATTATTATGTTATTATGGATAATAATGTTAAGATATTGATAATTTTAAAAAGGGGTTGTTTGGTGGTGTTCAAACATGTAGCACATAGGAATAAGGGGGGGTCCTCTAGCGTTTCACATTGTGATTTTTTAAGGGAAAAAATATAATAATAATATTATAGTAATATAATAATAATATTTTTATTTTATTTTATCAATCCTTAAATCAGACATGAATTCTCTGTGTAGTATCTGATTGATGAATGGCCAGAGGCATTTTTACCCTGGAATTGAGATATCCATTTTAAGAGCAATTTTGGATACCTTTTTCAAACTCCAGCCTCAGGTAAACATAACGCCCAATAATAAAAAAATTATTATTATTATGGAATCTTATACCTGATGTATCTTCTTCATAAGGTGTCATAATGAAGAACCTTCTATGACATTGAGAATTTGAAATTAATGTGGACAATCATAGTCAAATTTCTGGTATTTAATTAAGACTCATGGCTTAGACCCATGAGATTCCATTCGTGAATGATGGAGTGATATGTGCCTTTTTCAATGGGTTACTTCAAAAAAATGATGTATACCAACATAAATTTATTAACAGATAATTTATATATTGGTAAAAATTAGAAATTCCAACAGGTGTTAGGTTTTATTGGTATTGAATTTAAATATCAACACATGGTTTTAATAATGGATACATCCACTGGTATTGATATTTTAACACCAACAAATCTTTTTCAAATAGTTAAATATATTGGTTTATCATGCTAATGCCAAAAGGTTTTTTTAGCAAAATGTAAATCCAATATTAATAATAAATTTTAACACCAAATATTTTATCATAAATAAAATATGTTCTAATAAATCATTCAATGATAATAACCCATTAAGAGAAACCAAATTTTTGATATGGATTATTATTTTTACAACAAAAGTAAATAGTCACATTTAGAGGTTTTATTAAAAGAACTCACTAATAATGTTTATATTTAAAAAAATTATTATTTGATAAACATTAAAATTCTTTTTATACAAAAAATCATAAAATAATTTATTTTAATAAAAATAACAAATAAAAACATTCTAATTCATAAAAAAATAATCACAATTAAAATATATGTATCTAGTAATTGATATTCACATATTGAAAATTTATTTTATATTATCAAATAATAATATTAGTTTTTATAAAATTTTATATTCATTATATAATAATAGATTAATTAATTAATAATGGTTATTTACAATTTTTTTATATAGTATATTATTAAATATTATATTTATTTAATTTTACAAAATAAATATTTATTATATATACATATATATTTATAAAATATTAATTTATATTTTAGAATAACAAAATTAATAATTTATATATTATATTTATAAATTAATACTTTTATAATATATTTTTATATATTATATTTATTAGTTTACATATTAATTTAATTTTGTTGTTCTACACTTTCTACCCACACGCCGCCTCGATTTGTCGAGATTAGGTCTCGAGCAGCGGCTTCAATCCATCAGCTTCTTCCCCCTCCATGACCTCACTGCTCTGCTTCAATTAACCCACGCATAGGCTACACCCCCCACATTCTTAAATTCAACCTGGGAGTATCTGTTCTGATTTACCTCTCTACTTCAATCCAGCCATGTTCCAAAATCTCCACCCCGGACATCCTATTCCACAATCAATTTTGTCACACTATAAGGTACCGTGAAAACCCTAGACTCTATGATTGATGTTTCTTCATAGATGATACTCATGGCCTATGATTTTTTTGGCATTTGATTCACTTCATAGCCTCTTCTTCATTTCTGTATGTATTACACTATTGAGACACCCCCTATTATACTCCTTGAGGTATTAGTTTAAATATGTGGAGTATTAAATTTTATTATTCTATTTCATAGTTATTTTCTGTAATTCAATGCATATAGTTTTCATGTCCCAATATTCTATACTATGACTTCATTTTCATATTTTGTGAAGTTCAACTCATATATGATTTCTATTTAGATTTTTTTTTAATTTCCTTCGTTTATCATGAATGAATGAAAAGATGTGTAGAGAATGAATATTCTCTTAAGTGCTCCCTTAAAAACACTGATCATCATATGATAGGTAAACAATAAAGCTTCATGTTCATTGGAGTTGGAAGCAAAAATATATCTGACACTTTCAATCATGTGAACTGGTGGGCAATGAAGTTACATGTTATTATTTTATGTATTGACTATTGAAGGTGTTTTTGCATTGTTTTTTATAGAATGTTTAATGAAAAAAAAATATGTTTCTTATTGGATTTTTTTCATTGAATTAAATTGTGTTTGCAGATGGTGAATCATCATTAACAGGAGGTGGGGTTTCAAATGAATGTTTTTGTTGATTTATTCTGCAATCTAGAGTGGATGAGGAGTCATGTTCATGAGCTCACTACTTGTGTCTGATACCTTCAGTTTGCACCCAAAATTTTAATCATCCAATCATCTCTTTCATGGTTTAAGAATGTCTTTGGAATGATTTAATGGTGTAATGTGTGCTAAAATGGATAATAAGATTCAATGGGATCTATTATGTTATGTATGGATCTATTTTATACCCACATTGGATTTGGGTAAGAAAATTTTCTTCAATACCATAGATGTAGTTTGAATGCATTAAGGGTTTGAAGAAACTTTTAGAGTACCTAAAACAATTATTTCTTGTAACTATAATCTATGTCTTATGACTGACCATGGGAAATAAGGTATATAATGTTCATAAATATTATGTTGACATTGTGCAATTTGTACAGAATAAAAGAGTTATGAAATCATGCTCATGTAGTGGATAAATGATGCCTTCCATCCTCATCCATCAACATATACCACTCAACTGATTTGAGGTATTCCCTATTCTGATCTATGCAATTGAAGGCACATCCAGTGTTGGTTCCTTCAACATTCATCAGGTCCAAGTTTTCATTTTCTCTCCTAAAAATGGAATGTAAATCTATGTGTTTAAACAAATTTTACTCTCAAGTTGATTACCACATAACTCTCTTTCAGTGAAAATATCATTACTAGCCTTTGAGTCATAAATACATAAATCCTTTTGTATATTTAGAATGTGATCAACCTCTATTATTAATTTTTGGATCAATGGTCTACTAATCACCAACATTGAGGCTTCTGAGAGCATCCTTATCATTAGGAGTGATATTAATAGGATTAACGACCCCTCCCTTGTAAATAACCATCTCATCCTATTGAGTGGTTTTCATCATAACCTATAAATGTTTCCCAATATTAGTGAACATTACAACTTAATTTTGTGGTAAATTCAATGAGGGATAGATATGATTTATTCGTTATAATAATCAGCTACATAAATAAATAATGTAAATAATGGTCAAGTTATCTCAAATCCAATGTTAATTGGTGGAATAGAGATGGAATTCAACACTAACATAGATGTTATAATGTACACCCCATATTATATTTCATTCAAACTTGTAAATCTTATCGACACTGACAATATACATGGCCCATGTTTCAAATATCTCATGCCTTGTGATCTAAGAAATAATGATCCAAAACCCCTTCAAAACAATTGAAACTATCAAATATTATGTGAACATCATCATCTCCACTAAATATTCAACAATATTACAGAAACAAATCATAAACAAGAACCATAAGTCGAAAAAATATATAAATGTCAGCAATATAAATAATGGACCCATAACTTGGGGTGTTTTTTGGATCATCATGTTTTATTTTCATGTGATATTTAATCCAAATATATTTTCCTCTAATAACTAGATATTTTATATCAATCTTAAAATTTTGTGATCTCGTTCTCCCTCTCTCTAAGGGGTTTTTAATAGGTTTAGTTGAACACCTATCCATTATTAAGAATAAAAATGAAAGAGATGAAAATAAAACCAAAATATCCTAAATAAGCATCAAGATTTTTTAGGTTGGTAAATGTAATATAAATGTGTAAGTATTTGAACTACAACTTCAAAAACAACATGGTAAACATTTTTGAAAACATTTATTTATGGTTCGTAACATACATGCCTACCGCCAGCTTGGTGTTGAACAACTACAGCTGGGCGGCCTCAGCATCCAGGTTATGAACCACTGTGTTGTTGACACTCCCATTATCCATGATCACATCAACCGGCCTCCCACCAAACCATGACCCGTTCATTAACTCTATGAACTTCTGCATATTTTCTATCCTTGATTTTCACCAACATAACACTCTGAGTATTATTCTCACAATCAGTGATGGATTCAACAAGACAAATCTTCACACATTTCAGTTCAATGTCTGCTTCTTATTATGAATACATATTCACATGAGATCTCATTTTAGCAGTAGTAAATATATGTAAAATGATAAGTGTATAAGGAATTGACAGTTTTCATCACAACCAACCCATCAAATCATCTTCTGTTTAACTAAGTTTATTTATCTCTTCTATCCACTTGTTTTTCTAATAATTTCTCACTTTTTTCCAAAATTTGGATTGTGTCACTGACATGGGAGTATTACTACATAGTTTTAGAGGTGTTCCATAATAGATTTGTGTAGAGAAAACAACTAATGGTTCCTTCAAACATATAACAATTGCATCTCACTTTTTCTTTCTGTTTCCTTGTCATCATGGATATTCACTCATGGAATTTTTGATTTGGGGTCCTCCATTATTATCCTATTCTTGAAAAAAACTTCCACAACCTCATCTAAATTAAGATCTTTTGGGAGTCTGTTAACATAAACACATGTGTTTAATTTTAACTCAATCCATTTGTTAGGAGAAAATAAGTTCCTAGTTATATTCATAAAATTTGAAAATTTTCATAAAGACCATCATTTTAACTTTATCAAAAATACATATGGGTTTTCTTTGGACTAAATAGTTTTTTAGATATTTAATTAGGCATAATTCTTAATTGAAATGTATTTTCATTATCAATTGAAATGTAGTGTCATTCTCAATTGAAAGTAGATTTAGTAGATTATGGAATTTAATGAAGTGTTACTATCTTATAGAATTTTGACTTATGAGTCACTGTTAATTGAAATTATTGTTATTCTAAATGGTTTATGGTCACATGCTAGAGAGTATTGTAATTTTTTTATCACGCATTGTTATTTTCAGTTGTTGTGGTCAATAGTTATCTATTGTTAATGTGGTCACTTGTAATTTTCTCTTTGTAGTCTTCTAGTCATTTTTCTATTTTTTTGGTCATTGGTCATATATTCTTATTGTAGAAACTAAAAGAATTATCTTGTGGTTGTTGTGGTCTCTAGTTAGATCATCCTATGGTTTTTGTTTCCACTAGTTAGAAGAGATCATATATCATGGAAAAGTAGAAGATTCAAAAGAAAAATCAATGAGTACATTTGATGTTGATCAGAATATTGAGATGAACATTAGAAATCTAGAGGTTGGGGGTCGAGAAGCTCTAGAATGTCATGGAATAGATTTTTTTGTAAATATTGAATCATTTTAATCGATCAAAACAAATTGATAGTTGAGAAGAGCTATTAAAAATGATTATAAAATGATTCATCAGCATGGGATTAGAGTGGTGAATGAATTCATCAGATTATGATCACTTCCCTTTATCGATCCTGAAAAAAATAGAAGAAACTAAACGAACAGTGATTATGAAACATAAACCGAAAGAAAAAATATAGAGAAGCAGCATATGTGTAGATTTGTAGAAACCAGAATTGAGACATGTATAATTAATATTTTCATATCTTTGAACATGTGTAAAAATCATTTTCGACATGTGTATAATATATGATTAATTAACAAATATAATATGAAATTTTAATAATAATAAAAATAAATAAGTTATATTTAGATGTAATTTATAAACATATAATATATATTTCTAATATTATTACCAACAGATATATTAGACTTATGAACCCATTGTTAAACACATTGTCCAATGTATATATTATCTATTGGTATTATTATTATAATAACAACACTATTTTATCTATCCCAATAAAATTTAGTGTCATAGTTTTTACCAACAGTTTAGTGACTGGAAAATTTTACTGATAAAACATTTTACCAACTAAAAATGCACTTTTACCAACAGATATACCCCTATTGAAAAAAGATGATTACTTTGTAGTGGGTTCCTGATTGAGGAAATTGAATAGTCTATTTAGATTATTTGTTCATGAGGATCACAATGATTTGATCTTCTTGTCTATTTAGTTACAATTGAAGTTAAATTTTAGTGAAATTATGTTTTTACCCTCATATCAACAAAAAGTCTCATGTGTTCCCCATGATCTGGGCTGAGACATGTCGTCTAGTGCCCTTACAAGTTGTGTAGTGATATATTCCTAGTAATATGTGTAATGGAAAGGAAATATTTAGGTATCAATGTGGGACCATATTCCATATGGGTCCCAAACATTTCATGTTCCCCTTTTTTAGGAAACATTAATATTTTGTATCTTTTTATTTTTTACTAATATTTTGGTCCATGAGTAGCTTCTATTGAGTGTTTTTTCACATAGAAAATGATGGTTCCCTTAGTTGTTCCTTTAAATATATGATGCAGAATTATCCAAGAATGATTCTTTGAATATCGACGCTCAATGAAGGTAGTGATCATACAGGATCACTGTATATGTAACACCCCGAGATTTTATGAAAAATATTATTTTAATTTCATTAATGTATTGTGTTGTACGCTACACCAAAAGGAGCTTTCACAACATGCATCCTTGACTTCCCTTGCATTACACACAAATCGCAACCTTCCTCGATAGCGTGTGTAGTACGCAATACCGAGTTTCACTAAACAACACTAAGCTATTAAAATATTATTAAAACTAGCCGTTATGAATAGAAATAACCACTTTTTGAAATATGGTAAATTTTATTTTTCAAAATGGACTTCATTTTTGGATTCGGAATATCGAAATTAGCTTAGGGTGAAATTTTGGTACTTTTCGGATAACTTTCATTTTCTGATGAATAGTGAAAATTACTAAATTATAAATAAAAACAACCTTTTTAATCGAAATAATTAATAGTGATAAATTAGTAATTTGAGTGGTTCTAAAGTATATTTATAATATATTTTTACAATTTAATACAATGTTGGTCATTGGATGCAATTTCACATTTAGACCAGACATAAACAAGTTTCAATCTTTTGATAGTTATTATCTCTTAAGAACATGCTATTTGTTTTGACGACGGGAATTAATTTTTAAATTAATTAATACAACTAATATGTTTTGAATTTGGTAAAACAGACATCATTTTTGAGTTCATAATATCAAATATATATTAGGCCTAATTTTTGGTATTTTTCTGGAAACTTTTATTATTTGATGAATAGTGAAACGACTAAGTGGTAGTTAAAAAACTAAAATTTTTCATCAAACATAATTTTACCGCTTCTGTGAGTAGAATTTCGAAAATCCGAGAGACACTGTTAATATCAAGGACTATAATATGGTTCATTGAGATGAAAATAATTTTTTGTGAATAGTAACGTTTTACTTTTTTTTACCACGGTTAAAAGTAAATAGGGTAGTTAAAGGTAAAAATGATATTATTATTACCCTAAAAAATGTCCTAACTCTATTGGATAAGTTTAATTCGACCAAAAACAACATTAGGAATAAAATATGACCATTTAGGCCCACTTGGATTAGATTAGGACATTTATTATTAATTTATTTAAAGAAGGGTTAAAATAGTTAAAATCATAGTTTAATAAGTAAATCATTTTTAATATGGGGTTATACATAAGATAAATTAGACTATAAATATTAATTAAGAAGTTAAAGAAATTTACTACATAATGGTATTCTATTTTTAATTTTTATACATTAAATAATTTAATTTATTTATGACACAACGATGATGCAGTAATAATCTTATTAATGAAATATTGACATAATTGATGTTATAAATACCCAAATAAATGTAATATGAGACTTTTTATGAATTACACTAATTTTCCAGGTTAATATGACATGTTAGTATTGATTTAATTAACTTGGTTAGAACTCTTCATTCTGTTATGATTTTCACAAAAATCAATTATTAAATAGTGTCAAAATTGACATAAAATAATTTTTAAAAAAATATTATATTATTAATTGTTATTTTATTCCTAAAAATCTAATGTTCTGCCAAATCACTTAGATAAGGTTATATATATTAATAATAAACAACTTCGGGTTAGTTTTCCTTGTTATAGTATGTTTATTAACCTTATAGTGTAAGAACACAAGAAGACACTGTAAAAGTAAAATTATTTAACTTAATGTTAAAACTAAATGATAAGGTTAAAATAGGAACCTAAACATGTATTAATTCTATTGGATGAGATTATTTCGACCCATACCCACCTTATCTTCGAAATAAAAAAATTTGGAGCTATTTAAAACAGAATTTGGCTTTATAATAAAATAATATTTTTAGTTTCCCAAAGGTGCCCCTCTTCTCCCTTATAAAAGGGCGCATCCTCCCTCTCTTCCTCACACCCCTTTGTGCCTTCAAGCTTGGACAACCCCTGAAAAATTCTCTTCTCCACTTCTCCAGAAACATCCTACAGGTCCTGGTCTTCTTCAAAGACCAATTTTAGTGCCCTAAAAGGAGGTCTCAAAGAGGTGCTTCAAAGAAGAGGTAATGTCTGTTACCGATTCTTTCAACTTTATTTCTTCTTCCACTTCTTCTTATTAGGTTGTTTCATTATGAAGTAATAACATCAGTATCACTCATATACTGATATGTTATTATAAGTATGGAACACCCCTATTTCACCATCTATCCATCCTACGGAAAACGAAATCACCGCGCGTGCGTACGTACGAAATACCGTCTCCATGCCGTGGTGTAATCTATTTTCCACCACCACCTTACTTGGATGGCTATAATGGTGTAAATAATAACTATATATGATTATGGTAAAGTGATATTTATTCTAAAATAGTATACATACACTCTAATACAATTCCACAATCATGAGAACGATATCATCGCTCGTGCGTACGTACGGACTACCGTCTCCACGACGCGATGAGATTCATTATCCAAGTTAACCATTCATGAATGATTATAAAGTATATATAATAAGTAATCATGAAATATATGACCTAATAATGATACTGGATTTTTTTGTATATATATGTATGTCATCTACTTAATTCCATTCAACTCAATAAGGAAACGAAAACAGCGTTAATGCGAACGTACAGCCTATCGTCTCCATGAATGGTGTATTTCATTCCATTTATCGATCCATTATATATATGTATATTCTGAATATATATTATATATAAATCATGTTTTACATTCTGGATTTAAGTAATCATGATCTAAGTAATCATATGAATAATTACAAGTCAAAACATGAATGAAAAATGAGACGATTTTACCCAAAATGCTACTTTAACATTAATTTACAAACGAACGGGTAATATAAAGTCATAAGTGAACCATATATGATATCATAACAATTAGAATGATTCTGGAATAAGTCAATGACATTATTTAAATCAATATACAGGAGTTTCGGACAGTTACGAAGCAAATCGGACCTAAGGTATGGGAAATATCACAATCTCATTTTTATCCGAGATTGTTTATACTTTGGTTTTTACTGGGGTGTATTTTCTCATCCACATCCATGTTTCCTCAATATGTAATATTATTTCTATCCACCTACAATTTTTTAAATCCAGTTTTTCCCTTTTGTGGGTTTATTGTAAAAGATATGAAAGGAATCTTTTGTCGTTTTTCATACGAGGTACTTTTTGACTTTTCCGACAAAAGTACGAGAAGAATGTTATTTTAACTTATACGGCCTGAATGGATTTTTAAAACATTTTTTCCAAGAAGATTCCTTTACAAATTTTCAAGTTTATTTTTAATCAACTTATTTTAGCTTTGAATTGTATGACATGTTAAGAAAAGAAAAGTGTTTTTTGAAGTAGAAAGGATATTTTCCTCAATAATGGAGTTCAAGTGTTTTATAAAAATTATTTTCCATCTAAGATAATAAAGGGTTATGTTTCTAACCCTATTATTACATTTATTTGATTATGTTGTGATGGAATTATTTTTATGAATTCCTTTATCTTATATGAATTTTTTTATGATGTCATGATGTTTAAGATTCCCATTTTTATTACATGGGTTATGCAATGATGTATGGTTTATGATTTTGGGGCACACATAAGAATGGTATCATTATGATATGGGTGGGACCTATATCTCCCTCCAATGAATTGTGTAAAGATTTTATATCTCATGAGATAGACATGGCTGGAACGGCAGGTTAAATTGGTTCAGTGAAACAGGACTGAAAAAAGAGTGAACTCGGTTCATAAATGGACTTTGTCCACTAAGATAGTCTTGGAAATGAGTATTGACTAATAAGAAATGATTCTCTATGATTATGTGTGTATGCCACAAAGTTTCATGTTTTTTGTTATGATTATTTGGATTACATTTCACTACTATGATTTATCCCATGTTATGATATTATGATCTCTTTTGCAGGTTAAGATTTCCAAAATGTTATGTTCTTATGAATATGATGTGATTGATTTTATTTTATTTACCCTTACTGAGAATTTGAGCTCACCCTTTTAAGTTTTATTTTCCCCAGGATATAAAGAAATGTTTTAGGTAAAAAAAGGAAGATCATTATGGGAGATGTTGAAGATCTTTCACCACGATTACAAGATTATATTCCAAGTTTCCAAAGACACTAAACTATAACGGTCCTTGTGTGTTTTTTTTGTTAGGTACTAAGTATTCTGCAAAAGTAATGTAATTTCCATGAACGTTAAGCATAGGGTCTCTACAGTTGGTATCAGAGGAAATGATTAGTCAACCTTTGGAAACTAGGATGCGAGAACTTTAGTGAGATCCCTAGAGATATTTCTAAGGTATGTCTAGGGATGTCCCTAAGGTTAAGTATACGTTATAGTCCTAGAATTGTGCTAACCATCTTAGAATTAATCCTAATATGTTAGAAATTGATGGTACTCCCCCATTATTAAGTTGTTTTCCCTAGTGTGATTTTTTCCTCTCACACTATTCTTTTTGGGTTTTAGACGATGGATGGAACCTGAAGGAACCGTATTGATCAATGTAATGGATGATGCAAGGATTGTCCTCCTGAACAAACCAACGTTATGGGAGATGGAGTGCAAAATATTATTATTATACTTACACAAGCTATGAATCATTCTGGACTTCCAAATGAGCAGAGAAGGGAACAATATTATATTGAGTCCTTCATGAGGCAACTCCCACCTTCTTTCAATGGGTCTTCTGATCCACTTGTTGCTGAACAATGGATCAGTACCACTGAAAAGATATTTTCAGTTCTTCAATGTTCTGAACATGATAAAGTCATCTAAGCAGTATATCGTTTGCAGGGTGATGCTGATCAATGGTGGAATCTTATCAAGAATACGAGTCCAAGAGATGAAATTGAGTCCATGGAATGGGATGAGTTCAAGAACTTATTTTTCAATAAGTACTTCCCTCGTATTCTTCGAAAAAAGATGGAGAAGGATTTTCTCGAACTAAAGCAAAAGGATGATGAATCCGTTGGTATATACGAAGAGAATTTTACAAGGCTTGCAAGGTATGCATCTGGCTTTATCATCCAACCTGAAAGTAAAGTTGATCGATTCTTCAGTGGCTTAAAACCAAATCTTCGAAGGGCATTAGCTATAAGAGACTTTAGTAGCTATGAAGAAATTGTGTGATGTGCTATTAAGGTAGAAATGGAAGTTGATGTTACATATCCATCTCATGGTCTTGACAAGAAATGAAAGATGGAGATCAAGGAGAAATCTCAGAATAATGGTGAAAGGAATATGAATGTTTCCTTATGCTCAAAGTGTGGAAAGAATCATGGTGGAGATTGTCTTAAAGGGACTAGAAAATGTTTTAAGTGTGGAAAAGAAGGTCATCGAGTAGATGAGTGTCGAAGTAATGGATGAAGGGTTGCTAATGGTGTGAATAAAGAAATGACTGCAGAGAACTCACCAACAAAACTTCAATGCTTCAAGTGCAATGAAATGGGGCATTATGCTAATCAATTCGCTAATCCAAGGGTTAATGATGATCGACATGAGCAACCACTTAAGGAAAAGGACAAAGGGAAGTCACATGCGATCACTATTGGAGATGTTGAATATGACAATGATGTGGTGGAATGATTAAGTGTTAATGTAATGGGATTCCAAAATAATTTTGTATATAGTATCGTGGAATATTGAAATATTTATGTATTGGTCTATTATGGTTTTCAAAAAATTTATGGTATCGGTAACCATGGGAAGTTATTGAGATATATTTTTGGTAAGAAGATGATATGCGCATAATTAAGGGATAAGAAGATAATGATATGTTTTATTGTATTCATGAGATCATGATTGATATAAGGACTAATTGATATCATGGTTTGAGTATAACTAATTTTGAGGATTTTGGTATCTGGAAAGTGTTAACTTTTAATTGAATTCATGTTTCCACTAAGGTTAAATGGGTATTCATTCATCAAGAGAATACATGATTAAGGTATTCACGTGTTTTTAATTTGACCAACAAGATATATCTTATTATATATGGGGGATAAATGATGGCATTCACGTGATTGTTATGTGACATTTCAAGTAATCATTTTCTTTATATTATGAGCTTGGACAGAAGTATTTTAGATAAGCCTAAAGATTGGAATGGATTATGTTGGAAATAAGTTAGTATTGTTTAAGGATAAAACTTTTTTCGATATTATTGATGGGATTTTATAGTAATATAGCTTTAGAAAAAGGAAAACCTGTAGGACAGGTGACATCCCATCACGTCGGACAAGGCTGTGGGAATCGAACCCACAACTGAAGTGCGACTGGCCTTTATCGCCTACCACTGGCCTACAGGAAGTCCCTGTTTAGTAGAAACTGGTTTTATTATATTAAGCAGTATGATATAAGAATTATAAGTCCATTTTAGGAACCATATATGATTAATCTGACTATAGATGGACTTATGTATTTTTTGATAACTTTTCTAACCTTTTGTTCGAGACAGATGGAATGAACCATAATTCTATCACATGATCTGCTAACACATCACGAATGGAAAATTCAACATCATTTCTTTAAGATATGAATTGTAAATTGTCCAAAGAATGACCAATGGTGACACTGTACCAATATCACGAAAGTATTTCTTCTAATTCCAATTTCATCAACTTTAGGGAAATGATCTTGAAAACCAAAAATGTTGTCCTAGTGCTCTTTTATCCGAGGAATCAGATGGTACCTTAGATCATCACAATTTTATGGCTTTGTGATTGATGGATTTTTCATAACCATGTTCTCTACCACTCTCCATCAGAACATGATGGTTAGATTTCTCTTCCATATCCATATTTTCACCTATGTGGAAACCCAGTGATTAGTTTATTTGGGTAACCATTACATTTCATACTTTTTTTTAAATATTGGTTTTGGTATTCCTTTTTACGACGTGGGTTTCTATTAAAGAAACTTTTTCGTAGTAAACCATTTATAACCCCGACGAATTTCGAGGGTGAAATTCATTTTAAGGGGGTAGAATGTAACACCCCGAGATTTTATGAAAAATATTCGTTTAATTTCATTAATGTCTTGTTTTGTACGCTACACCAAAAGGAGCTTTCACAACACGCATCCTTGACTTTCCTTGCATTACATGCAAATCGCGACCTTCCTTGATAGCGTGTGTAGTACGCAATACCGAGTTTCACTACACAACGATATGCTATTAAAATATTATTAAAACTAGCCGTTATGAATAGTAATAACCACTTTTTAAAATATTTTAAATTTTATTTTCCGAAATGGACTTCATTTTTGGATTCTGAATATCGAAATTAGCTTAGGGTGAAATTTTGGTACTTTTCGGATAAATTTCATTTTCTGATGAATAGTGAAAATTACTAAATTTTAATTAAAAAGAACCTTTTTAATCGAAATAATTAATAGTGATAAATTATTAATTTGAGTGGTTTTAAAGTATATTTAGAATATTTTTTTACAATTTAATACAATGTTGGTTATTGGATGTAATTTCACATTTAAACCAGACACAAACAAGTGTTAATATTTTGATAGTTATTATCTCTTAAGAACACGCTATTTTTTTGACGACGGTAATTAATTTTTAAATAAATTAATGCAACTGATATGTTTTGAATTTGGTAAAATAGACATCATTTTTGAGTTCATAATATCAAATATAGCTTAGGCCTATTTTTTGGTATTTTTCTGGAAACTTTCATTATTTAATGAATAGTGAAACCACTAAGTGATAGTTAAAAAACTGGAATTTTTCATAAAACATAATTTTACCGCTTCTGTGAGTAGAATTTAGAAAATCCAATAGAAACGGTTAATATCAAGGAATAAAATTTGATTCAATGAGATGAAAATAATTTTTGGTGAATAGTTACTTTTTACTTTTTTTTACCACGGTTAAAAGTAAATAGGGTAGTTAAGGGTAAAAATGATATTATTATTACCCTAAAAAATGTCCTAATTCTATTTTTATAAGTTTAATTCGACCAAAAACAACTTTAGGAATAAAATATGACCATTTAGGCCCACTTGGATTAGATTAGGACATTTATTATTAATTTATTTAAAGAACGGTTAAAATAGTTAAAATCAAAGTTTAATAAGTAAATAATTTTTAATATGGGGTTATACATAAGATAAATTCGACTATAAATATTCATTAAAAAAATAATGAAATTTACTACATAATGGTATTTTATTTGTAATTTTTAGACATTAAATAGTTTAATTTATTTATGACACAACGATGATGGAGTAATAATCTTATTAATGAAATATTGACATAATTGATGTTATAAATACCCAAATAAATGTAATTTGAGACTTTTTATGAATTACACTAATTTTTCAGGTTAATATGACATGTTAGTATTGATGTAATTAACTTGTTTCGAACTAATCATTCTGTTATGATTTTCACAAAAATCAATTACTAAATAGTGTCAAAATTGACCTAAAATAGTTTTTCAAACAAATATTATATTATTAATTGTTATTTTATTCCTAAAAATATAATGATCTGCCAAATGTCTTAGATAAGGTTATATATATTAATAATAAACAACATGGGGTTCTTTTGGAATATTATAGTATGTTTATTAACCTTATAGTGTAAGAACACAAGAAGACACAGTAAAAGCAAAATTATTTAACTTAATGTTAAAACTAAATGATAAGGTTAAAATAGGAACGTAAACTTGTCTAAATTATATTGGATGAGATGATTTATACCCATCCCCACTTTATCTTCGAAATAAATCAATTTGGAGCTATTTAAAACCGAATTTGGCTTTATAATAAAATAATATTTTTAGTTTTCCAAAGGTGCCCCTCTCCTCCCTTATAAAAGGGCACCTCCACCCTCTCTTTGTCACACCGCTTTGAGCCTTCAAGCTCGGCCAACCCCTGAAAAATAATCTTCTACACTTCCCTAGAAACATCCTAGAGGTCCTTGTCTTTTTTCAAAGACCAATTTTAGTGCCCTTAAAGGAGGTCTCAAAGAGGTTCTTCAAAGAAGAGGTAATGTCTGTTACCGATTCTTTCAAATTTATTTCTTCTTCCACTTCTTCTTCTTAGGTTGTTTCATTATGAAGTAAAAACATCAGTATCACTCATATACTGATATGTTATTATATGTATGAAACAACTCTATTTCACCATCTATCCATCCTACGGAAAACGAAATCACCGCGCGTGCGTACGTACGGAATACCGTCTCCACGTCGTGGTGTAATCTATTTTCCACCACCAACTTACATGGATGGGTATAATGGTGTACATAATAACTATATATGATTATTGTAAATTGATATTGATTATGAAATAGTATACATACACTCCAATACAATTCCATGATCATGATAACGATATCATCGCTCGTGCGTACGTACGAACTACCATCTCCACGACGCGATGAGATTCATTCTGCAAGTTAACCATTCATGATTGATTATAAAGTATATATAATAAGTAATCATGAAATATATGACATAATATTGATAATGGATTTATTTGTATTTATATGTATGTCATCTACTTAATTCCATTCAACTCAATAAGGAAATCAAAACAGCGTTCATGCGAACGTACGACCTACCGTCTCCATGAACGGTGTATTTCTTTCCATTTATCGATCCATTATATATATGTATATTCTGAATATATATTATATATAAATCATTTTTTACATTTTGGATTTAATTAATCATGATCTAAGTAATCATATGAATAATTAAAAGTTAAAACACGAACGACAAATGAGACGATTTTACCCAAAACGCTACTTTAACATGAATTTACAAAAGAACGGGTAATATAAAGTCCTAAGTTAACCATATATGATATCATAAAAATGAGTATGATTCTGGAATAAGTCAATGACATTATTTAAATCATTATACAGGAGGTTCGGACACTTACGAAACAAATCGGACTTAAGGTAAGGGAAATATCACAATATCATTTTTATCTGGGGTTGTTTATACTTTGGTATTTACTGGGGTGTATTTTCTCATCCACATCCATGTTTCCTCAGTATGTAATATTATTTCCATCCACCTACAATTTTTTAAATCCATTTTTACCCTTTGTTGGGTTTATAGTAAAAGATATGAAAGGAATCTTTTTTCGTTTTTCCTACGAGGTACCTTTTGACTTTTCCAAAAAAAGTACGAGAAGAATGTTTTTTTAACTTATACAACATGAATGGATTTTTAAAACAATTTTTCCAATAATCTTCCTTTACAAATTTTCAGGTTTATTTTTAATCAACTTCTTTTAGTTTAGAATTGTATGACATGTTAAGAAGAGAAAAGTGTTTTTTTGAAGTAGAAAGGATATTTTCCTCAATAATGGAATTCAAGTGTTTTATCAAAATTATTTTACATCTAAGATAATAAAGGGTTATATTTCTATCCCTATTATTACATTGATTTGATTATGTTGTGATGGAATTATTTTTATGAATTCCTTTATCTTATATGAATTGTTTTGTGATGTCATGATGTTTAAGATTCCCATTTTTATTACATGGGTTTTGCAATGATGTATGGTTTATGATTTTATGGCACACATAAGAATGGTATCATTATGAGATGGGTGGGACCTATATCTCCCTCCAATTAATTGGGTAAAGATTTTATATCTCAGGAGATAGACATGGTTGGAATAGCAGGTTAAATCGGTTTAGTGAAACAAGACTGAAACTTGGAGTGAACTCGGTTCAGAAATGGACTTTATCCACTAAGATAGTCTTGGCAATGAGTCTTGACTAATAAGAAATGATTCTATATGATTATGTGTGTATGCCACAAAGTTTCATGTTTTAAGTTATGATTATTGGGATTACATTTCACTACTATGATTTATCCCATGTTCTGATATTATGATCTCTTTTCTAGGTTAAGATTTCCAAAATGTTATGTTCTTGTGAATATGATGTGATTGATATTTCTTTTGTTTACCGTTACTGAGCATTTAAGCTCACCGTTTTATGTTTTCTTTTCCCCAGGATATAAAGAAAGGTTTTAGGTAAAAAAAAGTAAGATCTTTATGGGAGATGTTGAAGATCTTTCACCACGATTAGAAGATTATATTCCGAGTTTCCAAAGACACTAAACTATTATGGTCCTTATGTGTGTGTTTTTGTTATGTACTAAGTATTATGAAAAAGTAATGTAATGTCCATGAACGTTAATCATAGGGTCTCTACAGTATACTTTCTGATTAGACCCCCTAGTAGAGATTGGGAAATGTAGTACTCACCGCTTTTTATGTAGATCCTCCAGCAGAGAATAGGTGGTGGAATCTTCAACAGATACTAATTTGACCCTCCTACATTATTAGGTAGTGGCATCCTCAACGAATACCAAGTAGATCCTCTAGTATATCTGGGTAGTGGTATACTCAATTGATACTAAGTTGACCACCAACATCATTAGAAAGTGTAGTCCTCGATGGATATCCCGTTAACCCTCCAACATTGCTAGATAGTGGCATCCTCGATGGATACCTAGTTCACCCTCTAGTAACGTAGGGTCATGGAATACTGAATGGCTTATATAGTGAAACCCCCCTACCATTCAAGGGAATGAGTCCTCTACATCGAGTTTGTTCCCACTCTACTATATGGTATATTGACAAAGAGTGGTTAGACATGTACTATTACTTTTGGGTAGATTCCTAGAATGTTGGGCATCATTGAAGTAATTTTTGAACTATTGGATACTCTCCTTCCATGAGATGTGAATATGCATGGGGTATTCGACGTTCTTTACATGATTGGATTCTCATGGTTGGATGATTATACTCTCCTCATATAGGTGGTGAAGACTTGATGTGTGGTTCATCTACTCGCCATGTAGAGCCCTATAGTCTCGGATGTTGTTGCTCTTATTCATGTGAAGAGCTGTGAGATGGAGATCTTCTTACTCTCTTGTTTTTGATTCATTGAATGAGCATATATATTGATCCTTCTTCTATATCAACACCTAGTATTTTTTTACTCAGTTTCCAGCAGATGTGAAGATGTGTGGGGTATGCAGCATGCTTTCCTTATTTAACTCCTCATGGTTGGATGAGTATACTATTCGGCTATAGGGGTGAAGAATCGAAGTTTACTTCATCTAATCAATGTAACAACCCATGTAATAATGAAATAATTTTTTTTTCATTCTGGAATTAAATAGTTAAATTCATTATAAATGTATAGTGAAATAAGTGAAATTTATAGAAATTATGCAACATAAACCGATTGAATAGTAACTTTCCCTTATGAATAGTAACATAACCATTGGGAAAAGTAATCTAGCCAACATAATAGTAACCTCACCTAAGGAAGTATAAATAAAATTTACCCATCTTATAAGTGAAAATATTATATATTTATATCATTTAATAAGTAATTAATTTTTTTTGATAATTATAAATTAAGTGTTGGTATTTTTGTGTGTCATAAATATTTAATTACAATTTTATAATTAATATAATAATTTAAAAGAAAATATATTTTCATAAAATAGATTCATAAATTAATATTTCATTTTCTGATGACTTTAACATAATTTTATGAGACCTTAATTAATTTTTCAAGTGTTATAAAATTAGTTATAATTTTAAAGATGGTATTTTTTGAATAAATTGTGATTTCAATTAATAATTAAAATTAAATATTTAGGAAATAATTTTTTGAAAATTGGTATTCAGTTTTTAATTCTTCATGTCAAAAAATGGTTAGGGTGATTTTTTTTTTGATTTTACCAAAATATTTGAATTTTTGGTGAATTGTGAAATACACTAATTTTTTAAATAACCTAATATTAGATTTAATGAGTCCTATATGATATAGTGATAATTTAATCCCAAAATATCAAACAATACTTTGTTATTATAATATATTTAGTTATAATTCTCAAACATTTCAAATTATGGAGCTAAAATAATAAAATAATGAATACAATAATGAGAAAACACTCGTCTCCTCCACTATAAATACCACACATCACCGCCTCTTCTCCTCACACCTCAAAGCCTTGTAGCTTGTTTAATTTATACCCAATTCCCTTACATAGTGTCTTCTCACTTGTCCAAAACCTTATGGTCTTACAAAAATTCCAAAACCATGGGCCTTAAAGAGTTTCTCAAAGAGGATAATTCAAGAGGTAAAATCCTCTTTCATTTTCATTTATTTTCTTTTCAATTCTATCTATTTTCTTATACTCAATTCACGTAACCTTGTTCAAGTTGAATGAAAAATAAAATATCTTATATATACTATAATTATATCATTCTTATAAATAAATCCATCATAAAACATCTTCTCCTCTCCCTTTTATTCTAAAAATGAGAACATCATCTATGATGTGTCGATTTACCGCCATTGTGGATGATATGATTTCATTTTTTATTATCACCAAAAATGATAGTCATAAAACCATTATTATGTTTAAATAATATATTTTGATTCATATTATAAGTTATTTGATTTTTTGGTACGAATATATAAACATGATGTTGAATAAAATGATATAAGTTTGTGATGATTATAAAAAACCATTAATATAAATTAAATAATTTTCATTAATGGTTTATCTAATGATTCATCATCAAACCAGAAAAAATGATATATGGTATCATGTAAAATTATTGAAACATTTTAACACCATTTCATTCCACTTCTCAATTTTTTTTCAATTCAACAAGAATGTCTGTAATGAACCGACCAAGGCAACCATGAAATAAATGCACCTAAAACAAAGAAAATAACAAAATATTATTATTAGATGGGTGTGAATATGTTATAATAATACCATATAACAATTTTTAAATATGATTATGGTTATTTAATATATTAAAAACAATATTTAAACAATTTCATAGGAGTTGTGAACAAGTTTGAAGTAAGAAAAACCTGAGGTAAGGGAATTCTTAACTGAATAACAATTCTTTGGGTTGACCATAAAATTTATTGATTATGTGGTACTAATATTAATTTCAAAATGATTTTTTCTTATATTATGTTTTATTATGTGAATTTATAGGTTATACATGTATTCCATTCTTTTTATCAATTCTCACTTCAAATATATGATATCTGTAAGGGAAATTTCATTAAAACTCCTCTCTTAAAATTTAATTTTTTACAAAATTCAAAATAAATGTGTTCATTAAAGTATTATTATTTTCTGATTATTTTATGGTTCTTTTTAATTTCTTATGATGAAGGTTATGACCTATATCTCCCTTCAATTCATTTTTTATGTTTGGGTAGGAGGTTGACTGTATGGTTTCTCCAAGTGTAACTATGGTGGTTATATCATAAGGTAGATATGTGGGTTACATTTTAAGGTATCCATGGGTGTTAAAAATCATATGTTATCCATGAAGGTAACAAATTTAAGAAATTATTCATTTAAAATGTATGGTTTTAGTTATTTTTTCTATATTTTTTGAAAATCACATGTTTCCACAATATAAGTGTATGATACTTTATGGGTGAGAAGTATATCATGGGAAAATGATTTCATATGTCTATAATTATTAATTCACTATTGTTTTGTTTAATTATTTTTATATCCCTTACTGATAATTTTTGTCTTATCCCAAGTTAATAAAATTCATTGTTTTTATAGGTGGATAAATTAAGGGAAGGATTCAGTTTTAAAGTCATGATGTTTTGTCACGGAAAGAAAGCATGTTTTCTTTTAAAAGGATTCATATTGTGAAATTTGGATATTTTTTTAGTAGTATCCACTTTGTAAACTTTTCGTTTGATATGTATTAATTATTTCTTAATTACATATAACACAAAACAGAAATTATCTTTTTGAATTTAAGGAAGTAAGTTATATAGAAATTTACTATGTTATGTCATGTTTAACGTACGGACTTTATAGTTGGTATTACAACATAGTTTAGATAAAGTTAGGGGTTATAATGAAGTTAATATAATCCTGTAAATTATTTTTACATCTTGTATAAGTTTAAACAATATAAAGTTTAATGATTAACATGTTGTTTCATTAATGATATTTCTATTCAAATTTTTTTTCCATAGAATAAATAGCTAAGATGAAGTAGGAAGGAACCGAGTGGATGACATATTTTCGAATATTCAACCTCGAATAGAGGAAAATGGAAACTAGGAGTTTGTGACAATAGTGTATTAATTGACACTGGCTATAAATGGAGGTGGAATCCTTGAAAGGGAATAATCTGAGCTATCATAATGGAACAAGATGATAGTGGAACATTTTATATGGAAACTCCCTCCTACTATCAATGGATCCTATGACCCAATAGTAGCTGAAGGGTGAATTAAATCCATTGGAAATAAATTTTATGTCATGAGGTGTTCATATAATCAAAATTTATGTCTTTCCATTTATCATTTTGTAGGTTAAGTTGAATTGTGGTTGTCAATGGTCAAGAATATCATGGATAGTGAGGACATTGACGTCATGAAATGGAATGAGTTTAAAAATATTTTCTATGACAAGTATTTTTCTATGTCGGTGTGACTTAGGATGGAAAATAAATTCATTAAATTGAAAAAAAATGAGGAAGATTCAGTGGTCTTATATGAATCAGGCTTCACCAGATTGGAAAGGTACATTCCAAATCATATTTGGTATCTTTATAGTAAAAGAAATAGTGTTTACTCAAGATTAAGTCCAAGATACCGAAGGGTTTTGACCCCAAATTACTCTAAAGTTATGAGAAATTTTCTAATGTACAGAGAGGGTAGAGATAGAGTTTTCTAATGACCAAAAGCACTTTGAAATTAATCAGAAGAAAAGGTCCAGATTAAAAGAAGTGGGTAAGAATCAATCAATGAAATATAATGGTAAGAAAGTCCAGTTTTGAGTTTGGGAAAAGTGTGGATAAAAGGACCATGGAGAATTCCTTATCAAAACATGGAAGTGTTTTCGATGTGCTAAGTTTGGAAATATTCTCTGAGATTGAAATGAAAATGATCCCAATATTAATTCTAATAAGAAAACTATAAATTTATTTAAATATAGTGAGATGGGGAAATATGAAAGTACTTTCTCAGAGAAAGATATGAATGATGGGAGGAATATAGATTATAAGAACAAAGGTGCAGTGAAATCCTTTGTGAATACATATGAAGATATTGGGCCATCTAATAATGTTGTATTTGGTACATTGTTTGTTTCCTCTTATTTTTTCTAATTTATTGTTTGATATGGGGTCTACACATTCTTTTATTTCTCAGAAATTTTCTAGTAAATTTAAAATTTCACCTCAAAAAATTAGACACGAAATTATGGTTGAAACACCAGAGGAAATATTACAGTAAAAAGGAACTATAAGAATATTCCCGTTGTTGTCTTTGGAAATACATTTCCTGTAAAACTTATTTTTTTACTTACAAGAGTTTGATGTTCCTTTGCTTATGGATTGGATTTCTGTTTATAAAGGTGTGATTTATTTTAGATCTAAATAAGTTGTTTTTTATAAGGAGTTTTAAATTTTATAAAAGAATAAATCCATACAATTAATAACATATCAGAAATCTAATAAATTGTTAAAATATTAAAATGAAAAATTTCCTTATCATATTTTTGAAGATAAGGGAACTAATCATATTAATGACATGCTCATGGTAAATTAATAACATGATGTATTCTTTGATGAGTTTCACAATGTTATAATGATCTAGCAGATAAATTTACCATTGAATTCGTTCCAAATGATAATCCAATTTCTAACCCCCTTATTTAATGTATCACATGGAACATTTGGAATTAGTAAAATATTTGAAGGAGTTGCTTGATAAAGGCTTCATTAATCCTAGATCTTCACCATTGGGTGATCATATTTTGTTTGTTAAAAATAAATATGGTTCTATGAGAATTTTCATTGATTATTGATCTTTGAATAACATCATTTTTTTCAATAATAATCCTTTCCCTCATATCAATGAATCTTTTGATCAACTCCAAGGGGATCAGTATTTTTCCATGGTTAACATGAGATCTATGTAACATCAACTGAAGGTGAAGGATGATGACATCTTGAAAATATCTTTTTATACTAGATATAAGCATTATGGGTTTTTTTATTCCCTTTAGTTTCACAAATTTCCTTTCTATATTCAGGTATCTTATGAATTCAATATTTTATGAATATTCTGATAATTTTTTCATTGTTATTATTGATGTTATTTTGGTCTTTTCAAAACTTTATGAGGATTATGAAAAAAATTAGGGATTATCATGAATAATCTCAAAGAAAAGAAGTTATAAGTAAAATGTATAATGTGTAATTTTTGGTTGAACCTAATTTATTTTATTGGGATCATTGTATATATGGAAGGAATAAAAGATTATCCTGATAAAAAATTTGATGACGAATTGGAAAGACCTATAACTGTTACAGAGATTCCAATTTCTATTATTTTAGAAAACTATTACCAATTTTTTTTTAAATACATTGCAATATTATATATTCCTTCAACTAAGTTAACACAAAATTAGGATAAATTCATTTGGACAGAAGAATGTCCTTTCTGTTTTCAGGAACTGAAGAAGAGACTGGGGAATGCTATAGTTTTGCCCCTACCTTCTATAAATGGAGACTTTTTCATCTACCATGCCACTTTTTTTAAGGTACTTGGTTGTATTCTAATGTATAATGATCGGGTAATTGATCAGGATTCAAAAAAACTAAAATATCCTGAATTAAATTATTCAACACATGATTTAGAATTTCAATTTAGGGTTTTTTTCATTGAAAATTTGGAGGCATCATTTATAGATATCCAAATGTAAAATATATGTTAACCATAATATTTTTATGTATATATTTACATAGAAGTAATTGAACATGAGGCAAAAGAAGATATCTTGAAATGATTGAAGATTATGATTACAAGATCAATTACTATCCAGGAAAAGAAAACAACATGGTAGATAGCTTGAGTCAAAAACATCATTCTACATTAACCATGTAATGTTTGGAACATGACCACTTGATTAATGATTTGATGAATTTTTCATTGGATGTTATTTGTTGGGTAAATTTCTCTGTTTTGTTTCTGGTGTCAGTACAGTTGTCTCTATCAGATAGAATTAAGAAAGCACAAAATTAAAACCATAATTTATAGATAAAGGTAGAATTGGGTAAAGGGGGTAAGTTTCTAGAATTTAACATTGATAAATATTTTGTTTTAAGACTTTGGAAGATATTATGTGTTCTTTTTGATTCTCGGATGAAATGATAATTGTTGTTTGAAGCTCTTAGTTCTCTGTTTTTAGTTCATCATGGCACTATTAAGATATACATAGACCATTGGGAGTATTACTTATGGGATGGAATAAAAATAAAAATTTCATATTTTACTATGAAATTTTTTACATGTCAATAGGATAAATTTGAGATATGAATAGAAAAGGGGATGCTTCATCCATTTCCAATTCTAGAGTGGAGATGGGAAAATATATACATGGACTTCATCGTGGGACAACCAAATACTTCTCGAGTTAAGAATGTGATTTGGTTTATTGTTGACCAGCTGACTAAATCTTCAAATTTAGTTTATATTTTATATTTTATGTCTTTGGATCATCTTTTTAGACTTTACCTCAAAGAGATTGTCAGATTACATGAATGTTTCTCTTTCTATTTTATCTTACTGTAATCCCAGGTTCACTTCTATATTTTGGGAAGGCCTTCAAAATTAGTTGGGCAAGAAATTGAATTTTAGCCAAAAAAATTTATCTACAATTCGATAGGAATAACGAGTGAACAATTATGAAATTGGAGGATATGTATAGAGCTTGTTCGATGGACTACTAGAGAAATTGGTATCAAAATATTTATTTAGTTGAGTTTTCTTAAAATAATAGTTTGCAGTCCAGTATAATGATTGACCCTTTTGAGGAATTATATGTAAATTGGTGTCGAACTCTAGAATTTTGGGATGAAGTTAGAGAAAAGAATTTGATGGGACATGAATTAATATAGGAAGTGACTGAAAAGGTGAAGATGATCCAGAAACACATGAGGGAAACTCAAAGAAGGAAAAAAATTTATGAAGATAATAGGGGGAAAGACTTTTCTTTCGAGGTAGGTGGTCATTTTTTCCTTAAAATATTTCCTTATAATAGTGTTATACGTTTTGTTAAGAAAGAAAATTTGAGTCCCTGATTCATTTGACCTTTTTAAATCCATGATAAAGATATAATACTTATTTACTATTTAGTTTTTCCAATGATTTTATCTCGGGTAGAATATGTTTTTTATATTTCAATGTTGGGAATTATGTTCCAAATCAATCTCATTTATTGAACCGATAATTGTTTATCTAGAGTATAACCTTTATTATGAGGAAAATCTTGTTTAAATTCTTGATCCTAGAGAGAAAGTATTGCAGAAAAAAGTAATCCTCTTAGTTACGGTTTTATAGAGAAACCACATTGTAGAAGAAGCAACATGGGAATCTGAAATTGTAATAAGGTAAAAGTATTCTCCCTTGTTTAATAAGTAAATAAAAATTATATGCACAAAATTTTTAAAATCTTGGGAGAATGTAACAACCCAGGAACTTTAAAAATATATTTTTTTCATACTATAATTAAATAGTCAAATTTGTTAAAAATATATAATGAAATAAGTGGAAATCATTGAAATTATAGAATTTAAACTGATGGAATAGCTAATTAACCATAGCAATAGTAACATGACTATTAGGAAAAGAAATATGGTCATAGAATAGTAACCTCACTTAAACAATTATAAATAAAACCTATCCATATTATAAGTGAAATGTGATATATTTATATCATTAAACAAGTAAATATATTTTTTAAATTATAAATTTTGTGTTGGTATTTTTGTGAGTCATAAATATTTAATTATTATAATAATTAATATAAATATTTAGAAGAACATATTTGTTTAGAATATAGATTCATAAATTAATATTTCATTTTCTTATGATTATAAGATAATTTTATCAGACTTTAAATATATTTTCAAGTGTTATAAAATCAATTATAGTTTTGAAACTAGTAAATTTTATAAAATTATGATTTTAATTAAAAATTAAATTTTTTATATTTATAGAATTATTATAAAAAAATGGTGTTAATTTTTCAATTCTACTCATTGATAAATTGTTATGGTGAATTTTTGGGTTTTTTCTAAAATACATAAATTTTTGTGAATAGTGAAATATGGTAATTTATGATAGAAGCTAAATACATGATTGATTGAGTCATAAATGATATAGGGATGATGTAGGACCAAAATCTCAAACTATTGTTAATTATTTTATTATATTTATTTATAATGCATAAACTAATCATATTATTCATTAAAATTGATAAACTAATGAATATAATAATGAGAAAACACCCCCTCTCTTCCACTTTTAATACCACCCTCACCACCTATACTCCCAACAACTCAAAGGCATGTAGATTATTTAATTTAATTAAAATTACCTTATTAAGCCTATTCCCCACATCCAAGACCTATTTTTCTCACCAAAATACCAATACCAAGGGGCATGAAAAGGTTCTAATGGAGGAGAATTCAATAGCTAAAATTCTCTTTCTTTTTCATTTATTTGTTTGAAATTATTTTTCTTTTATAATAATATCTTCACCTCCCCTTATCAAAGTGTCATAAAAACTCTATTATATTATATATACTATAATTTTATCATTTTTATGTAAAAAATTCATCATAAAAATTCTATTTATGGTTTTTTTATTCTAAAAATGAGTACATTGTCTGTGATGTGTCGATTTACCGGCACTGTGGATGATACACATTAATTTTTCATTATCTCCTTCAAGGATTTTCATAAAAAATTACTGTGGTTAATTAGTATTTTATTATACATATTATATTTTATTTTTTGTTCTAGAACAAATATATACAGATTATATTGAATAAAATGATATAAGTTCTTGATGATAATATAGAAAACCACCAAAATAAATTAAATCATTTTCATTAATGTTTTATCTATTTATTCATCCTCATATCAGAAAAAAAATCATATATGGGATCATTTAAAATTATTGAATCATATTAACACCATTTCATTCCACTTCTGGATTTTTTTCTTCCATTCGAAAAGAATGTACACATTTAACAAACCATGGAAACCGTGAAATAAATTCTATTGAAACAAAGAAAATAAAATATAAATTATTAATAAATTGGTGGAAATATGTTATAATAATATAATATAAGTTATTTTGAATATTAATATGGTTCTATAAGATATTAATAACAATCTGTAAACAATTATAAAAGAGTTCTTAACTTTTTTTAAGTAAGACAAACTAGAGGTAAGGGAATTCTTAACTGGATTTCCATTATCTGGGAAAACCTTCTACTTTATTGATTTTGTTGTACTAAGATTATTTGTGTAATGCCCCGACCACAGTTACCCAGAGTCGATGCATTATTACATAACATTGGCATGGCCATAAAAGATCAAGTCTCGAAAGACCGATTAGTTTAGTAGCCTGTGAAACACTAGATACATTCGCATGTATTACATTATATAATAAAGTGAAAAACTACAAAAAAAATCTTGTCTTCATATTCTCTCATATTATCCCTGCATGTCATTCATAAAATACTTCTTTAGATCTTGGGAAAAATAAAACATTCAAAGGGGTGAGCCCAGATGCTCAGTATGGATAACAATATAGCGGAAACATTCTTAAATAAACATATACATTTAAGGCAATGCATAACTAAAACAAAATCCTTTTAAACATGAACTTCCGCATAACATGGAAAAAATAAATTTAAATAATGCCATTTAAATATTCACATGGATGTTCTACTAGTCGAATAATCACATGCAATATCAATAACCACTTTCTTAAGGATGGAATGCATAATTCCACCCTATCATAACCACATAGCGAAGGCCTCGTGCCAAGACTACAAATAATATTTTGTCAAGGCCTCATGCCAAGACACTAGTTTGTCTCATGAGACCTACAAATGCATCGAGGAGCTATAGCGGCCTCCACCCGTCACTTATTAAGTCCAATGAATTCCTCGTATGAATAGGATTAAACATAACATAATCATTTGTATTAAAACTAGCATACGAAATGTCAATACTTTCTCCAAAAACCATGAATGGTACAAAAATAACACATCCACATTCAAAAATTTCACAAAACCTTCAATAAAATATGGATGTTTTTTATAATAATAAATCAACCTCAAATAAACATAAAATTCATGAAAGGATGTTGACATAGATGAAATCAAAACTATTTGAGAGAAATATATCTTTTTTTGAAATCATTTAAAAGTCACACATTTATAAAGGATATAATTTAAAAGAGATTTTTGAATCAAAGTGTCCCATACCACTTTGAAACTTTTGAAAATAATTATCATTTCAAAACATTCACATCAATATAAATAAATCCTTAAAATCATTTTGAAAACATGGACATTAATTAAAAATATTTAAAAGATAAATATTTAAAACATTTAAAAGTCACATAATTGTAAAAGAAAACATTTAATATGAAAATATTCTTATAATATTGTAAGGGAAGCTTCGATGATTTTATAACGGTGGAAAATAAATGCACCCGCCGTATAAGTTAAAAAAACATTCTTACCTTAATTTTGTTGAAAAGTTTAAAAATGACCTTGTTTCGAAAACGACAGAAATATTTTTTAAAAAACATTTTATAAAAATTCAAACAAGGGTATAAATGAATTTAACCCATATTCTAGTAAACAGTCAAAATTTTTGGAATACATTTTTAAGAAACATGGATGTGGATGATAATGAGGTCCCCATAGATAATTACATATAAACAACCTTGGATAATGAAGAGATTGTGAAATAATCCCTTACCTTGAACTTTTCCTTGGATGAGGGTAGGTTAACCTCCTGTATAATGGTGAAATAATTGTTTCTAAATTATACAAGAATCGTATACACTAATATGATTACATATATGATCTTTTAATATTTCTTTGTTAATAATATTTTAGTATCATCGTCGTTTCGGGTGTTAACTGATTCGTTTTCCTTTATATGATTCGTTACGTAAGACATGTTTGTTATGGATAGGTTGTATCTTATCAATATCCAGAATTATATCAAGTCCATAAAAATTACTTTTAATCATAAAACAAGAATTATTCTGGAATGGATATGACGGGGAAATGAATCTCATCGTGTTCGTGGAGACGGTAATCCGTACGTACTCACGAACGCTACTTCCATTTCATTTTTCATTTTAAAAGGAATCAAAACGAACTGATACATAGGTATATTATTATTCCAATATAATATAATATATTATATTTGTTACTTAAGTTCATTAGCACCATCCTTTATAAGTTCCATTTATGGTCTGAACGAGTCATATCACTTTGAGGGGGCGGTAGTCCGCACTTCCTCAAATGAAATTATCATATATATATATATAACATGAAACGAATAATGGTATGTTATAAAATGGGATTACATAAGCCTATATATAAAATAAATATCATTAATATCATATTTAATTATAGTTCCATCATAATGGCCACCATGAGGGGTGGTAGGATATAATTGAACAATCATTGTTTCGTGAGGCGTTTGGTTTCTATCCCTAGAAACATTATGTTCTTCACCCATTAGATGGAGGTGTGTCTATTTGTAGTTAGAATACCTCTCATAACAATATCCTAGTATATTTAGGATATCGGTTTTGTTACAAAAATAAAAATAATAAGAAGAGTTTAGGGGTTGGAGAAGTAAAATAAAAGAAAAGAAGCTAAGAGAAATTGTTACCTTTAATTTGGGTAACTCCATTTGGTTTGAATAAAAAAGGACTCTTTAAGTGCCTTCTGCCTAAGGTAAAGATTCTAGCAGTAGGATAGAGATGTAGAGATTTTAATTGGGTAGAGGATGGGTGATCCAAATTCTTGAGAGATGTGAGGAATTGGTTAGAAGTGATGTCCTTTTATAAGGGGGAGGAGTGTCTCTTTAGAAAAAACATAAAGAATTAATTTATAATAAATTCATATTCGGTTTTTAATGGATAAAATGTGGATTATTAAAATTATAAGGTGGGTATGGTTTGAAATCCTTTCAAAAAATAGATTTTAGATAGGTTTGGGTCAATATATTAACCTTATCTTTTAGTTTTAACTCTTAGTAAATTAGTTTGACATTTACCATGTCACTTTGTATTTTTATATTATATAGTTAATAAACATACTATATACATCCAAGAGACCCAAAAGTGGGCCATTAATGATAAAAATGTCATGATATATATTCCTTTGGGCGAACCTTAGATTTTTAGAAATATAATATCTTCTATTAATATAATACTTGTTTTAAAAACTCATTTATGTCAATTTTGACAATATTTAATAATTGATTTTTGTTAAAGTCTTAACAACATTTTAATTAGATCAAAATTTATTTATGAAATCCTAGCATGTCATATTAACCAATAAAATTCTTTCATGTAATCAAAACTTTCATATTATATTTATTTTAACATTTATAATACCAATTATTTGATTCATTCATTAATTAGGAAAATACTTCATCATTATATTGTCATAAATAAATTTAACTATTAAAGGTCTGAAAATTATAAATAAAATACCATTATGTAGGAATTTTTTATATATTTATAATTAATATTTATATTTTAAAATATAACATATATATCCCTATGTAATAATTGTTTTTCTAAAAGATATATGCTTATGTCATTTTTTTATATACTATAACTTAATTAATATAAAGTGTCATTATCACTTACAAGTGGATCCATAGGGTCCCAAAATAGACTCACATATGCCCACGGTCAGATATTGATCAACCAATAGGGTTAGGAAATGTTTTAGGGTAACTTATTACTATTATAATATTATTTGTTTACCCTTATTTACCAGATTTACCCTTTAACCACAGTAAATAAAATATTTACCGAAGTAATTATTCAAAATATCTAAAAAAAGTTTCCTATTTACAAAATTTGGAAATCCTGATTCCAAATATAGAATCCATTTTCCCAAATTCAAAACACATAATTGGTAGAAATTAATTTAAAATTAATTCCCGTTGTCAAAACAAAAAGCGTGATTTCAAGAAATAATAACTATCAAAAGATTGACACTTGTTTATGTATGTTTTAAATGTGAAATTATGTACAATGACCAAAATTGTATTAAATGGTAAAAATATATTCTAAATATACTTTAAAACCACTAAAATTCATAATTTATCACTATTAATTATTAAGATTAAAAAAGTAGTTTTTATTTAAAATTTATAAATTTTCACTAATCATCAAAAATTTAAAGTTTTCAGAAAAATACCAAAATTTCACCCTAGGATAATTTAGATATTCCAAATCAAAAAATGAAGTCCATTTTGAAAGATAAAATTTCAAAAAGTGGGTATTATTATTCATAACAGCTATTTCGATTGGTCACGGTGTGTTAGAAATCTCGAAGTTGCGTATAATGCACGCTATTGCATTATTAAAAGGGAAACGTACTGTGGAAGCTTGGGGTGTTACATTCTCCCCTCCTTCAATAAATTGCTTCTTTTCAATTTTAAATTTTTATTCTAAAATAAAAGGTTGTAAATAGAAAATTCCTTTATGGAAAACCCATATCGGAAATAGGGTTAACAAAGATATAACTTTAAAAGAAAGAAATAGTAGTTCCAAGGTCACCCGAGATAGACCATACTAGGATTATATGAAAACATAGATATAGAGGACAAACAAACCATCAAGGTCTAATGGAGACTTATAGAAAACAGGATTAGGAGAAAGTTAACTACAAGAAAATCACAAACATGTGATTGGTTAAACGGTCTTTGATTCCCCAGTAGGAAAAGTTAACCGACAACGTTTTTGTTTTATGTTAACTTTCATAAAGTTGAGGAATTTATTTATGATATTTACTAAGAACGTAAGTAAATATAATTACTTGTCCTGTAGACATTCATTCTTTAATAATTTTTTTACCACAAACCCATCTTTCACTCCAAAAGGTTATAGAACTCAAAAATATTTTATTTGTCCTAACCGTATCTTGTTCCAAAAATAAATTTATTATTCATCAATCAGAACTTAAAAAAAACTACATTATACACTCCAGGGACTACACATAGTCTAGTTGTAGGTGATAAATCCCAATTGCACTATGTTTGTGGCTTCAATTCCTGCAGCTATGTCCGACGTGACGGGTTGTCACACGGTCTGCATGTTGTCCTTTTTATAAATATCCAAAAATAACTTTAACAATTGTATTCACTATAAAATATAATCCATTACAACCTTTATACTTATCCAAAATACTTCTGTAAACCCCTAGTCCAAAATTATATGAAAGGTAAACATAATGTAGATCATTTTTACCCTGTAATAGCATGTGAATACCTTCATCATGTATTCATTTAAAACACTGAAACATCCTGAATTACCATAAAACCTTATTGATTACATTCATGCTCCCTCATTCCTTATAGAATACTGGATATACTTCATCCATCCAAAAATTTTGTAAAATCCCACAATAATGGAATATACAAATCCTTAAATAGTTTCAAGGATGTCAAGAATATCCAATATAAGTTACCCAAATCAACCATATCTTATTCCAAAATCAGTACCTCAATATTAAGACAATATTAAGGTTTATCTTTCCTTCAACCATGTAATTTCCAAAAAGTTTAACTTGCTGTAGAGTCACTTTTCGTAGTACCAATACATCTCAAATCCTCAATGAAATAGTACTGCAGTAAAATCCTTATTTATTTCCAGTACATCATTGATACCACACTTCAATAAAATAATTCCAAAATAACAACATAAGAACACTAGTAATTCCTCTTCATCTGTGGTAGTGTCATAACTTTATTATTATCCAATAGCATCATTTGCGGCATAGTCTGATGACTGGGACATTTGTTCGCATAGTTTCCAAACTCCTTGAAAATAAAGTATGGTACATTTGAAACCATTTTCTTACCCTTGAAGTCACATACATGGAGTCCTTTTTATCCACAATATTAACATACTCTCATTCCCTTCAAGAATTTTCCAAGGTTATTCTTTCCACAGTTATAACATATTGGAAAACCCTTCTTTACTTTCGTCCCTTTATCTGTCCTTCTCTCTACCATCCTTTCCTTCTCTGGCTTCTCTTCAAAGCCAAAGGACTCCGAGAATTCATTACTTATCTTATAAACACATGATACTATTTCTTCATATGATGATAATACATGGGAGACTATTTTTATTCTTAATTCTATCTTAAGACCATGAAATATATGATCCTTATTACTCTTTGGATCATGCGTATTGTTGGAGTTCTCATTCCTTCTACTAGGCACCATTTTTAAACAATGGAACACACTAGATTAGTTTATGAATAGAAATACCTAATCCCAAACATGTAAAACACTTAACATAAATTGATAAGTTTATGGATATAATCCATAATCATAAAAAAATTTTGTTTGAGTATTATATATTCATAAATCCTTCATAATGGTTGGTAATGAAAATGAGAATTATCCTAAGAATATCCCCCCAGGAGTGTTGTAACCAAGAGTGCAACAAGTCCCATTGTCATCCACCAGTTCCCATTCGAGTCTAGCTCAAAGCGGTGTTTTCGGGTTTTACCCCTAGGTATATCTGTGTCAGAGCCGCCTCTACCTGCTCATATCTAGACAGGGATGTATTGCTCAGAAAACTCACAAAATCTCTACAATACCAAAATTCTAGGAAGTTCTTCTATACTAATCTTCAAATTCCATCTTAGGTCTATGTTCTCTAATCAGAGTTTATATAAATCTAGATTCCAAGGTTTTTACTAAACTTCCTCTGATTCCAACTATAACGCCCCAACCGCAATTACCTAGAGTCGGTGCATTATTACATAACATTGATTGATCACAAAAGATCAAGTCTCGAAAGACCTATTAGTTTAGTAGCCTTAGAAACACTAGATACATGCATAAGTCTTACATTACATAATAAAGTTAAAAACAACAAAAAAATCTTGTCTTCATATTTCCTCATACTATCCCTGCAGGTCATTCAAAAAATACTTCTTTACATCCTGGGAAAAATAAAACATTTAAATGTGTGAGCTCAGATGCTCAGTAAGGATAACAATATAACGGAAACTTTCTTAAATAAAAAGAAACATTTAAGACAATCCATAACTAAAACAAAATCCTTTTAAACATGAACTTCAGCATAACATAGCAAAAATAAATTGAAATAATGTCATTTACTTATTCACATGGATATTCTACTAGTCGAATAATCACATGCAATATCAATAACCATATTCATAATGATGGAATGCATAATTCTATACAATCATAACCACATAGCCAAGGCCTTGTGCCAAGACTACAAATAAGATTTTTTCAAGGACTCATGCCAAAACACTAGTTTGTCTCATGCGACCTACCGATGCATCGAGGAGCTACAGCGGGCTCCACCCATCACTTATTAAGTCTAATGCATTCCTCATTTTAATAGGATTAAACATAACATAAACATTCGTATTAAAACTAGCATACGAAATGTCAATACTTTCTCCATAAACCAGGAAAGGTATAAAAATAAAACATCCACAATCAAACATATCACAAAACCTTCAATACAATATGAAAGTTTTGTATCATAATAAATCAACTTCAAATAAACTTAAAATCCATCAAAGGATGTTGTCATAGATGAAATCAAAACTATTTGAGAGAAATATATCTTTTTTTGAAATCATTGAAAAGTCACACATTTTTAAAGGAAGTAATTGAAAATATATTTTTGAATCAATGTGTCCCATACCACTTTGAAACTTTTGAAAAGAATTATCATTTTAAAACATTCATGTCCATATAAATAAATCCATAAAATCATTTTGAAAACATGGACATTAATTAAAAATATTTAGAAAGATAAATATTTAAAACATTTAAAATTCACATAATTATAAAAGAAAACATTTACTATGAAAATATACTTATAAGCTTGTAAGGGAAGCTTCGAAGATTTTATAATGGCGGAAAATAGTAGCACCCGGCATATTAGTTATAAAAGACATTCTTACCTTAATTTTGTCGAAATGGTTAAAAAGGACCTTGTCAGGTAAATGACGGAAAGATTCCTTTCAAACCATTTTATAAAACGTCAAACAAGGGTATTAATGACTTTAACCCATAGTCTAGTAAATAGTCAAAATGTTTTGGAATACATTTTTAAGAAACATGGATGTGGATGATAAAGAGGTCCCAATAGATAATTATGTATAAACAACCTCGGATAATGAAGAGATTGTAAAATAAACTCTTACCTTGTACTTTTCCATGGTTGAGGGTAGGTTAACCTCCTATATAATGGTGAAATAATTTTTATTAAATTATAAAAGAATCATATACATTAATATGATACCATATATGGTCTTTTAATATTTCTTTGTTAATAATATTTTTGTATTATCGTTGTTTCGGGTGTTAACTGATTCAGTTTCCTTTATATGATTTGTTACGTAAGTCTTGTTTGTTATGGATAGGTTGTATCTTATTCATATCCAGATTTATATAAATTCCTTAAACATTAAATTGAATTATCAAAAAATAATTATTCTTGAATGGATATGACGGGGAAATTAATCTCATCGCGTTCGTGGAGACGGTAATCAGTACGTATGCAAGAACGCTAGTTCTATTTCATTTTTCATTTTAAATGGAATCAAAACCAAATGATAAATAGGTATATTATTATTCCAGAATAATATAATATCTTATATGTGTTACTTATGTTTACTGGCACCATCGTTTATACATTCCATGTATGGTATGAACGAGTCATATCACTTTTAGGGGGCGGTAGTCCCCACTTCCTCAAATGAAATTATCGTATATATATACAACATGAAATGAATACTGTTATGCTATAAAATGGAATTACCGAAGCATATATATAAAATAAATATCATAAATATCATATTTAATTATATTTCCATCATAATGGCCATCATGAGAGGTGGTAGGAGATAATTGAACAATCATTGTTTCGTGAGGCGGTTGGTTTCCATCCACATATACATTATGTTCTTCACCCATTAGATGGAGGTGTCTATAAGTGTAGTTAAAATTAATCTCATAAAAATATACTAGAATATTTAGGATACTAGTTTTGTTACAAAACAAAAATAATAAGAAGATTTTATGGAATAGAGAAGTAAAATAAAAGAAAAGAAGCTAAGAGAAATTGGTACCATTAATTTGGGTAACTCCCTTTGGTTTGAACCAAAAAGGACTCTTGATGTGCCTTCTACCTAAGGTAAGGATTCTAGGAGGACGAGAGGGATATGGGGAGATTAATGGGGTATATGTTGGACGAGACAAAAGTCTTCATAGGTGTGGGTAATTGAAATAATTTGTGTCCTTTTATTAGGGGGAGGAGGGGCTCTTTAGGGAAAACATAAAGTATTAATTTATAATAAATTAATATTCGGTTTCTAATGGATTAAAAGTGGATTTTTCATAGTATATTGTGGTTATGGGTCAAAATACATTTATCAAATAGATTTCAGATAGGTTTTCCTCATTATATTAACCTTATCTTTTAGTTTTTAGTCCTAGTTAATTAGTTTGACATTTACCATGTCACTTTTTATTTTTATATTACATAGTTAACAAACATACTATATGAATACAAGAGACCCCCAAGTGTTCCATTAATGATATTACTATCATGATATAAGTCCTTTGGCCTAACCGTAGATTTTTAGGAAAAGAATATAAATTAATAATATAATACTTGTTTTAAAAACTCATTTATGTCAATTTCGACAATATTTAATAATTGATTTATATTAAAGTCTTAAAAACTTTATTAATTCAAAAACAAATTATTTAAGAAATCCTAATATGTCATATTAACCAATAAAATTCTTTGATGGCATCAAAACTTTCAAATTATATTTATTTTAACATTTATAATACCAATTATTTGATTCTTTCATTAAATAGGGAAATGTTGCTTCATTATTGTTTCATAAATAAATTTAATTATTAAATGTATAAAATTTTTAAATAAAATACAATTATTTAGTAAATATTTTTGTATTTCTAATGAATATTAATATTCAAGAATTTTACATATATAACTCTATGTAAAAAAAGTTTTTCTGAAGGATATATGCTTATGTCATTTTTGTATTTACACTAACTTAATTAATATAAAGTGTCATTATCACTTGAAAGTGGTTCCATGGGGTCCCAAAATCGAAAAAAATATTTCCATGGTAGAAAATGTATCAGAAAATAGGGTTAGGACACATTTTAGGGTAATTTATTATTATTATAAAATTATTTTTTTACCCATAATTACAGGATTTACCCTTTAACCACGGTAAATAAAATATTTACCGAAGTAATTATTCAAAATGTCTAAAAATAAAATTTACCTATTTACACAATTTGGAAATCCTGATTCCAAATATAGAATCCGTTTTTCAAAATTCAAAACACAAAAGTGGATGAAATTAATTTAAAATTAATTCCTGCTCTGAAAACAAAGAGCGTGTTTTTAAGAAATAATAACTAGCAAAAGATTGACACTTGTTTATGTCATGTTTAAATGTGAAATTATGTCCAATGACCAAAATTGAATTAAAAGGTAAAAATATATTTTAAATATAATTTAAAACTACTAAATTCATAGTTTATCACTATTAATTATTTCTATGAAAAAAAATTTATTTAAAATTTAGTAATTTTCACTATTCATCAAAAATTGAAAGTTTTCAGAAAAATACCAAAATTTCACCCTAGATTAATTTCGATATTCCAAATCCAAAAATGATGTCCATTTTGAAAGTATAAATTTCAAAAAGTGGGTATTACTATTCATAACCGCTATTTTGATTGGTCAGAGTGTGTTAGAATCTCGAAGTTGCGTATAATGCAAACTATTGCATTATTCAAAGGGAAACGTACCGTGGAAGCTTGGGGTGTTACAATTTGTGAAATAAATTTTGATTAGATTATTATTTTTTTATTTACATATTATACACATATTCCATTCTTTTTATCAATTCTCACATCAAATATATGATATTTGTAAGGGAGTTTTTATTAAAAATCCTCTTTTTAATTTCTATTTTAAAAAAAATTGTAAAGGATGGTTTTTATAAAATTATTCAAGTTTTATGATTATTTTTTATTTCTTGTTTATTTTTTATAATTAATGGTGTGAATTATAACTCATTACAATGCATTGGGTATGTTTATGTTGGAGGTGAGTCGCAAGGTTACTCCAAGTGTTACTATTGTAAGAACCCAAGTTTTCGTATGAGGTATGAATCCTTTTATTTTCAGTTTAACTATTCTTTTGAGGCCTACTGTGGACACCTAACTTGACCTCGGGAGTTATGAAGGTGTCCAGGGCTTCTTCGGATCTAGGAACAAAGTTTTAGGCTAGACATGTCCTTGCACATGGTTTGTGCACGACCTGCGCACGACCTCGGTAAACCATGTGCCTTGGTGCAGGCCTGCCAGAGGCAAGAGCATGGCTTGCGCATAGTTTGAGAAAACCGTGTGGGTTGGTCATTTGGTTTCCCCATTTACTTATAGTATGTTCTGCACGGTCTTCTCATGGTTTTCCAGGCCGTGCGATTAAACCGTGTGACCTGCTGTGTTTTGAAATTTAATTATTTTTCAATTATATTAATTATGTTTTTATAAATCCTAATCTATTCACTTCTTCTTCAACCAGACAGCAGTAGGAGAGCTCTCCAAGTAATATTTGTAGGATTTGAGCCTTCTCCTTCATCGGATCCCCATTTTGAACGTCGTTCTTCTTCTTGGATCTGCAACGGTAAGTCCTAAATTCATTTTTAATTATTCTCGATTATTCTTTTTATAACGAACGCAGATTTGATTAAGGCTCATATGCCCTAATTTCGTGTTCTTCTTCTTTTCTTCTGATTTCTTCCAAACCAGGACGAATCAGATCCTAATACTGGATGAGTTATCTAGTACGAGCCTAAGGTAGGTGGTTTCAGGCTTTTCGCTGATTTTCAAGCTAGTTATATATGCTGGAGTGCCTCTCTCCCACCTTTGGGGTGTCACTTGAACCTGGAATTTAACCTTGTTGTTACCTAGCACGTTGTAGGTAATTTGAATTGGGTGGTGTCTGTCGTCGTTAGGTTTTATGCCTTGGATAGGAATCACCCCTTGGGTGCGTTTCCTTGAATGACTCTTTTATGGTTTTTGATCCAGGATGCCTATGAGTCATGTTTTTCCATTCCCTTGTGGGTTTTTAAAAATGGAATTGAATATGAATGTAATTTCAATAGAATGAAATTATAATTGAAATGGTTTCGGGTATGGGATGGAGTTTTTCTTATTGACCATTGTATGCTAATTCTTGAATTGCTAGCCCACATGAGTTAAATGCTTTTGAGCTGTTTTAAATGTGAAAAAAAGTCATGGGTGAATCATGGAACAAATGTGAGTTTCCATGGACGGACTCATGTGGTACTTGTTACTGAGATGCCGAGTGAATCATGGATCCCACGTGAGAAGACATGGACGGACTCAACAGGGGATGATATTTAATTGGCGATACCCGGATCCTATTTATAGGATACCGGGGACGGGCTCAGATGACGGACTATACCGCACCTAGAGTAGGGCTGGGTACCTAGGAGGTTCCCCGGAACGGGCTTGAAGGGTGTTGGTGTATTTTCTCCCTGAACTATGCTTGGTTTCCGAATTGAGTATTCCAGGAATGGGTTCAAGGAATAGTTGAACACTTTAATGAGGTGGTCAATGAATGGAATGGATACTTGAAGCGACACCAAGACAAAGCATACGCTTGGGTCGGTCTTTCTAGTTTCCCTTGTCTACTACTTTCCATATTACACTGCCCGTTTATGTATTCATTGAATGATTAGAACGGATCTTTGGTGGTTGCCTACTAGGATTCAGTCTCACCCCCTGTTTGAGTCATGTTTTTGGACCCAAGAATATTATATTATTTCATGTATGGATAAGGGGAAAGGCCTTAGTACAGGTACTTGACTTACGGCTTGGAGTTTGAGTGCACGGGACCAAGATGAGTCTTGCGATGCGAGAGGGGATACTTATTGGTTTCTTTTTTTTGTTTCGTACACTTGTATTGTACTGTATTGACTTGTACCATATTTGGATATTTTCCATAATCTTGTACCATTTTTACCATTATGTATATGTCAGATCCTTCTATTTGTTGTCTATTTCTACTATCTACTGGTTACCTTCTTCCACTATTGTATGTTTGTAATTCTGCTGTGATACATTGGTAATAAGGGAATAGTCTCCCCGCGGACTCACCTAGGCCCTCGCTGCTAGTTGGAAGCCTCTGGCGTTTGGGGAGATGCGCTTGAGTCCATGTGGCGACCCGTCCGACAACCGGGTTGAATGGTAAGTCAGGGTGAGATGTTACAAAGTGGTATCCAAGGGTGATTTTTCCTTTTTTAAATTGACTTACTATTTGGAGACTATATATAGGAGTAGGAAGGGAAGTGACTTTAGTAATAAACTGTGCCTGGGAGTTGCAAACCCGCATACAGGGAAAATCCAAGCTACCTCGTATGGAATTGTGTTTCTGGACTTAATTATTACGATTGTTTTGATTTTACTATTGGGTGATGCACAATGTTTTTTCTGATACTATTGATATTATTGTGGGTTCTATTTCGTTGCAACCCGAGGAGATGATGGTTTTCTATCTCATGCATCATATAATCACCTTGTTAGGAATCACATGTCTTGAATTATGTTATGATATCTAGAATGCATTAGATATTTCATGTTTTTGTGATAAGTGTTGTGATAGCTATTTCATACTATTTTGATAGTTGATTGATAGGTGTGCCTACTGTTGTGATAGATTGGGTGAAATGAATGAAGAGTGACGTCATCTTTCAATTCATAACGAGTATGGGCCCTTATGGATTGGGAAATGACGCACCAATTGGATGTAAATTCTAAATGAAATTAAATTGTATGGTTATAAGGGAATCAAATTTTGATTCATTAGGTATTATGGGCACTCAGGGATCAGAATGTGGTGGACCATTGGTTAATGCTTTTGAACAGAGGTATGTTAAATGAATGAATGTTGAAAATATATCCTGACCTAGACCCAGATTTTGAGTGGGAATAAGGTAGTGAATCTAGTGGTTTTTGGTGACTGTACCTTATGCAGTCCTGGATTTAGAAGCAGGTTGTGGGTTGATGTGGTTTTTTTAGCAACATCTTGACCAGTCCTGTCCTGATTCTTGTTTTCGTGAGTTTTGAACCTCGTTAAAAATTGTGAACTGAGGCGTATGTTTGGCATTGCAGAGTCATGACACCATGACAACATCCAGTCAAACGTCAGGAGAGCGGTGACGACCACATTCCGGAGATGGTAGTCTAGGGGATACTAGAGGAAACTCCAGTTGTGCCAGTTGCGGCACCAGCGGTTCTACCGGACACAGGTAATGAGGCACAGTTCTGTGAGAGCTTGTTGTGTTTTATGCAGACCGTTCAGGGAGCACCGCGACATGACCCGACTATAGTAGAGTTGACGCGTGAGTTTCCGAAGCAGCATCCACCTACGTTTTCAAGGGATGGCGGGCCACAGGCTACAGAGTCATGGTTAGAGGCGATACTAGCTATCTTTGAGCATTTAGAGACGCTTCTGGAGAGGAGGGTAAATCTCTCTTCGTACAAGCTGCATGACTCCACCAAGAGGTGGTGGGACATAATCACCCAGTCAGATTGTCATTGGGATATGGCTTCAGTAGAGTTTCATATGGCCTTCTAATATTTCTTTTATCCTAAGACATTAAGGGCTGATCGAGCCCGGGATTTCTTGCATCTAGAACAGGGCGCGTTATCAGTGATGGAATACTCGTCCCGTTTTACTGATCTTCAGCGCTTCGCACCTATCCTGGTGGGCGATGAGCTGTCAAGGGCCAGCCGTTTTGAGGATGGTATGAGATATGACATCTGATCTCCGATAAATATCTTTAGGTTGACTACCATTTCTGGAATTTTGAACCAGGTACTAATCACAGAATGTAACCTGAGAGAGGCTGGAGGTACGAGCAAGAGCGGTTCAGCATCAAGAGCAGGTACTGCAGCGACTGTTAGTTGGAAGAAACATCTGGAGCATCCACACGATGATTCTACCAGTCAGAACCTATCTTCGGCTAGCAACCTGAGGTGCTACCAGTGTGCTAGGATGGGACACATGAAGCCATAGATTCTGAGGGACCCAGTCGAGTGTCGATCATGTGGCAAGATGGTTCATCTTCAACATTTCTGCAGAATGTTTCCACCAACAGCCAGAGATAGAGGGTCTGCACTGACTCCATATGCAAGAGCAGGGTTGGCAGCTTCTCCTCAGACAGGGAGTTGGGGTACGACTGGCCGATCAGGACGAGGTAGTGGTCGTGGCAGAGGTAGTGTGGTACAGGGTAAACCGAGACGTCAAAGTGGGCCAGCTCCGGGTAGTGAGGTTGTATCACAGGGTTGTGGTTCAGGCCAGATGTATGCAGTGAAGCCAACTTCCGAGGATCAGGGAGTGGGACCATCTACGGTGAGAGGTACGGTCTTAGTAGCATCTGTTATTTTATTTGCCCTCCTTGATACAGGTGCATCACACAGTTTTATATCAGCACCTATAGTGAAAATCCTTGGGATAGTTTTGTTGTCTTCTGATGGCATCTTGATGCGAGACACACCACTAGGGGTTTGGGTAGAGGTTGTACATAAGTGCATAGGGTGCCCCCTTGAGTTTGGAGGGTGTCACTTCATCTGGGATCTTTCTGTTCTCGAAATGACAGGTTCTGATGACATTTTCGATATGGAATGGATAGTAGCTTAATGAGCCTAAGTTGTTTGTTACCACTGGATGGTGATTTTCACATCACTAGAGGGTGTAGTGTATACTCTTAAGGGAGAGTGGGATCTTTAATCTATCCGAGCTAGACTAGAGAATCGTGGGATGGACGGGATGACATCCTAGATTGATAGTTTGTTTCTGGATGATCAGGGAGTGAGTCAGACAGACCTTCCTCCAGTAGTTGAGCGCTTCAGGGATGTTTTCCCTAACGACTTTTCGGGGTTTACCTCCTGAGAGAGAGGTGTAATTATCCATTGATCTAGTTCTAAGAGCTTCACCAGTATCCATTCCTCCTTATAGGATGGCTGTGACGGAGTTGTAAGAGCTCAAGAAAGAGCTCGAAGTTTTGAAGGCAAAGGGGTTTATTCGACCATGTACTTCTCCATGGGGTTCGCCGGTCCTTTTTTTGAAAAAGGAGGACGGAACTCTTAGGCTATGTGTGGACTATCGGAAACTAACCCAACTGACGGCTAAAAACCGATATCCATTTACACGGACAGATGACCTATTTGATCGGCTTCGAGGAGCTAGGGTGTTCTGAAAAATTGATTTGAGTTCAGGGTATCACCAGGTGTGTGTTCGACCTACAGACATACCTCATACATCCTTTAGTAGAAGGTATGGTTTATATGAGTATTTTTTTATGTCGTTCGATCTCACGAACACGCCAGCAGTTTTCATGGATTTGATGATTCGTGTGTTCCATCCTTACTTGGACTCGTTCGTCGTTGTTTTCATGGATGATATTTTGGTGTATTCTCGAAATTGAAATGACCATTCCAATAATCTTGATATATTCCTCAATACACTAAGAGAGAATCAGCTATATGCAAAGCATACTATGTTCCACTTTTGGATGGATCAGATTCACTTCTTGGCCCATGTTATCTCTAAGACAGGAGTTTCTGTAGACCCAGAGAAGGTTAGAGCTGTGATTTCTTAGGAACAGCCAAAGAATGTCTTTGACATATAAAGTTTCTTGGGGTTTTCTGGTTATTATCGTTATTTCATGCAGGATTTCTCACGCTTAGTAGCATCGTTGATAGGCCTGACTAACAATGGCATGAAATTTGTATGGACAGATGCTTGTGAAGCACCCTTTTAAGAGCTTAAAGGAAGGTTGACATCTGCACCAATCCCGATACTGCCAGAATAGGGAAAGAGTTACATGGTCTATTGTGACACATCATGTATTGGGCTGGGTGCAGTGTTGATGCAGGGAGATAGAGTTGTGGCGTACGGATCTCGGCAGCTGAGGCCTCACGTGATGAATTATCTGACGCACGATCTCGAGCTAGCATCAGTTTTTCATGTGATGCATTGTTGGAGACACTATTAATGGGAGAGGGTTTTTTGGTGTACATAGACCAAAATAGCCTCAAATATATCTTTACTCAGGGTGATCTAAATATTAGGTAGCGAAAGTGGGTGGAGTAGCTATAGTCCTTTGATTTAGAGCTTGCTTATATGCTTGGTAAGGGCAATGTAGTGGCTGATGCATTGAGTAGGAGGACTCAAATATAGGTTGTACAACAGTCTAGCAACGAATTGAAGCATATTTCCTTGTTCTTTGACATGCATCTTGATGTGCAGAATAGCCAGGGGAAGTCTTTTCTACAATCCTTAGCTTTAACTTCTACCCTCCTGAACAGAGTAAGGATGAGAAAACTATCAGATTCTGAAGGCCTAGTTCTATAGGAAGGTGTGTCAGGTGAGGACCGTACTCCTGTTTGGATGATAGAAGAGGACGAATTTATTCATATCCATCGACTTGTATGGGTTCTAGTGGATTTTATAGGGGATCTGATGTGAGAGTTTCATTCTTCTATTTGGGCAGTTTATCCCGGAGTCCCTAAGATGTATCGTGACTTTCGCCGATAGTTCTATTCGCTGGGTATGAATAGGGAAGTGGCTAGTTTCATCATGAGATGTTCCACGTGTCAGCAAGTGAAGGCGGAACACCAGTGGCCAGCTGGGCTTTTACAGTAGTTACCTACCCCGGAGTGGAAATGAGATGATGTTGTGATGGATTTCATTACTGGGATTCCGAGGTCACCTTGAGGTAAAGATGTTTTGTGGGTTGTGGTTGATATGCTCAAGAAGGTTTCTCATTTCTTTCCAATCAAGGAGACCTTTACTGTGGATGAGCTGGGAAGTTGTATATCCCGGAGAGAGTATGAATCCATGGGGTCCTATGCACCATTGTTTTATATAGGGATGCTTGTTTTAATTCATGTTTCTGGAAGAGTTTTCAGAGGGCGCTGGGCACACAGGAGCTTCTAAGAACAGCATACCACCCTCATACTGATGCCCAGTCAGACCGTATGATACAAGTGATTGAGGACATGTTGCGAGCATGCGTCTTGGATTTTTGGGGCTCATGGGAGAGGAATATTCCCCTAGTTGATTTTGCCAATAAGAACAGTTATCAGGCGACTATACAAATGGCACCGTATGAGGCTCTATATGGTAGGCCATGCTGATCACCCATGTGCTGGTTAGAGGTAGGTGAGGTAGCTTTACTGGGACCGCGTCTTGTTCAGGACACTTCTGAGTAGGTCCAGTTGATACAAAAGCGGATGGCTACCACAAAGTCTTTTCATAATTCATATGATGATAGCCGCAAACGACCTCTAGAGTTTGAGGTTGGGGATCAGGTTTTCTTGCACGTTTCACTGAGGCTGGGACACAGGCGAATCAGATTACAGGGTAAGTTATCACTGAGATGTGATGGGCCTTTTGAGATTCTGGAGAGGGTGGGGCTGGTAGCCTATCGGTTGATGTTACCTCAGAGGTATTAAGCCATGCATAACGTGTTCCATGTTTCTCAGTTATGACGATATTTTTCAGACACGTATCATACCTTCCAACCTCAGGTGGTCGAGATTCATGTAGATGCATCCTTTGAGGAGCATCTGATTCATATCATTGATATGAGCATGAAGGTTCTTCGGGGACGTTCAGTCCCTCTAGTACAGGTGTTATGGCAGGAAGACCATTTATAGGATGAGACTTGGTAGTGGGAGGCTGACGTACGTGCTCAGTGGCCAGAGTTGTTCACAGACGAATCTTGACCACCCTTTAGAGAGTAAGTTGGGGATGAATTGCTATAAGGGGGATGATTGTAAGAACCCAAGTTTTTTACGAGGTACATATCCTTTTCTTTTCTGTTTAATTGTTCTGTTTGAGTCCTAGTGTGGATGCCTAACTTGACCGAGGGAGTTACGGAGGTGTCCGAGGCTTGTTCAAAGCTGGGAAAAAGTTTTACGCTAGAAATGGCCTGGCACATGGTTTGTGCACGGCCTGCGCATGGCCTGCGCATGACCTGGTTAAACTATGCAACTTGGTGAAGGCATGCCAATGGAAGGATCATGACATGAACACGGTTTGAGGAAACCATGTCGGTTGGCCGTAGGTTTCCCCCTTGACTTGTAGTAAGGTCTGCATGGGCTCCGCATGGTTTTCCATGCCGTGCGGGTAAACTGTTCGACCTGCTGTGTTTTAAAATTTAATTAATTTTTAATTAAATTAATTATGTTTCTATAAAACCTAATCTATTCTCTTCTTCTTCAAACAGACAGCAGCAGGGGTGATCTCCAAGGAAGATTTGGAGGATTTGAGCCTTCTCCTTTGTCCGTTCTCCGTTTCGAATGTAGTTCTTCTTGTTGGATCTGCAATAGTAATTCCTCAATTCCTTTTTAATCAATCTCAGTTCTTCTGGTTATAAAGAACGTAGATTGGATTAAGGCTCATATGACCTAATTTCTCATTCTTCATCTGTTCTTCAGATTTCTTCCAAACTAGGACAAATCAGAGCCTGATACTGGACGAGCTATCTAGTACGAGCCTAAGGTAGGTGGTCTCGTGCTTTTCACTGATTGTCAAGCTGTTTATATATGTCGGAGTGCCGCGCACCCACTTTTGGGGTGTCGCATGAACCTATAATTTAACCCTGTTGTTATCTAGCATGTTGTAGGTAATTTGAATAGGGTGGTGTGTCCCTAAGTTTGGTTGTATGCCTTGGACAGGAACCACCCCTTGGGTACGTTTCCTTGAATGACTCTTTTATGGTTTTTGATCCAGGATTCCTATGAGGCATGTTTTTCCATTCCCTTTTGGATTGTTAAAAATGGAATTGAATATGAATGTAAATTCAATAGAATGAAATTGTAATTTAAATGGTTCTAGGTATGGGATAAAGTTTTTCCCCTTGACCCTTGTATGATAATTCTTGAATTTCTAGCCCACTTGAGTTAAATTATTTTGATCTGTTTTAACTGTGAAACAAAGTCATGGGTGAATCATGGAACCAATGTGAGTTTCCATGGATGGAATCATATGGGACTTGTTACTGAGATACAGAGTGAATCATGGATCCCATGTGAGATGCCATGGACAGAATCAACAGGGCATGATATGTCATGGGTGATACCCGGATCTTATTTATAGGATATTAGGGATATGATCAGATGATGGGCTATACCACACCTAGAGCGAGGCTCGGTACCTAGGAGGTTCCTCGGAATGGGCTTGTAGGGTGTTGCTGGATTTTCACCGAGAACGATTCCTGGTTTCCGAATTGAGTATTCCAGGAATGGGTTCGAGGAATGGTTGAACACTTGAATGAGGTGGTTAATGAATGGAATGGATACTTGAAGTGATTCCAAGACAAAGCACAAGCTTGGGTCGATCTTGCTAGTTTCCCTCGTCTACTGCTTTCCAAATTACACTACCTGTTTATCTATTCACGGACATATTAGCATGGATATTTGGTGGTTGCCTACTAGTATTCAGTCTCACACACTATTTGGTTCATGTTTTTGGACCCATGAAGATTATATGATTTCAGGTATGGATAAGGGGAAAGGACCTAGTATAGGTACATGACTTTCTTCTCAGAGTATGAGTGCACGGGACCAAGCTGAGGCTTGCGATGTGACAGGGGATACTTTTTTGTTCTTTTTGGTGTTTCGTACACTTGTATTGTACTGTATTGACTTTCACCATATTTGGCTGTTTTCTAGACTCTTATACCATTTGTACCATTATGTATATGTCAGATCCTTCTATTTGTTATCTATTTCTGTTGTCTATGTGTTGTCTACTGGTTACCTTCTTCCGCTATTGTATTTATATAATTCTACTCTGATAATTTGGTAATGTGGGCTTAGTCTCCCCATGGACTCACCTAAGCCCTCACTGTTAGTTGGAATCCTCTGGCGTTTGGGGAGATGCACTTGAGGACACGTGGCGACCGGTCCGGCTACCTGGTTGAATGGTAAGTCGGGTCGAGACGTTACAACTATGATGGTTACATTATAAGGAAGACATGAGGGTCACATTATAAGGTATCCATGAAGGTTACAAATCATAAGGTAGTATTGATGGTTAAAATATTATGTGATTAATTCCCCAAGTATCTTATATGGTTTTATATATTTTTTCGGTGTTTTATTTAAATCACTTGTTTTTACAACGTATGATTATGATAAATTATGGGTGAGAAGTATATCTTGACAAAATGATATCATATGTTTATAAGTATTCATGGAATAAAATTTTATTTCCTTCTTTTAATATCCCTTATTGATCATTTTGTGCTCATCCCAAGATTTCAAAAAATTTCACAGGGATTATGTATGGGTAAAGGTAAGGAAGAATTCATGTTTAAAGTCATGATGTTTTTTCATAGAAGGAAAGAATTTTTTAAAAAAAAAAATTCATATTGTTAAAAAGTGTATATTTTTTTAGTATTATCATATTTTTATTCTTATTGGTCGATATGCATAAATTATTTCCTGATTCTATAAAATTTTAATATGAATAGATCTTTTGGAATGTAATTATGTGAATTCTAAAATAATTTACTAGAATATGTAATATTCATGTCCATGAACTTATACTCATTATGTCGAGACCCTTGTGTTTTGAAGAGGTAATTTCCACCCCTCGTTTGGGTTGAGCTATACGTGTTGACTGTATCATTCATATACTCTCTTTCCTTCCTCTTGTATATCTTACTGTCCCCCTTCCACTTTTGGGTTTTCTTACTGGGTATCTATATACTCAACCCATCCTTAGATTTTCTTGAACATGTAATGTCTTATGTAGATGACTTACCTATCAACTGTGACTTCATAGGATCTTAGGGATTTTAGGTGCTTAAAAAGTGTATGGTGGTCATAGCTTGTGATTTAGGAGCTATAATCTCTTAATTGTTAACTTTTCAAAAAAAAATTGGTTGGGCATATTTTCACCTTTAAATTTCATTTTACAATATCATACATCTGTACTGTCTTGAGGTTCATGCATGCTTGGATTACTCTATAGTATAGTTTCAACTTTTATTCTTTCCCTTTACACTTTTTCATTGAGATGGTTGGATGTGCGTGTACATGTACTTAAGAAAATGACTCTCTGAGTTAGTTATTACTCCAGTAATTGTCGCTAACTCCTTTCCTATATTGGCAAGATTGGGGTTGTTACATATCAATCCTTGGAATGATTTGGATCATGATATATAGGTATCAAAGAAATTTCATTCCTTGGGATGTTGTTTTGACGTATCCCCTTACAATGATTGGGTTGGGTTTATGGGAACAATGTCAAAGTGTCTTGACTGTAGTACACAGATCAGGTAGTCCAGTAATGGTTTGGCAATTGTCGTATCCATTCACCAAGTCCTTTAGTACCTTCTTATAAACTCGACATGTTGTGACATTTTTTGCAGGGATTAATGGTACATACATCATATAGTATCGAGTCTTTTATTTTCCTTCCTTAGTAAGCTCCCCATTGTTGTTGTATATATATATATGTACTCATTTGACTGTGTACATATCGATCATTTTTGAGATTCCTGCATGAAGAAATCCTTCTATGTTATTAAATTTTGGATCATGATGATGATCAGATGAGTGATGAGGTTATCGTTCAGGGTCTATCCTAGGAGCTTCTTCTTCTAGGAAGACTGGTAGAAACACCTCCTTCTGTCAAGAAGCAATTTGAACCAGCATAGAAGGTTGAGAATGTGTGTGGGCTTAGTGCACCCCCATATTTCCAATTTTATAGGCCACTAAGGTAACATGGTGATCCATTTACCCAGGTGGTGGTGGTTTGGATTCAGTTTTTGATATGATTTTTTCATACTTGTACATATTCTAATCGATCATATTTCTGCATTCACAACTAGTACTCTTTGTAGAGGAGTAGTTGGTTCTGATGGTTCCAACAGATGATTCACCCATGTTCAGTGTGCTTAGTAGGTTCCAAAAAATTCGGTGGTCCCCAGGTAGGTAGATCAAGAAGAGTATTAGGAAGATCTATGGGGGTGAATGTTTCTATGAGATCCTTTAACCAACACTTGGTTGTCCACATCAGGCTCAAAGAGCTAGTGGTCGAGGTCATAGACAATTACATAATTTCGATGTCTATGACCTCACAGCACACGAGATGATAAAAGGTATGCTTGGTGTGTCTTCTAAATTCTATATTTGTAATTTTTAGACACTATTTGAGGTACTGTTTTCTTCATGCTTATTGCTCGAGGTATAAACTGGGATGATGTGTGTTGTTGTTTTAACCATGTGTCGATGTTGTTTGATGTTTCATAGAAATCATGAGGAAGAGGGTTTTCCTCCATCAAGATATGTTCTTGATAAATAATGATATCTATGAGGGATATTCACTACCACATAAAGTGGATTGTATCGAGGTGTGGTGGATGAGTCCCTCTGACATGTGTGTTGGGGTCTAGGTGATGTGTTTGTGTTTGCAAATAATGGGCCCGGTAAGAACCAGTTGAGAATATGGGTAGTCTTTTTCAATTCTTTACTACCCTCATCATGCTTGAAATCAATTTTTTTCCAAATTCTTGAGGATTATGTGACATAGTTTGACCTAGATTTATACTCATGAGAAAGTGGGATTCTTTTACCCCCAAGATGTGTTTTTGTGATACGAACAAAACCATGTGGGTGAGTTAGTGTTTCCCAAAGAGGATTGTGTCTATGTGTGAATAATGAGTTCCTTATACTTTTTAATTCAAGGTGAGGTTGTGTGATGGAGTCTCATAGTATGACTTAGCATTTTTATAGGAATTTTCCTACTTGAACCTTTTTTATTAGGTTGCGACTAGTTGGTGTGGCCATGATTCTAGTTTAGGGTGGCTCTTCTTCCAAGAGAGCCCAAGACACATGGGGTATGCCACATTCTTCACATGTATAGCTTCTCATGGTTGGATGAGTTTACTCACCTACCTTTTTCATTGGTATCCTTGTGTGATCAGCATCAACCTTGATGTAGTGTTAAATAATTAGCACATAAAGGTCGAGGTAGTTGATTTGCCATGAATTGAACTCTATGATTCACTATTGATATCTAACAGTGATAGTCTTCATCTTGATGATGTTAAGGTGATACATTCTTGGGAACATCGACAGTGAGATCTTACATGACCATATAACCATAAGATATCCACCATACAGATTTTATGAATAAGGGAATCATGTCATCCTTCATTAGGGAAGGATGGTGATTCTATTCATGTTACGAGAGGAGTTGATCACGGAGTTTCACACTTTTTCATTGTCTATACATCCTAATATACAGATGATTTGGGTGGAGTCTTAGTTTTCCAACCCTATTCTTTAGTTTTTTCTTTTTGGGGATGAAAATATTTGTAGAAAGGAATAATGTAGAGAATCTGGTTTTTCCCTATTAGACTTTGTAATATTCGTAGGAGTATTTTGGGAGTCTCATGATCAAACGAACTGTGATTATGTGGCCCAGTGTACCCGAAATTAATTTTATAAAAATATTAAATACGTTATTATTACACACACATAGTTTTATTGAAATAGTGAAATATCACATAAACGGAGTCTTAGATCAAAAATATGAGACCAAAGTTGAATCAAGAATCTGGATTTTACTTAGATGCAACCTAAGGTTAGTCAGTGTGGGATGTTCAAATGGGGCACCAATTAGTGGGTAAATTGGATAAATTAATTTATTTATTTATTTAATAAACATTACCCAAAACCCTCACAAACAGAGACTTTGATGGGAAATATGAGACCACTGTTAAGTTCATAATGTGGTGTTTAGCCTAGTCGCGACCAAAAATTGTTCTGCACAAGATGTTTAGATGAGGCATATGTTGGATGGAGCGTTTAATTAAAATAAAGAAATAATTTATTTTCATGATTGTTTTATTCAATAACACAATCATAAAATCTATAAAAACCCCTCTTATGATTATTTTATAATGGTTGTCTACTTATCCCTTGCAAGATCCAAGAGGTAGAGGAGAGGTATTTAAATAAAGATGGATTAAATGTTGTTGATGCACCATACACAGCCAAACTATGAGCTAGGCATGCACGGATTGAGAGTATTTCCTCCTTGAATGGAGGATTTTTCCTTATCCATTTGTTATTTTCTTATTATGGAAAAATAGTTTTAAGATATTCATTTTTTTAAAAAGGGGCTTGGGGTGTTCAAGCATGCATTATATAAGAAGTTGGGGGAGTCCTCTAGCCTATCTTCTTTAGACTTTTTTAAAGGAAAATAATAATAAAAATAAAAATATATTATTATTATTATTATTATTGGTTTTCAAACCATAAATTGGATATAACTTCTCTGTGTGGTAACCGATTGATGTACTATTAGCAGCGGTATGACCCTAGAATTTAGATGATAAATTTAAGACTGATGTTGAACACATTTTTTAGACCTATTCTCTAGGTCATTGAAACAGCATAAAATAAAAACTTTATTATTAATACAGAATCTTATATCTTATGTATATTCTTCATATGATGTCAGAATAATGAAACATCTATGATGTTGCAACCCTAAAATTATGTTATGTGTTTTAAGACTGATTTTAGGTATTTAATTTGAACTCATGGTTCAGACCCATGAGACACCATTCAAGTGTGATGCGTTGAAATGCACCTTTTCACTATGTGTATGATTGTGGAAAGTGAATATCCCATATATAGTATTTTTCTATGAGTATTTTAATGTTGTGATATTTTTTTTCCATCTGGGGCTGTTTGAAGTAGAATATTAGTGAAATATCATTTTTCCCTCACACCAGCAATGAGAATCATGTGCTTGTCAGGATTTTGGCCAAGACACGTCATGTAGTACCCTTACACATCGTGTAGTGCTACATGGACAGAAATTCATGAGGACATGGACAAGAATTAGAGTGGGACCACAATCCATGTGGGTCTCTGACATGTTGTGTGCCTCTTTATGAGTAATCTTTGAGGTTTCATATCTTCTACTTTTATACTCAGATATCAGCCCATGAGTAGCCTATATTGAGTTTTTTTCTATGTAGAACATGATGGTTTCCTTAGTTTTGGATTTAAAGATATGATGTGGAATTTAATAGGCATGATTTCTTGTTAGGCGATGCTTGATGATGGTAGTGGTCATATAGGATCATCAAAAAAATTCCGAGTAGAACCTCTAGTAAAGACTGGGAAGTGGAGTCCTCAACGCTTTTTAAGTGGACCCACCAATTGAGACTAGGATGGGGAATCTTCGATGGATAACATGTTGACCCTCCAATATAAATGGGATTTATTATCGTCAATTAATACCATGTTCACTCTCCAACATAGCTAGGCAGTGGTGTCCTCAATGTATTTCGAGTTAACCCTCTAACATTTCTGAGTAGTGGCATCCTTGACAGATACCAAGTTGACCCCCCTACAGCATCGCTGGGAAATGGCGTTCTCAACCAATATTGATTTTACCATCCTATAGGGATAGGATATGGAATCCTCGGTGGCTTACAGAGAGTAACCCCTGGCCTAATATGGTGCAGTTCCTCTACTTCTTGTTTTTCCCACATGGTTGTGTGGCCTAGTGATGAGGAATGGATAAACTTTTGAAGTTACTTATGGGAAGATGTGTGGGATGTTAGGAATAATTGATGTATTTTTGTAACTATTTTTTAATCTCCTTTCATGAGAGTAAAATACACATGAAGTATGCCACATGATTTTTTGTGTATAACTTATCATGGCTGGATGAGCCTACTCTCATACAATTGGTGATAATGAATTGATGTTTATTTCATCTACTCAAAGTGTTGAGCCCCTTGTACTTGGATCTGGTAACTCTTCTTCTTGGTCTGAGAAATGAGATGGAGATCCGCTTAATCTCTTCATTGGGCATCTTTGACTGAGCATATATATCTATCTTTCTTTTGTATCCACAACGTTGCTTTTGGTTACTCTACTTCCAAGAGAGGTGAAGACGCATGGGTTATGCCACATGATTTCATTTTTAGTTTCTCATGGTTGGATGAGTACAATCTCCTACTATAGGTTGTGAAGACTCAATGTGTAGTTCATCGACTCACCACATAGAGCCTATTGTGTTTGGATGAGGTTAGTTCAACTCATAGTTTAGATTGAGATGTACTCTCTATCTTTATATTTCATATACTATCTTTCATTCAACTGGTATATCTTACTTCTCCCCCTTCAGCTTTCATGGTGTTCTATTGGGTATGTATATACTCATCCCTTCATGGGCTTTTCCCGCATTTGTCGTGTCTATTGTAGACGGTGGATAGGATGACCATGACTTCATAGGAGCATAGTGATTCAGGGTTCTTGGACCTTGTATGGTGGTAGTATCTTGGGATTTATGAGTTGTTCTCTATCAACTATTTATTTTGTAGTTCTTTTCTATTTGGGATTTTATTTTCCCCCATTACTTTTCACTTTACACTACCATACATCTGTACTATAAAGAGGTTCATGCATGCTCGGTTTACTTTATAGTAGTGTTCCATATTTTATTCATTCCCTCTTAACATTTTCATCGAGATGGATATGTCTCTTTGTACATCTACATAGGAAAAATCCTTACTGAGCTAATTATGCCTTGAATTCTTTTCTCCACCCTTGTCCTATGGAGGTGGGATTGGGGTAGGTGTAGCTCGAGCCTCATCTTGGGTCAGGTCGTGACAAAAAACACATATATAATTTATTCTAATAAAATATATTGGTTTATATATAAAAATTTAGATATTTTTCTCTTAAAAACCAAAACTGAATATACACATGAACATTACTTAATTAATGAAAATGATAAAATATTCCATTTATTAGAATAAAAAATCACTTGGGTTCTAGAATATAAAATACTAGATCGTAAATTCAGAATACATTTTTTAAATACAGTATTTCATAACATGAATACATATTTGGTTGATCAAAATTTTTCATAAACATTTAATTCATTCTTATATCATCATTATGTTTTAAAATTGTTGATATTTTTAGGAAATTAATTTTCCACTATTCATCTAAAAATCATCCATTTCCAAAAAATCCAAAAAATCACCCAAAAGATAATTTTGACATTATAAATTGAAAAATAAAGTTCATTTAATCTTATTAAAATTATAAAATATAAAAAATAATATTTTAAATAATGTTATTAAATATAAAAATAAATAACTTTTATATAAAAATATCCTTTTAAATATTTAAGAGTCTTTAATGTTATTTCATTAAAATTTGTGATTAATTGGGTTCTAATTTAATATATGAAAAATTGAAATGTTTTAAAAGTTATCAATTTATTAAAATATACAACAACAGAAAATTATTCTTTTAAATATTCCTTTTTAGCATTGAATGGTTTTAATCATATCACATTAATTATTTATCTTCTAATCATTAAACTTTGTCACAAAAATATTACAATGTAAGTATAATAATTTATTCATATCTTTTTATTTGAAGTTTTTTATTTACATTTTAATTGTAATATTTCACAACACCTTTTAGTTCAGTCTCACAAATCCTAGAACTGATTCAACATCATATTATTTTAAGAAAAATATGTAACAAGATAATATGGTGTTATCAACATTTTAAATGATTTGGTAAACTATGAGGTCATTTTTTTCTTATCCATTGTCAGCCACATGGTATGTTCATGCTTTACCAAACCATGTATCCTAAACATATGAGATGTCCAATTTTTTAAAACATAAAATTATAATTTTTTCTCATAAAATTTAATCACTTTTTCGTTCCCTATACCTCATTTCATTCATCCAGATCATGGATAATGAATTAGGAGAACCTTCTTTCCCCCCATTCGATTTGTTTTCCTCCTTTCATTGACTTCAAGTTGGTTTCCAAAGTTATCACTTCTATTCCTCTTCTTGGATTATCCCTTTCACTCTCCTCTCAATTTTCATTCTATCACAAACTCTACCCATTGAATGGGTTTGGATTATATTTTTTGATGAGTCTAATTTTGGTGATTTAATGGTTTAGGTAATATGGAGTATAGTTCCCTCCTTACTAAATAATTCTCTAATGAAGGTGATGTGTTATTATTGGTTTCCACTTTAAGGAAAATGGAGTTTCTATTTCATTCATTTATATTACATACTATGTGATGATTACATTTTTTAAAATTGTTTTCATTCCAAAGTATGCCTATATATTTTACCAATGAGGTGTTTGAAATAGTTTTTCAAATGGATTCAATACTTGACATGTACTTTTCACAAGACAATTCCTCATGAAAATGACATAGTGTCCCATTTAAAGGAACAAAACTATTAGACCATATTTATTGATTTTGTGGTGTATTAGTCTTATGGTACTTCATGGTGATTTCAAAAGGAAATGGGTAGTTCAAAGGGGTTCTTGGAACCATTTATTTTCAAATATTGTTTCCATTTATATGTTTTAATGATTAATGAAATGTATTTACATTCCAATAATGTTTTCTAAGGCCCATTTGGAACCCATTAAAAAGATATGATTTGGAATTGTATTTCCTCTATTTATTGAGACCCTCGGTTTATGTCATGTTCATTTTGGATTTTCACCGCATGGGTATATTTTTAGTTATTCATATGAATGATTGAAATTGGATAATATTTAATGAGAGTTCTTTAGATGTTATGTGGGGTTTATCATGTTTGTTTTAAAATATTTAATTGTGTGATGATATTTTGATATTTTTTCATTATTACCTCCTTGTTTTTATTTCATAAGAACCTAATATAACAAAGTATAATTTCTAGACGTGTGTTATTTTATCTTAGTTTACTAAAAATTTCTACTTCCCTAGTAATGTTACACCCTCCAAGCAGTTTATATTGTCCTTAGTAACACTAAATGGTGTTATGAGGAATGATCTGATTTCATATTGGGGTCAAATAAAGACTGGTCTATAGATATTAGGTATGTTATTCTTCTTGCTATATCCTATTTCATTTCTATTGATTCTATTATCCACATGAGGATAATTTAAGGGGACTTGATACATATACTTCATTTATGACCCTATATATTCAATTTAGTTACTAGAATACATGGTTTGGTTGTGGTTTGAATTAATTTTCTCTATTGATATCTTAGTTCTTTATGTGATTAAGCCTTGTTTTGATTGATATTTTAGTTTAATTTCAATCTTATTTATAATATTTATGAAATTTTTTCTTTTAAACAAATGGATAGTTTATTTAAAATGGTATTTGAATAATGTTTATGGTAAAAGAGGAAGAGAGTATAGTTTTAGTTACACATAAAAAATCATTATTTTATTGGTTTTAAAATAAATCACAAGGGTAAATTTTGTTTATGGATTGGGTTCAAAATTATAGTTTTATGTTCGATGAACCACATTTTTGTTAAAAGTATTCATCCCATATTTGGAAAGAAATAGATAAATCATGATACTTGTTTCTTTTCCATGATCAGGTGAAACCCTATTTTTATAAATTATGTTCATTATTGAATTTGTTGAATGTAATAAAATAACTACATAGACACTTTAGTGATATTCTATTAGGAATGTTTCGCTCAAACCCTATATATACACTGGTGTGTTTGTATAAATATTATATTTCTCTCAGGTGCCCCATATTTGATCCAATTATTTGATTTTTTTCCTAGTCTGAGGATGGGTATGTTTGGATATAGTTAGTGAATATGGATCACATGGATATTTATTTGGACCCATTAATGATCCATTTTGTTTGTAGTTTAGGATATTGTATCCTACAATTTTACCCAGTGTATTTTATATTATGTTTTATTGTATCAACATCAACTATACATTTATTTTTACATCCAATTATTTGTTTTTATATGGGTGTTTATTATATTATTTCATCATTTTCATGCTTCATTAAAGGAATTTACTTATTTTATATGAATAAATTTCCACTATCTATATATGTCATGTAAAATTCTTATTAGTCTCTAATGCTTGTTTATTTGATTATAAAAGTGTGAAATTGTTCCTGAATGTACATTCTGGATACCCTAGAACTAGTTTTCATTCCAAGGGGATGGATATCACCCTTTGTTCCTAGTAACAGATCAACTTGGGTACCAGTTCGATGCTTACATTATATGGTGTGTTCTAAATCTATTTTTTTTAATAAGGGTATTTTTCCTTTTATAGTCATGGGACATGAGTTATAATTTATGATCTCCTCTTATTTTATGTTATTTTTTGAATACGTTGGTGGAAATTGGATATCTAAACTCTTTCATTTATCCCCAAACATTTAGGATCAATTATTTCTTCATTTAATCTCATATTTGAGATCTAATATTTTTTTTGTAATTCTTTGATAAGTGCCTTCATGAATCATACCTTTTGTTCAAAGGCATTGAGATTTTAGTCATTTTGTGGATCTAAAATACTTTCTTTTTCATCTAATTTTATGAATTATTTGATCATTGATTTCATATAGTTTCTAAGGGTCCAAATCATGCGAGAAATATTTTTCTTTATTGAGAAATGGGACCCCTTACTCTCTCATGGAATTTATAATGTTTTTATATATGTAATTTGTATTGATTTTATTATTTAATCATTTTTTTCTATTTCAGGACCTAGAAATTTTCTAAAATAATGATCAATGAATTCATTTTGAATTGTTCAAAAGTAAAAGTGACCTAAAATTGTGGATAAGTTTTGAAATATGGTTTCCCATGATTGAAGGGGTGAATTGGTTAGTGTAAGACAAAAATTATGTGTGAGGATAGATAGAATGATAATTTTGTGTTTAAAGATAGAAAAAAAATGTATCGAAATTATTTGATATGAATTAATTTACGAGTTTAATGAAAAAACGATTTAATGATTTCATATGAAGGTGTTATGATTTTTAATATGCTTGTGTTGTGTACATGATACTTTCATGTGTGTTTTATGCATTTTTTAATTTACAAAATTGGAATTTTCACATGTAAAAAATATGTATAAAGTGGTTAATACAATCCTATATTACGTTTGGAAGTAGTATATGCTTTTGAGGTTGACGTTTTTATTTGGAAAATTGTTTAATTACTCTTTTGAAGCTGTAAATTAGGTTTTAATATGATAAAGTATTAACTATTGATGGTAAAATTCATCAGATAAGAATTAGAATAAATGTGTGACAATAATACCTAAATGGTATTTTTATTGTGTGTTTAGTTTTTTAAATTATATTCATTGATAATAGAAATTATCATTTGAATTCGTATTGATTAAAATTGTTTTCAAAAGTGGATAAAAATTTTAAGAGTGATGTTATGGACAGAAATGAATATGTTTTAGTTGAATTGAAGTAATTAAAGAGATTATTTTGACTAACCACTCTTATATTGAACACATGTCATGAATTTTGACACTTATAAGTATCCTAGTTTGGTTGAGAAATGTTCGATTTTTATTGATCCTAGGAACATTTTACATTGTGAATTGTATGTTTGGCCTCAATGGGCCTGGATATATATGATTATAATAGAATGGTATGGCCTTATGTGTCCATGAATAATGATATTTTTTTGTATGATTGTCCCAAGGAAAGTCTATGGGAATGTGTAATTATCTATAGGATATATTCCTAGGATCAATAGAAAACATCAATGGTTGATGCATGTTTGGTTTACTCGGATGATGTGGTTTTTACCTATTACTGATGCATGATAAAAATGATAATTGATAATTCATGTTAAATTTACAACTTTTAAATATATCTATATATTGACTTGATGGGATGGTATGGGTTACAATGGTTTCAGTGAAGGATTATATTCTCACTTACTATACATACAGACCTCATTTTCTTACAAATCATGTCCATGAAATTTCAGGTAAATACAAGAGGCCTTTTTTTCTAGAATTTGGTGTTTGGAGACACTTTAAATCGATGTTTATGATATTTTAGAGTTACATGGAGGGAGTTTCCACATTTCATAATGTGGTTTATTTTAGTTTTATTATACACATTCTAGTATATGAGATATGATATTCAGTCATGTTTGGTTGTATGTTATTTGGAATCATGTTGAGATATTAAATAATGTTTATTGAGTTTATGTTGATGAATTCCATTAGTTATAGCTATTGAGATGTTTATTTTTAGTATGTTTAATGTGATAGACTATTATTGGGTAAATCACTACCCAAGTGATATTCATATTCCCTCATTGAATGTTTCTAACCTCGAGTGATTGGATAGGGCACCTAAGGCTATAAGATATATTTCATTAGTGGTATAGTTATATTTATTGGGATGTTAAAAAAATGGTATTAGTGTTTTTATTTTCTGGAGTCTTGATATTTGGGATGTGGCAGAGTGGAGAATCATGAATTGGTATAGAAAATATGTGTGACTGCCTATCCTTTATAACCATATTTTAATTCCAATTTAACTTGGGATTATAGGATTTTACGTTCCAATATTAATAAAAGATCTAAAAATAGTTTTCTCAATTAATTGATATGGAATAGTATGTAAATTCTTACATCATTTTTATTATATAGGATCATGGTGTGGGTGTGTGTGTGTGCATGCATGTGTGTTTGTGTAATAAATTAGGTTGTTAAATGTTATTGGGTGGTTACACCAATTATTTTGTGAGTATATATAAGAAGTGATCTGTGATTTATTTTCATGTTGTGAAATTCTTGAAAATTTATAATAAGTTTGTAAGTTCATTATAGAATTATAGAACCAAAGTAATGAGTTATTGAACATATATAAAAGATGGCTGAGAAGGAGAAAAATAATTAGGGGCATATAGAAGGGTAATATTACCATATTCCCTTTGTGGATTATCGACATAAAATGGTGGAAAATAAAATCACCAAGAGTTTTCTAAATGTGATCTATAATGAGAATCCAAGACCATCTTAGGAGAATACTATTTCTATCCCATATAAAATCAAATAATGTAATATTTTTTTCCATGGTATATTTAGTTTTTTGAGACCCTTCTAACATTTTTAGGTATTGTGGATCAACATTCTGGTATGAATAGAGGATTAAAAAAATATATCCACAGACATATCCTAAATTTCTCTTTTTGTTGGTCACTTAGAAATATTGATTGAGGGATTTTTCCTACATGTCCTGAATACCTTAGAACATTGGTTTTCAATAATACCTCAACACATTCAATAACTTTCGAAGACCACATTCACATTTACAACTATATATTTTCAGTCACATCATTGGTCAAAAAAGAACACAAATCTTTGAACTATCGTGGTTCTCCAAATATATTTAGATTAAATGGAAAAAACTATCATCACATTGGAAGTATATGTCCTCTTGATGGAGATCCACCAATATTTTCATAGATATATGTATATGCCACTGAAAATGAACCTCACAGTATAGTACAAGATATTAGGTAACTACTTCTATAAGTGGTATTAATTTCATTTACTCTTTTGTTTTAAACATTTTATAAACATTAATTTTATATGCTCCTTCGATGATAGAAACCAAAACACTGTTATTGATTTAAATTTTTTTCAGAAAATAAAACACATGGTTCATCAAAACAATTAATTATAACATCAATTCATAATATAAATTCATGTTATTGAGAGTCATGGAACAATAAATTTAAATTTGTACTTTCTCAGAATATGAGGAAATGATGAAAATACATACAACATACCAACTACTTCTGAGATTGAAATGCTCATTTTCGGTGACATTTATGTCCTTAATCATGAGAGGGGTATCATCATTCAAAGAAAAACAGGTGAGATAAAATGCATAGATGAACTTCACCCATTGTTCCTTTATTTTCAATATCCATTAGTTTTCACGGGAAGAGAGGACGGAAAAGTTTACAACATATTTCATCGTGTGACATCCTTCAAATGAAGGGAAAAAATAATGAATGTAATACTGAGAGAATATTTCTCTTTTCACCTAAAATTTAGTTATGATGATTCATATAGTCTATTTAGTTCTAAGAGTATTTTGAAATAGTTTATTGTATATGAATATATTATAATTGAGTCACAGAGACTATCTTTTCTCCACATTAATCAAAAGCTCTTCAGCGAAGAACTATACAGTGGGTTTCCAGATGCATTCCTTAGAGGTGACCGAGATGGGTCTTCATGTGGGAAGCATATCATTTTACCTTCAACTTTTACAGGTGGTCCAAGGTATATGATTCAAAATTACCCAGTTACTATGTTGATTTGTAATTGGTCAGGGTATCTATATATTTTTAACATTTAAATGTAGTCCAATGTGGCCTAAAGTTTCAAGATTGTTTAAAGTAAAAAATCTTCGACCATCGGACTGTCCTCATATACTATCATGAATTATAAATATTAAGGTTCAAAAAGCCTCGAATTTTTTAAAAGTAAGTTATTTCTTTGAAAAGTCTCAAGAAATTAAGAAAAATCAATGCTAATATAATCTAGGTTTTCAATGACTTTTTTTACCATCACATGTTACCTGTTTTTCGTTTTTCATACTATCTCAAATGTAGTTGTTCATATTTTGGGGTTTCAGAAAATAGTATTGTCTCATGTGAACATTCTATTATTTATTTATCATGAAGAGAACATTTTATATCCAACAGACATTAATAGAATTTGTTCCATTGAAATTCCAAATAAAGGTAACTTCCAAAAACATCATGAAGCTGTTGCAAATTTTATGATCTATGGCACTTTTGGTTATGCCAATCATCTGTCACCTTGTATAAATAATGGAAGATGCCCGAAGATTTATCCAAAAAAATTATAATACATCAACAGATTATAATGGTTATGTTGTATATCAGAGATGAAATTCTGGAAGTCTTATTATCAGAAATGGCACATCATTGGATAATAAATTTGATGTTCCCTGAAATCTAGTTTTGAAGTTATAGAATAAATACCATCTAAATATAAAAATTTTTAATCAAGCATTATTTTATGAAATACCAATTTAAATATACAAGCAAGGGTCGTGATCATGTAATTGTGACACTATATGATAGCAACAACAAACATCTGTCTAAAAATAGTTTTGGGAATATTAAAATGTACTTAGACTATCAGTACATCACACCTTATGAATATTATTTGAGGTTATTATCTTATGATATCCATTATTGATATCCCCCAGCTGATTGGTTTCATTTTAATTTTCCATTACAAAAAAAGAATGTCATATGTAGAGAGTGAAAATATTTAATACATCTTAAATAAGACAAGCATTTCTGATACCATATTCACATCTTGGTTTGAAGAAAATGTGTTGTACCCAGGGGGCACAAGTCTAACATATGTAGAATTCACAACAATATTTGTCTTCCACTATCATAAAAAAATGGTTTCCATGAAAAATGGGATTCATTATTGTAAGATTGTACTACGTGCTTCCTACATATAGAGAATTATATTATTTGCAGATTCTATTTACAAAGGAAGGAGGAGGGAATTCATATGATTCTATTAGAATAGTGAACAACATTACTCTGAGTCTATTCGGATGAGCCCGTAAAGGGAGCTTCGATGCTAGGGTTTTCACCCTGTTACCTCTTTCTCCTCTACACAAATTAGCAGCTCCTCTCCTCAGCACTCCTACTCAACAGATTGTGGTGTGTAGCTTGTGGCTTCGAGGGATCGTCCATCTCTATGATTCTATTGCTGACCTACATCCTCTGTGACATAGTGATGATTCGATACTTGAGTTCCATCCTCCATGGGTTTTAGCCATGGATTTTACACTGATGTGGGTACGTTGAGGGATTGGATGCGGGTTTTTGTGGTTCAAAGTTGGTGATGGGATAGTTGTGTTAGGTTTCTTCTTCTGGAATGTGTTGAATGTCAAGGTGATGGTTTTCATTTTTTGATTTTCTAATTTTCATTTTGGTTTGGGTTGTGGTCTACTGTGAGTTTTGATTTTTCTGTGATTCATTTTGATGGATTGAATTCGGTGAAGGAGCATCATTTTTGGAGAATTTCTATAATTTGGGTGCAATTTGACATTGTTTTTGAAGATTGTGGATGCAGTTTAGTTTTATATTTGTGATTCAGTGGTTTTACTATAAGGTTGGGTTTTATTGTTGCTTGTTTTCACATGGGCTCGGTGGTCTATGGTTCAATGGATTTTGCAATCAGATCTACATGAGGCTGCTCCAAATGAGGTTTAGACCTAAGATTTTCCATTGTAATACTTCATTCTAGAATTTTATGTTTTAGAGGGTATGGCTATGGCCATCGGTACCAGGCCCATGCAATTGTGCACGGGACAGCTAGCCGATCAGCGGTGGAAGGTGGAAGCTAAATTTCAAGTTTATGATGATGGGAGGGGCTTTTATCATGTAATGTGGGTTGTTTGTTCTTATAATTTTGGACTATTGGTGACCTTTTGACTTTCTTATGTCTTTAATTTCATCATGGTTTCTCCCCTTTACCATTAAAAGGAAATCTATCTTAATATAAATAAAAAATTTCAGTAAACAACTTTACTCACCATACATTCAAAAAAACCAGTTCAGCTTTGGGATTGTTAACTGACCTCAATGAGTATATTCAAGCACTAAAATATGTCTCAACATGGAAAATGGTACACTCTATGTGAATTCTATTCATAATAATTTTATTATCAAATTGAATTTCTAGACCTGGAATTAATTGGCATGAAACCTATAACATTTTCACTAAATATATTCTATATTCCCAATAATAACGGCTACAAATTCATGGTAAAAAATTTAATGTCTCTATCGACTTAAAATTTAGATCATTTTAGCTTCCAACATTACATACTTTTACAACCAATTTCTTATGTTATTAACATTATTTTTTCCATAATACCTTCTACTCATAAAAATAAATTATTGCACGTTGTGCAATGTAAATATCTTTCTTACAAATATTGATCCATTGTTTTGGAAAAATGATATATTGGTATTTTTTTCTACTATTTATAAATAATAATATATTTCATTACATGGTCCCAACCTTCAGTAATAAATATTCGTAACTGGGTTATATCAGTATAGATCTATATGTAAGTTATTTTTATTTCTTTATTAATAAACAGAACTGGATATCAATATATATCTATGTTTGTATATTTATTTATAATATTGTTCCACACTCATGTATATTTTATAGAACATTGGACAAAAATGTTTTCTTTGATTAAAATAGATAAAATTATCCACAATAATGGAAAATCTCTTCAATGGTATCCTCGAATGGTAGTTCCACGTTATTCAATTGATGCTCAACCAAATCAGTTTATTCCATAAGAGCATAATTAAAGTATGTAAAACCTTCATAACAAGTACATATCATTACATAGTATTCTTACTTTTGATCAAAACCAATTTATAGAAAAAATTGTTTATCTGTTTTGTTCTGCTTCTAAGGTTTTTTTCATGCACATGTTTGAAGGAACTGATAAGACATTCCTATGGAGAGTCTTAGTATGTCTACTATGGTTAGACGATAAAATTGTTCTTGAAGTTGCTTCTAATACAATAGCATCATTACTCCTACCACATGGGAGGATAGAATATTCTAAATTTGAAATTATAATATCTATAAATAACTAGTTGGTCTAAAATATTCAACAGGGGATTGAGGTTATAGAACTATAGTAGTGAACCAAATTGATTATCTGGGATGAGGCTCCAATGATTTATAAAAACTATTTCGAATCTCTTGATCAAAAATTGAGATATATACTATTACTAAAGAATGAAAATTCATCAAATTTATGATTTGGAAGTATATATGTTTTTCTTGGTGGATATTGTAGATAAATACTTCATGTAATCCCTAGTGGAGATAGAAGTGATATTGTATTTTCAAGTATACCGTCATCATATCTATTGAAACATTTTGAGGTTTTAACATTCACACAAAACATGATGTTATAATAATCTGATACCAATGATGGTTCAAATGAAGTTTGAAAGTTCGCTAAGTGTATTTTGGATGTTGATGAAGGATGCATTGGTGATACCAATGATGGTGACACATGCATTCAAATACCATCAACATATCTTCTAACAACAAATCAATCCCCATTAATAAAATCTATTGACTTTTACTACCTAAATTTCAATGATAACCTTGGAGATGTATCATATTTCAAAGGCAGTTCTATATTATCACTAACCCGTGATGTTGTTAAATAATTCAATGAGTACATGTAAACTCTTAGTACTTTATAAGGCAAGATTACTCTAGTTCTGATTCCTTTTTCAGTGCCAGTTTTGATATAGATCGGTCTGAGAACATATATACAAGTGAACTATAAATAGTATTAATGTTTCTAGGATTATTGAACATAAAATTACTTTAATGATCAGATTACCCATTATGTTTCTTATAAATTTAGACTAATCAATGGGGTTATGCTATGATAATCGTCTGATTGTTACACACTTGGTTGACATTTTCATTAAAGCAGAAATTTTTGGTGTCTATCATTCCAGTTATCTATATTTCATTCCAAGAATTAATATGACACATAATGATGATATATTTACTTTCAAATTACAAATAAGAAAATATTGTTTGACTATTTATTATGCAATGACTATTAAATAGAGTCCAAGCTAATCTCTATCTTTTGTGTGTTTATATCTTTGTAAGCCTATGTTCTGTCATGGAAAACATTATGTTTACATAACTATAATCATGTCACCAAGGGGTTTGAAAATTGATATTTATGACATAGATAACCCATCCTATAAATATAGACAAAACATTTTCTGTAGATAAATTTTTGATAACCCGTCTTAGTTATATTTTGATTTCATATATATACATTTCAATGTTATTATCAATTGAAAGGATATAGAAACACATGAATTCCATTACTACTTCTTGTGTTATGTTTTTACACTAATTAAAAACATAAAGAACTGAAAAAAATCACTAAGTATTACTTATTTGAAGGATATTACTGTTGATAATGATGAAACATTTAGGATACAATTCTGTGTATTGAATCTGTGGGGAAACTCATCTCCCAACATCAACATTAATGTTATTGATCTCATTATCAATGATTCCCAAGTGATTTTTTCCAATCAAGAAGTTATATGTTTTGTACTATTTCTATAACACTAATACTATGTATTTTTATTGGAATACAATTTTTTATATAGATGATATATGATATCTATTTTTTGTAAGGTTTATAATGAAAAATAACTACTCCAAGAGACAAAAATTCAGTGTAAAATTACTAACCACTAGCTAATCTCCAAGTAAAAACCACTCATGCATGAAGGCTTTTGCTAAATTATACAAAACATACAAATTTCTCCTAATCAAAAGAACTTATTTGGGAAAATACATTCTTGATGACTATTTTTCATAACAACAACATGTGTTCGACCGTACGATGTTCAACTACCATTGTTCACTTTTTATATCAATTATTTTGCAGAAATCATAATCAAAAGTGTTCTTCAAAAAATTTTAAAACGTAAATCTTAGTACCAATACCTTTTCTGGAATGCTATAACTTTCATACCAATCTTAACATCATTTTTTTAATTAATATTTTCTGCACATATAGAGCTACCATCATATACTTTTGAGTTTGATAATTTTTTGTAAAATTCATACATTATTAATAGTGATACTGCATTCATAAACAACTAATGTTTTAAAATACTTTTAACTGTTATAGAAATGATTGGACATATATGTCAGTCATATCCAATACAGTCTATCAGTACTTACATCCAGAATATCCAAATTATTTTATAGGATGATAGGTTAGCAACCATTCCTTCTAACTAAAATTGAATAAAATATTTTAATTTCCAACAAAACATATATGTTTTATTTCAGAGGCTTGAGATTATATTGTAGCTTAAGTGAGGTTTTCCAACACAATGTCAGTGTAATTGGAAAATAACAACAACTCCACTTTGGTTTTGATCATTCAACTCATCAGGGAAAAGTGATTGACATGTATAAAATCTAGCTAAAGATTATATCTTCTATCTTACTACATACTATAGTGTTTAAATATTAGTCACTTAAAAATATGATGCTACTATTCAACATGTTTCTACATCTATTATAGTCACAAGTTAAATTAATTTTTTGAAAATACTACTCAACTTGGATATACCAGAATTCCATAACTTCATAAGTTGGTGTCATGTTAACTGATATTATTTTTCTGCCTCTTATGTTTACAAATACCAACATCATGAATGAAATATCCATAAATTATTGTTTTTAATACTACATATTATGTGTTTATTTGGCCTCGGTTCATCGGTCAATCATAGTTTCAATTTCCATCATCAACACATTCTGATAGTTTGATTACACCTTTAGATTATTGGAATAAAAAAATTACAATTTCAAAAAGTGTCTAGAGGTATGTACAATATATTGAATTTTTTATTTGAATATGTTGCCTATACAACTATACATATAAGTCCAACTATATTTTATATATTAATATAACTATATGTTTTATATCTGACAAGGTGTTTGATTGATACTACAATACTAATACTTCAAATAACCTATAACTGGTATTTTTAATCATTCAAATCTTGCATGATGAAAGTAAAAACTGTAAATAGCAGCATTTGGTTCCAGAATTGAAAAAAAAAATCACCAAAACTTCACTACTCCTAGGATGTCATGTAATTTGTTCCTTTATTTCTAAAAATTAAAATAGTATTAGCTTAGTATCTGACTTTTATACTATTGAAATAATTCCATGACTTCTAACAACTATGAAAAAATATGATTAGTTTTCAACTGTTGGTGGCAGATGACATAGACTCATTATCGTTCATTTTCTCTGCCAAGAAGGTCATGCAGATTATAAAAAAACAGTTTCTTAGTTTATAGATACTCTGATACACGTAAAGTTCTCCACCTGTGTTTTTTTCATGTATATGTTGCTCTTCTAAACTCACACTTTTGTTCAATTAAAAAATAGGACCAGGATGAGTTTGGTTTTCCCCGAGAGTAAAACATTTTCAAATCAAAGAGAGTTATATTTCCACAAGATGTCACACATTACATCATTTAGAATGGATTCCATTCTTCAAAATAGAACATGTAAAATGTTTTCTTCATCAGTGATAATGAATATTAGATCAGCACCTTTCATCAATGATTTGTATATATCCATGTAAATAGACTCATATTTCCCAAAAAATCATTTATAACCATATAAATTTCATATATCTACATTCTCTTTAACCTTATTATACAGGATCATCATTGCAGTGAATCTTGTAAAGTACCCACTACCATTGACCATTACCAAGTACTAATCTTTTTTTTCCATTTTTATTATTTAAACAATATACACACATAATTGTAATATTCATTTCACCCATCTATTATAAGAACATCACCACGATGGATCTTCAGGAGTGAGCTGGAACACTGATGTTGGATTCATTACAACAAGTAAAACTATTTCTTCAACTCAGATATATGTTCTCCATATTAATTGTCTATTTCTTTCATTTTATACTTATCATAGAAAATACTGGTTTTGTTCATGTCATTTACTTTTATAGTTGATTATAAAACAATTTCATTTGTTCTTCTAAATAGGAATCATTTAAATATTACATTATTACTTTAATGTATATACTTTTTGGTATTTATTGTTACTTATTAATTACAGTGAGTTCTTAATGTAGAAAAATCCTTTTACTATCTTCAATGCGGATAATGTGATCGAACACAATTTTTCACTATCTCCAGACTCCACCCCATCATCAACTCATGTCAGTGATAATCATCTTTATATAACAGATAACATAAATAAAAAAACTAAAAATCATGATTGAAAGTTTCCATGCATTTTCAAGGTATTAGAAACACGTTTTCAAGTCTGTAAGTTTCAAAATGACTGTTGGAAATTTTAATTCTACTTTTATCTCCACTGATATTATAGTGTACTAATAAACTGTAATAAAATTATTAACATAGGACTAATTTCTCTGGTGGGTAAACGGAATATAGTAAAATAGACTTCCCCTTTTTTGATTTGTCATGTTTTTTTAGTAAAACATATTTCCCATTTTTTGTTTTTTCATGTTTGTTTCCTGATATAGAGGTGGACTATAATTATAATTCAACATTCAGGTTTGGGGATCCACTTCAGTAACAATTCATAAATCTACTACGCTTTTATTAACATGACATTAAAAAATATTTAATGCCCTATCCACACAAAACTAACAGAAATGTGTAGTTTCTGTTACATTTCCCACAATTTTTTCCAATGAAATTATTGAGTGTGTACCTATTGCTATGTTTTTCTAGTCTAAAAACAATGTCTCATTTATTTATATTCATTGTTCTAATTTTCAAGTTTCATATTTCATTATTTTTTTTGTTATTTGAATAGTATGTTATATTACTACTATTGTGTTTATGTATCGGAAACTACATGTACATTAATATTCTCTGTTAGTAGTTTCTCATTTTAACATATCTTTAATTTGATTAAAATATTATGTATTCAATACATTATTAAACTTTGAAAATAAAATTTCATTTATAGCATCATTCATATGCACGAGCGAGGTACTAGTTAGTATATATATGTGAAAAAGATACCTTATTCGGTTTTTTATTATGTCTTTAGTTCTTGAAATTTTATTCATTGATACTAGAAATTATCATGTGATTCAGAGTGATAAAAATTGATTTAAAAAGTGGTTAAATTATTTAATAGGAATGTTATATATTGAAATAAATATATTTTTTAGGAATTGAAGTAATTAAATATATATTTTTTAACTAACCAATCTTATATTGAAAAAGTGTCATAAAGTTTGACACTTACAAGTATCCTAAGTTGGATGAGATATGTTTGACTTTTATGGATCCTAGAAAAATGATACGTTGTGAATTGTATGTTTTGCCTCAATGGTCCTGAATATATAAGATTCCATGGAAATAGTATGGCATTAAGTGGCCTATATTCAGGATATTATTATATCATGATTTTCCCATGGTGAGCCTATGGAAATGTGTAATTATCTATATGATATATTCCATGGATTCATATATACCATCAATGGATAATGCTTGTTTGGTATACTCAAATGATTTGGATTGTACCTACTACTTGATGCATGATAAAGATGATAATTATTAAGTTATGTTAGATTTATACCATTTAAATATATCTGCATATTGACTTTGTGAGATGGTATGGGTTGTAGGGATTTCATAAAAGTATTATATTCTCACTTATTATGCATACAAACCTCATTTTTATACAAATCATGTGCATTAAATTTCATCTAAATGCAGGAGACCTCTGTATCTAGAATTTGGTGTTTGGAGACACATTATATCAATGCTCATGAGATTTTTGTGTCATATGGAGCGAGTTTTCTAAATTTTATATTATTGTTTATTTTATTTGTATTATTTACATTCTTGTATTAAGATATATTATTGATTCATGATTTTTTGTATTCCATTTTTCATGATATTGATATATTATATAATTTTTACTGAGTTTATGTTAATGTTTCCCATTATTTATTAATATTGAGATGTATATTTTTAGTATATTTTATGTGATAGGATATTATTGGGTAAATCATTGTCGAAGTGATATTCATGGACCCTCATTAAATGTTTCAAACCTTATATGATTAGAGATAGAACCTAAGGCTATAAAATATATTTCCTTAGTGGTGTAATTATATGGAATAGGATAACAAAAAATGGTATCAATGTTTTTTTTGTGTCATGATATTTGGGATATGGTAGAGTGTAGAATAATGACTCGGTATAGAAAATATGTGTGAGTTCCTAGCCATTATAACCAAAATGTAATTATAATTTACCTTCGGAGTATATGATTGTATTTTCATATATTAATAAAATATCTAAAAATAGAATGCTCATTTAATTGATTTTAAATAGTATTTAAATCCATACATAATTTTTATTACATGAGATCATGGTGTCTGTGTTTCTATGATGCAATGAATTAAGTGGTGTCATGTTATTAGGTGGTTGGAAAAATTATTTTTTGACTATGTGTAAGAAGTGATGTGTGATGTATTTTCATGTTGGGTAATTGTTGAAAATTTAGAATGATTTTGTAAAATCATTAAATAATTATAGAACCAAAGTGGTGAGTTAATGAACATAGAGAAAATAAGGTTGATAAGGATAAATATAATTAGGGGCCTATAGAGGGGGGATATAATCATACTCTCTTTTTTATCCATATAACTACGTGGAAAAAAACACCAATAGTTTACAAAATGTGATCTAGAATTTAGAGGCAAGGCCATCGGAGGAGGTGGTGATGGTCTTTTATATAATCTGTGATTTCTATGAATATAATCCTCATAACATCATATGTGAAGATAGAACATGGGTATTTGAGGAATTGACAGTGGAAATGGATCATATCTTGAAGTTGATCAATGTTTTGGAAAGGAATAAGGTGAAGCTAGCTATTTTTATGCTCAGGAGATTATCATAGCACTATTAGGATATCTTTTCTTAAGTAATAGGATAAAAAATTTATCATGGGAATATTTTCCAGTGCTCTTTATTCAGTAGTTTTATCATCAAACACAGAGGATGAATAAGGGTAACAATTCATAGAGGTTAAGAAGTGATGAAGGTTCTTCCCAGACTATGCCTCTAGTTTTATAGAATTTATTTATTTTTCTTTTACCTTGGGATGAGATGATATTTTTACATCTATCTGTTTTAGTATGGTTTGATATTAGTGATTTGTTCTATGGTTTAGATCCTTTATATTCCTATCTTTTTGGAGTTGGTAAAAAATCATATGGATGATAAATATCTCCAGGAAGATAAGTGTACATCAATTAGAATTTTTTAATCGACAATTTGTAAGATGATAAAGGGAGATGAATATCATGGTGATGGAGACTGTTTTGGTGGTGAATACCTTCTATTCTTTTTTATTTCATAATAATGGAATGTTTGAGTGATTTCTGTGAGTCTAAAGAGGCCACACCCATTTTATTTTCACTTATGATCTAATAGAGTATCATTCATACTGCAAGTCGGTAAATTTATATAGGTTTCGTCGATGGAGTTATCTTAAACCCATAGGTTTTCTATTGGATTTGTTCATAGTAGTTTTTATAAGTGTTAAGGGGATATTTTAAATACATACATGGAATTATGTTTTTAAAAATTTTCTTAATCTATTATAGTAGTGGAGTTGTTTCGAAATATGATTAAGAATTATATAATCTAGATTAAATCTTCAAAGATGAAAATTCATTAAAATAACTACGATTTATGAGTTTTTCTAGTATATTAGACATAAATTATCATAATTGTATTTTGGTGTATGTTTTGAATGATTATATAAACAAGAAGTTACCCTAGATAGTGGGTGGTTTTCGAGTACTCTTTTAAGTGGAACTCTAATAGTTGAACAAGACATGGAATTTAGTAATGTGATCCAAAGAAACTTTCAAGTGATATGTAATATCTTCTGGGATGACACATAATATATTTGAGTGAATAGTAAATAGTGATAGTTGATAGATCCCAAGTCATTCTTGGAGGAATACTAGAATATAGAGGATAAAATTACATATTGGATGTTGATATTTTTCCTTGATTATTATGCACTCCATTAGTGTAAAGTGGAGTCTTTTTATGTCAATATTCCTTATGTAATTCAATATTTGGATTAAATAGAATTGTTCAGAAAAACATTTGGTTTTAATGGTGGAGCCTTATGAAAAACATGGAGCAATGGAATTATTTTCAAAAATTATTTATGAAAACCCACATTATAATTAGTCAATATATTTTTTATGATGGTTTTTCTCCAAAAGTAAAAAATAATTGCACGTAAGCTTAATTTCAAGATTTTTATAAAAATCCCTAACAGATTTTATAAGTGGTTGAAACTTGTGAAAAATATAAAAAGTAATTTCATTTATTAAGAGAAGGTATAAGTAGTGCGTGAACCATTAAAGGATGATAAAATGTAGTGTAAACTCCAATTGTGAGAAAAAATGATATTATTATGAACCATAAAAGTAATTTCATTTATAATGAGAAGGTATAAGTAGTGTGTGAACCATGAAAGGATGATAAAATGTAGTATAAACTCCATTTGTAGGAAAAATGATATTTTTATGAAAAATAAAAGTAATATCATATTCAACCACTAAAAATCATGAATGAAAATGAATTGTGCTTTGTGAAGTGGGTTTATTAGAAAGGATAAAATGCAATCTTATGAAAAGTGAGTTTTCAATGAACCATTACATATAAATTGACCCCTTAAAACCTTATTTATTATAATATGATAAATGAATGTAAGATTAGATTAGATTAATCTCTTTAATTATAGTAAAATGGAGTTATTTTTTTATTTATAAAAACTAGAATCCCTCATGAAGGTTAGATCCTTGAAGGAATCTAATGGTGTGAAAAAACAAAAGGATTTGCATGAAGGATATCACAATGAAATAATTCCATGAAAGTATGAACCCTGAATAAGTTACATAAAATTTATGTCAGTAAGTAATTTCATAAAATAAGAAACTGGAAGTAAAATATTTCATTGTAATAAATTTATATTCAGATGGCATAGTGTACCATGAACAACATGCATATTGAAAAATACACCACATATAACTTATGTGGTGAATGGTATACAATAAAAAAATACATTGAAACCATCATTTATGTGATAACCGTATCATAATTTCATCTAGAGTTCTATATTGATACAAGTAAAGAGAGTGCGGATGGATATATTGGTTTTTTCCCATTCAAAGGAAGAAAAAAAAATATAGTGATAGAGGATTATATTGACATATCTATTTTAATTCAATGAGATAAGGCATTAAGAAATAATAAGAAGTTTCATTAATATAAGTGTATATACAAGAGGAAATAGTAAAAAAACTAATTCAAATCATGAATTATCTTTATTTGGAAATGAAATATGATTTCTTTTATAGAGACTCAAATCTCACAGCCTGGTGTTCATCCCATCTAGTATTGAATTTAGAGAGTAGTGAATGTGAATCATAAATGAGAATCTATCTAGAGATGAGGATGTAGGGTATAACATATTACAATTCTTATCTATAAGATATATTTGTGTCTATAAACTACTAAAGATAACTATATGTCTATAAACATACTCCCTTTAATGAAAAAGTGAGGAAAGGGAAAATGAAAATAGTGACCTTAGGATTTCCAGTATGTCTTTTTTAAACATTTTTAATAACTACAATGAATAGTGTTACCCCTTAGTATTTCGACATGCCATCAATTTATGGTCTTTGGGTTATCCCTTCATGGTGAACCTAGTAAAATCCATCTGTATTATGCATGTTTTATATTTCTATATTTTTATTTATTATTTTATGATATTGGAAGTGTGAGAGGATGAGAGATTAATCATGTTTCTTCTAATAATGGTTCATGATATGTTTGACCTACAATACCATAATAAGAGACATGTTTTAATCACTATGCACCATGATTCAGCCCTCCCCTCCCCCCACAAATAGGGTGATTCATATAAACCTAATTCCAATAAGTGGTATCGGATCTGAATGTTTTTAACTTGAAGTTCAATCTCTAATACTATTTTTGTTATGTTTATTTCATGGAATAATTTATGATGTCACTATTCATTATAGGAACTAACAATGGTGGTTAGAAAAAGGATATTATTATGTTCTTACATGATTGTGTAAAGGATCTTATAGAGTATATTTTTTGATATTCTAACTTGATTATGCACAATAAATGAATTGGAGGTGAAAGGATAGATATGATCTTAAAAAATCTATATCCAATGAATTATACAATAAAAACATTCATTATGTTACTACATTTAGAATGTGGAAAATATTAAATGTAATTTATTAGAAAATAGTTTATGTGAAAGATATTGAAGTTTCATCCTCAAAATCGGATGAATATTTCTTTTTTAAAATTATAAAATAGAAAATAAGAAATAAAAAATAAGACTCCTGAGGAGATAGAATCATTGAAAAATATGATTGTTTCTAAACATATAATTAAATATTTTTTAAAATATTTTATGAAAAAATATTACAAATTTAAAAATATACATACACCCATATAAATTTATTGAAGTTTAGATTCCAAGGATGACATGGGAATAACATCTATCCACTAGTTCATAGAATTTTCATGAAATGATCAAGAAAAATCCAATCCATTTATGGGAAGGTGGATCAACTGGAAAACAACTGGAAATCATTTATAAATTAGACTATTCATTTATTGGCATATTTTACATGTATAATAAAATATTTAAGATAATAGAGGTGTCCTTGAATGTAGACATAATGAACATCGGTCAAAAGATAATGGGATAGAGATAATTATTTCAAGAACATGCATAAGAAGTGGGTAAAAAAATGTTTGGATACATAGATATAAATTTATAGTATCCATATAAAAAAATTCAATAGTTAAAAAAATATTATAGAAACTAGCTGAGTGCCTATCAATATGGAAATACTTTTTAAATATAAATATGAAAACATCAAGAAGCTTCATTTAAAGACCATATCCTTAAAGGGAAAAGTGTTAGTTGACATTTTATCATATGTATTCATAATAAGTGGAGTATAAAAAACTCTATATTTAAAAAGAGTGAATGAAATTAATTTTTATTCCATATTTTTTAGATAATACTCTTCGTAGAAGTTTGTTATATGGTGATACTTTTGTGGAAGAAGTGGGCACACCATGAGTGTATGTTTAGATGACTAAGGCCCCAAAGGAGGAAAAAAAATTCCTCACTATCTAAAGTGAGGAATGCCTATAAAAGGAATGTTTTTAATAAAATATGATTTATTTTTACTGGACATGGAAATATGGTAAGATATAATATTACAAAAGAATATAAAGGTATCATAAGAAAATAATTAAAACCTATGATAGAAAGGAAGAGAACTTGAGCTAAAATATATTCTGTTATGTTAGAAAAATTATTGATTATTTTGGAGGAAAATTGAGGCTAAAAAAGTTTTCACTGAGAACCAATGATGATCCACTCAAATTAATCATATTGAAGTGAATGGAAGAGAATGTAGAGTAAAAATAAGGGACTTTATCCAGTTGTGATAAATAATTATGTGTAGTTAAAGAAATATTCACCTAGGAAGAATATGTCTGAGCTATCTCTAATGAATATTAAATAATATAGACTTGAAGAATTACTTTGTGGTTTAAAAACCCAGATCACTAGGAAAGAAGTAAATTAAGGTGAAAGAGACCTCATATGGAAGAAAAAACATGTTGAAGGAAACAATAAAATTTCATCAATGGTGGGATCATGAAAAGGTGGTATTACTCTCACAATAGAGTTAAATATAAATTAAATAAAGAAGAATCTCACAGAAATCATATGGATTGATTTGTGTACATGTTTGGAGGAATGTTGGAAACAAAAGGCTGGTTTATAATAACCAACCACACTCCTCTACATGAGGATGCTGAAGGTAACCCTCTCCCCATGTTTTTAAATTTTTTGAACAATTGTTTGATGTGGTGTGAAATTAAATGGGAGAATGGATTCACAGTGTGTGTGTGTGTAGGATTAAAATGAGTGTATGTTCTAAAAGTAGATACAGGTATTTCAATGAGATTAAAATAGGTAAATGCAACAAGTGAAGTTAGAATTATTACAGTTTTTAATTCTTATCAAATGTAAGATTTATACCTTTAATGGATATGTCACAAGCTTTTTACAAGATTTATGTTTCCATATTTTTAGTATAACTTGTTTGGATCTTTATTTGGTCATGTTTGGGTGAAAATTAAACTATTTTGGAAGGTGGATAGGATTTTCTTGGTTTGTGCATGGTTTGTGCATTGTTTGTGCAGGGTTAAACCAAGTGTATAAGGGGGTCTCATGGTTTGCTATTGGTTTGCACATGGTTAGAAAAGTGTGAAAGGGGTCAATTTTTTGTGTATGGTTAAACTAAGTGTGAATCCAAAGTTTGACACTATGTTCATGGTTACGTGCATGGCTAGTACTAACTGTGCGACTTAACCTATAAAATTGTGCATGCGAAAATTTATGATATGAATTTTGGTTTTGAAAATATGTGAATCCTATTATTAACCCCAAATCGAACCTATCTCCTCCAAAATAAAATTATATCATTTTTTGTGGCTTTTGGAAACATTACAAGTCCCTATGACCTATGTTCTTGGCCACTCGAAGCCTGGTTGGAAAATATGCACCTCCATGGGTATGTGGTTTCTTCCCGATTGATTTCTCGTCTCTTGCTCATTCTTCTCCCATTCTTTTGGTGGGTTGTTATCCTCTATTTTGTTAGATCTAGATCAAGATATATTGAATCTTAATATAGGATTGATGGACATAGATACAGATTTAATAGATCTTGTTTCATTTAATCTTGGATTTGGCATACCAATCTAGTCTGTGTTCATTATCACCTTCCTGATTGATTGGCTACAAATTGGGTATTTTCATAGGGTAATCGCTCTTCAAAAAATTGAGGTAGGTGTTGTATAATTAAAATATCAAAGTATTGATTTAAATTATTGGTATGTAATTTTAGAATTCCTTTTAGATGTTTAGAAATTGAGTTCATGATTGGATTATATAATTATGGGAATTAATTAATTAAGAAATTGTGATTTGGGGGTAATTAAATGTTGAGTTAATTATCAGACTATTGAATTGGTATTTCATGATTATTAATGGTTGTGTTTATTATTATAATATTAAACTATGATTTGAATAATTAATTGTAGAATTAATTTTGAGATATTAAAATTATTAATTTCTATAATTAATTGTTGAGTTGGTTATAGGGATATTGAAGGGTTTGAATTGAGATAATTAACTCTCAAATTAATTATAGAATTATTGAATTGATTGAATTAAGATAATTAATTATGGAGATATTGAATTGTATGAATTGAGATAATTAATTATTGAATTAATTATAGAGATATTTAATTGAATTATATAGATAATTATCTGATGAATTAATTAAAGACATATTGAATTGTTTGAATTGAGATAATTAAATGTTGAATTTATTATATAGATATTTTATTAATTGAATTTAGATAATTCATTTTTCAATTAATTATAGAGTTACTAAATTATTTGATTGACATAATTAACAGTTGAATAATTTATAGAGATATTAAATTATTTGAATTGAGAAAATTAATTATTTAATAAATTTTGCTGATGCTAAATTGTTTGATTGAGATAATTAGTTATTAAATTAATAATTTTTGTAGTGGGATTTTTGTGATTAATTAATTATTTAATTAAATAATAAATTATTTTTTGAATTAATTGATAGGGTTGAGATGATTAATAAATTCTCTATTTAATTAATGGGATTGAGTTGATTAATTAATTGTTGAGTTAACTAATGTGATTTAGTTGATAAATAAATTATTGAGTCAATTATGGGAATTGAGATGATTATGAATTTTTGTGTTAGTTAATGGGATTGTGATGAAAAATTAATTATTTAGATAGTGGGATTGAAGAGATTAATTAATTATTGAATTAATTAATGGAGTTGACGGGAATAATTATTTGGTGAATTAATTGAAAGTATAAAATGTGATTAATTAATTTTGGAATAAATTAATGAAATTGATGTGAAAAAATAATTGGCAATTTAATTTAAGGGAATGAATGTGATAAATTAATTGTGGAATTAATTAATTTAATTTATTTTTATTAATTAATTTTTTAATTAATTAATGAATGCAATATTATGATTGTTTAATTATATTAATTTATTTTTGAATTAACTAATGCAAGTTGTTATGATGATTCAAATGAATAAATTGGATTTATTAATTGGGTAATTAATTATTGAAGAGTGTTTCGATTGTTTTATTTTTTTAAATGGACAAATTAATTTTTGAAATAATTGAAGTTGTGTGATTATACAATTCTTGATGTAATTAATTAATTATTGAATTAATTAATGGAACCATTGTGGCCAATTTATTTCTAAATTAATTTAATGGTCTGACAATGTCAATTAATTATTTAATTAATTAATGGGATTGATGTGATAAACTAACTATATAATTAATATTGAAATTGTTATTATTAAATTATTGTTGAATTAATTATTGTGATATTGTGATAATTAAAATTGGATAATTAATTATTGAATTATTTATTGAGATATTGTGATTTTTTAATTGAGAAAAAAAATTCTTGAATTAATTATTATAATATTTAAATTTTTATGTGATAAAATAATTTTTTAATTAATTAATGGGATGTATGTGATTAATTAATTATTTTAATAATTAATGGGATGACGTGGATATGCACTTGTTGAGTTGTATAATTAATTGATGGATTAATTAATGTAATATTGGGATGTGAGATGTGATAAGGGGGTTAATATAGATTAATCTTGATTGATGTGATATATGTGTCATCATGATACATGTGATTATTGTGATATATGTTTATTGGACATGGTTTGTTGTGTCAATACCCATAGTGATAAATTGATATTTGTGTGTGGGACAAAGCCTTCTACGTCAAAATCACATAGTGATAAATTAGTAATCCATTGTGGGAGAAGACCTTCCACATCAAAATCCCATACTGATAAATTGATTATGAGTATGAGACGTGGTCTGTTTTGTAAAAATATTATATTGATAAATTTCTTAATGAGTCTGGGACACCGTATGCTACATCAAAAACACATTGGGTCCTAAGCATGGAAACATAGACTCAAAAGATTAGAATTAGTGTATGGCTCCAATTAACCATATTAAGAGTATAAATGAAACAGATAAGGAAAGACAATTTTTTATAATGAATTATAAATTGATTGTGTGATATGGTTCAGACTACAGCAATTTTCAAAGGAGGTATGGGGATATATGTGTCCTCCGAAACCTAGGGAATATATGTGGTTAAATAAATTACATTTGAATAAATGTAAAATATTTACTTTATTGATTATATTTATTATTTATACAACTACATACATTATTTTTAGTGGATATTGTTTTATACGCCATTGGTGGTGGCCTACTGAGTTGTACTCACACCCTATTCGGGTTTCTTGATCAGTACCTGAATATACATCATGTTTTCCGGATATGGTAAAGGAAAATTTCGTGTATTATTTTTCTAATTTGGGATGTATCATGACGATGGAACTAAACTTGGTGTCGGGACCCAATTTGAGTATTTTTTTAGTTTCATTATTTATTTTCAGCTCTTTACATTAACACATTGAATTTACTTTAGCATGGTATATCTACTATTTCGTTTGGATATTGTGTTTGCAGTTTTTGGTTATCTTGTGATGCTAGTATTTTTATACTTCTTCTTATATGTTATTCTATTATTTTCCTTATTTTACATTGGTGTATTACTTAGATAAAGGGGGTACAATTTCTCCATTACTGATATTAGACCCTCACTGCTAGTCAGCAGCCTCTGGTATAAAGGGAGGTGAGCTTTAGGTCGTGTGACCGATTGGTTCGGTGCACCAGCGGAAGGAACCCAGGCCATGATGTTACAACAAGCATGAAGAAAATTGAAAATTGTATCAAATCCATAATCTGTCTTAACTAGTGGCATATATCAAACTCTTTTTATTTCTAAGTTGTATGTATAGTTTCATTTTTTGATGGAAATTTTCAAAGGATGGAGAGATTGATCTAAAGATAAAGTGGTGTCAATATATGGTCTGATGTTTCCAAAAGATTCAAACCATGTTTAGTGATCAATATATGATATTATTATATATCTAAAGTGGTATCAAACCACTAAAATGAGGATAACATTACTCAAAGAAATAAGATATTTTTCATAAAATATTATTTATTTTTTCATATACTAACAAATATTGTATCAAATGATTATTTTTTCAAGATACCAATATATTTTAGGATGAAAGTGTCATAGATAAAAAAATACCCTAATTGATGATTATCTAAGTACTTAATGTCAATACCTAAAGGTATTAAAGAAGAATTGTGTTAGGGATCATAAAGCTCAAGAATCATAGTTGTTATGGATTATGGATGTAAGTGAAAGGCATGAAATTTGTTGATGTTTTTAAATTTTAATGTTGTATTATACCTAGAATCTTTACTCTGTAGGCTGAGGAGATTTTTTATATACTGATTTCTATGTTTTAAATTCGGACAACAAAAATATTTGAGTAAAATACAACTGGTTAGAAGAAGTAGCTTCAATATTGTAAAAATGAAAATTATAACACCTTCAATATAGTTACCAAGAGTTGGTGGTTATTTTAATACATTGGCACAAAATACATGGGAACACATCCTGAATATTTGAATAGTTTAGTAGTTTTGGGTTTTTAGATACATGCATGATTCTCATATTACCTTTGAAAACAAGAAATAAAACATAAAAATTCTAGTGATGACTTTAATATATTTTCTAGTAAACCACAAAAATCATTCATAGATCCCTTATCAGTATAATGGGTAAAGGAAAACATAATATAGGGTGATATTTGATTATTATTATGAGAATGATTACAATATAAGATATTATAGAATAAATGAAGAATGGATAATATGGAATTGATAAATAGTAATAAAATAATATATATAACTAATATCATAAAAGGTGACTAAATCCATGGATAATATTACATCATAAATAATCACATGGATAAAAAACTAGTTTCATTGTGATATAATTCATAACATCGTACATCATAACATTTTTATCAAGGCCTTTTGAAAAGATATGATATATAAATAGGTAAGGAGTATACCAAATACAAAAACTAGTTTATCTTAGGAGACCTAAAGATGAATATAGGGGATGTAAAAAAAGTCATTACTATCACATACTAAGTCAACTACATTCATCATATAAAATAATCAAATAACCATTCAATAAAACATCAATATATACATTCATAGTGAAAAACTAGTATATTAAATGTTAATATTTTACCTAGTTAATAAATAAAAAAATTCTATCATAATAAATCTCGAGTAATATGATAATAGTGTAAGTGGATTATATAAACATTAAATAATAGGATGAATCAAATCATATTTACATTTATGTAAATAATTTAAAATGATCATTGGAGGACTCTTGTGGAGAATACACTTTTAATATTTTAATCACTAACAAAAAAATATAATGAATTAAATTTTTTTGGAAAATACTTTTATTTAAATGAAACATGGAATATAGTAATAAAATATTCATGGGAAGGAATAGTTATGGTATCAGGAAAATGTATATATGTGGTAAACATTAAAATAATGATTTTCTTTACATCTTCTTTAAAAAGTAACTCATTTAGAAAATGACAATAACATTAATTTTTAGACCCCTTAATACAATGTAAAAAAATTGTAACTATGAATTTAATATATCTTTTGAAAATATCAAAAAAAATCAAATCATTTTTAAGAACATATTTACATAGAATAAAAAAATTCCCAACCTAATTGAAAAAGAAAGTCAATTTTACTGTAAAACAGTTTTTTGGTATTTTGAGTGCCAGAGAAGGTAAAAATAGAACTAATAATTGAAAAAATAACCATATTAGAATAAATTATATTGGGTTTAGTTTATAAATATCATATAATTCATCTAAATGAAACATAAATTTAAATAATCTATGATAAGGATTAGATTGTAAAATTAACCCATACCTCTGTTTCGGTTTTTTCAGAAGTGCTTTTAAACTGCTATATGATAAATTAAAATTTATTATAATTATACACCAGAACCAGATACATACTGATAATATCACATATTATTCAATGATAACATTTCACCACATTTTTATTAAGATTTATTTGTAAAAATAGTCATTTCTATTGTTAACAACCTTGTTTTCATGTAATTTTTGGTTCTATAGTTTCAGTCCTTGCATCTTTCTCAGGGTAAAATAATACCCATATTTTTAATATTGATATAAAAATAACATATATTAATTATATATATTTATTTATTTATTTATTTAAAATCATTCTTTAATGGGTGACATAAAAAATTAATCACACTGCTTAATGGATGTGGTGGTCCACAATGACACACAAGTAACATTATCATCTTTTATCGGGTGGAATACTAAGAGGTAATGATATATTATATTTATAGAATGATAATTACGTCATAAATATAATATATTTGTAATATTATTTCATTGTTATCCATCATTATGACCAACTATAAGAGGTGGTGATGAAAAATGAAATATATCATCTTCGTAAGGCGGTAGTTCACACGTACACACAAAGGATGTTTTTGTTTTCAATTATATGGATAACTAAATGAAAAGGGTTATTAAATAAACATAATAAAATTTAATATACTTGTTATAATTTTTTTATTATATCACAATGATTATTATAGGATTGTTAAGTAAAAATAATAACTAAAATGGAAACACTTGGTCAAGAACTATACCTCTTCTTTAGACAACCAACATAGGTTTTTAACTAGATTTTTCTAAGAAGGGTTTTATCATCAAAAAATAAAGTGGGATTTTGGTATCGATTTTAAAAAACCTGTTGGATGGATATTTTTTTATATAAGTGAATATTTAAGTGGATAGAAGATATTATAGGTGGTTTCCTTTAATAAGTGAGGGAGAGGTCACAGTTAGATGTTTTCAAAAGATAAGAAAATATTAATCTCTTACTTATGAAATGTTTATCCAAAATGACACATATTAAAATATGTGAAAATATAGGGTCATAAAATGACAATATAATAGGATTTAGACATGTTTTTTTCCATTATAGACCTTAACACTATATTTTTATCCTTTTTTAACTCTTTTCATGATAACTGACTTTTTTCCAATGTTATTTGTCATGATAACCAAAAATGAAAGTGGACTACATAAAAAAATAAATCATGATTCAAAATATGGATTCCATTTATAAAACATAATTTCTATATATGGTAGAAAATATTTTAAAAACAAACATTCTTAACCTGATAAAAATGGTGTTCCATATAAATGCCTTTTAAGTATAAATATTATTTTATAGAAAAATAATTTATAATAATTGTTTAAACAGAATTAGTCAGATAATTTGAAATAAATTGAGTCTAATTTTTCATTAATGATAAACCAAAACCAAAAAACCATATAAATACTTGATTATGATAGAAGAACTATAGACTGTTTTTATTTGAGAAAAAACATTACTTAGATTTCCAAAAATGCTTATAATATATTTCTATGTTTAATATTATATGATTATATAAATTATATTAATTAATAAATATTTATTTGTTTTACTAAAGAGTTTTCATAAGATTTTATTTTATTTTTATATCATTATAATTTCATAAAACTAATAGTTTTTTAAAATTGGTATTTTCAGTATTCACCTAAAAATAAACTATTTATGAAAAATCTAAAATATTCATCATAAAATAATTTCAACATGATGAATTGAAAAATGAAATTAATTTCTTAAAATTAACTTTATTAAAATTTTATATTTAGATTTTTGAAAAATTATTTATTAAATTTTTATAAATTATATTATAATTTCTTTGGAAATGAACCCTTACTTACTATAATTTAATCTTAATTGTTAAAATAATATGTAATCATTTTCATCCAATAAATCGAATCATAGTTGAGGTAAAAAATATAGATTATCAATAGTGGTAAAAGTGTAAAAGGTTCAATAAACAGTTGTTAGGGAGATAATGTATTTTTTTGGGGTAAATATTGCAAAGAGTTCAAAAGACAATGTTGATTAAGAAGCATTTGAAATAACCGAATGTTTCAATGGTAAACTATTAATTGTTTGACAGAACCAAGAACCGTGAATTTAAATAATTTTATCTAGTAGGATAATAATTGTTTTTTCTTTTCTGAATATCTTGGATGAGACGAATATCACAATGTGCTGGGAAAGATATTTTTCCATCTATTGTTCTTTTTTTATTTTAAAAATAATGGTCATGTTTTAAGGATTAATAGAGCACTAAATATTTTTTAGATGAACCAATACAGAAGGTATTTTTTTCCTAACCATATTCAAATATTGATACCAAAAAAACAACTCTCAATGACTACGAATAAAGAGAACTATCACACAATCATATAAAAAAATAGGTCACCGAGGTATTAAGATCAAGGTATATCAAGATGACAAAACATGAGAACAATATAACTTGAGACCCTAGAACACATAGATTTTGTAACATCACTTAATGAAGAGGTTGTTTCATGGAAAAGAAAAAACTATTCATTGTCATCACCAAGACCCATGCCTACTAAATGAACTATCTCATTTGAAGCTTCTAAAACCACCACTAATCCATCAGAGCAAGAGAACATTGGGAGGCATAAGAAAAGATATGACTACATCCAAAGCTCCACATGTTACCTAGAATAATATGAAATCATTGAATCTGAGTTTACTATTATAAAAAATATTTGGAAAATTATCATTGCTAGAGGATGGATCACCATCACTAAAATGAGTTCCTCCCCGCTAAAGAAACCCATGACAGTCATCTCCAAACCTCACCAAGCACAAAACCAAGTAAACCAAATCAAAAATACCACCAAAAGCAATACAGAACCATAAAAGAGACCATAACCAACACCAAAATAGTAACTGAGACCCATACATGGTAGGTGAAACCATATGATTGATCGCTTCAAAAAATGAGCTCGGTACACTACCATGTAGATTCTTTACTAAAGGAGAACCATCGCCCCATCAGATCATCACTTCCATCCTCTATAATTATGGTTCCACCACATTGTGTCAACTATACAAGAGGGTTTCATTGTAACATGTTCTACATATAATAGAGAGAAAAACCTAACAAACTATAAAATTCACAGTGATAAAATCTATTACAGCCTAACCACACCAAGGAAAATAAATCACAAAACCTAGGAAGTTATAAATGAATATATCACACTGAAAAAATATAAGGACCCCCCCCCCAATAAGACAAATGAACTATGTAAAGAAAGATTATTTGGTAGAAATGTCAACCACACTATAGGTGCACCACATTAATATGGGAAACATGTATCTTGAGAAACCAATAGTGGCACTATAGACTATACATATAACAATTACTAAAATATAATTCTCTACACTCAATTCCCTAACACCACATGATTAGTGAAACATTAAGAAACTTATAATAGATGATCCCTGAAATATTCAACTGATAAAAGAGGGGGTAGTGATAAAACTAAGGTTGAAAAAGGATAAAAAATGGTAATGAACATAAAAAGGAGAATCAATAAATGTACAGTGCAGAAGAAGGGTAAGATGAAAAAGGATAGAAGAGAAATTTTAGTGAGGTAGTTCATAGACCTCCACAACATACCCACCAATCAAGAGAAACCTTATCCCATTAAAGAGATGAGATAAATCTATCTTGAGGCTCCTAACTATGAAATAATTTCATGTCAATGGGGGTATAAATTTCTCTTTATCAACATTTCATAATTTATGTAGTGAACAACATGGTAGTGATAAAAAACAATGAAGGTGTGTATAATTGATAATACTCCACCATTTATTTTAGACTCAAATAGAGAGTGAACATGAATTCAAATATTGAAAGAAATGGTCGAGAAATAAAAATTTAGTGTCTATAATGTGGAACCCTTTTCATTTTATTGGTAAAGGGGGAGTGAGTTAGATACCACAAAAAATATAAATGAAATAAAAGGGGTATAATATTGCAACTAGGAGGTTGTGTATTAATTTTGATAACAATATTTGTTAGATTGGTTAAGAAATCATTTAAATGAAATACACAACATTAAGCTGTAATAAATTTATTCATGTTATTATGGATATGGATCTTTTCCATAATTCAAGTAAGAATTAGAACTCCAAAAAAATTCATTGAAGTTAATGATTAATTGTAAAAACCAAAATTTGTGTATTTTTTGTTCTATCAAAAATAATTGACCATAAGTTTCTTTGGGTGTGTGTTATGAAGGATTAGAGAACCCATAAGTAATTCTAGCTCATGCAAGTCGATAATTTTTTTTAAATAGAATCTCAAAATTTGAACTGGATTTGATATTTGAAAATGAATTCCATAGAAGATTTCAATTGATACATAATATATTTTTGTGAATAATAAACGGTTATTGTTTGAGGAACTCAAATCATACTCATCAGAATATTGGAATACAATAGATAAAATTACATAGAATATGATGATGATGATGATGTGTCCTAAATCTTACACACATATCCAGTGTGATGAGAAACTTTTTTTATAAATAAATATTCTTCATGTATATTTATATATTCATTAACGAGTGTAAATTTTAAAACATTTAGATTCAATGATGAATTTGTTCAAAAAATCTGGAAAAAAGTTATAATGTTTTTGAAGGATTTACACATAACTGAAAAAGAATTATGTGGAATGCTTTTCATTATGATTTTTATTCAAAACCATAAAATATTTATCATTAATATTATTCAAAATTTATGTGCGGTAAACTATAGAGGATATTTCTAAAGGGTGGATTTGTTTTATTGTTAAAAATCAATTCTGGTTTAAAAATTAATGTTGAAGCAGTATGTGAACTATGAAAGGATGATGAAATGTGGATTCAACATTTTTTATAGAAAATAGTGGTAGATTTATGTAAAGAGAGAAATTTATATCATTTTTATCTACAAAAAAGAATGAATGAAAATATTTTCTTTTTTGGAGTGGATTTATGTAAAGGTAAATATTGTTATCTTATTAAAAGAATGTTTTTTAATACATTTCATATAAAAAGACCACTTGAAACTTCATTAAGTAGAAGATAAAAAATAAATGTAAGGTCATAATGAATTAATTTTTTGTTTTGTGTGAAGAAATTTAAATTTTTCATTTAAAGGAACCAGAATCATTTGCGAAGGGAATAAACATGTAGGAATTATGTTAATGGAAGAACCATGAATAAGATGGGTGGAAGGCATTATCATAAAATAATTAAATGACGTGAAGAATCTAGAAGGTGTTGTATGAAATAAACATAATGAAATAATTTCTCCAAAGGAAGAACCATAAATAAGAACTATTTATTAAGTAGAATTGTTAATGGAAATTAAAATATATTTTGGAAGGTAAAATAAACCATGAAGAATTTTTTTCCACTTTATTGTATTCCAAATAGAGAATACACGATGAATATTCAACAATAATAAGTTACAAAAAACTAGGATTTTTGTAAAAAAAATAAAAATATTTGAATCTAGAGATATAGACTGATACTGTAAAATACAAAGTGGATGTATAAATTGATTTATCTCATTCATAAAAATATAAATAATATATCCATAAATAATTCAATTGATATGTCTACTTTTGTTTTAGAAGATAAGGATTGAAGGAAAAAGATGGAGTTCTGTCACTATACCTGGATGAAGAAGCGGACCAGATAAAATATGATATTTCTAGTTTGGAATTATCCATATCTATAAATTAAGTACCGTAGTTATGGAAGGAAAATTTTCAACTCACACATCATTGAGTTAATCTCATAAATAATTAAATGAAAGGATTAGTGAACATGGATCTTAATGGAGCATCCATATAGAGATTAGGATGTAAGGTGTATCAGTAACCTATACTGGTTTAAAAGAGACAATCATCTCTATAAACTATTTACATTACCCTAAATTATATAAAATTATTGTTTCTTTTACTTAATAAGTTATTGGTGGTAATAAGTGGGTGTGATCATAGGATCAATGGTGTGTCTTTACTGAACTATTTGAAAAAATTATAGTGAATAGTGTTATCCTTAGTATGTCAAAACAAAATTATCATTTTCTCATTGTATTATCCATTTATGGTAAACCATGTAAAATCATCATGTCCTATATATGATTTACATTCATTTATTTTAATTTATAATTATATGAGACTACTAGTGTGAGAGGATAAGAGAATGAATGTTTTACTTATAACATTGTAATAATACCTGTGTAGACTAGAGAACCAAAGAAATAGAAATTTTTTAACCAATCTTCACCATGATTCACCCTCACCCCTACCACCCCTAGGGTGATTTAGTTCAAAATGGTTCCAATAGGTTATTATAGAGGTGGAAGTCATGTTTGTACTGTACATAGAAATAATGGAGATAAGTAAGTGTTCTAAAGTATCATGTGAGTATTATATTTTCTCAGAGATCTAGTCATAGATTCTCCGATAGTTAATCTTATAAGAGAGATGTTGTGTAAGGGGATTGGATGGAATAAGGCTAGGGACAGAGTTCTAGTTATGGGAATGTTTTTAGAGTGGATTGGACACTCATGGATCTTGGGGAGGATTCCTATATGTTAAGTGGATATATAATGGTTTCATCTACCCTATAAAGTGTATTTTTGAGAGGTATGATGTTAGTTACCACTAAAAAATTGTTTCTCGTTATTTTTTTTCTTATTCATTGGATTGTTTTATAGGTTTTTTATTCATTTTATTTCTATGGTTTTGTCTATGAATACCCATTTAGGGGAAGGTAAGTTCTTATTATATGAATCATGACATTTATTATGGATATTTTTGGTAATGGGTGTCTCTGGTATTTTTATATCCTGGAGATAAAGGGATTTTAATGGATTATAAGTATGGAATGGAGGTTTTATTTTTGGGTGCATATTGATTGTTAATAGATATGAGTGACTATTTATTTGTTTTCTAATTATCAACATATTTTCCTTGATGAGTGAGATTATCATTATATAAGGGTAGTATAATCTATGGGATAGTTAAGGGGGGTCACATCTTAGGTATCATGGATGTATTTTAGGTCAGATAAGGGTGTTGTTATCAGTCCTTGTTTTCTTAGGATGGTTTATTAGTATTAAAACATGTTTCATAATTATTTTTTATGATCAATGCCCGAGGGAGGTGGATTTCATTATAATTCCCTAAAATTTTATTATAGATTTATTCTTTTAATTTTTTGTTTTATTTATCAAATATAGAATAAGTAAAATTAAAATATTCAAAATTTCTATATATAATTTTTATTTTTTTAATTATTTTAGAAATAAGTATATTGAATTACAATTATAAATTCTAAGGAAAAAATGGTAGTTCTTAAGACTTATGAAATATATAATATAATTTATTAAATTTAAAATATAAATTGATGGTAAGTATAACTTTATCAAATTAAAGTGAAATAATATTACCATGGTAAATGAATTTAAATAAATTATTATAGTAGTATTATCATTATATATAAATATATGTATTTATATAACATGATAGAAAATTAATTTATGAATGAATTTACATAAATAATATAATAACAAATACTTTATGAAGGATAATATTTAAATGTAAAAGAAATATATTCACTCATGAAAATAAAATCTAATAGTGATACAAGAAATATTATTTTTAAATAAACATAATTTAAAAAATTTAAAATTGATAATTATATAATAATTATAATGACATATAACCAAAAGTCCTGGGAATGAATCATAGATCCACCCCTACCAAAATTTTATTAAAAAATAACATACAAAGTCAGAGCATCAAAATGGGAGGCTTACAAAGATGAGAAAATAACTTGCCACATGCATCAACCTCAACAAATTGCACACAAAAATCAGGGGTGACAAAAGACCATTCTGAGCTTGACTCCTCAATAGCATTCTTTGATAAGGCATCAACAACCTGATTGGCCTCCCTATAATAATGAGTCACATCAATGACAATCGAATTAAGAAGATGTATACATTCAATCCAATATGGCAGAAAAACCCAAGGAACATTCATGGATCGGTTTTTAAGAAGATCCACAGCCACCATAGAGTCTGATTCCAACCAAAGAAATTGCCATCCAAAATTAAAATCATAATTAATAGCATTGATCATGGCCCACAATTCAGCTTCAATAGAAGAACCCTGCCCAATATAATGATGGAAGCATCCTTTGAAAAAGCCCTGATAGTTGTGGAAAACTCCACCACAACCCAATGGCCCAGGTGAACCAGCAGTCGCGCCATCAACATTGATTGTCAACCAAGAAGGGATTGGGGGAATCCATCTGATGGATTTCAAAACCCAAGGCTTCATGGGTCTACCACTCACACAAAAATTCCTCAAAACATTAAATTCATTCATCCCATTGTGCATACACCCAGTTTGAATCTTAGAAGCAGTGCAAACATATAAAATATTAAGATTGACACACAAAAGTATAAATATATAAAAAATGTAAAAAAATGTAGTTTGAGATAAATACAGAAAAAAAGGTCTTACTAACTTGGAATAAAGAAATAATAATAATGATATTTTATTTTCTTAAATATATTATTTTATTTAAGGATAGTAATTACATAAAAATTTAGTTTCTTTAATTAAAATTACTAGGTAATTTATTTGTTTAACAAATATAATACCAATATATAATAAGTTATCATTTGGGAAAATAATATAAATCAAATATTTGGGATTGTTTTATTATATTAATAAACCAATATAAATATACATCTGAAAATCATTTCATAAGAAAGGTAAAAAAAGAGAGAATATAAAAAAGGACTTAAAACAAATAAAAAAATAATAATAAATTAAACATAATCAAAGGGTGTGGGGAATATTCCTTCTTGAGCCCCTACAAACGTTCTGAAACGGTTCATGGCCAACCGATGACCTCCCCCAAGTCGTTGTTGACCACCCTACATAGTATCTATCTTCCTCACTACCAATATATGTTATCTTATCTATCGAATCCCGTATTGTCGTACGTTTCCCGGTGACTAGCCTCTTTCATTGTGTATCCTCCCCCCTCTTGACGTCAAGTTTTAGTTCCGAATTCTCTAACTTCAATGGTGGTTGTGAATAGATCTAATAGGTTACTGTATTTCACCATAAGGGTATCTGTTATCTTTCCTATTTTCTTGAGGAATTTAGAACCATTTTTTCTCTCAAAAAATTGAAATGGCAAAATAAATGGTTTTTTCCTACTGATTTAAGGAACACAATTTTTTTTAAGTAATCCTCAAAGATGATGAGATTTTTTACTTTATTTGACAATTTTTAGAATTTTACAAATAGACCCCATTTCATCGTCATTCATTCAAAATGACTTTTTAAGGAAGAAAATTTTCCTCATCCCTAAATAAGAGGGAATATCACCTTAGGTGTTTTTCGTTGGACACCATGTTGATTTCCCTTTATCAAAATACATGTTCTTAAGAAATTATAAAAGGGAGATGAATTTTTAGTAGTTCCTACAATTATACTTCAATCGTCAACACTAGGTATGTATATATATATATATATATTCCAATTTACAAGTTTATTTATTTTAATACTTATAATTATATAAGTATATATTAAAAAAATTATATTTATGTATGGAGATACATATATTATTATAAAAGATTATAACAATAATTATCCTTTTTAAAAATTAACATTTGATTTTGTAATATATATATAAAAACATTTTATATTTTAATATAATCTTAATTTTCAAGAAATAAACTTATATTATTTAACCTCCTCAAATCTATAATCACTTTAAATTATTATTATTTTAAAAAAAATTATTTCAAAACTATTAAATAAGTTATATTTTCAAATTCATTTTTATACAATGATAATGTACTTATTTAAAATTTAATTTTTTTTAAAAAACCCCCTCTTTTGAAAAATAAAATTTTATGCATATTATAGCATTATTTTAAAAGAATTTAATTATTTATATACATTTTTTATGATTATTATATATAATAATTTTTAATTTCAATGTCATATTTTATGTGGGAATAGTAATATTAAAATTACTATCTTTTCACGAGAAGAATTTATATCGTCAAACAATTATTTTATGTATAAAAAGGATATTTATAAACATTGACTTTTAAATTTGGAAATCTCTTCCAAATGAGAATGTTACTTCTTTATTCAAGGTGGGATTTAAAATGAAAATGTTTATAATTCTATGTTCTTTTAATGTTTAAATTTATTTTAAAGATATCATTTTATGCGTGATCTATTAATTAAAACCTATAAATGTCATTCATAATCATAGTTATGGATATTTAAAAAATATATTATTGAGAATTTCATAAATGTATGTCTAAGTATGTATATATATAGTCCCTTTTTTTTCAAAATAAAAAAAAACTCTATTGAATTATATATATATATATAATGTAAAACTCAAAATGTTTTGTAAAACTCGGTACATGGACTTTGTAACCATGATATGGATCTTGGGAGTAAAACCAACTCACCAAGATGGGTTGGCCCTCGATAGAAATAAATGTTTTGAGTGTCGGCATGTTTTTTTTAGATTTTTTTATATCTTCTCAAAAGGAAGTGGATTCTTTTAAAAAAATATTAATATGTATTTTCAAATGTATTATATTTTGAAAAGGTGTTTTAAAAAAAATTCAATGTAATATGTATTTTCAATGTTATTATATTTTGGAAAAGTGTTTTCAAAATATATTTTTTAAAGAAATATTTATTTTCAAAGATTAATATATTTTAAAAAAATAAAAATGAGTTTTTTAATAGTATATATAAAAATGTTTTTCGTGGGTTTTTAAAACCACTACATGAAAATTTTATCCTCACCTTGTGTTTTAAAAATATTTTAATGTTAATTTGTAGGTTTCGAAGGAGTTAATATTTATTAAGTAGAAAGAGTGAGAAAAAAAATATTCATTTGTTTATGTGAACTCAGATATTTTTTTTATAATTATTCCATCCCAACATATGCTAGACCAAAAAAGAACCTTAAATTTATAATAGTCTGAATATTTTTAATAGTTTTATAAAAAAATATAGCATTAATTTATACCATATCTCAGAGCATAGGTCTCTAGTCACTTCATTCATGGTTTAAAAAGTGTTGGGTACCAATCCTATTTGTATTCCACCTTACCATATATCACTATCTATGATTTAGAATATGAAGACTTGGTTGGAGGATCTTGAATCTAAGGGATTTGTTTAGAAAATTGTTTCTCCATGGGGTGATTTAGTTCTTTTTTCAAATAAACATAATGGGAGGATTGTGGTTATGTGTTGATTACAATAGGTTGAACTAATAAAAAATCAAGTGAAAATATAATTTTCCATAGATCAACGGGTTGTTTAATTATTTGAGGGGTTCTTGGTGTTTTTCAAGATTGATATTTAATCAATTTATCATTAACATATGGTCTGATATAAGGCTGTTGTTGAAGATTTTCTTTCATACTTAATATATCTATTATGTATTTCTAGTGATATAATTTGGGATAAAGAATGTTATAGTAGTTTTTATCGATATTATGAATGGTGTTTTCTATCCTTATCCTCATTTCTATGTGATCGTGTTTATAAATTCGGTTTTTGATAGATTTTTGATCCTATAAAGAGAATTGTGAGAATTTGGATCTTGTATTGGATATATTTACTTCCTATTACATTTTTTTCAAGATGTAAAATTCAATTTCCTAGATTTGAGAGGTTTTGTTTCTCTATCATGTTATCTCCAGATCAGTGATATCAGTGGATCTCAAAAAAATTTCTTGTGCTATCTTGAGATATCCCAAAAAAATATTTGAGATTCATAGTTTCTCAAGCCTTGTGGGATATCATATCTGGTTCATTTAGAACCACTATCACTTAGTATCATCGATGATTTCATTGACAAAGAAGGGATTTAATTTTTAGTAGTGTGGTATATGTGAGGGTTATTTTAATAATTCGAATAAGTGATTAATGTTATTGTTTACCCTTTTATTATCAGATCATAGGAAGTTGTAAGATGTATATTATAATGATTATAATAAGGAATTGGGTTGTGTATGGATGAATGTGGGTCGAGTAGAGTAATATAGATCGTAGAATCATAGGAATCATGAGAAACAATATCATACTCAGGATCTTGAGTTAGTTTCTGTTGTTCGTTCTATTAAATGCTGGTGACATTGTTTCTTTAGGAAATATGTATGGTGTTCATGGAATATAAGAGATTGAATTATATATGTTCATATAATGTTATGGATATTTAATACATGTGGTGGGTTGAGTACCTCCAGTTATTTTAAATCATGATGATATGTATATCTCGGAAAACAAATTTCATCACATATTATCCAAGAAATAATTTCCAAGTATAAGTTGTTTAGGAATCCAAATAGGAGAGGAATATTATGAAACTTTTCTCATAGACGTACATTGATAGAGACAAATAAAAATGTTGAGTCTATTACTCCTTTTCTTATGGACTAATTCTTAGTTAAACAGTAACGGAAGGGTCCCACTTTTGATTTCGAATGTTAGGTAAATAATGGAAACCTATATGGGCAAGGGAAACTTCTTGTGTGGGTGCTTAAAGACAATTTATTTAATATTTCCATGGGAGTATATATATTCCTTTGAATATATGTGAATATTTAATGAGATAAATTCAATTATCATAATAGTTATTTTATCCTAGATTTACTAAAATGTTCCATAGTGTTCAATGAATCTTTTGTGGGTTTATTATTTTAATGATTTATATTATTTATAGTATAAAAAACGTGGGTAAATTTGTTTTTTTAATTCATTACCCCAAAGTGTAGGGTGTTTTTGGAATTGGGACTCAAATCAGATTTATGATAGGTTGAACACCATTATGAAATATTTTTAGATCTGTTCAGATGCTTGATGAATGCCTTGGGTGATCGGATGAATGTTCAAAAAAGGTTCATTGTCATGGTCGAGTATATGAAATATGTAAATATTTTCTAATTGAGGTATTTGGAGTATTGGAATCTATTATAATTAAACTGTAGGAGTTGGATTTATTTAAGAGGTTTTTTTATTTTTCAAAAACTAGGGTGTTGAAAAATCCAACAGATTGTGGTAAAATATTGGGAAGAATTTCAAATGACATTGGTTATTTTTGAGTATTGGCTAATTTTTTTTTACTAAATAATAATCCTTATGTATCATAATAATGTGAAAAATTATATATATATATATAGAAAATTATATTACACATGGAAGAGAATATCCTAAGTATAAATAATATTCTATGTCAGTAATTATATAAAATAAAAATAAATATTATGCAATATTTTTCCAAAAGGGAAAAACCTTACGTATGAACCAAATATTGTGCATGGATTAAAATATATTAAATATATAAAAAAATTGATGAAATTTCATATGTAAGAATGATATTTTTTGTATAAATATTTTCTTATGTAAAATATGATACGTATTGAATTTTTCTTGAAGTAAAATATATTTTTTGAGGAGTGATATATTATGCATGGAAAAAATATATTATGTAATGGTTTTTACAAAAATTAAAAAAACATATACATTAAATATATATTACCCATGGTATTTTAAAATTAAAAAACCTTACAATTATGTGAAAATTATATACATGAATTAAAATTTTATGTATTTTTATCTATAAAGGGAAAACCCATATGTATTAGAAATATGTTTAACAAGTATTTTTTCCAAATGGAAAAACATTACACATGTAATAAAATGTTTTTTCTGGAAAATAGGCTAATTAAAAACTCTTACATAAAGGGTTAATCCTTAAATACAGGGTAAATATCAAACGTATGAATATTTTTAAAGAGGAAAACCTTAAATATGATTTAAAATTTTATGCATGAAGGTTCTTAACAGGATAAACCATATATTATATATATATATATATATTACATATTTATGTTATACAAAGTCAAAAACCATTTTTATTAAGGGTAAATTTTAGGTAAGAAATTTGTCGAAGTGTAAAATCTAATGCATTAGATAAAAATGTTTTTTATAGAATCATAGGGGATGATATGTAATATATTTTTCAACACGGTCCAAACTTTTTATTTTTTTTTTGAAAAGTGACCAATTTTTCTATATTTTCCTTAATATTAAAATAAGGATTAAAAACATATACTAAAGAAAATTATTGTATTTTATCATGACCGGTACATGGTGAACTCAATTAAATTGAGCTCTCATTCCCTTATATTTCTAAGAGTTATATCTATATTATTTATTAACCAATTAATGTTTCATTTGATCCTAGATATTACTTAATGAAAATTTGACACTATGTAATCATTATCTGTTATTTCATTCCATATTTCTCGTTATTAAATTTTGTTACCTGAACTAGGTATTGGGTGAAAATTCCAAGATACTATGGTGGGATCAACTCTATATCAAGGGGTTTTTTCTTGGATTATAAAAAATGAGATCCTATAAAGATTATTTCACTATATGTTATTTGGTTTGAAATAGGTATGTCATTAACTATCATCATTTAGGGTTTTACATAAATTTTTCATATATTAATGGTTTTATTTAAATAAATAATTGGGGATTTTGGTTTCTAAATGTTTGGAAAGATATCTAGGGTGGTTTACACCCATTTTCATAGAGATTTTAACCATGAGATATTCTTTATGTTTATTTTCTTAATTATTCCCTAAATAGTATGATTCAAATTATTTTTAAAATAATGGGTAAATTAATTATAATGTTTTATAATTTTTTATAGATGATGGATTAATGGAATTGGATACTTTTTTTAATAGATGATGGATGAATGGGATTAAATGAGCATAGGTTGGGATATTCAAACTTACCATAAAAGGAAATAACTCCATGATTGAGGTAGGTGGTCACATGGAAAACTATATAGGTTTATACATTGTTTATATATAATGTGATGTGAAGTCTCATTTCATTTTTTTGTTGAACCATCAATTTAAAATTAATTGTTTCCCTTTAACATTCATAATGAGATAAAAAGTATCTTTCTCCACAATAGACCCTAGAAACTAGTTTTATGTCTCTGATGATGATAGTTTAGTGATTGAAAATAAATTTTTACCATGTGATATTTCAACCATGTAAGGGACTATATTAAGTGGATGAATATAGAATCCATTATTATATGTTCTCATAAACCTCTACATTTAGATAAAAATGTGTTATTGGAAATTATTAGACCTATTAATCCGTTATAGAAGCTTGATATACCTTATAAACATTAGGATACTTTATTAGAGGGTTGGGTGATTTTCCCCCTTACTAGTATGTGAGCTCCATAGTGGGTATTTCCTTAGTAGGATTATTTATTGTTTGGTCATCAGAGAAAAAATATAAGATGAATTGTGGAGTGTAATTGGAATTATGTCATCTATTTAGTGTGATGATGCTGTGATTTATCTTATAAGTCTGATGAGGTTTTGATATGAACATGATGATGTTGAGGGAAGTTATGGGGGACCTTAGTGAGTACCCCATCCTTATGATGACACCCTGGATGGTTAGTGTAGAAGGATGGCCTAGTGAAATATGTCATTTCATTTGGAGATAACTATATATTATGATTACATGCTAGACACGCTACCCCCACATTGTGACACACAAGCGCGCGCACACACACACACATATATATCTCTCTGTGTGTGTGTTTGTGTGTCATAGAGATGGATGGGAGGGATTCAATTCTCCTGATAATAAATGAATAAAAAATGTGATATTGATGAGAGGGACCCACCACCCCCTGATGTTATATATGTATGAAATAGACTAGAGGGATGCATTATAACAACCATATCAAATGACACACTACATAATAACAATTAATTTATGTAATAAAGGAGACAAATAGGAGGGGTAAATTTCCTCTAATGCGATATATATATATATATATGACATGGAAAAGAGGTTCAGATTTCCCCCAAAAAAGATGTCTATATGAGATGATCTTATTGGGATACATTTCCCTTGAGTGATTATATATGATTTATATATATATATATAAGATTAATAGTATAATATTAATTTCCCCTCATGTGATTTTATATATTTCAGATGCATATATTAGATGATATGGGTGGGATTCCCCCCTCCCCACTGAATAAATGTATATATTCGTGATGAATACATGAGATGATCTGGGTGGGATGCTCTACCCCCCAAGTTATCGTTAAAAATTAGGAAGATGTTATTTTTGGTAATTTAACTAACACATAGCATGGTAATGGAATATACACAGATACGTATGGAATATAATGAAATAAGTATGGTCAAACTAATGTGCCACCATAGAACCTGAGGATCGGGGTGATTATTTTACTATGCTTATGCACTATATTTATTTGCAAAATCCATCACATGTGAATGAGCTATATTTATTTATAATATTATGGAAACCACTGGTAGTGGCCTAATGAGTAAGGAGAATACCCTTATTGGTTGGAAAAGGACCTTTAGTACCCAATTAGTCCATAGTATTCAATGGTTTTGGTTGGGTAGAGGCCTAGAGTTGCATAATCAGGCTAGAGTAACTGAATGAGGATTTTGAGAGTTGGATGTGAAGTGTCTTTGAGATGGTATTGGGGCTTCTTGGTATTTTTATTTATTTTTTCCATTTTTTATCTATGCCAATCCCAATGGGTGATCTACTTGGATGTTTTTGTATGTGTATGTATTCCATTTACTATAGAATGGATGCATTTTATTTCTTTTGCATACTATAATTATTTATTATAGAATTGTTTTAGTTTTTTTACTCTTTATCACACAAATATGAGTGTATAGTCTCCCCATAGTAATCCCTTAAACCCTTATAACTAGTTATAAGCCTCAAAAATATGGGTAGGCATGCTTGAGGTCATGTAACACCTTTATCGGCAAATTTGAGAGTAGTCTCTAGTCAGTGGGCGTTAGAAAGAGTTGTCAAAGTGTAGTCTTCATTGTCTTACTATTTTTTTTATGGTGGATAGAGATTAGGGATGTGTCGGATCTTGTGATGGTCCTAAGAATAGTGAATCATGAACACTTTTTTCAATGGTAATTCAAAGCTACAAAGGATATAGAATTTTTTTCTTATTATTTTCTCTTATGATTAAGATTTTCATTCAGGTATGATGTGTGAATTTTATATTTCTGTTATAGTTTTGGATCATTGAAAATTATCAATAGGCCTCTATACATGCTTTATTTTAGTCTTGTAGCATTCACATAATATTTTTTCACTTGTATGTCAATAATATCACAACTGAAATAGATTTTAGTTATTTAATGATTCAATAATGTCTTATATGGTGTTTTTATAATATACCTTCTTTGTCTAATTATACTCATCCAAAACATAATTTTTTCACTTCTGATTATAATCCCCTTTGATTTCATATAGGGATACATGTTGAGCATTACTATAAAGTCCCTTAATGTAAGGGATGAATAGTGTCCCCTCATGGGTTAGTAAAGGAATTATATGAGTTCTTGAAAAACCCATTATGGTTGATGGTGATGTGGTTTTTGTTACAAAAAGTGTAAATAGAAACCCAAATGGTGTTTTCCCATAGTGGTTCTTGGTGTAATTATACTTCAAAAAACCATTTGATTATGGTTTTAATTAATATTAATATTTATAGTATGGTTTCATTATGTGTATTTGGATGATATAGTTTTCCTCAAGGTGGTAGTCTAGTTTTCATATTTCCATTGAGGATTAGTTTTCTAGAGTAGGCTGATGACTTGGCATGCGATTATTACGTTGATTGAAAATGTGGTGTCATTATTTCCCTCAGGTCGAAAATAGTTAAAAAATATAAAACTCATAGAGGTCCATAAAATTAATTAAAATATAGATAGTAGTGATTCAATTTCAAACCCATAAGATAGAACAATTAGTTTTTAGTTTATTAAAATAATACAATTAAATTTAATTGAAGAAGTTAAAAGAAATATATTGGGTTTTTAAATTGATTTGGAATGTATGAGAGAGAGAAGTGGTTTTCAGTTTTCAAAATAGTTTGATTAAGGTGTGTCAGGGTTTTGTAGATTGTAGTTTTTAGGTGCAACTGGATTTTGGAATTGATTAATTCATCTTTAGTTTTGGAGTCAGGATAAGGACGATCATATAGTCATTCAATCCCCTCCTTATAACAAAAAATCCATATTTCATTTATTGGGAGAATTTGGGGTTTTAATGCACTAATCTTATCCTAATACTATATTTAAACATAATTTCCCTTATTACCCAAAGTTCATGTTATATTATAAGGGAACTAGTTGGGAAATTGAAATTTTAAATTTCTTGTTGTTTTAAAAATGGTTATGGGAAAATAAAGTGATAGAGATTGGAATTTATATTAAAAAAATATAGCAATCCAACATAAATAAGATAAATAAAATGAATTCAAGAAGAACCGTCCACCTTTGTTAATTTTACCCTATAACAAGGTTGTAATTAGACCATCATTCTATTAATGAGGGTGTATGTTGGAAGAAAGAATAAAAAAGAGATCATAATTAATGGTTGAGAGAAATACTAGTGTATGATAATTCTTCAGTGCAACAACTCACCCTAGGTATTAATTTTTTTATCGATCCTTAATAATGGTAGTTTGGTCTTATATTTATAAGACTTCTGTGATTCCTAATTTGTTGTTAAATTTCCAATTAATTCCTCAAAAATGAGTCTCAAGATATTTAATGGTGGTCGTAATAAGTGATTTTATGTAATAATAGGTGGTTTACAATATAATATTTCATGTCCCACACTACTTAAAACTCGGCCATTAATAGTGCTTAAAATGGTTTTTTTCTGTGATAGAAAAGTACTGACTACTGGATTGAGATTAAATTAACTAGTCTTTTATGTTTACTAAAAAAGTGATGACAAAGAGATCGTTTATTAGCGCTTTCTAAGCCTTGATTAAGGGGAATACTTTAGTCTGTTGTAACAGTACACCAGAGCACAAAAAACACCTCAAAATCATAAAAATGAAGTATGAATACAAAATTTAAATGAAACAATATTTACAACCCAAATATATGAAAAAAACTATATTATAGAAATTTCCAACATTGGTTTATATAATTACATCTGAAACAATTATTACATACGTTGAAAAACAGCCATCTTCCTTTGTTATTAGATCATAACACCAACTCGAGCAAAAATTTACCTTCATAAGAAAACAATTGTTTATTATTAATAATATGAAGAAGTAAATTAATAGTAAGTGTCAATTTTAAACTAAATTTTGAGTCATACAAGGAAATAAATGTATTATATTGAGTTTTGGTTGATTCTTACATGTCACACCATTTCATGTTCATATTCTAGAAGTATTTCTATGAAAAATAACTAAATAAGTATAAGACAAAAATGATAAGGAAATTAATTAGGTAATATAAGATATAATGATGAGAAAACAATAATAGCTAATTTTCTAAGTTTTGGTTATGTGATTCGCATTTTAAACAAAAATGGTACTTGTATATTGAAAAGATTCACTTGGAGTCATACTGGTCACCCCATGACTCGGATTGAGGCGAGGATGATTCTTTCACATCTCAAATTAGTTATGGATTTTTTTCCTAAAGTATCAAAACAATATGAATGTGTTTTCTCTGATTTGAGTACGTCCATTGTATTTTTTTCAATAAAATGACATTTTAAACTAGAAAAATGAACTTTGACTCATACCAGTCACATAGTATGTTAGTATGTCATTATAAAATTTCATACACATCAAAAATTAATTATGGATTATTTTCCTAAATTATAAATACATTCCAAGCTCTTTTTCTCAGTTTTAAGTGACTAACACTCTTTGAACTAAAATGTAGATTTTAAACTGATAAAGAAACATTTAGTTATACTGGAGACATTATGTATTAGATTTAGGTTACTATGTTTCTTACACATCGAAAATTACTTCTTGATCATTTTCCAAAAGTATAAAAAAATTAGAATTTTTTTCCTCAGTTTTGAGTAGGTGAGTTGTCTTATTTACTAAAATTGATGTCAATTTTAAATAAAAAGACACACTTGGAGTAATATTGAACAAATTTTGAGTCATATTGAGGTTTTTATATATCTTATATGTCCCAAAAGTGTTATGGATTGTTTTTATAAATCATAAAATCAATTCTAATGCATTTTTTTAGTTTTGATTTTGTCCCTTTACTTAAAATGTTATTTTAAATTTGAAACACACACTTTGACTTATACTGAGCACATCATGTAATAGTTTCATGTGAGAATAATTTCTACACATCAAAAATGACTTATTAATATATTTTCTAAATTATCAAAAAAATATGATTGTGTTTTCTTAGTTTTCAATGATTGAAATTTATTGAACTAAACCGCCAGTTTTAAACTAATAATGGGAATATTGAGTCATACAGGGCACATAATGTGTCAGTTTGAGGTGTGGTTGATTCCAACACCCCAAAAATGACTTTTGGATCATTTATTTAATGTATAAAAATATTATGAATTTTTTTATTGGTTTTGAGTAGGTCATTATCTCGTTTTACAAAAATTAATTTCAATTTTAAGTAAAAATACGCACTTCGAATCATACCAGTCACACCGTGCATTGAATTATGTTGAAGTTGACTCTTACATGTCTCAAATAACTTTTGAATACTTTTATGAATGTATAAAAACAATCTAATTTTTTCAGTTTTGAGTATATTAATTTTATAAAAAAAGGTCATTATAAACTAGAAACGTGCTCTATGACTCATACTGATCACATTATGCAATAATTTGATGTGATACTGGTTCCTACATGTTTCAAATGACTTATAAATATATTTCTTAAATTATAAATAAATTTGAGTTTATTTTCTCTATTTTCATTTAGTGGAATTTTTTGAAATAAACACTTGATTTTAAACTAATAATGGACACAGTGTGTCATAGTGGTCACACTATGTATCAAATTAAGATGCAGCTAACTCCTATATGTATCGAGTTACTTATGGATCATTTACCTAAAGTATAAAAACAATCATAATATTTTTTCTCGATTTTGAGTAGGTCATATGTTATTTTTATTAAAATTAATGTCTCTATTAAATAAAAATAAGCACTTTGAGTCATATCAGTCACAACATGTGTCAGATTAAGGTGTGGTTTATTCTTACACATACAAAAATCTCTAAAAAATCATAACTTCCAATATTAATACATTTCCATTTTCATTTTATGTCAAACTATCTAAACTGCATATTGACTTGATATTCTTAATTGGAAGACCTATCTCAATATTGAAAGTTTGAAGAGAATAGGATGCTCAGGTGCCCATTATATCACAAGAAGTCACCAAAATGCGAAAATGATCTTACTCTACTCCAATGCATTTCAAAAATGAGAATGTATTTTCTATTATAACATCGAATTAGTATGCAGTGTTGGTTGTTCGACAAAGAAAGGCAATGAAAATGGAAAAAGTGTTAACATTAGTAAAAAAATCATTTTATCTCTTTTGAGGATTTTTTTAGATAGTTGAAAGAAAAACATGAATTCCAAAAATATTTGTGGAAAAATATAAATAATTATTAGATAACAATGATAATTAAATTACCTTATAAATAGTATAAAAATGATGGAAAAATTAATTAAGTAGTAGTAATTCACCTTTTCTTAATGTTTGTACTCGTTCATGATTAATTTCCTTGATTTCATTATCTCAGTTGTAGTATCTAAGTCCAATCCCTCATGAGCATGAGAATCTTTGAACAAACCACCCCTACTTGAACAAAATAATCCACTTGTACCGGTAAAAAATTATTACATGTGTAATACTACAAATAACTAAATAAAACCTAAATATGAAATAATACATTATTTCTATGGATAATTATCTTACTGTGAAAACATTGTTAACCATAGGGATATAGCAATGTTAGAGAAAGAATTATGAAAAAATAAAAATGAAAATAGATATCACCAAAAAAATCACTAAGTGAGGAGGATGAGGAGAAAATAAGATAAATTGGATTGAAGATTTAAATAATCCCCATCAGCTTGTATTTCAAGTAGATGTCCTTTAATTTTGTTGTTTGGAAATCATCCTCCATCTCCTGGTCATATGCACCAATTTTTCTTGAAATACTCAAACAGTAGTCATCTATGTGATGACTACTTCTCATTGTAATACAAGAAACTTAAAATAGATAGGGGGTGTGTCCCAAGAAAAAATTGGAATTATAACTATTTGGGTGATGAAAATGATGAGGATGACATTTTTACTTCATTGTGCTCTCTAAAAGGGGTAATGCCTTCCATTTGTGAGAATTACATGGATGGTAATCAGAGATTCGAAAGGGTGGAACCAAACGAAAAATTTAGAGAATGATCTGTTTTAGATCGATTAAAGAAAAACATATATAGTGTTTATTAGTTTTGTGATGAAATAAATGAATTAATTTTTAAGAATTATTAATTAGTGGGATATTATTTCAAAGAAGGTTGTATATTTAAAAAATGTATAGAAAACTTACTGAAACATTTGTTTTATTAGGGGTCAGCAAAAATTTATGGTAATTTAGTTTAGAAGAGGAAATTGATTTTTTATAGTGAGAAATTAAACATATTAGATAGGGATACAATTAAATTCTAACTTAAAAAGGGTGGTTAGAGATGTTTTTATGATCAAAATATAAAACTGATAGATTTTTTTTACAAATTATCATGGTGATATTGTTAATAATTAAAATAATCATGAAACATCGAAGGAATTAATATTGATTTAATTAGTATGTGGGGAGCACACAGGGCTGAGATAGAATCAAAATAAGATATTGACGGTGAGGAAAGTGAAGAGGTATTATCAAATTAAAGATATATAAAAAGGATAAAATCAATGAATAAAATTTTATTTTTGATCAGACAGTTTTGGTGAAAACTCAAAGGAGTTAGAATCTATAAAAGCTTCATTTTTCCCAAGTATAGACTAAATAATTTAGAGAGGCATGAAAATTATGATAATTGGATCAAATATATACATAAGAATCATGATATAAATGAGAACAATATAACAAGGGTAATTGTTCCAAGGATGTAAGATGGAAATTTTATCAGAAACAAGTGGGTTTTCAGAAATAAACTCATTTACTATTGAAAAGTGGATCAAAATAAAGATTAGATAGTTTTCCTGGGTAACTCTTAGATCTAAGGAATATATATTTATTAAAAAGTTACTTTCATATCCCAATTGGAAATTGTTTTAATTTTTAGACGATTTCAGTGAAAATATTGTTAAATGTATAAAAAATCCATGTCAAATCCATTTTCATCAATGGAGGTTTTAAGGAGGGAGTATTCATTGAGAAACTGGATGGGTTTATTATGGATGAAAATGAGATAAAGGTGTTTCAGTTAAAGAATTATTTGAATAAGATAAAGAAATCATTGAGGACCTAGTATTTGATTTTGGATCCATACCTAAGAAAGATTATTTTTTAGTGAGGTAGAGTTGATCACACCCTCTACATGATCAAGGATAATGAAAAAAGTATTTTGGTAATCATATATGTAGAAGAAATAATATTTGAGGACTTGACAAGGCATAGTAAATTTTTTATATATCAAATGAGGTATGATATTGAGATTTCTATTATTGGTGAAACATTTTCCATGGATTATTAAAAAATAGAGGAAATCATAGCACATTAATTTTTTAATAATAATATGAAAAATATCCTCCCAAGTGATTTGCAATGGAATATTCCAAACTAATGACAACACTAACAACTATATGGATGAATTTTTAAAAAGTTGATGATTGAAAAGTGTTAGATGTCATGGAACAAAATTATTGGGATCCTGTAATACATCATAACAATATGAAAAATAAAAGTATTCAATTCATAATATTGTAATGGCATAAAGGGATGATTCATTAAAAACACATACATGTACATAAATAATAAAACTAGTGCATGTATGTTATGTCATTAGTTAAGAATATGGCCATATCTTATATTAAAAATGACATTTATGAATTTATATACACTTTTCACAATGTCATGATAGTTTCAATTTTTTAAAATATACAACAAATAATAAACATCAAATAATAATAAATTTTATTTATATTATAGGCATAAAATAATAAAGTTTATTCTGTAAAATATAAATACATATATTGATAAAATCAAATCCAATTGATAATAAAAATCAAGAAATTGTTATTTTTTTACATTATATATTAAAAATATAAATACAAGAATGAATATAAAAAAATATTTAAAATTTTAAATAAGATAAAAATAATTTCATCTATATATATCGAAATAATATACGAAATGATATTTTAATTGTAGGTGAAAAACATAATTCATTACATATTGAGAAAATAATCACTTATAATACCATAATCTGAATAAATAACTAATTAAATATAATTGTTATAATTCGAAAGAAATTTTTTTTTATAAAATCATATTTTAATGAAAATTTTACATATGAAAATTAATTCCATTCTAAAAAATAAATCATGTTAAAATTATTAAACAACTAATCTCTTTCAAAGATTATAATTCTAAAAAAATATCATCTTTAAAATAAATCCATAGAATAAAAATAAAATTTCTTTCTATTAAAATATGAACATAAAAAAAATGGATAATCTCCCTCTCTTTATTGTATAACATGTCTTCATATTCTTCTAGGTAGAAAGCTCGCTAAAAAATTCACTCGCTCTCATAGATTTTCTTGTGATGTATACCAGTAAGAAGAAATCTTTACATGCAAAACATAAATGAATGAGAAAGTCCAAGACAAACCGTTGAGCATGAATCCAACTTATAGGATACTAATAAAAAATTAATATATTTCATTCTTTCATTCATCATTTAGCTTATCGAATAATATATTATTGGGTCTACTTAAATGAATTTTTATTTTTCATTGACGTTTACTGAATAGAAACAAAGATTAAAATGGAATAGTGATATGACCATATACATATATCAATTGAAAGTGTAAATATTTTCAACATTATTTTAATATAAATAACAAAGGCTTCTTCAAGATACAAAAACCTCATTCAAAAGAAAAGACAATGAATTTTAGGTTTTTATTATAGGATGGTGCAACTAAATTTTTTGGGATACATAGATATGGGATGAAAAGGATAAATGGATATCCCAATGAAATTAGACATATTGAAAAACCTATATTTCATTCGAACCTTGGTTTCAATCAGCCCTTGAATGACTCAAGCCTAGGATTTAGTCCTTGGAATAGTTGGATCCCTGATTCTAGCCTACATTTGCTCTTGGATTCGACAACGAGGAGCACCGATAGCATGTTACAACTGTAGAGAGATTTAGATATCACAAACTAGTTCAGGATGGTTAGGGTTGTTAAAATAGATCATGATAATTTTATCAGCAATTCCAAAAAAAGTGCTTATAAAGATACCTTTTATCAGCCATAATTTAATAAGCACTGATAAAATGAATCTTTATTAGTGCTAAAAAATCACTAATGAATACTAATAATAATTTTCCATTAAAATATGTTTAAAAAGTATAATTATTATATATAAATATAATACTGATAATACTTATTATAATAATTTTTATATAATAATTTTTTATAATTCTTCTAATATATAATTTTTTATTTATAATGATATAAATAATTTTTTTTAAAAATACCAATATTATTATATATTTTTAAGTAATTATATATATATGAATATAGTATATATATTAATTATTTGAACAAATTTATTATAATTTTATAATTATTTATTTATAATTATATAAAGACATTTTAGACAAATATTATTTATATATTTATAATTACAAATGTATAAGAATAGTAAATATACATTTTATAAATTTTTTATTTATAAATATTTTAAAAAAATGTATTTTTAGAATTATTAATGAATATTTATTCGTAAGTACATGCATGTTAAAAATGAGTAAAATTTATTACATAAAAATGAGTAAAATCTTGATAATTTGGATGAGTTTGATTAATATAAATCATTATAAAATGAATATATATATATAAAGATGAACACACATTTAAAATATTTAAACATAGTAAATAAATATGAATAAAATAAATAATATAAATTTATTAAATTCCCAACAAATATATTTGTGTGTGTTAATATATATATATATTGGAATTAATTACTTATATGTGAAATAAATAAAAATAAGTCCATATATGTTAAATTGAAAAATCAAACGACATTCAATTATATCCATTACTCTATACAATTAATCAATTTTTTTAATTCATATTAATTTTTAATAATAAATCATTTTTCACCAAATATATTATTATTTAATGTAATGAATAAATAATATTTTTATTATATAATTCATATTTATATACATTCATAGATATCTATATATTTAGTATATACTATTTATTATCATTCTCAATATTTATTTAATTAACAAAATATTTAATAATTTCTCAATTTATTTATGGTTATCATTTATTTAATTAATTATTATTTTACTTATTTTAATATATTTGATATATATTTTTTACAATTTATATATAGTGTAATCAGTTTATTAATTTTCGTTAATAATTATTTAATTAATATTTTTGTAAAATTATTTTAATAAAATTAGTTTATTTTTTATTTATTTAATATTTTTTTTTATTCATGCTTTTCTCAGTTCTAAAAAAACTAATAAAAGATTCCTTTATGGGTGCTAAAAAAATTAATGATAAAGGGTGTCCTTTTCCAGCACTAAACACAATGTGCTGATAAAGAACACCCTTTATCAGTGCTAAAAAATGTGTTGATAAAGCCTCTCCTCTATCAGTGCTAAAAAAGTCGTTGATAAAGGGTTTCTTTTATCAGTGCTAAAAATTTATTGATAAAAGGTACCCTTTATTGATTCTTGTTTTAGCATTGATAAAAGGTACCTTTATCACAACTTTTTCTAGCACTGATAAAGGGAAACACTATTAAAGGCATGTATTGTTTTAGTTCTAAAACCTCATAAGTATTTTTACGCTATAAAATGATGTTATAAAAATTTTAGGGTATCTCATAGCATGACACATATGGGTCACACCATGACACATATTCTTCTTATGCCATGTGATTTTTTTATCTTGACTTATTTTTACACCTTCTTACCTGAAACTTCTATATTTTAAGAGGTATAATTTCCATGTAAATAATGATATTTCATCCCTAGAAGATATTTTTCATCTCAATTATTCATTTATAAACCGTGGAAGATTTCTATGATCAATATTCATTTTGAAAGACCATATTTTGGTGGAATTCATTACAAATATTCCACCTTTTTCTCATTTTAAACAAAATGTTGTATACTTCCAAATATTAAAAGTTTCATAAAATATTTGAGAAAGATTCAATCTTTTAAATCATAATAGTAATGATTTTTTATATTAAAATGAAATCATGAATTGGATTTATCAAATATAGTACCTTTATGTAAGCGGTGTATAGCGGCCCTTATTTGGTCAATACATGCCTTTGATGCCTTCATGATAAAACCCTTAATGGTGATGGTGATGCAGGTATGGTTACATAATGTGTCAACAACAATATATAGGGTTTTACCATATATATTCTTGGGGAAATTATACCTAACTAAACCATGTGAGTATGGTTTTACTTGATATTAATCCTTACAGTTTTGTGTCCTTATGTGTACTTGGATTAAATAGAGGTCCTTGTGTTGGTAATCTGGGATGTAGGTTCTTAATGAATATTAGTTCCCTAGAGTGGGTTGATAATTCAAAATGTGATTCCTAATTTATATATCCATATTAGACCCCTAGATTGTGTGTTCTGGAATGTGAGTTTCCTTGTGAAATTTGTGATATGAGTAGGTATTTTTACATATGATTCATGACCTATGGGAGACATGATTTGTGGTCTAGGTGGAAAATCATAATTCCTTGAGATGTGACTTAGGATATTGGTGAGTCGGGAGTTATGTTTAAATATCAAGATCATGTCATATTATTTTTTGAGATGGTTATTAAGTATAAAGGTAACCGAAAAGAGGGGTCAGCCCTAACATTTTAATTTCATATAGATGAATTTCATGGGTAGATGTGTTGTGTTTGATATTGATGCACAGGAAGTGCTAAAAGGTGTGTAGTGCTAGAACATGGTATTCATTATTATTTTTGGATATAAATAACTTGATTTACTTTTTGGTATCAATGATGGATTTTGGGAGTAGGGTCAATGGTATTCTTTAATCCTAGTGACTTTGGGTGGGGTTTCTAATGATATTATTGATATTTATCCTGATGGTATGACCTATAATGGAAAGATCATGGGAAGATGATTTTGGTTTTGTGATGATTCTCAGGTTGGTGTGTGATAGGGTGATTGACGTTGGAATCTAGTTTTACTTCATAGGCTTATTAGAGTGAAAGAATTAATTAAATGTTTTTCATCTTGATGAGATAAAAATGATTTTAACATTGTTAGTGATTAAATTTTGTTATCCTATGATTGATGAGATAGGAATTGTGGTGGTCTGAGTTGGATGATATAGAAGGGTAGAACCAAGAAGTACACCTTCTTTGTTATGATCTGTTTTGATAATTGTGTATTATGAGAAATATTTTAATATAATATTATTTTTGTGGAATTTGGTATGCATGAATGGTCATATGAATTTTTTCACTCGAAAATGCTCATAAACATGGACTTTCAAGGTAGTTTTTATAAGAATGATTATTCAATGTTTTTGTGTAAAATAGAGGTCACCACCCCCCCCCCCCAGGGTTATAGGGAACCTATAAGGTGGTTTATAGTGTATAAGTATATCTCATATGACCCTATTCCATGATAGGGGTCGATGGAATGGATGAGCGTGACTTAAGAGGAGAAAATTCCTATAATATTAGAATTTTATATTTTTGTGCTAATGTAGTGGTTTAAGGAATTTTATATAGTATGGATCACACCACAGTTTATCTAAGACCACATAGATCATTCTTAGTGTTGTATAGATTATTTTAGGAATGATGTTCTATTGGATCCAATTGGGGGTGGCTGTAGTTTTGGTGGTGGCCATTGGATGCAAGTGGATAGGTTATTTTAGGTAAATTAAAAATACCCATATGGGAGGTATCAGTCCATGAAAATGTAATTAGGTTAGTACATGTGCTAACTAAAAGATTCTAGGCTCAAAATGAAAATTGGGTGGTATGATCATGTGTAGATTTTGGGAAGCATAGCCATTCGAGACCAAGACTATGGAAATTTAGAGGCTCATGGGTAGCATGTGTACATGTGCTATGTGAAAAGACCTTATGTTATTAATAGATTATTTGGTGTGATTCCCTATATTATATTGAGAATAGGTGGGTGGCACTAGGGATTGACACTAAGTGGTGATAATGTGTTGTAGACCAATACCATCAATCGATGGATGTAATATTGATAAATTGAGAATTCATATATTCCACGAGGCGTAAGGAATTATTGTAGAATATTTGTAAATAATTGGCACCTTGATTCATAATCCAATGGGGTTTTGAGTGTTGGGGTCAGTTTGGTCTGAGTCCATGACATGACCGCAACCAACTAGAGATGTGGCATTTAGACCATGCATTGGGACTCGTTCACTAGAATGGTTAATATATTATGTACAACAATACTTCTAGAGGGTGATAATTTCTTTGGTGGGTATATTGTAACAAATTATTACATTACATGTTTGTGAAATAATGAAAATATTTGATTTCACTTAATTTTTTATCTTAAATAGAGGGTGTTTTGGGGATGAGGACTTGGATCAAAGTTTTGAGAGATGAAAAACACTTTTTTAATGTTAATGAACAAGGTATAATTCCTAGGTAATTCCTTGAGTTCTCAAGGTAATTTTAGGAGAATATTTAATTTAATGATAGCGTATGTGAAAAATTAATATTTTACCTAGAGAAGATAGTAAGAGTATTCAAATATATTGAAGTTGAACCATAGGAATTGTATTGGGTTGAGAGTTTTTTTGCTACTAATTTTCAATAAATAGATATGTTAGAGAATCCCTAGGGGTGTTTCTTTCAATTTGGATGAATTTGTAATTATTTTTATTATTTCTACTTTTTGATGATTTTTTGAATTTTTCCCTAATTCATAAACCTTATGTATCATAAGGATGGGGAATAAACTATCTGACCTATAAGAAATTATTTTATACATTGACGAAAATATATTATATATGAAAATTTTTCTATGTTAAACATAACTCATATTGAAATATATATATATTATTTAAGGTTTTTCTTAAAGAAAAAACATTATATTTGAATAAAAGATAACATATGTGTTGAAATATATTATTTATTGAGATTTTCATAAGTAAAATTTCATATATAAGAAAAGTATAATATTTATGAAGATTTACTTAAGTAAAATTTGTTTCATATTGAATGTTTTTCTAAGTGAATTGTACTATGTGAAGAGTAATATATTACACATAGAACAAATATGCTATGTATTGGTTTTTTTACAAAGATAAAACCTTACATATAGAAAAAATCTTACACATGGGATATTCCAAATTGAAAATCCTTACATGTTATATAAAAATGTTATCAATGAGTTAAAATGTTACAAATTTGTTATTCCATAAATGGGAAACCCACACATGTTGGAAATATTACTCAAGGATTATTCCCTAATGTAAAAACCTTAAACATGTGAAAAACAATTATGTATAGAAAATTAGTGATGATAAAAACAATACCCCAAGTGAATACCCATACATGTGGGGAAAATATCATATGTATAATTATTTTAAAAGGGGGAAACATTATGTAAGAACTAAAATGTTATGTATGAAAGTTTTTTGAATAGTAAAACCTTACGTACTATATAAATATATATATTAGATATGGATATTATGAAAAGATACAAACACTACATAATAAGGGAAAATGTTTAGGGTGATTTTCTTTTATAGTGTATAACCATACATATTAAATAAAAATATTATTTATGGTCTCACAATGGTTGATACGTAACATATTATTCGTTAGGGTTTATATTTTTTAAATTTTTTGAAAATTTAATAGTTTTCCATATTTTCCTATAATTTAACAAAGGAATAAAAAACATATTAATAGTAAATGGGTTATTTTTTATAACCCATACATTAGGAACTCAGAAAAAATCTCATATTCCCCTCTACTTCCAAAAGTGAGATATTTATCATTTCGTAACAGATCTAGGTACCATTTGAAAATGGAGTTTGATTAATGTAAATATAATAATATTTATTGATTTTTTCTTAGTTTCATCCCATGTTTCTCACTATTAAATTCAGATATGTAAACGAAATCTTGATTGGTGATTCTACTAGAGCATACTCCAACCGTTTCAATATCAAGTGACAATTTCTAGGCTGAGATAATGGAGATCTCAAAAAGAAAGTCGTTTTAAATTTTTTCCATATTCAAAGAGGTATGTCATTTCCATGAATTATTTAGGTATTTCCATAATGTTTGGTTAAATTTATGGATTTATTAAAATAAAAAATTGTCCTTTTATTTACTAAAGGTCTAGATAGATATTGGGGGTAGTTTCACCCCCTATTGAGATATTTAAACCGTGAGAAATTTCCAATGATATTTTTTTATTATGACCCAAATTTTAATTTTTTTTTAAAAATGGAATACTATTTAAATTACTTATATTTTTTTTATAATTAATGTGGATGACAGATTGGTAGGTCCTTTTGTTGATGTTCAGTCGCTGAATGAGCTTGGATGAGATTCAGTGAGTGTGGACTATCTACCATTAAAGTGAATCACTATATGAATAAGGTAGGTGGTCCCCTCAAGTCTCCCTAGGTTTGTCCAATACTTTTGTATCATGTGATATGTGGTCTCACTACTTTTATTTGATCTTCCATAAATTAAAAAATGATTTGTTTCCCTTAAAATTAGGTGAGAAGATCAAAAGTGTTTTGGTTCACGATGGACCCTCGATACTAGTTTGCTTCCTCGTCCATATATGTCCAAGGTATTGGTCATAAATTCATTACACCTGATATATAAACCCTTTAAGAGCCCAAATGAAATGGATGAACATTTTTTCCATGAGTTTTGGTTCCCTTAAACCCCTATTTATAGATGAGACTTTGGGATTGGGAATTATTATCCCAAGTATGCCTTAACAAAACCTTGAGATAGATTACATCCCTTAGGGAAGATTATTATAGAGTGTGGCGTGTGTTCCACCCCCAATAGTATGTGAGAACACAAGTGAGTATACAGTACGGAGGATTAAAAATAGGTTGGACAGTAGGGGACCAACCCAGGATGGCTTGGGTAGTGAGGTAGTCACACTGACATCTATCTAGATTGATGAAAGTGGGATTTTTACAATAAGGTATTTGATTTTGTGATATAAACATAATAATAAATAGTGATTTTATGTCATTTTAGTGAAAACATTTGGACTTGGAGTTGTGAGTGAGATAGAGGAGCTCGTGCAAGGTTTTCGGACTATGATGTGACATAGGGGACCTTAATGGGTACCTCGGCCTTTTAAAGACCCGAGGGAGGGTTAGCGTAGATGGATATCTTAGTGATATACCTCCTTGTATACAATTATGGAAATATATTTTATTTAAATGGTAAAAAGACTACCCCATCATGTTATATATATATATATGAGGTGGAGGGGAGGTAAACATATCATGATGATAACAAATTAATGTAATAAATGAGAGAATGGGAGGGATGAACTAACCCCCAATGTGATATATGGATGATATAGATGGGAGGGACATACCCTCCCACCAATAAATGAGTGTAACAAATGATATGTGTGGTAGAGTTTCACTGCACCCCCACCCACCCACCCACAATGTGATATGTGTGTGTGTGTGTGATATGGATTGGAGTGACACACCGCCCCACAATAATATGAGAATATAATAAATGAGATGGATGAGAGGGACACACTACCCCATAATGTTGTGTGTGTGTGTGTGTGTGACTGATGGGAGGAATTCACTTACCCCTAATGATATGTGTATATATATGATTATTTGAGTGATATGCACAACCCCCAAGTGATTATATATTCTTGGTATTTAAATATGAGATGATATGGGTAGGATATAGAGTAATTTAAGAAGAGGATTATATAAGGTTTTTCTTTAGGGGGAGCATTGTGGTGCCTTCTCCTGCTTCATGATGGAGGCGGAAACTGTATTGATACCTCCCCCACTGGTGAGGGAGGGACCTTCATCATCCTTCAACAGAGGGGATTCCTTCTTTTCCCCCTTTTCTAATCCTAAGATTCTTCCCCTATTCCCGAATTTCTTCATATACCCTAAGTCTACCGAGTTGTACAAAAGATTTCCTAACCTTCCTTTATTCAGTGCAGAGTTTAACGAAGCATCAACACTCCTCAATCGGACCTTGATTGCTCTATTTTTACAGTGAATGCCTTCTGTGGACACGTTTGATATCCTCGTTTTCTATTCTAGGGATCTTCCGAATATAGCTACTATAAATTTTATAGAAAATAGGAACTTCTTGATCTTTTTTGTGTTGATGGAAGATTTGATACAAGCCTAGTCTAACGCACCACTCAACTACAACGGGTTCAACTTCTACCTTTATAGATAGACTTATGACTTTCATATAAATCAGGACTCGCCTTCATTGGTTATTTGGGTGAGTTTTCCTAATGTACACTTTCAATCCCAAAATCCATCAATTATTTAGTTTCTTAGTATCCTCATAGGTAGGTTCATGTGATTTGAAACAGGAAACACCACCATGTTACATCCTATTAATCCCTAAGTGTGTGTAAAAATAGATATTTCAGGAAACACTTCTGATTTTTTTTATTACAGTAGGAGAGGAATTTCATTGTTGGAATGAGGTAGTGTATGAATCTTGGGCTGATTTTTTTCTGATTAAAATCTGTTGGAACAATCGTCAGAGACCTTTAGAAGTTGTTCTATACTATAGGGTATGCATAGGGGAATGGGAATTAGTGGTATAAGGGCTTCAGTGACCCATTTTGCAGATGGGCACTCTGATCAGGGGAAAGTGGGTGTGAAAATTGAGGTTGGGGATGATCATGGTAAACCACAGGATGGGATCAGTTCTTCCCCAAAGATGGATGCATCCTTGGGAAATATGGTTAAGCTTCATGACAGTGAATATGTACTTGGTTTGGATGTACATATGAAGGAACCTATTCAAGGGTATGTTTTCCCAAAGTGGGGTAGTCAATTAGTGTTCCTAATTTTGGATTCATAGGAGGCTGTGGTTGGCAGGCTCTGATTTGAATTCTAATACTACTGTTGTCATTCCTTTCAAGGATTACCATTCAATGTTGGAATCTCAGTTAGTACCCCCCTGAACCGAAAGTTGCTAACTTATTTTATAAGTTGAAGTTTCACCTAGGAGGGAGTTCTGTAATCGATTCTACGAACCCAAGAATTGCAACTTTAAAGATAGCTAATGAGGATAAAATGGGAGTCTTAAATTCATAGTAATATAATAATATGAGGTATGTTGTAGGTGAAAAACATTCAAGGGAACCTACACCCAAGGAAGACAATGCTTGCTGGGTGAAAGAAACATGTGGAATGAGACCTAAAAGAACCAGTTCAAATGTTAGTGTTTGCAATTATTTTGAGTGTCTTGAGGTTGATGACTTGTTAAAGGAATAAGAGAGAGGAATATGTTCAAATATTGCTGTTAGGGAGGTACCTTTGGATTTTTTAGTCTCATAATGGACTTCTTATAACCACATTACTGACCTCTAGGAGATAGATGATCTGGTTCAAGACTTTGAAACCAATCATTTCAGTGCCTCCATGGATGGGGAAAAAGGGAATATATAAAGTGAAAAAGGAATACTCAACATTGTATCCTCTATTAGAGACATTGTTAGTAATAAAATCCAGTAATATGTACAACCAATGTATGTTGGGTGATTCTTTGGAGCATTTCATATAATTTCTCATGACCTTGGAATAATAAGTGGTCGAACATGTTTTGTCTCTCAATGCTACTAAAAATTAAGATGCTAAAATTATGCGGTGAACATTTAGGATGACTCTTAATGAGGAAAAATATGCCTAGATCGAAAGAAGAACATGACCTTGGTTTGGGGATTCAATAATTGGATGATTTTCCTTGAGAAGTATATATAGTCCTGGGACAAGCTGGCATTTTGGTTTGAAGATCTTGTAATGGAGGAACTCGACATTCATGTAAAGAATATCTCATGGAAATTATTTAAGGAGTTTAATTATAGTAGGATTAAATAATCCTTTAATTGCTTTGTTATCTCCTTTTTTTGACCTATTGGTCTCTCACTTTTTCCTTAAAAGTGTTTGATAAATAAAAAATTAATTTTTAGTCAGATTAAATGGCTATGAATCAATGCTCCTCAACTAATTCTATATACCTCAGATGTATATATGATATAATATGGGTGGGAAGCTCTGGCCCCTCAGTGATTGTATATAATTGATATGTATATATTAGAGTATTTTAGTGGCATAATTGTCCCCCATTTCATCAAATATACTTTGAATGATGTTATGGGTAGGCATTTACCCCACTATTGGCATGGTTTTGACACATTCTCATAGATAATTGTTACCAGTTGAAGTATGTATAGTCAATATTGGGTGTCAATTTATAAACTAAGCATAAAAATCTATTATTTTGATGCACTTATGCACTTTTTTTTAAGCATAATTAAATTTTATACACTGCATTTTTTGGTTATGTTATGGACACTGAAAGTGGTGTTCTGGTGAGTTGTACACATACCCTTTTTAGGCATCCATGAAACATTATAACTAGAAAATACCTCAATATTGACTAGTTTAATAATGGAATAGGACTGAAGTTTCATGATTATGATATAGAAACTCGATATGGATTTGAAGACTAAGGTGTGATAAGGATTATGGAGGGTAGTAGATCCATCTAATATTTTAATTCCTTTTATCTAGTTTGAATCCGTGATCAGACCAATGGGTAATAATTTATAACATTTTCTTATGTTATTACATTCCATTTGATATAGTGTAGATGTGTTTTATTGCATCTATGTACTCTGATTCTTTTTATGGATGTTTCATGGTTATTTTCTATTGTTTCTTACAATAATATGATATTACAGTCTCCCCAAGGTAACACATTAGACCCTGATTTCTAGTTGTAATCCTTTGAAATATTTTTAGGTGCAACTTAGGTAATGTAACACATAGTTCAAGGAATTGGGGAGTGTTCTTCGATCTATAGTCATTACATGTTTGAAGAAGAATATTACAAGGTTTTTTTAGGTGTATCAGAAATCATTAGGTTAAAGATAATAATTAATTTTCAGAATGTGAGATTAATTATTTTATAATTAGGAAATAAATATGGGGTCATATAACAATATATTTTATGATATGATTTATGAATTCATCAAAGGCGAAATATGCAGTATGGCTGTTGTTGATCAGCTGATGAAATTGATCAATTATTTACAGATCAAATAGACTATAATATTTGAGGGGATGGGATAGCACTGTGTTGATGAGATTGTGAGCATTCATGGAATAACATCTAATAACATTTTTTACTGTGATAGAATATTAACATGGATATTATATAATGGAATTTAGAAATATTTAAGTTCTTAGGTGAAGTTGAGTATATCTTATCATCCATTGACTAAGGTATAGTAAGATCATACTGTAGAAACATTCTAGGATATGATTTAAATTTGTGTTCTTGATTTTGGTGTTACAAGGGGGGATTATGTTCCATTAGTTTAGTTTTATTATAATAAGAGTTACAAAGGTTCAATTTTTTGCATTGTATAATAGTTTTTTCTATTCTACATTTCATTGGATTGAAGCTACTGATACATTTATTGTGGGATTAACATGAATCAATAATCCTTAAGTCTTTTTTAGATGATTATATGGTGGTTAACTACATCCTTGAGTAAGAAAATAATATATTTTGATCATGATCTTAGGATTATTGGGTTTTAAGTTGGGTATTCTTTCTTTAGTCAAGTTTCACCTTAGATAGAGAAACTTTGGATTGGAATGTAGGTCATGTTTTCTCCCTAACATGTTCGTACATTTTAAATCATAGAAAAGACTAGGTTACCTACTAGTTGAAACTACCTCCAAAGTATTTCATTATACATATTGCTTTTTTACCATCTCAGTTGAAGAAGTATGACTACATCAAGATCATGTGGTTAAGTGTGATGATGTATAACTAAATATATATATGATTATTTTGTGGATAATTTGGTATTTATTATTGATTATTGTGAGAATTAGCTGTAGGGAATGGTGTACCACTAATTCATTTTCTATTGTAATATGAAATTGTCTAAGAAGAATCCTAAGAATGAATAAGTTGAAACGAGTGCCCAATTTAAAAATTTTCTCACTGGTGATTCTTAATGATTCTTTTATATTATGAGAATACCTATGATGGGGAGTTTTTAATAACCCTATACATTAGGTATGTTTGAAATTTAATTTTAACCCTTTGATATGTATTTTAAATCTGATTTGGAAATGGTTTTGGGATTTTTAGGTGGAGGAAGGTGACTGAAATACAAAGGAGGAGGCTATGGGGGTGGGACTTTCTATATTACACCACAAGATGCCACTAATTAATAGGTGTGGGGGTATTGGGACCCAGTGACCGAAGTAGCAGTGCATCTCTTCTAGATCGGTAACTAGGTTGTCGATGGACATTTACCATGTGGTCAATAAACCATCGGGTGGTCGGTGAGGTCTAGCTAGTTTCTAATTAATACCCATTTCTATTTTTTTTAAGGTTTTTCTTTTTTTCATTTCATTTTCCTTGGAGATGATTCTTAATTACATATTTCATTTTATTAGGTGTAATATGTGTGATTATTTAATGGAAATTAAATCCCTAAACTCTCTATTTTATTTCCATGATTTGAGTACCAATTATTTCTTTGTTTTTTATTTTATTTTCAATATAATTTATGAATTGGATCCATATCTAAAAGTGATTCATAAATATTACTTTTATTTCAATATATAAAAGGTTTTTTTTCATTTTTTGGATCTAATCTCTATTCATTTTCTTCAATTTAATTTTATTTTTTTATCATTATTTACATGGAGTTGTTATGGTTATGGACCCTGTATTGAATTTTTATCATTATTAAGGTTGGTGAATGATTTCTCTGTAATGGAATTTCGAATCTGTTTATATGTGAATTTTTTTATTTGATGATATATTCACTATTCTGTATTTCATGACATAAAAAATGCCTTATCTTTTGATCATTTAATTTATTACAAATTTTTCAATGATAAAAGTGACCTAAAATATTTACCAGTTGTTTTAAATGTGGTTTTAAATGCTCAATACGGTGAATTAGTAAGAGTAATAACCAATTTAATTTGTGAAAATAAATATAATGATAAATTTTCATTTAAATGTGTATAAAAAATAAATAAAATAATTTAAAAATGAGATAATTGATGTGTTTAGTCCCAAATATTTTTTAGTGAATTAATATAAGGACTTTATTAATATTTTTATACTTATGTGGTATTATTGAAAATTCCATGTGTGTTTATTGGTGGGTTAGATACTGAAATAATAATTTTCATGTGTGAAGATATGGAATAAAGTGGGTGTGACAAGCATAGCATACATTCGGAAGTGACGTATGCTTATGAGGTTGAAGTATGTGATTAGATAATAATTAAATGACTCATGAGAAGCATAAAATAATGTTATAATAGGATAATTTGATAATTATTTTTGGTAATGTTGGTCTGGTGAACATTATATGGAGATATGTGATAAAAAGGTCTAATTGAAGATTTCAAAAGTGTGTTTAATTGTTGAAATTATATACATTGACACGAAAAATGACTATGTGAATTATTGTTAAAAAAACTAATTTGAAAATTGGTTAAATAGTTAAAGAGGATCATTATGAGATGAAATGGATATATTATGATGGAATTAATGTGATGTATGACACTTTTTCCACTAACCTATTTTATATTGAAAATGATTTATGGATTTGAACACTGGTAGGAAGCCTAGGTTGGGTGAGATATGTTTGACCATGAGTGAACCTAGGAACATGATAAACCATGTGATGTAAAGGTTAGAAACAAGGGGACTAAATATATGTGATGTCATGGGGATGGCATGGGAATGAGGGGCCCGAATACATGATATTCCTATTTCATTGTTGGACATGGCTGAATCCTTGGAAATATATTATTATCCATGGGATTTAATCATTTTATCAATGTACATAGGTCGTTATTGATAAAGGTTTAGTTCACTTGAGTCATGTGATTAAAAAAATACTTGATATATGATGGAAATGATATTTTTATTAAATTTTTATATATTCAAATATAAACACATTAAGATGGTTGTGGTAATAATGATTTTTATTAAGGATTATATTCTCACATACTATATTTATACTCCTAATATGCATACATATCTTGTGAATGATGTTTCAGGTAAAGGAAAGTGGCCTCTATACCTAGAAGTTAGTGTCTAGAGACACTTTAGGGTTATGTTCATAATTTATTAGAGGCATCTAGATTGGGTTGTTCATAATTAATATTGTGGTTTCTTTCATTTGTATTATTTACAATCTAGTATGTGAGATATACTATTATGGCTTGTTTTATTGTGTAAAATTTACAAGAAAGATAAGATATTACATAGATATTTTTATGAAAATGTAGATATATTTCATTGTATTGTTCTTGAGATGTTTATTTTTTGTATAGTTGTTTTGATCGACCATTATAGGGTAAATTACACCCTATGTGATGTTCCTAGAGTCTTCATAATAGTCTCTATCTTCTAGTGATCAAGGAGTACACATGACACCATGTGATATATTTCTTTGGTGGAACAGTTGTACTGGGATGGTGAATTATAAACACCTCACTATAGTAAATATAATTGTATGGTAAATTCAAGGTACAATCAATTATGATTTGAGGTTTCATGTAATTAAAAACTTGAATTGATTGAATATTCGTATGTGGATAGGGAGAGAGATATTGTGTATAGAAAATCCACTAGTTGAGGAGAATTATTTATTAAGAGAAGTTGTATTAGTTGGTTAAGAAATAAGAAGAGAGTTCATCTCTAAATATGGGTGATGTAGATTATACTTTAGCTATATAGACTTAAACTCTATAACAACCAAAATCTAATAAAAATTTTATTAGATTATTTTTAGAAACAATATCTACATAATACTCCTAAAAATGTAGAGTAACATATACATAATGGAATTAGTTAAATCTTGAAACACATATAAAATAACAATACAGTATTTTTTATCATCATAATGATTTATCTAAGACCTCACTATACACTTATTACTGCTTGGGATATTTCTTTTGATAAAAACATAGTGCCTCATGAAAGGATCTTACTCACATTTTTTTCAAAGGAGTGATGATTTAATGTCTGTCATTTTTTTGATTTATAATCAACAAATTCTCATTTTGATCTAATGTAGACCTAATTTATGAAGGTAGGTCATCATTGGGAATTTACCATCAAAACTTTAGAATTCTTCAATTGGTAGGATGGGAGGTTAGTCCCATATCACCCATCTGGGGGTATTGTTACCTACTCTAGGTTTATCGTATAGATTTAAATCACATTCTTGAATCTTTCCCAAATTCTAGTATAGGACTAGTTCCCATCGTGCTAGTGAGTTTATTGAATCCATTTTTTTATAAAAACATATATGTGTATCATTGGTAATATATATTTCTCTTATTATTGATTATATTATGGTTTAAAGACCCATATAAGGGACCTATTTATTTTTCCCCTTCTGGGATTAGGTAGATGTTATAGTGTTAGTATCAGGCCCTTGAGAGGGTTTCCAAAATATCCTTATCAAGTCAATCAGAACCTATATTTTTCAATGTAACTTTACATGAAACATCATACCTTTTATGTTCATATAATAAGGACCATAGTGATTCCTTTTAAGGTCGTGTATTCATGAATAAGTCATTTTATTTTATTTATCATTATAGAGGAGACCAACATATCATTATTAATATGAATAAAATCCAACATTCTTCAGGTTTAATTTCTAAGGACATGTGGAATTATTGGTTAGTGTAGTTTTACATAATCTAGTGACAAAATAAGTTTTTCAGATTAATTCAATATAACAAGTACTTCTAGATGAAATTTTAATAGAAAATATATGTATGATTATTGTGTATGGGAATCCAATTTTAGTTCCGTATAATAGAGGATGTATCCCTTTGGGGGTGGTGTCTCATAAAGAATATGAACCTTTGATAAGGAAAAATTTATTGGAATATGAATCATTGATAATGATATATAATAAGTAATATAAATATTTGAGGATGGATTTCATGGGGAATATGTCCTCATAAAGATGATTCAACTCATTAAGAAAATGGATCATTAAGGAATGATGGATCTCAAGAAATATTTCCCATTTAAGTTTGTTTTCATGAAGAATATGATCTAATGAATATGATTCAGGGATTATACATGGATTTCCCAACTAGTTTTGGATCATTAATGGGTTATAGGGGTGAGATAATTGTTGAGGATATGAATGAATCATACACCAATGGATGAGGAACTAACATGTATCCACATCATGTCGATTTCAGGTTGAATGGTGAAGGAAGACTTGACACATGAGGGAAATGTCCAAATGAGAAAAACTTTAGTGATTATTCATGGGTTAGAAATGGAAGATAGGCTAGGGATTACACCTAATAACAGACCCATATTCATGGAACAATGGATCATATAATGGTTCAAAGCAGTGGAACACTCAAAATTTATTAGCTATGAAGAGAAATATGGGATAGAGGAAGCTTCACCGGTGTCCACAAGACAGGTACCCCCATTTTCAAAGAGATATATAATTTTAAATATTTTATTTTTTTATCAATTAGGAAGGATAGTCATGAACGGAACATTATCTTGGGAATAAATGATTGATGGGGTTTTCCCTAGAATATATGGAATAGACATACATTTTTGGAGTCCTTGGAGGGGGCCTCATCATGTAAGCACATAGGTTGGTGAAATAGGAAGAGGTGGAATCTAGGTAGGTGGCTTTAGTTATAGTACACTCAATCATGGGGCTAGTAAGAGTTTCAAGGCTAGCTATAGGGACTAATTTGAAGGCATGATCAAGCTGAAGTCCTGGGAAAGGGTTCACCCAAGTATGGGGTAAGTCAAATATGGAACCCTGGTAGTGGGTAGGGGAAGTGGTTTCTCTAATGGGTAGCCCATTAAATTATTCTCCCTAGTATTTTTTCTTTTGGTTATGTCTTGGTTGATTATATTTCTTGTGTTTTACCTAGTATATATTTCTTCTCCCTAGTCATGATTAACTAGGGAATAAGTGGTGGCTTTCTAAGGGTTCATGATATTAAAATTTTATGTAAAAAATTACCATTATTTTTTTTTATTTAACTTAGTTTTAAATGTAATAAGCTACTTGAAATGGATTTGGATACAAGGGAACATGATGGTACATTCTCTCAGTTTATCCTTATCTTTAAGTGCTCGATTCATTATAAACTACAGACACATGGGGGGCTAGGTGTATGGAAGCTGTGAACATAAGAGGGTTTAAATAGGATATTGGGTCATGTGACTTGGGCATGCTAGTACACTCATGAAAGAAACTTGTTCATAGTTATTAGAAACCGGGAACCTTCATGTGGGAAAAGAAATGTGTACACAAAAATAGATCAAGGTGATTAACCAATATTAGGCTTATGTGAAAGAGTCGGCTTGTAATGATACCTAAAATAATCCCCTAGATGAATTACTATAAGAAAAAAAAATAAACTCAGGAACTACTGGTAATTCTCCCCACCCAGATGAGATTTCCATGCATTAGTAAAAACATAGTACCAATATATACACCATCTTAATTATTGGACCTTATTAGAACAAGGATGATCAAATTTCGAGGTAAATTTCACTCTAGTGTGAAGATTTCTTCTAAGGGGAACTATTTTTATTTGTATCTAAGCCCTATATATGTGTCGTGCACATTGGAATTTGGGTAATGTTTACTAGTGATGTGCTAGATGAGCAACGTGTGATAAAATTTTGGTAAACTATATGGCTCTAGTACATGGTCCATCACTCTAGGGTATTTTCATGATTGTTATTATAACTCAATCAACTGATATTTTTGATGAATTACTTATTATACCATAATTTTTGGACAATAAAATAGACTCTGAAATGTTGAATTTTCTGCTCAAAACCAATGAGATTATTGATAATATTGATCTGAACTTATGAAATTTTATTACACTACATCATCAAATTTTATAAATTATTCTTGGACCAATTTAACTCACCTATATTCTATAAAATATGATAACACTATTTCTATTTGGTATTTTCACTTGTTTTCAATCAAAAAATTAGTGTCCCATCCCCCTTATTTAAAATTATTTTCACGATGAGAAGTCTCCTCAACTAATATTACATTCAATGGTAAGTTAATCTATGAGAGAAACATTAAGGGAATGTATTTTTTTACCCACTCTATGGTGGTGATAAATGATGTGGGAAGAGTATACTCCACCATCAAACAGTCTTATTCCCGATTTCATGAAAAGTGATGGAGTATTATTTGGGACCTCCATCCAAAGGGTAAATTCTCTGAGGAGAGTTTATATCCCTATTGGTTGAACAATAACTTTTTCAAAATAGAATGACTATTGATATTTTTCGAACTTCATAAGTCCCTCGGGGTGTCACAATTTTCGATATATCATCATCATGATCTCATCCCTATGTTAAATAGTTGGTAATGATCTGGGACCAATACCATTAATCTATAATATAGATAGATTCTCATCAATCTATGGGACAATTATATGATTGGGAAAATCCATAACTTGGGTTATATATACACCATGTTTACCCCCCAAATAGTAGTTTGCACAAAATAAAGCACACTATATTTATAGTATTGGTCTTACTATTACTATTTGAGGAGGGAATAAAGAAATAAGTCTACCCATACCTTATTATCCCTTTCAACATAAAAATAAAAGTATTATTACACCCCCATGGATCATGGAAAGGGGATAAAATTCCATGGTCATTCTTGGATTGGAATACCAATGGGGGACAAAACACATAATAGTCTATCCTTGATGATATCCAATACATGATGTGGAGTTATCAATACAAGTCATAGCTAAGGCCAAATAATTAATAGTGGGTTCTCTTGTGATATTACTTGGTCTGGGGTAACTACCTGTAATGATGCAATGTTTATTAGTAATTTTGGTTTCCTGGATAAATGTGTGTCGTATTATGTTATATAATATTACACACATACAAAATATATAGATACAAAAAACATATTTGTTTCTTTACTAATTAATATTAAATTAATCATAAATAAGAAAATTAAAATTCAAAACATTACAAATAGATAAAAATATAAAATAAAAATGATAAAATGAAAAAATAGGAATCACCCCAATCTACTAGAATCAAATCACCCATTCCAAACACTATAAATGAATTAATAATATTAGTAGACCAAGAATAATTATAGAAAATATAAATATAGAACATGGATGTTAATTGATAACAATATTTACTAAAATATTAAAGTGGTATTTATAGGTGGTAATGTGACTATTGGAATAGTAATATGACAGTTGGGAATAGTCACTGAACAATTGGGAATAGTAACATGACCGTTGAAATAGAAATTTAACATAAAAATAATAACTTATGATATAAATAGTATTTTTCATGGATAATTTAAATAAATATTAATTTTATAATTTCAAAAAAATAAAAATCATGATAAAAATCATTGAGAAAATATATGCACATTTTTAATAAACTGTATTATATATTATTTATTAAAAATCATAATTTTTTTACTAAAAATTAAAATTAACTATTTTAGAAATTTATTGTGATAAAATGAGTATAATTTCTAAAATAATAACATAAAAATTATGTAGGGGTGATGTTTTGTAAATTTTCTAAAATAATTCAATTTTCATGCAAATAGTAAAAATATAGTCTTTTACATAACTGATGTATCTCAAATTACATAAATCATGATGTTGAAATGTTATAATTCCTTCTAGAACATGAGGTTCAGACATGATATACATTAATTCATAAGGTATTCTTTAAAATATGATAAAATTAATTTCCAAACCTAAGGAGAACATTCCAAAACCTAAAGCCAAAAGTAATTCCTTAGAATTTCAATTTTTCATTCCTTCTCCATTTATTTTTAATAAAACTATTAACTAAAATTATAAATATGATTTAAATTCTTAAAACCGTTATATAATATTGATATATTATTGATAATTAAAAAAATTCTCTATTAAATGTTTTACCTTTGATATATTATTTTATTCAATTTTTTATTCTAAAAATACCCCTCTCCTCAAGTATAAATAACCCCTCTCCCTTCCCATGGAAAACCAATCCAAACATCCACTATAAATCCCAATATATTCCCAAATGATCCATTAAAATCCCATTAGAATACATAATTACATTTTTTATAAATAAAACTCTAAATACCAAGGATTTACAGTGTTGTAGAAGATAAGAAACACTGAGGATTAAATAAGATTTGATCATGTCATGAACCAACACGGGTCAACCCTGAACCGGTCACCCGAGATGGTCCGCGACATGACCCGAGAGGCGTTCCCGATCCTCCCGGGCTGGCGACAAGCGCCAGGGCATCAACAGAGACTGTGTTAAGGATTTCACCCAGTATAAATAAATAATTAGAGCAGCTAAAATAAAACAGAGCAGTGAAAAATAAAATAATCACAGTAATGTAACTAAACAAGAACAACGAAAAATAAACTAACCGAAAGAGACAACCACTATCACAGTGTGACCTCGCGGGTCACTCTCCATCTCACGACCAAACGTCACCCAAGGCGAACCCACCCAAGCTGTAACCTGTAAAAACACTAAAAATAGAAAAGAACTATAGGCGTGAGTATTAAAACTCAGTAGGCTAGCCCGATATCTATTCCCAATGCACTACCTTTAAATAATGAAATTTACCAATTACAGGTTTGAACTAAATATACAAAAATATTGGTTTTCACACACACACACTTCCATTTCTAAAACAAGTATCAGTCCATTGCCCTTTTTAATTTAAAAACAAGTTTAATGTTTAAAAGGAATAGAAACATTTCATTTTTAAAACATTTTTCTATAAACAATTTAGAAATCTAGACTTTAGTCATTAACTAAAGGAAAATCACACATAGCAAAAAAACACACACAAAGGGAAATGGGAAAAGTGGCGCACATAGGCCAGCAACTGAACTAGACCTGTCAACTGTCTTCCATATATATAAAAAACACTAAAAGAAACATGGGTCGAACCTAGGAGATCGTGAACAATCCAGAATGTAATATACATCTGACTCATCCCGAAGGCATGCCCTAACTCGATGACGTCATAACACCCTAACGCCCGGCATAGCCCTGCATGGCATAATCGAGGGGCCCAATCCCCATAGCAGCAATAACTCAGTATTCCCCTATGATGGGGCCACTAGCCAATGCGTAATCTAAACTAGTGCAGAAATCGTTCTCAGAAGATTCACTCACTATGCCAGGTTCCCATGTCAACACAAGCAATACACAGGGGTGCGTCTACAATGTAAATCAATCAGTCACGATGCACAAACATCACATACAGCTCATACAATCAATGTACACCAAAAGCCACCCATGAGTGGGTTTTCCAAAATAATTTATTTTATTAAAGTGCCAAACGGGCCTTCACCAATTTTAAAGAAAAACCTCGTTTCTCAAGAAAACTCGAAACACTTGTTCAGAAGAAATCAGTTATCTTTAAAACCAGAACCACATTTGAAATTCCGTAAATTATGTTTAAAGGCCAAAATGGCATTCTTTCACTACTGGGTGTCTGCTCACCAAGAAAATATTTCAAGAGTTTGGTATAAAATAAACGGCTTTTTTACAACAAATAGTCATTTAAAAATTAATTATCTTATATTATTTTCTATTTATTAAAATTAATAAAATATCAAGCAATTAAAAAATTCTAAATTTAAAAGTGAGTGCAGTGGGGGACCTACCTCAAGACCAAGGCATGACGACGACACAAGCTCGAAAACCAGGCGCGATGACAACGCAAGCTCGGAAACCAGGCGCGACGACAGCGCTCACTCGGAAACAGGCGCGGCGAAGACACTCACTCAGAAACATGCATGACGACGACACTCACTCGGAAGCAGGTGTGAGGGAGAAACATACACGGAAGTAGGCGCGACGACGGCGCTCACTCAGAAACACCCCGCACGGGTCCTAAAAAGTCAAACCGACCCAAATAATATTTAATTAATAAAAATTCTAATCAACCCAAGGCATATATATATGTATATCAAATATAAATATCAAACAGGCATAAAATAATAGGGGTACCAATGGGGAGGGTCGCGACATGAAACAAACTGCCAGAGGGCATCATCCCAGAACAGCAGAAGGCGTGCAGCTAGACGCGGTCCGACTAGGGGGTGCGATAAGGTCCACCGAACAGTAGCAGTGTGAGGCAGCCGACGGTCAGGGTACAAGTATGTCGGGCAGTGGCGGGAAACAGCGGAAGCCAGGGCCCAGTAGGGATGGCGTCTAGATCACAGCAAGGGGCTGCGAAAGGTGCAACACGGGAGGCATGCTCTACCAGAGCGCGTGACAGAGTCAGCGTCATGCCGACCGGAAGGAGGGGAGCAGACCGCCGCCATGGGGTCACGCCAAGCAAGGAGGGAAGCTGGACCGCGGCATGGGGCTGCGGAGGGCGCCCGACAGAGCGGCCAACCAGGAGGAAGGGGCGGCTGAGATGAGGTCAGACCAGAGGGTAGAAGGGGTAGAATGCCGGACAGGGAAGTGGCAGCAGGGACCGGCCGCGGACTGGTGCGACAGAGAGATGCACACGCTGGATACTGCGGAAGTGGATGCGGCTGGAAAACCAGACTTGCAGGGGGTGCTCTAGGTGCGGCAGAACCAACCGACCAGGAGGAGGTGTGCGCACAGGAAGCCCGGACGCGGGTGATGCTGTAGCAGGCAGGCTGAGGCGGCGGGGAGCAGGATCTAGATAGATCAAGAGGGCTAGCGAAGGCGGTTCGGCTGGAACCCGCTGGTAGGCGGTTGGAACGCAACAAGGGGAGTGGGACTGCAGGCATGCAGGAGGTGGAAGCCGAACAGGTCAACAGGCGAAGGGGATAACAGGATTTCTCGGACGCGGCTGCATGAGGTAGGAAGGGCGTGCCGGAGCTGGGCGCTACTGCAGGCGGGTAGCTAGAGTGCAGGTTGGCTGGTGGGATACAGGTTGATCCGGGTGTCTATGAAGGAGGAGGGTGTCGTGGGACGGCTGAGCACCGGAGGTGGTAGGGGCGAGGTCAGCAAGTGGGGACGCAACATAGGCTAGGCGACGCGGGAGCAGGAGGCGGGAGGCGCAGCGCTGGATCATCAGGTTGTTGTGGAGTGGCTGCGGACAAGAGCGTTGCGAGAGGCAGGGGTTGCAGAAGGGTGGTGCGACTGAGGTAGGCTACAGAAGGGAGGTGGGAGCGCAAGCTCTGGGGTGCGAGGCGAGGGCGATGGGAGCTGGACAGGGAAGGAGGAAGGGGGTCGGGCTGCTGCTGGTGCACAAGGAGAAGAAAAGGATGTTGGTTCGCTACACAGGGGACACCCGTGTGGAAGGAGGGAAATGAGAGAAGAAAGAGAGAGAGGAGGAGAAATAAAGAAGAAAAACAGGGGAAAGAAAGGTGGAAAAAAACACAAAAATAAATTAAATGGAAAGTGAATAATAAAAGAAAATAGAAAAAAACAATAATACTATTCTAATAATAATAATAATATTAATAATATTAATATGAATAATAATAATAATATTAATAATAATCTTAAGAATAAAAATATTATAAATTGTTGTTATTAATATTATTAAAAAATTTATAAAATTATTTTAAATTTAACTTATTCATTTAATTTTATTATTTATCTAAACAGGTGGTCAATCACGCACTCACCAGGTCTGAACGCATGATCAGACTGAATGCGTGGTGACCGCTAGCAGTGTGGTGACTGCGCACTAGCCCGAAACCCACCGAAAACATCAACGCTTCAACAGAAATTCAAACCTGGACCCAACACAACTCTGCCCAAAGTTGCGGGGCTGAGAAAAGAATAAAAAAACAACAGGTGTCCATGGTCAGGGTGTGAAAATTCTCTCCACCACAGACACTTTCTGCCCCATAAAGTCACCAATCCAACAGTTGACACAAGGTGAGTTCATTCCCAAACAAAATCATAGAGAACTGAGAGCTTCGGGGTGACCATTTCCAACAAACATCACACCCGACCAATTCAAGGAAAACAAGTGCCCGAGATTGAGGGGACAGCATGTGAGGGTTCTCCCCACCACATTAACATACTAATATGAAAACCCTTGAAACTCGAACAAACCATCCCCTGGGGGGCAACATGGGAACTCCCAAACCGAACCCAGTTAATTTATCCACATGGACCGAACAACACCCAGAGACTTAAATGGGAATCTTGCTACGAAATGACCCAACAACCCAATGATAAGGAATTAACTCAACACCTCCCGTCAACTTCACGAAACGAACATTCCCCTATCAAACACAGCTAGGACCAACTCAAAAACAGAATAGGTCAATTTATTCACGGGCCCACACCATTCAGAGAGACCAAACAACTTAAGAACCACACTGAGTGCAGATAAGACCACTTGGATTGTGGGGAAACTGACTCATCACTCCACCAAAACAAGTATTAGATTACGAATGCGATGAGAATTGAACATGGGAAATTTTGGATATTTCTATTCCAAAGTCGAAGTCATTATCTAGACCGAGGTTCCACACACCCTCGGCAACTCCTGACTGCGCGCGAGCTTCACCCCGTGACCTGTGGCTGGGGTCCTGAGGGATGAAGAATCTCCTGCCTCACAGTCAGGAATTTTCATTTCCTGGTCTCTAACTCCTTCCATTCGATGATTCAAACAACAACGATGGTCGTACATTTTCAAAGGGATGCAACATGACGACTTAGAATGTCTGGACAGGCCATACTGGTGGTGCACAAGAGAGTTGTCCAACGAACTAGGAGCTAGTACTAACAAGGATGGTTTCTTGGAGAAAGGTTCCACAGGCCCGCACTCCTTGCCATGTAGGGAACCTTCACGGAAGTCGACAACCATTAATCACACCCAAAACTCCAACAACGATGATACATTTCATCTTTACTATCCCAGAACTGAACCCTCAAATAACTCTAGGGCGGTACGATCCTTAACTATCCTGGGAGTTCCCAACAACCTTAAGACACACTATCTTTAAAAACTATACAACTACCTCTAATAGACTTTGACTACCTCGATAAGAAAGAAACACACAAAAGGAACTGAGAACTGAGAATAACTCATTGACAACTTTGGGGGGCTTTCTGGGAAGCATACTCATGACAACACAAGAAACAAAATCGAAACAGGCATCAGGACAAAACTCAATCAAAGCAACAACACAAGATAAGGGAAATAGGCCCATAATCCAAACATATACAACACAAGGAGAAATCACTTTTCCAAAACCATTATGTCTTTAAAATTTTCAAAACTCACCTATGGCACTTTATGAACCATCACATGTGCGTTCATTCAATCCCACTCATATCATTTGTGAACAAGTGCCCCCACACACTTTCCACACATACCCACTCATGTGTGACCCTCCATAAGGAGTGCCAAGGTTCAAAAACTTATTCTCATTACCAAATCTAAACACATACCAAGTTTATCCAAACCAATACTCGTTCGCATTGAAAACCCTCTTTACTAATTTCAAAAAAAAATTGGAAGAAACCCCTTTTTTCATTTCGAAATCACTTTCATTTTCAACACACACACACATCCACCGAGTTCAAAATGAAACACAACCAACAACAAACCACCGGAATGAGGAACTAGTGTGTATGCCTAACTCAGCGACATGGTGGTGAGCCATATCCCAAGTAAGGTATATCACTAAAAGGACCTTGAACAGGACATTTAGACTCCACATGGGTCACCACCCCATGTGAGGCCACAACATGAACCAGTTCGCCTTCATTATCATCCCTCAAACCATAACAATCAAAGGCAAAAGTCTCAAAAACTAGACTACCCTGGTAACTCAGGTCTCGTCACGGGCGGTGGTGATCAAGCACCAACCCGCAACATACCTCCTGAGCTCCAACAGTCCTAATCTCCTTCCAAATAACAAAGGGTGCTCTGAAAAGTGAGGTCCCCTAAGGGCTGACCTGCTCTGATTCCATTTTGTCACAAACCAACCCGAGTCAACCCTGAACCGGTCACCCGAGCCTGTCCACGACATGACCCGAGAGGCGTTCACGATCCTCCCTGGCTGGCGACAAGTGACAGGGCATCAACAGAGACTGTGGGAACGATTTCTCCCAATATAAATAAATAATTAGAGCAGCTAAAATAAAACAGAGCAGCGCAAAATAAAATAAACAGATTAAAGTAACTAAACAAAAACAACGAAAAATAAACTAACCGAAAGAGACAACCACTATCACCGTGTGACCTCACGGGTCACTCTCCAACTCACGACCAAACATCACCCAAGGCGAACGCACCCAAGCTGTAACCTGCACAAACACTAAAAATAGAAAATAACTATAGGTGTGAGTATTAAAACTCAGTAGGCTAGCCCGATATCTATTCCCAATGCACTACCTTTAAATATAGAAATTTACCAATTACAGGTTTGAACTAAATATAAAAAAATATTGTTTTTTCACACACATGCACTTCCATTTCTAAAACAAGTATCAGTCCATTTCCATTTTTAATTTAAAAACAAGTTTAATGATTAAAAGGGACAGAAAAATTTCATTTTTAAAACATTTTTCTATGAACAATTTATAAATCTATACTTCAGTCATTAACCAAAGGAAAACCACACATAGCACACAACACACACCAAGGGAAATGAGAAAAGTGGCGCACATAGGCCAGTAACCGAACTAGACCTCTCAAATGTCGGCCATATATATATAAAAACACTAAAAGAAACATAGGTCGAACCTAGGAGATCATGAACAACCCAGAACGTACTATACATCTGACTCATCCCGAAGGCATGCCCTAACTCGATGACGTCATAACGCCCTAACGCTCAGCATAACCCTGCATGGCCTAACCGAGGGGCCCAATCCCCATAGCAGCAATAACTCAGTATTCCCCTGCTATGGGGCCACTAGCCAGTGCGTAATCTAAACCAGTGCAGCAATCCTTCTCAGAAGATTCACTCACTATGCTAGGTTCCCATGCCAACACAAGAAATACACAGGGGTGCATCCACAATGTAAATCAATCAATCATGATGCACAAACATCACATACAGATCATACAATAAATTCACACCAAAAGTCACCCCTGAGTAGGTTTTCAAAAATAATTTATTTTTTTAAAGTGCCAAACGGGCCTTCACCAATTTTAAAGAAAAACCATGTTTCTCAAGAAAACTCAAAAACACTTGTTCAGAAGAAATCATTTCTCTTTAAAACCAGAACCACATTTGAAATTTCATAAATTATGTTTAAAGGTCAAACTGGCATTCTTTCACTACTGGGTGTTTGCTCGCCAAAAAAATATTTCAAGAGTTCGGTATAAAATAAACGGCTCTTTTTACAACAAATAGTCATTTAAAAATTATTTATCTTATATTATTTTATATTTATTCAAATTAATAAAATATCAAGCAATTAATAAATTCTAAATTTACATGTGAGTGCAGTGGGGGACCTACATCAAGGCCAAGGTGCGACGACGACATATGCTCAGAAACCAGGCGCGATGACGACGCAAGCTCGGAAACCAGGCGCGACGACAACGCTCACTCGAAAAAAGGCGCGACGACGGTGCTCACTCAGAAACATGCGCGATAACGTCGCTCACTCGGAAGCAGGTGCGATGGTGAAACTTACCCGGAAGTAGGCGCGATGACGGCGCTCACTCGGAAACACCCCGCACGGGTCCTAAAAAGTCAAACTGACACATATAATATTTCATTAATAAAAACTCTAATCAACCCAAGGCATATATATATGTATATCAAATATAAATATCAAATAGGAATAAAATAATAGGGGTACCAACGGGGAGGGTCGCGACATGAAAAAAACTACCGGAGGGCGTCGTGCCAGAACAGTATAAGGCGTGCGGCTAGACGTGGTCCGACTAGGGGGTGCGACAAGGTCCACCGAACAGCAGTAGTGCGAGGTAGCCGACGGGCAGGGAACAAGTAAGTCGGGCAGCGGTGGGCAGCGGCGGGAGCCAGGGCCGAGCAGGGATGGCGGTTGGATCGCAGCAAGGGGATGAAAAAGGAGCAACGCGGGAGGCATGCTCTACCAGAGCGCGTGACAGATTCAGAGCCGTACTGGCCAGAAGGAGGGGAGTGGACGACCGCCATTAGGTCACGCCATGCAAGGAGGGCGGCTGGACCGCAGTAGGGGGCTACGGAGGGCACCCGACGGGGCGGCCAACCAAGAGGAAGAGGCAGACAAGATGAGGTCGGACCAGAGGGTAGCAGGGGTAGAACACCGGACAGGGAAGCGGCAGCAGGGGACGGTCGCAGACTGGTGCGGCGAAGAGCTGCACACGCTGGCTACTGCGGAAGCGGATGCGGCTGGCAAACCGGACTTGAAGGGGGTGCTCTTGGTGTGGCGGAATCAACCGAACAGGAGGAGGTGTGCGCACTGGAAGCCCGGATGTGGGAGATGCTGTAGTAGGCAGGCTGATGCGGCGGGGAGAAGGATCCGGACAGATCAAGAGGGCTGGCGGACGCGGTTCGGCTGGAACCCGCTGGTAGGCGGCTGGAAAGCAACAGGGGGAGTGGGACAGCAGGCGCGCAGGAGGTGGAAGCCGAACAGGTTAGTAGGCGAAGGGGATAATAGGATTTCTCGGAGGCGAGTGCATGAGGTAGGAAGGGCGTGTCGGAGCTGGGCGCTATTGCAGGCAGGTAGCTGGAGTGCAGGTTGGCTGGTGGCATGCAGGTTGAGCCGGGTGTCTATGAAGGAGGAGGGTGTCATGGGACGGCTGAGCACCGGAGGCGGTAGGGGCGAGGTCAGCAAGTGGGGATGCAATATGGGCGAGGTGACATGGGAGCAGGAGGCGGGAGTCGTAGCGCTGGATCTCCAAGTCGTTGCAGGGTGGCCGCGGACAAGAGCGTTGCGAGAGGCAGGGATTGCGGAAGGGGTGGCACGACTGAGGTAGGCTTCAGGAGGGAGGTGGGAGTGCAAGCTCTGGGGTGCAAGGTGAGGGTGACGGGAGCTGGACAGGGAAGGAGGAAGGGGGGCGGGCTGCTGCTGGTGCGCGAGGAGAAGAAAAGGAGGTTGGGTCGCTACAGAGGGGACACCCGCGTGGAAGGAGGGAAAATAGAGAAGAAAGAGAGAGAGGAGGAGAAATAAAGAAGAAAAAATGGGGGAAATAAAGGTGGAAAAAAAGATAAAAATAAAATAAAATGGAATTTAAATAATAAAATAAAAGAGAAAAAAAATAATAATACTAAACTAATAATAATATTAATAATAATCTTAATAAGAATAATAATAATAATCTTAATAATAATCTTAAGAATAACAATATTATAAATTGTTGTTATTATTATTAGTGAACATTTTATAAAATTATTTTAAATTTAATTTATTCATTTAATTTTATTATTTATCTAAATAGATGGGTAATCGCACACTCACCAGGTCTGAACGCATGATTGGACGGAATGCGTGGTGAATACACACCACCCCGGACCGAATGCACAGCGACCGCTAGCAGTGCGGTGACTACGCACTAGCCCGAAACCCACCGAAAACATCAACGCTTCACTGGAAATTCAAACCTAGACCCAACGCAACACTGCCCAAAGTCGCGGGTCTAAGAAAAGAATAAAAAAAACAACAGGCGTCCGTGGTCAGGGTGTGACAGATCCACTCCTATCTTTTTTTTATTTCTTCTTCCTCTTATCATTCTTTTTCCACTAACCCTTTCACAAAAAAACCCCCTGAAATAATGTATTATATTACAATTTAACATTATATTAATTATTTTAACCTTTTTTGGGTGTCATATTTCTATATATAAAAAATTTTAACTTCTCTTTCCTACTCTCCCAACAATGTCTTTTCAAAGGTCTGTTAACAACCTATAGATACTATTACATGTAAACACATATAACAATAATAATTAATGGATTTTATAAACTTTATATAATAAATTAAAATTTAATTAAATTCATTACATGTCCCTATAATTAATTATACTTCTGTATAAATTACATTTAATAAAATAGAGAAAACAAAGCGAAATGGGTAATTTTAAAGAAAAGCATGATATCAAAATACATCAACTTCATTAATGAAAATTAAGAAATATAATACAATGATTATAATTTATAAAAATTTAGGTAAATTAATATAATTGACATCTACATCAATTTTTTTAAAAAATATAATTATATTAATCATGAGGTGGAAAAACGACGAAATAAAACAGGAATTATGGTAAGGGGAGTCTCAAACCCATCTTCATTTCCTTGGGTTTTACCAATTCCACTTCAATTTTAGTATGTATATTCCTTTAATGTTACTTAAATGACATTTAATTACATTTCCCTTTTCATTATTTGGTATATACATGTTTCATAATTGATTTTATGAAAAACGGAAAATATTTTTCAGAAGAACTATTATTTTAAAAACACATCATTAAATTTTCTAGATTTTTTTCTTTAACTCTCAATAATGATGATTCTTATACCAAATATGATTATTGATTTTTCATGTGGTAACCCCAAGTTATTCATTAAATCATGATTAATTAAATCCTTAAGGAACACATTCCTTTCCAGTGGTTAATTCGCGACTATGATTGAAATACGTTATATGTAGAATTCTTGATTATGTAAATGTTATGATGTGATGGGTGGGCCTAGATTTATATATTCCTAAAATACATAGGTTAATGTGATATATATCTTTAGATAATGTTAAATTTTCATTAAAATTATGCTATATTTTTTACAATGATGATGTTATGATTATTCATATATATTATGCATGAACATGATGATACCTTTGTTCAAAAATATGTGTGGTATTTTACTACTAAGGCATGATGTTTCAATTTTATGCATCCCAGATTCCATAGATTTATCCATTGTTTCCCTCATGATGTTCATGATAATCATGTACTTTTATTAATGTGATTATTATTATTCTCACTAATGTTATATTTATTTGTTTCCCTAATTCATCCTCTTAATGGGAATTTACCTCACCCCTTTCATTAATATAAATCCTAAGTTGATTACTTGTACAAATAATAATTTAATGTATAGTAAAAAGATAGATAGAAAGTAACTAAATAATATTTATATTTTATTGTGTAAAATTTATGTATGAGCCTAATTTTTCCAATACACTAATCCTTTGTATCCTCGATTTATAATTCTATTATTTTTTTATCATTAAAATGATGTAATAGTTATGAAAGATAAAGTAAGGTCATTTTTGTTGTAACCAAATCATGGTTTAGTTAGTTTTGGAGTCAGAATTATAAAAACTAGAGTGAACCCCGGAATTATAACTCTATATACAGGCAAAATTCCCTTCATGAAACTTTTTTAAAAAGGATAAACATAGGGATCCCATAAGATATTCCTTTAGAGTTAACAAGTAAAATGAATAAATTATTTATTCATTATTTATTGATTAATGTTTTTTCAAACATTATCTATTTTAGAAAATGGTGGGATCCAAGAGAAACTAGACCAACAGTCCATGTGAGGGAAAAGGAAACTATTGTTCGTGATACATCCCCAATGCCATGGGAGGTAGAGTTAAAAAATTTATTGGGATTCTTACTCATCTATCTCAGACTATGAATAATAACTTGAATCATGTGGAATATATACCTTCGCCTAAAAAATATCAACTACTCATTGAGTCCTTTATGAAAAAATGACCACTAATGTTTAGTGGAATTTCTGATCAACTTATCATAGAATGGTGCATTAACATAATAGAGAAGATCATTTTTGTGATCCATTGTTCTTAGAAGGATAAGTTGACTCTGTATTTTTATTGTTTATAAATAAAATCCAATTAATTGAGGGAATTGATAAGTAACAACAAGACAAAGGATGTAATGGTAGATATGGAGTGGGAAGACTTTAAGAAAATATTTCATACCAAGTATATCCCTAAAACTTATCCAATAAAATATAGAGAGATAATTAATATTGTTGAAGAAAAATGAAGTTGAATCTATCATGGCTTGTGAGTAAAACCACACAAGTCATGAAAGATACACCTATGGTTTTTTTATCAACAAAGATAGAAAAATATATAGTTTCATTAATTATTTAAAACCAAACCTTCATAAGGATCTAGAAATTTTAGACTTTAAAATTTATGAAGAAATGGTTTGATATAATCTCAATGTATAGATAGGGTTCATAGAATGGCCTCATGGTTCTGTAGATATAAATAGGAGAATGGATTTTCAACCTAGTGGGTCAAATGAAAAAGTAGGAAAGAGTATCGAACTACCCACATGTCAAAAATGTGGGAAGAATCATTGTGTAAATTATCACAAAGTGATGGGGAAATTATTCTATAGTGTGATAGAAGGCCACCAAGATCTTTATTTTTGAAGAGACATGAAGAATCCAAGAAAACATGATGGAGTAAAAGGAGGGATCCTCCTAATGCACCACCTATGGTTTAATGCTTCAAATGTTGGGAGCAAGGGAATTATGTAAACCAGTACACTAAACCCTGGGTCCTCAAGGATAATGGACATTAGTAACCAAAAAAGTAAAAGGAGAAAGGGAAATATTTTTCCATCACTAATGATAAAGTGGATCATGAAATTGAATCAATACAAGGTACACATCCTACTCACTCAAGAATGGAAAGTTATTTATTTGGTTCTAGTTATACATATTTTTTATATACATTGTGCTTTTTGTAACTATTGAATTGAGTCCCCAATACCCTGAAGTATAGATATCTATAAAGACACCTAGTGGTGTAATCATTATAACCCAATTGTTGTAATCTTCTTCTATAAGAGTCTGTTTCCAATTAATCTTGTAAAGAATCCCTTGGTAGAATTTTATTCTATACTAGGAATGGATTGGATCTCATTATAGTGAGCACAAATTATATGTTGGGAAGGTTAAATCTCCTTTTATAGTACAAATCATCTAATTATCCTCTAAAAATGAAAGGAACATCATGAACCTTTTTTGTAAAAAAACTCAATGGTGTGGGTATTGATGACCTATGAAGAAACATTCCTTTCCCAAATGGTTGAGTTAAAGTAAGGTACAAAAACTGAGGAAATTATTATTATTAAGGAATACACTGATGCAATTCCCAAATAGTTACATGGTCTTCCCTCAGATCATGAGGTAGACTTCTCAATTGAGCTCATACCCAAATCCACTCTTATCTGAAAATGTCCCTACAGTATGGCCCCAATCGAACTAGTGGAGTTCCATAAGCAGATCTAAGAGAATTTGAGCAAAGGGTTCATACGCCCTAGTGCATCACATAGAGCTCTTCTAGTGCTCTTTTTTAATAATAAATATGGATCAATGTGGATATGTAATGATTAATGGGAGCCCAATAAGATCACCATAAAGAATAAATATCCTCTTCCAATGATTGATGGCCTATTTAATCCACTACAAGGATATCACTACTTCTCAAATGCAGATATTTATTCTGGATATCATAAATTGAAGTTATATTTGGAATATATTTACTATATTGTTTTCTATACAAAGTATGGGCACTATGAGTTCATAGTAACAACCTTTGGACTTTCTGATACCAATGAAATATTCATGTATTTGATTAATAGGGTCTTTAGAGACTACCTTGAGAAATATTTGGAATTTTTTATCGACTATATCATCATTCGATCTAATAGAAATGAGGATCATGAATAGAATCTAGGGATTTTATTGGTGAAATTAAGGAAGGAGAAAATGTATCCTATGTTTTGAACGTGTTACTTTTGCATGCAGAAAGTCACATTCTTGGAGAACATGATCACAAGTGAGGAAATTTAAATGGAACATTCAAGGACCAAGGTAATTGATAAATGGACATGGACTACTAGTGTCATGAAAATCCATAGTTTTCTTATCTTATTTCAGTGCTACCAAAATTTTTGGAGAAATATAACATGATTTTATAGCCTGATGACTAAGTTGACATGAAAATGTTTAATGTATTTTTGTAAAGTAGAATATTATGAAGGAGTCATGGAGTTTAAGAATAGGCCAATCAGTACACCTATACTCACACTACCAACAAGTTTATAAGGTTTATGATATATAGTGATGCAACAAAGAAAGTATTGGGTTACGTACACTAATATAATTATAAAGTGATATTATATGACTCATGATATTTGAAGATCCATGATAAGAACTAACAGATGCATGATCTAGAGTTAGTAGTTTCTGTATTCACTCTAAATAATTTGGGATACTATCTCTATGGTGAGAAGTGTGACATATATACTGATCATAACAATATAAATTATATATTCACATAGAAGTAGCTCAACATGTGTCAATTAAGATGGTTAGAGATAATCAAGGACAATTATTTCTCTATTAACTACCATACAATAAGGGAGAATAAGGTAGCTGATGCTCTGAGTAGAAAAGAACCTTCCACTATATCCATGATTTCGATTGACAAATAGACAATCTTTATGGAAATGAAAAGGATGGATCTGGAAATCATAATTTTAGGGAATACACCTAACCTTTCCCAATTAATTTCCCAACCATCAATCCATGAGTAGATCAAGTTTGCAAAAATGGATGATCTGGAGCTACAAAAGAAGGTGAAAGTGGTAATGTAAGGGAAGTTACATAATTTCCATATCGATGACGATGGTGTGATTTGGTTTTGATCAAGACTTTATGTGCCTACATCACCTGAGATAAAGAAATAATTATTGGATAATTCACATAGATCATATTTTTCTATCCATCCTAGAACTACAACATTGTCTTGAGACATTTAAGAAAAATGTTGGTTGAAGAATAAGAATAATGTTTTTTTAAGTATATCTCATGTTTTTGGGTATGTCATAAAATTAATGCATATTGATAGAAGACCAATGGGATAATGAAAACATTTTCAATACCTATATATAAATGTGATAATGTCACTATGGAATTTGTCACTTTTCTCCCAAAGTAATCCAAATGAAACAATGCGATATGGTTTGTGGTAGATTTACTAACCAAGGCTGTCCAATTTATCACTATTTGGGAAGATTTCTCACTTGAAAAACTTTTAAATATATATATGATGGAATTGATGAGGCTGGAAGGAGTACTTATTTTAATCAACTTTGATCCTGATTCAAGGTTCTCTTCAAAATTATAAATAATTATTCAACATTCATTTATAACTGAATCAAATTTTAGCACAACCTATCTCCCCCAAAATGATAGTCAATATAAAAGGGCAATTCAGATTATTTAGGAAATTCTTAGAGCCTACTCAATGGAATTTAAAGGATGGTGGGATTATCATATCCCATTGGTTGAGATATCATGCAACAATAGCTTCCTATCGAGTATTCAAATGGCTTATATGAATCTCTATTTGGAAAGAAATCTAGAACTCCATATTATTGGGATGAAGTTGGATAACCAAATCTACATGGACCTGATCTTTAAATAAATGATATAGAATATTTAATACATCCAAAAACATATAAAATATGATAAAATTTATAAAAATACATTTTCATACAACTGTAAAGTGACTTGGACTTCAATGTTAGAGACAAATTTTTCCCTAAAATATAACCAAGGAAGGGATTCATGCAGTTATGAAAGAAGGGGAAGCTTATCCCAAGGAATATTGGCCCCTTTGATAACCTCAGTCGCATTGGAGTAGTGGCCAATCAACTTTCACTTCAATGAAATATAGCTTTTGTTCCTGATGTTTTTCATGTATATCTCATAAGGAAGTACATATGAAACCCCACCATAGTACTAAATATTGAGGCTATACAACTGGAGAATGACCTCTCATAAGATGAAAAATTGGTGAGGATCTTATAATGTAGATATAGAGTTCTAGATAATAAGATAATTGAAATTGTCAAAGTGTTGTGGAGAAACCATATGATTGAAGAGGTGAATTGGGAACCGGAGAAAATAGTGAAATTGAGGTACCCTCACCTATTCTCAACTGAGAATATGAATTGAAATTTTAGGGAAGAAATTTCTAAATGGGGGAAAAATGTAACAATACAATTTTTATTAGTAATTTTCATTTCATAAACAAAGGTGTGCTTTTTTATATTATACATTATTAAACACATACAAAATATAGAGAAACCAACAGGGGATTTGTTTCTTTACTAAATATTGTTACATGAATCATTAATGAAATAAATTAAAATCCTTAACATTACAACTTGAAAAATATATATATAATAGAAAAGTGAAAATGGGAAAATTGGGATTTCCCTAATCTACTAGAATCATCACCCCTATGAAAAACACAATAGAAATGAAAAAAATTATTAGTAAACTAAGAAATATTATTGAAAATGGAAATATTTAACATTGATAGTAATTGAGTAGAATACTATGTTAAAAATTGATGTGGTATTTATAGGAGGTAATGTGACCATTGGAATGACAATATAACCAATGGTAAAAGTAAACTATCCATTGGAATAGTAATCTCACCTCAAAATAAAGAATTATGACATAAATAATATTTATTATGACTAATTTAAATAAATATAAATTTTATGTTTCCAAAAAATAATTATCATTATTAAAAACGCGAATAAAATATAAGCAAAATTATTATATTCTCTATTTTTAATTTTTTTAAACATAATTTTTATATTAAATATTAAATTTACCTATTTTACATATTTATTTTGATAAAATAAAATTTATTTTTGAAATCATCATGTTAAAATTAATAGATGTGTTGGTTGGAGTGGATACTCAAGAGGGGGGTGAATTGAGTTCCAATTTAAAATTTCTGTTAAAAAATCTTTTTGGTTAAAATCCCCCAATTTTCAAAACGGCCCAGTTAATTAACGATGTAGAAATATTAATGTTCAATTTTTCAAGAGGTTTCTCATATGGTGATTAATCCTTAGGTGAATTCGTGCAGAACACCAATTAAACTTTTAAAACAAGTTTAATGAATTAACCAAATACACACACTGAACAAAACTAACTATCAATGTGTAAGAAAAAATAGTTTTATGTTTTAGAAAATATAAGTTGTGGATAAAATCAAAACAGATTATATAATGATTTTCACAACAATGTAAACAAGAGGTTCAGTCTCAATCCAGGACCTAATCCTCTCCACTTGGTGATCACCTGCCACCAAGCATTTCATATTAAAACATGATACATAGTCGGTATCGAGATTTACAATAGTTACCACAAACATTCCAAGAAACACACCCTTTACCAATGTTCTTTGTAGAAAAGATAAAAAATAGACCACAAATGGTCTCTTCCACAGTTATATGTTGGAAAAACAAATATGGTGAAGTTTGATGTGAGGATAGTTAATATCCTCCAATTCAAGCACATGAGAGAGTGTGTGATATAAACAGACCCACACCCTTTTCAAATATATAAAATAAAGAAAAACAATAGATAAGTTATGATGAAAAAGTGTTTATAAGGATCTATGTGTTTTCAGATCAGCTATTGACTCCTTGGAATGAGAAACGTTGAAGTTCAAGTCAATCTCAGGAAGTTGATTCCAAAACAGAGTGTCGCAAATCCAAGATCAAGCTTTCTGTGTTCTACTTCTGATGTTGATCAAGAGTTGGGGAAGCACAGAAGGTAGGAATGAGATTATCCCAGAATGATAATCGTGTTGCTTGGGGGTTCAGAATCTTAGTGTCGGATGGTTCGGCTTTTTGATCTAGGAAGTAAGCACTATCACACTTCTCTTCTAACCCTTTATTTGTGTTCATGTATATGTTACACTTCTTTTTTTTTCCTCTATACTCTTCTTATTTCATGGTCTCCCTTTTTATATTTGAGTTCCAACAATGGGAATGAGTAGATCATGTGCATGCTTTCTCGTACCTCATATTGTCCACGGTATTGTCTCCTGAAACATTTATAGTAAGCATTAATTAATGTCAAAGAATTTATTTTATCAAATATAACTGTTAGAAAAGTATTTGAGAAATTGAAAAAGTATGGAAGAATAGTCATCGGTAGACGGGTAACGGTAGCCTTCATATCGGTAGGCGTCAACAGTAGGTGCACATTGGCAATCTCAAACTGTAACCTTCAATAGTATTCTCACACCAGTAACCATGTAACGATGACCTTGTCGAGGTAAACTTGTAACGGTGACCTTGTTGTGGTAACCCTGTAACGGTGACCTTGTAACTGTAACCATGTAACGGTAAGCTTGTAGAAATAACCTTGTAATTGTAAGCTTGTATCAGTAACCTTCTAACGGTAAGCTTGTAGGAGTAACCTTGTAGCGGTAACCTTGTGGTTGTAACCATGTAAAGTTGAGCTTGTTACTGTAACCATGTGACGGTAAGATCTATAATGGCGACCTATGTACTTAGACGAATCCTTCACTGTGATCTTAACCAATCAAGCAGGGAGATTGACATTATATGAATATTACTTTATTGGAATAAAAAATGATAATGAAACATAATTATCAATGACTGAAGACATGGTTCTTAATTAAATGAAAACAATATTTTAGATTATCAAAATATGATTTGGAATTATCAAAATGTGATTTGGGATTACCAAATGTCATTTGGAATTATCAAAATAGGATTTGGGATTGTCAAAACCGTTGACTGGAACAATCTCCTCCTTTTTTATAATCACAAATTATGGCATTGCTAACAGTTTTGAATCAAGGTAAAACACATATACTAATTTCATTGAATCAGAATATTTACGTTTTGAATATTTTCTCCCCTATGAGACTGACTTCTCCCATTTTTATTCGCTTTAATATTTTCTCTCCCTTTTTGATTAACAAAAAGTGTACAGAATAAAAAAAATGAAAATACAGAATATTTATTAATAAAACAAGAGTACATTACAAAAATTGATACATCAATCCCTATCAACTAAGACAGTTCACACTCAATCCATATCAGATATTCCCATAGGAGCTTTGTTTTTTGAGGCTGAGGATGCAGGTACTAAAGGTGGAGGGATAGGCCGAGGGATGGCAGTTATCAAGGTAGGAGGAGCTGCAACAGAAGCATTAGTAGACCTGTAGTGAGTAGATCTCTGAGGAATCGTGGGGGTCAGGCTTCTGACGGCCTGGGAATGAGTCATCAAAGGAGCAACACTAGTGGAACCTGAAGCAGCTGAAGAAGCAAGCAGAGCAGTAGGAACTATGATTGGAGTGTAGTCCACATGGATTAAATGAAAGAGAATATTCTTGAAGCCTATAATGATAATTCCACCTCTCTCCATAGTATAAATAAAATCATCCTTATTCTCTATGAATTTTTTCGAAGTATGAGTCAATTCTCTGAGTCTGCTGACCTGATCCTTAAAGGCCTGAGTGACAGGTGGGCCTTATGTTTTCCAACAACAACATGAAGTGACCATCCATCTGATGTTTGGTGTACACTCGTTTATAGTAGAAATCACCTTGATCCTTGATGGCCTTCTAATCCTGAGCCGCTTCCCTTAAATAATTTCCCACAAGATTATGAATTTCCCGATTATGGAAATAAACTGAGAATCTAAGGAACTCCCACCTGAGAACATTGCCACTTCATCTCTGACAATGGTCCTGAAAGCTTCAATGTCAATTGTAGGAGAATCTGAAGTGGCAGCAGATGCAGCTAAAGGATATAGAGAGAAGGCTATCGTTTCCTTGAATGATTTTGTTAGCCCACTGATCAGCCTTTTGACATCATCATCTTGCCCTTTCACATGTGTTTACAAAGATTTCTTGAAATCCTCAAACATTGTGACCATTTTATGAACTATTCTTTTGAAATATGCAAGGTATCTATCCACTTGAGTCCTTGAAGCAATATAAGCATCTAATTTGGCAATAGACTGTTTCACTGAAACTATAGATTCTGCCAACTCTATTACTTGATTCTAGTATTGCCTTACTTCCTGGAGCATAGTAGATTGAATCCTGGAGTGCATTTCGGCTAAGTCAGGTACTATATGCTCATGATCTAGAGTTACATCCTTTTCCACTTCTGAAGACCTATCCCTAGACACTTTTTACAGGTCTGATTTCAGGGATTCAAGTTCTGTTTTTGTTGACATAGTCTTGAGGGAATGAGGTTTCTGAAGGGACAAAAGTGAATTTTGGAACTAATAGTATTATGTTAGGCCTCTCATCTTCTGATTCATCATAGTCTAGACCCAACACCATAAATCCAGAGTCGTCAAACCAGCCTTCAATTTCATGAAAAATAACAATTGAGCCTGTAACAGCAGGTTCCTCCCCCTCAATCTAAGAAATCTCATGATCGGTCACATTCATTTCCTCTAGACCTCCTTGATCAGCTGCAACATCAATAAGGTTCACCTCCACTTCCACTTCCACTAAAGAATCATCAAAAAAATTCTAAGATAGGTCCAACCTCAACAGAAGCAAAAGCTTCTTCTTCTACTCTACTTTCTACCCTTTCTGTATGTCCTATTAGAGTACTAAGACTTAGACATTCCTCTTAATTTTCAGAATTAGCCTTCTCATGGTCATCATTACATAATTCATAGTCCTCATCCTAATATAAGGAATCCCTAACTTATCTTAAAAAAATTTCAGCCCCTTCTTCTTCATTGGTCTCCTTATCATTGTCTCTTAGGACAGCTTCCCTTCTAGGCAATCTCTTTAGTGGACTAGGCTCACCAAAGGATACTGTAGTCATATGAGGATTGGAGGGATGTTCAGTGTCACTTATATTATCTATAAGAGAGTCCTCTCTTCCATGCACAGCGGCAACTTCCTCTTCTCCTACATCTGAATATGCAGGCTCTACTTCATCGGGCTTAAGACCAGAGTCTCTCTTATCCTTAGCCCTAGTATAATGAGTCACAGGATTAAACTCTTCATACACCTTAGCCTCATCATTCACCCATCTCTTCATCCAAGGATTCCAGTTAATCTTCATCAGCTTGCAGATTACTTTGGTGATGTAATTTTTGTCTTGCAAAACAATAGTTTCGTCCTTATCTCTAGAAACTCCTTTCACTTTCAACATAAGAGATATTATCTTGCAATGTAATAGAGTATTTTACTTGGAAATAGGATTGATCATATCTTCCAACTGAGCCATCAGCAACCTACACAGGTTAATCTTATGTCCATGCTTTATCAAATACAGAATGAATATGTCCTGATATTTCAAAACAGCAAAGTCCCCTCTCCTGGGACTTATCACACGTTGAACAAATTTGAAAAGCAGCTTATCCTCTTCTTCCATCTCACCATCAATGACTTACCTAGGAATTCCATTTCCTATTAATTCAGCTAAAGCTTCTTCATAGAAAAATAACTCACTAGTGGGATGCACCACTTTTTAGTAATAGGAATAAATTCATTCTTGAGGAATCCTTAAACACTCAGCCCATTCAACAGAGGAGAAACTTACATTTACTCTATTTACCCTAGAAATCATTCGAATCTCATCCTCATACTGTTCAAACTTCAGATACTCATAAAAATCCTTCACCAACATCAGGTAATAGGGTCCATTATTATTTGTAAAACATTCAACCCATCCCTGAGCTTCTAGTTTCTTTAGAACTAATGACCGGCTGGACAACAGCCACTCTGAACTTAATTCCTTATCAGCTACTACCTCCCTCATGGATAGATGCAGGTTCAGTAACTTTGCCACTATTTGGCTTCTGCTACTTGATTCAGCTCTAGGTTTCTTAGGATCAGGCTTGTCTCCTTTATCACTGACGAGTAGCCTCTTCAATATAGCCATTATTCTGGAGTGGTTTGAGGTTTCAGCAGAGGTTTAGGTTCTGAGATTTTAGAGGAAGAGGTTCGGATGAGGGTTTTATGTGGATCGAAATGTGATCTGTGTTCTATTTTTATCATTTAGGAATCAAAAAATAAAACAGATAAAATAAATAAATAATAACATAAAAATGTTTCAAATTCCGGTTGAGCACATAAAACGCAATGTCCCGGACTTCGAATGTCTATTGGAAAGGATTTATCTGTTAGGTATAACGGTGAGGTCCTAATAGTGAGTTCCAATGGTGAGGCCCTAACTATGAGGTCCAAACAATGAGGTCCAACGGTGAGGTCCTAACCGTGAGGTCCTAATAGTAAGGTTCTAACACTAAGGTTCTAATAGTAAGGTTCTAATAGTTTATCATACCTAACTCATGTCAAATGTAATTTAACCTCTCAGAATTCAAAGGATTTGTGAATATATCAGTCAATTGGTGTTGATTACCAATGAATTCAAGAGTAATATCACCCTTTTTAAAATGATCTCTCAAGAAGTGATGTCTTACAACAATATGCTTTTTTATGGCAGGAGATACTGGATTCTTAGATATGTTAATAGCACTTGTGTTGTCACAGTTTATAGAGACTTGTTTCAATTGATATCCATAGTCTAGTTTAGTGAGTTTCATCCACAAAATTTGAGCACAACAACTACCAGCAGCTATATATTCAGCCTCTGCAGTAGATAATGCAAATGAATTCTGTTTCTTACAACACCATGATACTAGTGACCTGCCTAAAACGTGACATGTTCCAGATGTTCTCTTTCTATCTAACTTGAAACCAGCAAAGTCTGCATCCGAATAACTTATTAAATCAAAATTCTATCCTCTTGGATAAAATAGTCCTAAATTTATAGTAAACTTGAGATATTTAAAAATCCTTTTAACGGCATTTAAATGAGACTCTTTGTGATTTTTTTGAAATTGAGCACACATGCTACACTGAACATAATATCATTTCTACTAGAAGTAAGATAATGTAGAGTCCCATCATACCTCTATAATTGGTTTGATCCACTGGTTCTCTAGTTTCATCAGCATCCAATTTGAAAGTGGTACTCATAGGTGTATCACTTCCTTTACTATTATCCAAACCAAAACGTTTTAAAATATCTTTAATATATTAATTTTGATTTAAAATAATACCATCATTGTTTTGAGAATTTTTAAATCTAAGGAAAAAATTTAGTTCCCCCATTAAACTCATTTTAAATTTATTTTGCATCATTGATGAAAAATCATTACATAATGAATTTTTAGAAGATCCAAAAATTATATCATCTACATAAATTTCCACTATTAAAACATATTTAGAATCCTTTTAATAAAGAGAGTAGGATCTGATATCCCTTTTTTAAAAGATTTTGATATAACAAAAGAACTGAGTGTGTCATACCAAGCTCTTAGAGCATTCTTTAGACTATATAAGGATTTAGATAGTTTAAAAACACGATTTGGAAAATGGGGATTTGTAAATCCAGGGGTTGTCCAAAATATACATCTTCAATTATATATCCATTTAGAAATTCACTTTTCACATCCATTTGATAATTTTTTAAATTAAGATGAGTTTCATAAGCATGTAGTATCCAAATGGCTTCTAGTATAGCTATAGAAGCAAAGGTTTCCTTATAGTCTATTCCTTCTTCTTGACTATACCCTTGTGCAACTAGTCTAGCCTTGTTTCTAACTATATTTCTAGATTCATCAACTTTGTTCTTAAAAACCTATTTAGTGCCTATTGTTAAGGTGTCCATAGGTCTGTCTACTAGTTCCCAAACATTGTTTCTTTCAAAATGATTCAATTACTCATGGATAGTCATCACAAAAAATTCATCATTGATTGCATCATTGATATTTTTAGGTTCAAGCTGTGAAAGAAAAGCTTGATGTTAAACCTGTTTTCTTAGAGAAGCTCTAATTTGTGACCCTCAGATTAAATCACCTACTATATCTTCTAAAAGAATATTTGTTAGAGTATGAGTACCTCTATAAAGAGTTGAACTAGACTCCTCATGGTTTTCTATTGGTTCAGACTCAACAGGTGTAGATTCTAGATGATTCCCAGAACTGGTTACTTTTACAGGAGGATCACTATCATTATCATTATGATCTAGAATTGACATATCTTCCTCAAGATATTCAAGAGAGGTTTTGGGTTCATGTGGATCAGTCTCATCAATATTGACATGAACTGACTCTTCCACACATTTGGATTTCTTATTGAATACTCTATAGGCTTTACTCGAGATTGAGTAACCTAGGAAAATTCCTTCATCACTTTTGAAAGAAAATTTGTCAAGATTATCTTTAGTGTTAAGGATAAATACTTTGCAACCAAAAACTCTAAATTAATTAACCTTAGGCTTTCTATTGTTCCAAAGCACATAAGGGGTCTTCTTAAGAATCGGTCTAATAAAAAATCTATTAATAATGTAACAAGTTGTATTAACAGCTTCATCCCAAAAGTAAATTGGTAAATCATATTCATAGAGAATTATCCTAGAAATCTCTTGAAGAATCCTATTTTATCTTTACACGACTCCATTCTGTTGAGGTGTTCTAGGATCAGATAATTTGTGCCTATAGCCATTGTGTGAGAAATAAGATTTAAACTCTCGACTTTCAAACTCACATCCATGATCACTTCTCAAGGTCTTGATCCTAAGTCCACTAAGATTTTCTATGGACTTGGAATATTTGATAAAAAAAGATCAAGCTTCACTTTTGTGATCCATAAAGTATACCTAAGTTTACCTAGAAAAATCATCTACAAGAACATAAACATAGTGTTTCCCATTTAAACTTGAAACTCTTCATGGTCCAAAACAATCCATGTGAACCAACTCAAATGGTTGAGAAGTAGAAACTTCTTTATTTTGATTAAAAGAAAATTTGTGTTGTTTTACATTTTGAGAAGGATTACACACTTTGTTAAGAGGGAATTCAAAATTAGGTAACTCTATAACTAAACCATTCCTTATCGGTTTTCTAAGTGTGTGCACATTACAGTGTCATTGTATTCTGTGCGACAACCATGATTCCTTATGAAACTCATTTAAACAAGAAAAATTTTGTTTAGCTAAAGAACCCATATCAACAGCATATACATTATCATTTTTGAGTGCATTAAATATTAAATCATTTTTAGAATTAAAAAAATTACATAAATCAATTTCAAACATGACATTAAAACCATCATCACACAACTAAGAAATATTTAGCATATTGTATTTTAACCCATCAACAAAAATTACTTTTGAAATTAATATAGTATTAGGGTTACAAATCTGGCCTAAGCTGATGATTTTCCCTTTTGTATTATCATCGAATGTAACATATCCACCAACAAATTTAATCAAACTTTTGAAACAAGAATAGTCTCATGTCATATGTCTTGAACATCCACTTTCCAAGTACCACAAAGCTCTATAGGAACTAATTAGACAACTTTCCTGAAAAACTGATTATAAATGGGGTAACTTTGGAACTCAGATATTCTTAGGTCCAGAGAGGTTAGAAAGTAATAAATTATGAACCCATACTTTTCTCACAGATTTCTTATAATCAATAGATATATTTTGAGACATAAACACATTGTTTGGTCCTTTAGAGAATTGTTTTTCATGAAATGGTCCAGAACTTGAACTAGCATTGAATTGTCCTGATTTAGAAACAAATTTGGTTTTAATAAACCTTCTATGTCCTGGATGATATCCTTGACCAGTTGTATATTTTGGGGAAATCTGTTGTCCTAGAAACTGAGTCAAGTTATCTCTACCATGTGTAAATTTTTCAGGATCTCCCCTTAATTGTTAATTAGATAATTTGAATTCATTATTTTCTTTTAACAGCTGAGCACATTTTTCTTTCTCAATATCCAGATCATATTTTTAATTATCATTTAAATCATGTTGTCTTTTAAATAATTTATATTTATCCTTTAGTTCATTAAAAGTATCCTCAAGCATTCCACAATATTCAAATAGCTCATCCTTATTCATATTTTCATCATTTTTTTATTCACCTACATTCCCAGAAAAATAATCATTAGGCATGGGGGAATTAGGTGTTACCTCGGATGTTTCTGTCATGAAGCACAAGTTGGCATGATTGTTCGGTTCACTATCATAGGCATCAGATCCACTGGAGCAATCTTCTGAAGCACTCTAGGTATCTTTCATAGCCTTTTTATAACCTTTTCCTTTATATTCATATTTCTTCCTAAATTTAAGCTTGGGGTAGTCTGCCTTCACATGACCTTTTCATTTGCACTCATAACAGATTATATCATTTGATTTGTCATTCCATTTTATGTCTTTCATCCATTGTCTTTTACTATCATACTTTCCCTTTTAGTTTGACTTCCTAAATAATATCTTCTTTCGGTAGACTTTTTTGAATCTTCTAGCAAGATGATCCATCTCCTCATCACTGTCTGAGTCTTCACTTATGGAACTATCTACAAGAGCTTGAACTTTTTCTTTATCCTTAATCTTTGAGGTAGTAGTCTTAAATGCTACATATTTCTTCCTTGGCTCTTCATCTACGTATTGATTCACCTTATGTTCTTCTTCATACATAATAAGCATTCCAAATATTTCCTTCACTAGAAGTTTGCCTATTTCACAAGATTCTCTGATAGAAATAGAAGTCCCTCTCCATCTGTCAGGTAGGCATTGAAGAAATCTCATGATCTGGTCTTTTCTTTCCACTGGTTTCCTAAGAGGACTCATAGTATTCACTATCTCATTGAACCCGAGATACATGTCAGTATGAGTTCATCAGGATTCATTTTAAATTTATCATATTTAATAGTGTATTTATTTAATCCCATTTCTTTAACATTGGTTATTCCTTCATGAGAATTGGCTAAAGTATCCCAAATTTCATATGCAGTTTTACAAGCAGATATTATGCTAAATTCCTCATCACCTAGAGAACAGTACAATTCATTAATTTCTTTACAGTTATTGTTATTTGTGGCTTTATTCAATTGAGTCCATGTGTCTATAGCATTAACAGGTAATGTATGTTTTTCTTCAATTGTATCCTAGATTTCAGGTCTCATGCTCTCTAGATACATTTTCATTTTTAATTTCCACTGATCATAGTTATTACCATTAATGAAATGAGGCTTGTTAGTAGCAGCACTCTGAACACTATATTCCATAGTTACATAGAATATCAATGAAAAAAAATTTTAGATATGACAGAAATTTTAATATCTTTAAGATACAGCTAAAATCACAGTTAAAAATAATTTTCAGAGTGGATTAAAATCCTCTGATACCAAATGTTGGTTGGAGTGGATACTCAAGAGGGGGCGAATTGAGTTCCAATTTAAAATTTATATTAAAAACCATTATGGTTAAGAAAACTCCCAATTTTAAAAATGGCCTAGTTAATTAAGGAAGTAGAAATGTAAATATTCAATTCATCACTGAGTTTCTCAAAGGGTGATTAATCCTCAAATGAATCAGTGTTGAACACAAATTCAAATTTTGAAACAATTTCAATGAATTAAAAAAATCCACACACTAACCAAAACTAACTATCAATGTGTAAGAAAAAAAAGTTTTATGTTCTAGAAAATATAAGCAGTGGATAATATCAAAATAGAGTATATGAAGATCTTCATAGTAATGTAAACAAGAGGTTCAATCTCAAGCTGAGACCTGATCCTCTCCACTTAGTGATCACCTGCCACCAAGTAGTTTATATTAAAACTTGCTACACAGCATGTATCGGGCTTTACGATAGTTATCAAAAACTATCCAGGGAACACACCCTCTACCACTGTTCTTCATGGGAAAGATAAACAAAATAGACCACACATGGTCTCTTCCACAGTTATATGTTGGAAAAACATATAAGGTTAAGTTTGATGTGAGAATAGTTAATTTCATCCAGTTCAAGAATAGGAGAAAGTGTGTGTTATAAATAGACACACACACTTCTCAAAGATATAAAATAAAGAAAAACAATAGAAGATTTATGATGAAAATGATTTTAGAAGGCTCTATGTGTTTGAATATCAGCTCTTGACTACTTGGAATGAGAAAATTTCAAGATTGAGTCAATCTCTGAAATTTTTTTCCCAAACAGAGTGTCACAACTCTAGGTTCAATCTTTCAGTGTTCTGCTTCTAATGTTGATCAAGAGTTGATAAAGCACAAAAGGCAATAATGATTTTATCCCAAAATGATCTTCATGATTCTTGTGGGTTCAAGATATTAGTGATAGATGGTTCGGCTTTTTGATCTGGCAAGTAAGCTCTATCACACTTCTCATGTAACCCTTTCTTTGTGTTCATGTATATGTTACGCTTCTTGTTTGTATCCTCTGTCCTCTTCTTATTCTGTGGTCACCCTTTTTATATTTGAGGTCCAACAATGGGATTGAGAAGATCACATGCATGCTTTCTTGTACCTCATACTATCAATGGTATTGTCTCCTAAAATGTTAACAATCAACAGTAATTAATGTTAGAGCATTTATTTTATCAAAAATGACAGTTAGAAAAGTATTTGAGAAATTGAACAATTATGGAAAAATAGGCATCGGTAGACTGGTAATGGTAGCCTTCATATCATTAGGATTCAACAGTAGGTGTACATCAGCAATATACAACTATAACCTTTAACAGTTTTCTCAAACCAGTAACCATGTAACGGTGACCTTCTCGCGGTAAACCTGTGACGGTGACCTTGTAGCAGTAACCCTGTAACGGTGACCTTGTAACTGTAACAATGTAACGGTATGCTTGTATCAGTAACCTTGTAATGGTAATCTTGTAGCAGTAACCTTGTAATGGTAAGCTTGTAGCAGTAACCTTTTAGCGGTAACCTTGGGATTGTAACCATGTAACGGTAAGCTTGTGACTGTAACCATGTAACAATAAGCTCTATAACGGTGAAATCTATACTTAGATGAATTTTGCAATGTGAGATTAACCAATCAAGTAGTGAAATTAAAATTATATGAATATTACTCTATAGAAACAAGAAATGCTAATGAAACATAATTATCAAATAAGGAAGACATGGTTCTTACTTAAATGAAAACATGATTTGGGATTATAAAAATATGATTTGGAATTATCAAAATGTGATTTGGGATTATCAAAATGTGATTTGGGATTATCAAAACAGGATTTGGGATTATCAAAATAGGTGAGTCCAACAAGATGTTTATCTTTTTTTAATTTTCTAAAATACTTCATTTTTCTAGTGAATAGTAAAATTATAGTTTTTCACATAACCAGTGTAACTCAAATTACATCATTCAAAAGTGATTCCTTAAAATAATATTTTTTCTATCATTCCTCCTTCCTTTCTAATAATCTAATTAATTTTAATTATAATGATTATTTAAATGATTAAATACATTATATGATATTGATATATTGTTTTTAATGCGAAAAAATAACTATTACAAGTTATAACTTTGATATATTATTTTATTCTATATTTTATTCCAAAATATACCCCCCTCATCAAGTTAAAATATCATCTCTCCATTACCATGGAAAACTACTCCACCCACCCATTAGAAATTCCAATATCTAATCAAATAATCCCTATCAATACCCTTATAATAATTAATAATTTTTTTGAGAAATCCAACTCCAACAACCATGAGTTATAGTGTCATACAAGAGAAGTTACACCAAGGATTAAGTATGTTCTGATCTACTCCTCTCTATTTTAAATTTATTCTGCCCCTTCTATTTATTTTATCACCAACCCATTTACAAAAACCATAAAATAATTAATTATGTTGTAATTTAACATTATATTAATTATGTTAACCTATTTTAAGTATCATAATACTATATAAAAATTTTAAACTTCTCCTTCCTGATCTCCCATCAATGTCCTGTCAATGGTCAGTTAACCACCTACGAAGACATTTCCATGTCAAAACATATAACCATAACCATGGATTCATATTATAAAATATATATATAATAAATAATAAAGATATTATATGGATTATATGCTTTTATAATAAATTATTAATAAATAAAAATATTTTCTAAAAAAACTCTTCTTTTCAAAACACATCTTTGACTCCTCTTGAGTTGTTTCATTTTTTCTCAACAATGATGATTCTTAAACCAAATATAATTTCACCTTTTTTATTTGGTAACCCCAAGTTATTCATGAATCCCGATTGATTAAATCCATATGAGACTCATTCTTTTCCGTGGTTTAATTCATAACTATGATTGAAATATGTTCAATATGGCATGAATGATTATAAAAATATTATGATGTGGTGGGTGGGATCAGAATTATATAGCCCTACAGTGAATTTGGTAATGTGGTGTATTTAATGAGATAATATGAAATATTCTTGAACGTTATGTTGTCATTGTTCACAACAATGATGTTGTGATTATTCATATATGTAATGCGTGAACATTTTGCTAGCATTTTTCACACCAATGTGTGATATTTGACTACTAAGACATGATGTTTCATTTTTTTTCATTGGCACATTCAATTACTTTATCAATTGTTTCCCTCATGATGTTGGTGATAATTATAAGTTTATAATTTTATAATGATGATTATGCTCAAAAAAGTTATATTGATTCATTCCTATTATACATCATATTAATATTCTTTTAGCTCACCCTTTTTATTGAAGTATATCCTTAGGTGATTACTTATACTAAGGAAAATGTGAGGGCCTCTATGAAGATATAGAAGAATGAATTAAATAATATCTATGTTTTATTATGTAAAATTTATCTATGAGACTAATTTTACCAAGACATTAATGCTTTGGATCCTATATTTGTTAATCTATTATGTTTTTTATCATTAAAATGATGGAATAGTTATGAAATAAAAAAGTAGGGTCGTTATACTACAAGCCTAATATTCCCATACTAGAGTGAGAGAAACTACCTTTTCGTAGTGAAACAGTTTGATTCATGGGTACCAATTTATCATTTGATTCCAACCTTAGGAAGGATTTACTTAGTGTTAGTCTGATTTAATGGAGTGAGACCCCCCACAAGACCAACAACCCAACCCAATATCTATATTTGTAGATATAGGTATAACATAGAGAATATGTATTAAGCTATAAGGTCTTGGATCCTCATATTATTCATAGGACCACTCTAGCATAGATTATGAGAATGCATCCAGTAATCCTGGATTCCCCAACACTGGATTACCTCATATAACTCTACTTGTAACATGTGTTCACCCCCTAATATGTATCATATATACACTACATAATAAAATAAATATGTGATTAAATTATCATTCATAAATACTTTCTCTATAGGTAATAAAACTCAAAGAGAGTATATATAGATCCCTTAGCTACAAATATTTTATGGCATATAGGTTCGGACACTAATTTTCATGGGTATAATTTAACATCCCACCTCCATACATTGAAGTATGAAATGAGTGGAATTTGATGATCCATTGGAAATTTTGGTTATGGATAACATACATAGACAACACCCTAGTTTATCTTACATAGTCCAATTATCTAATTCACTTGACTATAGGGGAACTCTCATGGATCAAATGTTGTCCTGGAATACTTTTGAGGAGAAATACACTATGAATTATTGAACCTTATATTCTAATACCAAATATTTCACAAGAAGAATATGTATTAGAGGAATCTTTTCTCAATATTTCTTTATTAAAAGAAATATTAGATACCTCTATAGTTGAATATGGAATCATGGTCTATGGTTTTATATATAAATATGATCACATAGAATATATTTATGTATTGATGGCATCATATGTTCACAATGCCTCTACTAGTTAGACCTCCCTAAAGCAAGCCCCTCTTAATATAGGTGTCTTGAAAATAAACCTGTTTACATCTTCATTAGCTACCTAAAATTTTCCCACAAGAGATATTATCCCAAAATTACATCATAATTATATAGGATGAAGAAAATCCTAATTCTAAATCTACCACCATAAATCAACTCACACATGAGATAGAATGGTGGGATTTTCATATTTTTCATCACTGAAACTCCACATGATAATATAGGGGGTAAGGAAAATCATTTCCAATATTTGGTCATGGGTCTGAGGACCAATGTATTCAATAATAAGGATTTATATTTTATGATTCTCTAAATCATATATACATGATAAAAATTGTAAATTTTTGAAAGGAATATACAATCCTTAAAAAGTAAAAAATATTGGATAGAATCTTTGGAACATTCCACTAGGGAACTAAATTAGAAAATTATAGAGGGGTAATAAGTTTGCGATATAATGTCCACGTTTTCCTCAAAGGTAGTGGAACATGAGGCCCATGTGGAAATACTGAGAGCACAACTATTAGAAGTGAAAATATATCTTCAGTCTACATAGTATAGAATCAGTAAATGGATAGACTAATTTGAATGAAATCCCATTAGTTGAAGTTGAATCTCTTATGTAGGAAACCCGCCAATGTTTATTCAAAATATCTCTCTAGTTGTTGAATTATTTATAGTAGTGAGATAGCCAAATATTATAATTACCGCTATAACTATTTTTTCCTTTTTGTTAACTAAAAGGGGAATCAATATTATAGATGTTCTTTTTTTCATTTTTTAGTAATGAAAATAGATATTTTTCTTATAAACCATTTTCAATTGTATGTTCCATATAAATCATTAATTTTTAATAGCTATTGAAACTCACCCGATGTAATATCAAGAATAATTGAATATATATGTACACTGTATGAAAATTAATCATTTGAATCTTGATCTCTAACTTCTTGGGTTAATTGATGAAATATGATGTAAGTATGTATACCCAAAACATATACCTTTATGTGGATATAGTTGAACCAAATATAAAAACATGTATACCACCAAAAAAACACAAGGTAAAATCATGAGAAAATGTTTTTTGGGGTTTTGTTTCCTCAAAATCAAGTTCATTTGGATAGATGTAGGCAGACTAGATATAGTATCACATGTAACATCTCCAAAAGGAAAGGTTGACTCATTTGAATATAATATATGGCCTCCTCTTGGTTGTGTACTCTCAATTGGGTGTAGGCAGGATGAATATAGTCGATTATATAATGTCACTATATACTAAATTTTGTCCATTAAGATATAAGATATTAGTGAATCAGAATGATAAATGTTATGAAGGGGTATTTTTCATGATAATTCCAATATTCAAAAGTTATCAACACCCCGACTCTACACACTCATGACATTTCATGGGTGATTTTAACTGGTATATTGGAGGAACAGAAGATTATTCGAATTTTTTTATAATTAGAGGGACCTATAGAAAATATCATGACTTTTTTCTAGGGTCAAAATGGTTAACCGAACTTGCACTGTGAATTTTTCTTTTTATCTCTATATTTTTTCTAATCCTTGTATGGGGGATCCCTAGTTGGAAAAACATGAATTTTTGTCAGGCCTCTACTTACAGGTTTTCAACCTAACATTTTTTTTTGATTTTTTTAACCTTTTTAAACACTTATTATTATCTAAGTTATGTAATCTATATAATTAGTGGGTGGAGACTCAACTTATATCCATGATTCCTTTTGTATGTTTTCAACTTCGTTGGTCCCATGATTTTTCTTATTTTAAGAATGTTTAATCCATAACAATGTATCCTGAATTTTAGTTTTGGAATATTTGATCAAAATATATGGTAGATTATATAGAAACATAAAAATATCAAGCCACACATGAATGGGGAGCCCACTGTCACAAGTTTAAACAACCTAATTGGATGGTTCATCCAATTTGATTCCATTCTATTTGGGAAAATGTTTTTTGTTTTTTAAGGATACATAGATTTGAAAGAAAATATGAGTTATTATATCCAATAAAAAGGGAGACATAAATAAAATATAAATTATGATCTTAGAACTATTAATGTAGATCGCCTCATGGGTAGGTGAATTCATTTTAGGGTTATGATGTCTGAACCAAAAAAATCTAATGTTTATGGTTTGTTCAATATGAAAAAAAAGGTTAAGGGTGATGTTTTTCACTGATATGGAAGAAAAGATGGCTCAATGTAACTGATTTAGGAACATTATTAGTATATAAATCCTTGAAATAGGTTAATATAGTTTTATGTTCATAGTACTCGTTCCATTACAATATGTATTTTAGGGTCATGTGAAAAGAACTGTTGAAGGCCATTGTTTGAGGTCATATAGATTTGATCCAAATCATGCTTGTGTTAAGGATATAAAGATTCCATGAAAATAATATACAATATTTTATACATCATCAGTGAGGTAACACCTGATGTGAAAAGAGGATCCTAATGCATGTTTTGACTATCTCATGGGCAAATTTACACAGTTTAAGGTTATAATTCTTAAACCATCATGTCATGTGTTTTAGGGTCACCTGAAGAGGAAAATTTGATATTAAGGAGTATGAAGTCACACACTTACCTTAAAAATGGGTACAATGCATGAATGTATAACCATGAGGGTATTCAAATCAACTTGAACATCTGGGTTATGGGATTTTTAAATCATACCATGAAATATTTGAATCGGGAAATGGAGTGATAAAACAGGTACGTGAGGCATGACCATTGACCATATTAAAATTATAGGTTTGGTTATGATGTCATTTTGGATGTATATAGATTAGAGGTCTTTATCTTTAGGATGAAATTTTCTTCTTGTTAGAACTTCTGAATATTAGGTCTTGAATATTACCATGTATAGCTTTCCCTTAGAGTGGGATATAATCATTAGTAATATCCATGGAAGGTTTACTAAGATACCAATGCATAAAAATGAAGTTGGATAATGGGAGAAATATTATCTAAGAAGGTTTTGAGTGCCCTGAAAGTTACACAACCATGTACTAAAATCATCCTCAAGGTGAGAGGACATAACATGAAACTACATGATCATGTGTGCAGGAGAGATGCATTAGGTTTTCTCAAAAATTCTCCAAAGATAGTGTGTCTAACAAGAATATATTAGATTTCTCTAGGACTATATAGTGCATCCTACAAGCTTTGTCCCTTATTCTATGTGTACCCTAAATTTTACCGAAGTCATGAAATGGGATGACATAGAAAGTAATGATTTTTATTTTTCTCCAGTCACCCTTATGGTTTTTTAAACATGAGAATCCTTTAAATCTACTCAATTTGTAGTTTAAGTTTATGTAATTTCTCACATTAGGGAATATAATTTAATCCCATATATGTATTTTATCAAACATTAATGGGGTTTAAGAGTGTAAAACATTAACCAAAATTTGATATAGTTTATCTAATGATGAAAAGTCAAATCCTAATGTGAATAGAGACCATAATTATATTATATACCATCTCATAGGGAGGCACACATAATTTAAGGGAATTATACTTAGTCTATAAAAGTGATACATACTATATATAAATTCAATGGAAAAGTTAAATGTGAATGGATTTCTCATGCAGTTTAAGGCCATGGTGCTCATACCCCTAACTGAGTGTGATATGAAAACATAGATGAGATTCAATATATAATAACTCTCAAAACATTTTTAATTGAGAATAATGATGATATATTTAATTAAATGAGATATTTGGGCCAGGATTATTAGACATGAAAGATAAATGAACTATGAATTCTAACCAAAATTTTAATTATGGTCTCCATCATAATATTTTTAGGTAATCTAAGTATAAGGACCCAGCCTTAAAACATTACTTAATCATGAATTAAATATATAATTCACATTGAGGATCTTTTCAGGTTTAGAGTTTTAGAGAATTAGGACATAACAATTACATCTCAAAAGATTACAAAGTAGACACTTCTACTAAGTTTCCATAAAATAAAAACTCTTAAAAAGAAACATGTCTAGTTCCATGTTTTAGATAGAATGTATTTCCTTGATCCCATCCTTGACCCAATTCATCTTTATGTCCTGTGTAAAAAATTTCAAAAAAAACTTGGGATGAGCATAAAAATCATAGTAAGGGATATAAAAATACGGAAAGGAAACATTAGTCCATGTATACGTAAGAATCAATGAAAACACACTTTAATCATAAAACATAAGAACCTTAACATACCTCATTAAATCATAAGATTTATGAATAACATATAGAAAACATAAGACGTAAAGGTATCTTGAGGATTTCATTACATTCTTACGTAGGGAGTAACCCTCTTGGTTATGATTTGAATACCCATCACATTATATTCCCTAAATCTCTTTGTAGAAACCATATCGTTTAACTCCTTCGCGTGACCCAATGCATTTGATAGCTATATCGGGCTCACCCACCCATAGTTTATCACGGAACCACCCGTCTTCATAAACAATGACCAAGAACCATAACATAATCATATCACATAACTTAATCATAAAGGAAAGATAACATTACCGTATTTCAATAACAATATAATGTTTTAAGATATTGAAATAATGAATCCATTCTAAAAACCATTTTCAAAACCATTTAAAACATTTAATAAAGAGATTTTTGAATCAAAGTGTCCCATACCACTTTGAATCTTTTATCATTTTAAACCATTAATATCCATATAAATAAATAATTAAAACCATTTTGAAAACATGGATATTAATGAAAAATATTTATAATAATAAATCATTAAAACATTTAAAACGATATTTTAGTTAAAGGGTTTTTTAACAAAATAAGAGACACTTGAATACAATAATTGAGTAATAACATTTAATCAGAACTTTATAATATCATGAGAATAAAGGGATTAATGATATCATATTCCAAAGGACAGTATATACACCATATAAGAGTTAATTGGTGCATAACTACAATGAAGTCTCAATAGAAATGTAAAATGAGATGAAATCCCTTATAAAGAACGTATCCTTAAGTTAATGATAAATCAATCTCATAATTATGTGCGAAAAATAAAAATACACCCAATATAAGTGGATATTAAGTGTAAAACAACCCGATGTCATTCGCACATATTCATAGGATGACATATTAAAAAACTATAAGTTGAACCCAATGAAATTGAAATTGTGTTAAGAAGTTCCCATGGTAAAATTTGACAGCCTAACGGCATCACTTTAAAGTCATAAAATTAGTTGATGAGAGGGAAAATGGTACCTCATCACTTCGACATAAAATTTACATCAATAAGGATATAGAAGATCATATCCCAACATAAAAATATGTAAATTAAAAGACATAACAAAATTATTCTTTTAAAAAAGGAGTGTGAAAGGTTCCCTTACAAATTTGGGAAACTTTCGAAACGTACACCCCAGGAACGAAGGGTCATAAAATGAAGATGTAGATACCCATAAATGAGATTATATTATACAAATAGTAAAATAATGTTCAGTACATATACCACACAAAAGGAAATAGTGGCCAATGTAGCATAAATCTCACGGGAATAAAAGTGAGATGAAAAATCCCTTATGAAAACCCGACAGCCTAACGGCGCCACTTAATACTTCCAAAAATGGATTTATGAGGTCAAATAGGGTCTCTCATAATATGAACATATAAATTAAAGAATTATTAATATAAAATAACATCCCCAATTATAATATATATGAGCTAAAAATAAATGACATAAAACAGATTACTTAAAACGAAAAGAGAGAGGTAGGATCCCTTACCTCAAGTCCGACTTGTCTTGTTCATTTATTTATATTCTTGAATAATAAACTAGAGTTAATTTCTAATTTCTTAAGAACCTTTTTAGATTTAATTATTCATTTTATGTCACTTATTAACATGTTATGAACATTATGTAATTATTTAAGTTTATAACAGTCGTTTTGTCGATCATTGGTACTTGAGTCAAAAATATACTTCTTATAATTACAAGTTGTTCATGTGGTAAAATATCCATTATATCTAGAATTATATTCATTATGTATATATCACATATATAATATATATCCATTATATAATTGAATATATACTATTACATAACATTTAAATGTAAGAAAAGAAATGCACCGTTCATGGAGACGGTAAGTCGTATGTACACATGAACGCTACTTTCTTTTCTATTTAGTATTTATTGGAATTAAAACTAAATGAGATATATATATATATATATATATATATATATATATTATAATTCCAGTATTATATATATGTTATATAGGTCACATAAGTTCCTTAATTTCATTCTTTACACATTCCATGTATTGCATGAATGAGTCACATCACTTGAGGGGCGGTAGTCCACACTTCCTCAAATGCAATTATATTATTTGCACAACATGCAAAGAATAAAGGTATTTTTTAAATGTAAAATACAGAAGAATAGAGAGGAAATGAATATAATTTATATCATAAATAAATATATTTCCATCATAATGGCCACCACGAGAGGTTGGGGGAGAAGATAGAACAATCATCGTCTTGTGAGGCAGTAATTCGCCATCCACGGAAACAATATGTTCATTATCCATTAGAAGGAGGTGTGTTTAAGTGTAGCTCGAATAAATCTCATAAAAAAATTCTATTATACTTAAGATACTGGTTTTGTTACAAAATAAAGGAATAAAAAGATTTTAGGGGGTTGGAGAAGCAAAAAAAACAAAAGAACATAAGAGAGAACATTAACTTTAAATCGGGTAACTCCTCTTGGTTTGAAACAAATGGGTTTCTTGCAGATCTCTATGCTTAAGGTAAGGCTTCTAGGATGAAGAGAGGGATTTCGAAAGATAAAATGATCATAGTTTGGCCAATCCAAAGGCTTGAGATGTGTGGGTAAGGGGGTATAGGTGGGGGGCTTTTATAAGAGGGAGTAGGGGCACTCTTGGAATGTCTTGAAAATTTACTTTATTATAAAATGATTTTCAGATAATAAAGGTCCCACAATTATATATTTCGAGGATAAGTTGATAATGGTTCCAAATACACCCATCCAATAGGTTTTTGACAAGTGTATGTCTTATATTTTACCTTATCTTCTCATTTTATTTAAATCATTCATTAATGAGAAAATCACTGCATCATCATGGTGTCATAAATAAATTTATTTCATTAATGTATAAAAATTATAAAAAAATATCATTTTTTCGGAAATCTTTTTAGATTTCTAATGAATATTTATAGTGAAAAATATGAATTTTATAACCACATGTAAAAATTGTTTTAGTAAAACAATACATGTTTATGACACTTTTATTTTTACATTAAATAAAAAGTTATTATTGTCATTTTCTTACCCATGTGACTCCATGGGGTCCCCAAGTTGACCCATATATTTTCATCATCGACCATGACTTATCCAATATGTGTAGGACAAATTTAAAGGTAATTTTATATTATTATATCATTATATTTACCTTAAATTACACAAATTACCTTTAATCACGATTAATAAAACTTAAAAGTTACTATTCTCCAAAAAATTATTTTACTCCCATTGAACCAAATTTTACCACCTAATAAAAACCATATATGTCGGATTTTTAAAATGAAAATCACAGTGGTGGTAAATTTTCATTTAAACGAAAAATCAGTTTTTTTAACTACCACTTAGTGGTTTCACTATTCATAAAAACTTGATGTTTTTCAGAAAAATACCAAAAATTAAACCTAAGATATATTTGATATTACAAATTCAAAAATTATGTCCATTTTACCAAATTAAAAACATAAAACTTTCATTATTTATTTTTATAATCAATTTCCACTATCAAAAAAAATAGCGTGTTTTTAAAAAACAATATCTATTAAAATATTGACACTTGCTTATGTACTATTTCAAAGTGAAATTAATTCCAATGACCACAATTGGATTAAATGGTAAAAATATATTTTAATTAAACTTTAAAACCAATTAAAAATATAATCTAACCTTATAAATATATTATACTAAAAATCACTTTTGAAATAAAATACAGTATTTTTCACTATTCATTAAAAATGAATTTTATCAGAAAAATACCAAAAATTTACCCAAAGTAAATTTTGATGGTACAAATCTAAAGAAGAATTTTATTTTGTTGAAATAGAACATATTAAAGTGAACTAAACTAGATTTAGATAGGGTTCGCCATCAAAAGGCGGTAAATCGGCCTTTTAATTTAAATTATCCATAAAATCCGATTCATTTGCATTTTAAGCCTCTAAATTTTATTGGATAAATGTAAATACATTTAAAAGACATCTATAATCATATTTTAGTTAGTTTTATTCATTCCCTCCAATATAATGGCTAGGTGTCAACTTCCATTTAAAATAATTATATTATGAGTGTGCAACGTAAGATTTCAAAGAAACTCATTGTTGCGTATTGGGTATGCCATCGAACATAGAATATCCTTTAAATTAATATTAATATTTTATTCACAAATATTAATAAATATAAAAATGTAATATTCTTTAGTTACCTTGGATGTTACATCCTTCCCCCCTTTTGGGAATTGCGTCCTCACAATTTTTTAAAAAAAATGGGCTCGGAAACATCATTGAAAGCCCCACATCGGAACAAGAGTCAGTAAAACTATCACTTTAAAATAAAGAAAGATAAGTAAAATGGTCATATGAGTTAACCCATACTAGTATTCCATGAAAAAATGGATATGGAGGAGAAAAAAAAGGGTCATGTTGTTATGGAGAGTGATAGAAAACACGATTAGGAGAAAGTTAACCCCAAGAAAATCACAAACTTATGATGGGTTAAATGGTATGTGATTCCACAGTAGAAAAAGATAACAGACAAAATTTTTGTTTTAAGTTACTTTTCAAAGAGGAATTTATTAATGAGCTTAACTAAATCATAAGGAAACATACTAACTTGTCATGTAGACTTTCATCGTTTACTAGATTTCTAACACAAACTCATATTTTCTCCAAACGGTGAGTATTTCAAGATGACTTTTTCATATTAAGATCACTATAATCAACTTCTAGAGAATCACCTAACCCACAAAAGATGAACTATATATTTCAAATGTCTTTAAACCTTAACCAAAACCAAAAATTCTTAGTACAATATCAGATAATACCCAAAAAGGATAACCCTTTATAAAAAGAAATACTACTCTTAATCTCCAAAATTTGTCCAAGAAAACCCAAAGTTCATCAAATACCATTCAATAAACAGTTATCCATAAAATTATTCAATGTAATCTAAACTAATAATTAAACCCAAATCTCTGAAGGATTTAATCACATAGTCTTCCAAGATAAATATTAACATTTATCTTCAAATAACATCAGTTACTATTAAAGTCTCATACTGAAAAGTAACTAACCTAATCACATATCCTCCATGATATCCTAATAATTTCCATAGATAACCCAAAATCAACTTATTCTGGATTCATAAGATATTATAACTAAAAAAAATTTTTCATACTAACCAGGGACATCACGTAGTCCAGTGGTATGTGATAAATTCTAGTCGCACTTTGGTTGTGGGTTCGATTCCCATATATTTGTCTGACGCGACGGGTTGTCACACAGTCTGTGTGTTGTCCTTTTTCCAAAACTATATAATTCTTAAAACATTCCCCAAAATGAGATAAAATCATCAAAAATAACCATAACATAATTTAACCTCAAGTTTAACTCATGCCATTCATTTTCCATCATAACATATAGTAACCCATAATTTCCTCAAAAGTAAGGATCATATAAACCCTAATGGTTACCTTTATAATTATTACATGAACTTCCACATTGAGTTGGTTCTCTAAAACATGATGCATCAGATAACTCACCAAGGTTCAAGTGGTTAATCATGACTACTCGATAGTTGGTTTAGAATAACCATGAGATTCCTCATTAAATCCCCCATTTCATCCAGTCTCTTAATCAGAGAAGAACCACAATTTTCTTCAAACCCATTGTCACTTTGGTGCCTCCTAGATCCATCCATTTACTAAAACCAAAAATGTAGGTGTGAGTATATCAACATAATCATCCTGTACTAATGAGGAATATAAAAACTGAGATACACTTACTCATTCACTTTATCTAAAAACTATGACTCTTTATGGAATCCTAGCCATTATGGTAATGTCACTTATGCATAAAGAATACCCTATCCTCTAAATTTATCTAAACCGACTTCTGATACCAACTATAAGGACCTATCCTTAAAACATTAAATAATCATGAATTAAATATATAATTCACATTGAGGATCTTTTCAGGTTTAGAGTTTTAGAGAATTAGGACATAACTATTACATCTCAAAAGATTACAAAGTAGACACTTCGATTAAGTTTCCATAAAATGAAAACTCTTAAAAAGAAACATGTCTAGTCCCATGTTTGAGATATAATTTCTTTCCTTGATCGCATCCTTGACCCAATTCATCTTTAAGTCCTATGGAAGACATTTCAAAAAAACTTGGGATGAGCATAAAAAGCTCAATAAGGGATATAAAAATACGAAATGGAAACATTATTCCACGTATACATAAGAATAAATAAAAACACACTTTACTCATAAAACATAAGCACTTTAACATACCTCATGAAATAATAAAATTTATGATTAACTCATAGAAAACAAAAGACGTAAAGTTAACTTGAGGCATTCATTACATTCTTACATAGGGAGTAACCCTCTTAGTTACGTTTAGAATACCCATCACAGTATATTCCCAATATCTCTTCAGAGAAACCTTAGCATTTAACTCCTTTGCATTACCCAATGCATTGGAGAGCTATATCGGGCTCACCCGCCCTTAGTTTATCACAGAACCACCCATCTTCATAAACAATGCCCAAGAACCATAACATAATCAATGCACATAACTTAATCATAAAGTAAAGATAACATTCCCACATTGCAATAACAATATAACATTTTAAGATATTTAAATAATGAATCCATTCTAAAAACCATTTTCAAAACCATTTAAAACATTTAATAAATAGATTTTTGAATCAAAGTGTCCCAAACCACTTTGAAGATTTTAACATTTTAGACCATTAATATTCATATAAATAAATCATTAAAACCATTTTGAAAACATGGATATTAATGAGAAATATTTATAATAATAAATCAATAAAACATTTAAAATGATATTTTAGTTAAAGGGTTTTTAACAAAATGAGAGACACTTGAATACAATAATTGAGGAATAACATTTAATCAGAAATTTATAATTTCATGAGAATAAAGGGATTCATGATATAATATTCCAAAGGACAGTATATAAACCATATAATAGTGAATTTGTGAAAAACAACAATGAAGTTCCAATAGAAATGTAAAATGAGATGAAATCCCTTATAAAGAATGTATCCTTAAATTAAGGATAAATCAATCTCATAATTATGTGTGATAAATATAAATACACCCAATATAAGTGGATATTAAGTGTAAAAAAACCAGAGGTCATTCCCACATATTCATATGATGACATATTCAATAACTACAAGTTGAACCCAAATAAATCGAAATTGGGTTAAGATGTTCCCTTGGTAAAATTCGATAGCCTAACAGCGTCACATTAAAATTCATAAAATTAGTTGATGAGAGATAAAATGGTATCTCATCACTTGGACATAAAATTTACATTAATAAGGATATATAATAACATACCCAACATAAAAATATGTAAATTAAAAGACATAACAAAATAAGTCTTTTAAAAAGAGGAGTGTGAAAGGTTCCCTTACCGATTTGGGAAACTTTCGAAACGTACACCCCAAGAAAGAAGGGTCATAAAATGAAGATGTAAATACCCATAAATGAGAGAATATTATACAAATAGTTAAATAATGGGAATTACATACACCACACAAAAATAAATAGTGGCCAATGGAGAATAAATCTCACGGGAATAAAAGTGAGATGAAAAATCCCTTACGAAAACTCGGCAGCCTAACAACGTCACTTAAAACATCCCAAAATGGATTTATGAGATCAAATAGGGTCTCTCATAATATAAACATAGAAAGTACTGAATGAGGAATATAAAATAACATCCCCAAGAATAAGAAATATGAGCTTAAGATTAATGACATAAAAGAGAGTACTTAAAAAGAAAGAGAGAGGTAGGATCCCTTACCTCAAGTCCGACTTGTCTTGTTCGTTTCTTTATATTCCGGAATAATAAACTAGAGTTAATTTCTATGTGATTAAGAACCTTTTTCAATTTCATTATTCCTTTTATATCACTTATTACCATGATATGAGCATTATGTTATTATTTATGTTTATAATGGTCATTTTGTCGATCATTGGTACTTGAGTCAAAAATAAACTTCTTATAATTACAAGTTATTCATGTAGTAAAATATACCTTATATCCAGAATTATATTCATGATTTAGATATCATATATATCATATATATCCATTATATAATTAAATTTATAATATTACATAACATTTAAAGGTAAGAAATGAAATGTATCGTTCATGGAGACGGTAAGCCGTACGTACGCATGAACGCTACTTTCATTTCTATTTAGTATTTAATGGAATTAATACTATATGAGATATATATATATATATATATATATTATAATTCCATTATAATATATATGTTATATAGGTCACATAAATTAATTAATTTCATTCTTTATACATTCCATGTATTGTATGAACGAGTCACATCACTTGAGGGGGCGGTAGTCCACACTTCCTCAAATGAAATTATCGTATTTGCACAACATGCAAAGAATAAAGGTATGATTTAAATGTAAAATAAATAATAATAGAGAGTAAATAAATATAATTTATATCATAAATAAATATAGCGCCATCATAATGGCCACCATGAGAGGTGGTAATAGAAGATAGAAAAATCATCGTCTCGTGAGGGAGTAATTCGCCATCCACAGAAACAGTATGTTCTTTGACCACTAGAAAGAGGTGTGTGTAAGTGTAGTTCGAATAATTCTCATAAAAACATACTAGTATATTTAAGATAATTTTTTTGTTACAAAATAAAGGAATAAAAAGAGTTTAGGGGGTTGGAGAAGCAAAATAATACAAAAGAACATAAGAGATAACATTACCTTTAAATCGGGAAACTCGTCTTGGTTTGAACCAAATGGGGTTATTAAAGAGCATTATTCCTAAGGTAAGGATTCTAGGATGAAGAGAGGGATGTGGAGAGATAAAATGAGTAGAGTTTGGTCGAGCCAAAGGCTTGAGAGGTGTGGGTAAGGGGGTAGAGGTGGGGGCCTTTTATAAGAGGGAGGAGGGGAACTCTTGGAAAGTCTTGAAAAGTTACTTTATTATAAAATTATTTTCTGGTATTAAAGGTCCAAAAATTATATATTTCGAGGATAAGGTGATAATGGTTCTCAATAAACCCATTAAATAGGTTTTTTACAAGTTTAATTTTTATACTTCCCTTATCTTCTCATTTTATTTAAATCGTTCATTAATGTGGTAATCACTGCATCATCATGGTGTCGTAAATAAATTTATTTATTTAATGTCTAAGAAATTATAAATAAAATATAATTATGTAAGAAATCCGTTTATCTTTATAATTAATATTTATAGTCAAAAATATGACTTGTATAACCCCATGTAAAAATTGTTTTAGTAAAACAATACATGTTTGTGACACATCTATTTTTACTTTAAATAAAAAGTTAGTATTGTCATTTTCTTACCCAAGTGGATCCATGGGGTCCCCAAGTTGACCCATGGGTTTTCTTGGTCGTACATGACTTATCCAATATTTTTAGGAAAAGTGTAATGGTAATTTCATATTATTATATCATTATATTTACCTTAAATTACACTAATTACCTTTAATCGTGATTAATAAAACTTAAAATTTACTATTCACCAAAAAATTATTTTAATCCCATTGAACCAAATTTTACATCCTAATGAAAACCATGTATGTCAGATTTTTGAAATTTAAATCATAGAGGTGGTAAATTTTCTTTTAAACGAAAAATCAGTTTTTTTAACTCCCACTTATTGGTTTCACTATTCATCAAAAAATGATGTTTTCAGAGAAATACCAAAAATTCATTCTAATCTATATTTGATATTCCTAATTAAAAATGATTTCCATTTTACCAAATTCAAAACATAAAAGTTGCATTAATTATTTATATAATCAATTCTCGTTGCCAAAACAAATAGCGTGTTTTTAAGAAACAATATCTATTAAAAGATTGACACTTCCTTATGTACAATTTAAAAGTGAAATTAATTCCAATGACCAACATTGGATTAAATGGTAAAAAAATATTTTAATGAATCTTTAAAAAAAATTAAAAAGATAATCTATCCTTATAAATAAATTATATTAAAAAGCACTTTTGAAATAAAATACAGTATTTTTCACTATTTATTAAAAAATGAATTTTATCAGAAAAATACCAAAAATCTACCCAAAGTGAATTTTGATTAAAGTAATCTAACTAATAATTTTATTTTTTCAAAATGAACATATTAAAGTGACCAAAACTAGATTTAAATAGGGTTCTCCATCAAAAGGCGGTAAATCGGCCTTTTAATGTAAATTATGCTTAAAATCAAATTCATTTACATTTTAATCATCTAAATATTATTGGATAAAAGTAAATACATTTAATAGATATCTAAAATCATATTTTAGTTATTTGTATTCATTCCCTCTAATACAATGGCTAGGTGTCAACTTCCATTTAAAATAATTATATTATTATTGTGCAGCGTAAGATTTCAAAGAAACTCGTTGTTGTGTATTGGGTACGCCATCGAACTTATAATATCATTTAAAGTAATATTAATATTTTATTCAAAAATATTAATAAATATGAAAATTTAATATTCTTTATTTACCTGGGATGTTACACTATATATTATAGAACCTTCCCCAAAAGAAATATATGCCTCTAGTTGGTAATGTTGAATATGGAAGCATGAACATTACCAAAAAAAGGTGTCCCATGGAGATGGATACACTCGTTTCCAAAATAAAAGAAGGTTTATGGTTATTAATTAAACTAAAGTTACAAATGGTTGTTTTTAAAAGGAAATATTCAATGGTTGGTTAGAAAAATATCTTCCCAAACTTACCATGGTTAGGTTGTATGGGGATGATGAAGGGGAATGGTGATTAATGATGATATGTGTCTAGGATTGAATTATATTTTTTATAAATTAATATATATCTTGAAATAATAGGAATCAATCCACACATAGTTATTATAAAAATATATCATTCTCACATAAAGTTTGGTATATAAAGTCTTAACATGAATAAGTATATCATACATTAGGTTGGTTGTGATAATTGTTGATATTATAGTTGGGTCTGAAATATATTGTTTGGGCAATAATATATATCTCAATTCATGAGATTCAATCCCCATATAGTTCTCATAAATCATAATATCTATATAAATCTATCTAATATTTATGGGATGGAAATATTATCCTAACTTGGAATTGGAATTATAAGAAGTTTCTTGGATCGTACCCAGGGAAATATCTCAATGCATGGTTATTTTTGAAAAGACTAAGATAAAATATAATCCAAAACACTAGGAAATACATGATGGATCATTAGAGTAAATGATGGGTACAATAGGGAGTAACGTTAAGTATAAAAAATTAAACTAATAAAAAACACAAATCCTTTTAAGTAAAAGAGATTAGAAAAAAATATCATCCAATCATCAAAGTATATAAATATGATCTAGTAAAAATATGATATATCATATATTTTTTATCAGTCTCATAGAGAGTCTGATAAAACTATACTTATAAAGATAAGTATGAACTGATATTCTAATGTATATGCATGGTAGAAAATTAACTTTTATAAACAAGAAATTTAAAATATTATAATAGTATGAATGAATTAAAAACATTATAAAATAACTTATTCTTTAACATTAAGATTTAAGGTGGTTAAAAATCCTAACATAAGGTATACACATTTTTAATACCTACTGTAAAGGTATTTCATTCCATACTAGGAAATAAATAAATACAAAGATCAGTGTCTCTGTCTTTCTATCCCCAAAATCCCTCAATACGATAGATGGAATTATCTATATCTTTACTAAATAAGAAATCCCTCGATACAATGATTGGTATATCTATATTTTTACCCTTATAATAACTCATTCCAATAGATCAGATTCACTCATCTTCCTATTCTTAGAATCCATTGATATAACCCAGATCAGAAATAGTTAATATAAAAGAAATGTGTTCTATAGAATTAACAATCCTTAAAAAAATTCATTTGAACTTAAATTATCTAAAATATTATAATGCTTAGGACTGATATTTTCATATAGAGAAATATTTTGATGACTTGAGTTGTGAATAAATCATCACCAGGCTCTTCAAATGACCACCTGTTTATAGGAAATATCCCAACCTTTATATTTTTTATTTGTTTGAAATGACCTCAAAAAAATTGAAATTTGATATCTCATAATGATCTAGATATTGATATTGACAACTAATAATTTCATTGATCAAGGTTATTTAGTTTATAGCCATCATAGTGCTATTGAAGTATTCTTTCTAATATAAAACAATCTATAAACTTTGATTATAAACATTGGATAGTGTGATGGAATTACCTATTGATTTTCAATCCAAAAAAACTAAACAGAGGTTAGTCTAATTAATCAATATTAACATCAATAAAATTATCATTAATTTCCTCAATATGATTTATATGACATAGGTCTTACCACAAGTAAGTAAATTAGTGTTCCGATGGACCAGATGAACCTTCAATATAATGGATTGAATTAAATAATATATTTAATATTTCTTTTTATTAGAATCATTTCTATGTTCTATATAAAATTATTTTCTCTACTAAAAAAAACTAAAAATGGTATATATAATGTTTGTAAAATAAAATTTTAATAAATTTCTTGTGATTTCCAAAAATATGGACAGGAAAAGTAGAAAGTGTAACTATTTTCTCACCAACAACCTGCTTTATAGAAAGAACAAATTTCAATACATAAAATAAAAACATAATGACATTAAAATAAATAAAAACCATTTTATTTTGATAACATAAAATATATACTATGTATCATAACTCCCCAATATTTTATGACTCCTTTATCATCTAATGGAAAGTATTAATAATTTGGATTCTTCCCTTTGCAATAAAATCTCCTTTAAAAAGATTCTAACTTTTTATATAATAAATCCCCCTTAAAGAAATAAATTTAAAACTTATCCCCATGTGTTATCAAAGACTTATCCATTATTTAGAATTATCCCCTTAAACATATACATATATCCAAAACCCCTCCCCCTTTTTTATTTTCAAAAATATGGAAATGAAAATTGAAATGGTAACTTTAAACTCAAAAATAATTCTATATAATAAGGGTCACTTTAAAAAAGTACAAGGTTATGGATAGAAACCATATTCCAGGAACCCTTACATTAATATGTTTCTTCTATAGGGAAGCTAGTTCATATAGGAAATAACTCTCTAAGAAATTTAAATTGATTCAAGGAAGACTTTATATCATGTTGTTTAACATCATATGGCAGAGATTCAAATTTCATAGATTTTTGGTTTATATAGTGAGGAATAATTCCAAGTAGTTTAGTCATGGATAGTAGATTGTGTGTTTTATAGTTTTTGGTCATATAATGAGGAGAATAATATGGGGGATTTTGGGTATAAATGTCTAGTACACAAAATGATTTGGATTTTTCAATGTTTTAAATCTGTTTAGGAAAAACAAACATGAAATAGGTGAATCTAACACCTGGTACAAGTGTGGGTTTATTGAAATTTGAAGCTTATCTTTAAATAAGAGATATCTGCATAACTATGTATCATGTTTCAAAGGTAATTAATCTACACATTGTTCACAATAAAAAATAATCTCTTGGTATAGATCTAGATCATGTGAATTAAATAAATGGTTTAATTCATGGGTTCCCTGGTGTGATAATGGTGAAAACCGCACGTGAATTAGGTAATACCACATTACTAGAGTAAAATTCTGTATATAAATGGTAGTTTCAAATGAACCTAGGATGGTGAGTATTGGATATTTGGTCAAAGACCACTTTTATTTCCTTCTTTTTAAAATCCTAATACTCATTACATTTTAATTTATTTAACATTATTTTTTCTTTAGTTTTTTATATTCTACTAGAAAAAATATGGTTACCATAAATCTAATAGGTTAAATTTTGTGCTAAAATGAAAAAATCACGAAAACTGGGAGTTCATTCTAGATTATATTTTTTATGTTTGATTCTTTTAGTGGTGTAAATTAATATAAATGAAATATTGTATCAAAATGATAAATCGATGAGAAGATGAAGGATGAGGTTTTTGATTCTCTAAGAAATCAACCTAAAGTTTTTTGAATCAAATAATTTTTTGTTAATCTATTAACAAAGTTGTTTCTTCATAGAAACAAATATAAAATGATTCTTTATTTTTTTTAAAGATTATGATCAAAGTCTATAATAGCTTAATTCCATACTACTTCCATTTTTATTTATTTATGATTGTTTTTATAATTGTTACGTTGTGAATATTTTTTTATAAAGATCATATCATTATCATGTAATAATTTTATTTATGATCATTATGTCATGTATCTTATAATGAGTGGAAGTGGGATTTACATATCATGTTGATTAATGGAAGTTTGGAGCTCAAAAGTATGTTGTTTCTATCTATTTGACTATAATATTCCATGTTTATAAAACTATTATTGATCATTGTGTCTACGAAAATTATGATAGTAGAAACCTAGTGCTTTTGATATTTTTATTTGAGTACTTCCTTGTTTATAAGGGGATACTTAGAGTCACATCCAACACTCTTCTAGGGATTTTTAAAAACCCTAACAGCTTTATGAGATAAAGTTTCCTACTTAATAATGTTCTTTTAATGAGTATAATTATTATTATCATTTACATTGTGTTTTGTTTCAATTGTTTTTGTTCTTGAATGTTTTATATATTTTTATATTTCTAATGTGCTTATATTAGTATTTTTTATAGTTATATTTTCACTTTATTTATGTTTCTTTAATCTAATTTTTGTGATGATCCCAATATCATATCTTTTTCTGAATTTAATACTTAAGGAGAATGAAAATATTTAGTTGTTCTTAAACTACTATTCACCCACACCACCCTCTAGTAGTATTCTCTACTATCTATGTGTGAGAAAAAAATTTATATCAAAGTAGGTCTCTACCATTGAGACTAAATATGATCATATTTTTTTTATTTCCATCCGTTTATCAAAATATTTATATTTCTATTTCTATATTTTAACTGTGTGCTTGAGAAAATGTTTTTAATAGTAGGGTTTGTTGTTTGTTTGATAGAAAATATCAATCCAAATATACCACTAATATTTTATTGAGGATATTTTGAATATTGGAATAATAGGCTATAAAACATAATTATAAAAATTGGTTTTGATAAATTTCTAATGGAAACCAGAAGTAATAAAATTTTAGAGAATTAATTTTATACTTTTACATGAGAAGAATGTGTGGAGTTTCAACTAAATTTCCAAATGATAAATACTATCTTTTTTATTGTTTAATGAATAATATATATTCACATGTTATCTTATAGGATGAATAAAGTAATTTGGAATAACCTATAAATTACCAAATTCTAAACTTCTAAAATTTTGCGAACTAATCCTTGTATGTTAAGAGTTTATTATCAGTTTATTGATTTTTAAATAGTAGAATCAATTGTAAAAATGTTTCAACATTTTATGACTATCATAAACTATTTCAAATAACTTGGAGAAAAATAAATATTGGATGATTATATTTTTGAGAGGATTATTTATATCCTTCTAAAGGGATGATAATTTTTGTGAATAATAATTAACCATGAAAACATATCATGAAAAGAACTCTTAATGATTTAATAAGAACTTTTATGAAATATGAATATATCTTGAAGAAATATGTAGAAAATAATAAAATAGATAATGGTGATTCATTTTATTCATTTTTTAAAAATTTTAGTTAAGGATTTAAAACATGTAACCCAATTACTTCAAATAAAATCTAAACAAATTGGATAACAGTTCTCTTGAATTTACTAAAGAAGAATATGCTCAGTTGGTGAAAATAATGTTTAGTAATAATTTATAGAAGAATAATATAATTGAAAAAAAAGAAAATAATGAATCATTATATTATTTGAGTCTAAAAAACCTAGACATATTTTATCAGATTTCCTTAAATTTAAAAAAAAAGAAAAAGAGTCTAAGAAATTTTTGAAGATAATTAAATGGAAATAATTTAATGCATTGAATTATATATCGACCCCCATTAAAATGATATCTTTTGATAGTTATTTGTATGATATTGATGATATTAGGATAATTATGGGATTATATATGAATTTTCTAAAATATACAACATTAAAGTAAAATGATATTATGGGAAATATTAAAGCAGATAGTCTTTCTGAATTATCATAATCACCAGAACCTATATATTCAATGCATAGTGAAACTCAAATTTATGATGAAGTGTAAAATTTTAAAAATAAGGTATAAATTACATAATATATATTATAAATTTAATATGTATATTAAAAAAATTGAGGTCTACATGGGGCTTAAGGTAGAAGATACTGAAAATAAAGTAGAACATAAAAAATAAACAAAGAAATTGGAAAAGGTGAAAAATGAGACTGAAAAGTATTATTGGATTGGTAAAATACTTAATATAATGTTTCCAAGATAATTTATGAAAATAAAGGAAAAAATAGTTTTTTAGAAGACAATACAGAAGGAGCTAAATCAACTTTCATTAAGTTTGAGGAACTTTTGAGTGAGAATGTTAAATTTAAATTGGAGGTTGAAAGTTTAAAAAAATTTATAACATACATTACTACTAATATATATGATTTTAATAAAATTTATGGAAAATTAATGTCTAATAAGACTACTGTGGAACATTATAGTATAATCATTATAAGAGAAGTCTATTATTCACACTAATTTGAGAAAATAAAAACGTATTATTGTAAAAAGTGTTATTAAAAAAGACAATAGAGGTGTAACTATTCTATAAAACAATTTATGTTATTTAAAAAATCATATTTTTATATATACATAACTAGTTTATAATGATCATAAAAAATATAACCATATTTGTTTCCCAAAATTATTATTTACAAGTACTTCTAGACCTAAAAATGTTTATCTATTGAAGTCTTAAATTATGAATACATGAAGTCACTACATACTGGATATTTAATACATATCACTTGTATCGAGTAACACTTTATTTTACATGTGAAATGTTTTACATTAATCTTGAATGTTTACTTTTTTTCTTAATGCATTACTTTAGTTACTCTCATTTTAGGGGAGTTTATATTTTTGTTTTGGTAAACTTTATAAGAAGAATAAAAAAATTAATTTTTATAATTTTTAATGTTTTTTTATATAATTTTTATAGAACTATATTCTATCAAAGAGTATATAGAAAATTAGTAAGAATATAAATTCAATAGGAACATATCTTCTTATTTTAAAACTTGTTGATTTTTTAAGGCCTATTTCACTTCAAACAGAATTTGAAAACATTATTTTTCATGATTTTTTACTCTAATATAAGTTTATTCAATATATTTTATAAAAATTTGAATTTAATTATTCATTATAATTTATAGGTGTTATATATTTCAGAATTTATGAGGGATATAATCATTAAACTCTTGATGATGAATTTCAAAATTAACTATGATTTATTTTTTATCAAATACAATAATGGTTTTATTGAATCGTATTAAACAGATTCAAATGTATTTGATAAATGAAATTATTTTTTAAATCCAAAAAGAAAATAAATCTTTTTGTTGTTTCATGAAATGTTTTCAATATCTTAATGGGTAAATCTTTTCAAAGAAGAATTAATTCACTGTAAATTATCATTCCTTTCATATCTCATGGGGATAATTTATTTATTTTTTACTCATTTTATTTCTATCTTTTATCCTTGATATTTTTTTATTCCATTTTATATTGATATTTTTCATAAAATATTATGTTTATTGTTGAAAATAAAAATAGATGATAGATTTTTTAAATGATAATTTGTGAAATTTTAGGATTTTCAAAGCATAGTTTTCTTTATGATAAGTATATTGTGTTTGTTACTTTTAAAGGGGGATATAGTATTCATTTATCATGATTTATTACTTAAAATTTCATCAAAACCAATACTATTTTTATGAAAATTATCATTTATTTTGAGTATTTTTATTTTCAAAAAGTGGGATATTATTGTGTCAATGAAAACTTCCTTATCCTTGTTTTAAATATCACAATACACTTTACTTTTATTTTGGTAAACTCTAAATTTTATTAGTTGTTAATATTTTATGGGAATAAAATATGGTAAACTTATATATAAATGATTTATTTCTAACATAACTTGTGAAAATATAGTGAACTTGTACTACATTCTAGATTATATATTAATAAATATTTTATCATTATCACAACATAATATTATTCCATTAGAACGTTTTTTTTCTAAATGGTGTATCCATTAAAAGATGGTGTTTTATGCCTCAGATGTCATTCAAACTAAACACAAAGTTTGTAGAATCTATATATTAGAGGTTTTTTTATATAAAGTTATTGATTCAAAAAATAGTATACTTATAGTTATTCTTTATGATATTGAATGCTTATAATAAAATTATACAGTATCTTTTTATTCTAAGTGCTACTAATTGTATTTGTTTTCAGATTATTTTGATAAGAGTTTTATTTTAAGGATTTCCATGTAAATATTGTACCATTATCTAGTAATCATTCTATTTATGAGCAATGTTTTGAGGATATTTCAGTGTGTTGAAGTTGTATTTTCAAATTTTATTGATTAATGGGATTCTAGGGCTATAAATTTAGTTGTTTCCATTATGATGATGATGATATTGTATGGCTTTGAATATCTTATTGATCATGGTGAAAAAGAAAATTATGATAATTAAATATTTATGTTTCTAAAAATTTTCAACAAGGACTTTTTTTTACAGGTGGATTCCTAGAGTCAGGTCAAGGACTCTTATACTACTTGGGAAGAAAAAATACCTTAATGAGAAAATTGTGTTTTCTTAATAATATCCTTTTAATAAGTTTTTGGATTGTTATCCATTACTCTAAGTTTTTTTTTATTCAAATTTTTCATTAAAGTTTTATATCTTATCCTATTACGTCTATATTTATATAATTATTTCTAATAGTTATATTTTTGTTAAATTTTAATTTATTTTACTCAGATTTTTGGTTTGATTAGAATATTGTATCACTTTTTGAATTAATTAATTGATTTAGAGGAAATTTGTAAGTTGTTTTTAAAATATAACTAACACCCTATTATAGATTTATCATCTATATATATCTAGAAAAACATAACTTTCAATACACATCTTGAAGTAACATGAATCATCCACATGTAGTTCTTGTTAAGGAGAAATTTCAATCATATGTTCAATGAACCATAACATCAAGGTCTTCTACTATATCCATAACCATTGAATACCGGTTGAAATAAAATGGTACCATATATAGATTTATCTCTTATATATGAGAGGGTAATTTTTTGTAGGTTAAATATTCCAAGTAATTTAGGGTCTTGTGGGATAGAATACTCTAAATAGTTTAATGTCAAGTGGGATGGACTATATGTCGTGAAATTTATTTTCAAGAAACAAGGGACAAGGTTTTTTATAGTTTAATTTCATATGATCATGACATTTATATAGATAATCATTCATAGATCTGGATCATGCATAAAAATTAAATGGTCTTATATCAGTGGTGGATTTGTGGAGGAAAAATCGATGTGAATGAACGAGGGCTTGAGCATTAATACAAGGATAATGTTTTTTTTGGATTTGTGACTGGGCCTAAAATATATGGTTCAAACTCACTACATATCCTGAAATAATTACAATCAAGCCACATATAGTTCATATAATGTCGTATTATCAGGGGAAGTGGGGAAAACAAGATGTGACTTTATGAGACACAAACATAATATTGCGATGGGGCGTGTTTTTTTGTCATAGTTTATATGAACCATGAAAATGAGGTAAACTCGTATATCTATAAACATTAAATCGCTAATGTAAGATTGTGTTCCCCTGTATAGATCATGATAATATATAGGAAAGTTTCATCTTGAATTATCTTTATCTATGGACAATAAACAATAAGGTAAGTACTTTTACCTAGATCCAGTTCTTACATAATGTAGTCGGAACACGTGAATTGGACCTCTATAAAAAATTTATATTGGAGCAATATATAACATGTATTTTGTATTTTATAGTAATTATTCAATGAATTAGGTTGAACCATTCAAATACAAGTCTATCAGGGTGACTGATATAAATTCTAAGGTTCAAACACTTAGATGGGACTCCCAAAAGTGGAGGGAAATATTTGTTTTAGTGTAGGTTTTTTGAATAATAAACACATGTTGAAAGGCTTATTTCATAGATCTATATCATGTGTAAGAATGATAGGTCCCACCAAGTTAACCACACTAAGTAGTTTAGGGTCTTACAGGATGAACTATATTTCATGGGGTTTAAAATAATGTGGCATGAAAGTGGGATTTTGTTCAATTCCAAGTCATATAAAGATGAGGTTTATACATGATATTTTATATTGATTTGGATCACACAAAAAATAATACAGCATTTTCATGGTGTTAATAATGAGGGTGAAACCCATCATGAATAAGTGAGGAATCAAATACCAAGACAATTAAAGGGATAATTGAAGATTTGGTTAGGAATAATTGTCTGAACGTCACTACTTATCTTGATAAAATTGAAATCAAAGCATATATAGTTCTTAAAATTCCCTATGCATAGATCTATCTCATGTTATTTGGAGTATTTATGGATTTTTTATCATTCTAGGCTATTTATAAATTACCCAACATGAATGAGTAAGATATTGATCATATGAATTCAAGCTAGATGGGAAATTACATTGGTCCGGAGATATATGGTTCATTCATCATAATGTTTGAAGAAATGACAATAATCAATCCACTCATAGTTCTCCTAAAATAAGAAGGAATATTATCTATGTATATATTGGAGAAGGGAATATACTATGTTAACTCTTACACAGATCTAAATATTATATAAATAGAACTTTTCTTACAAAACAACCATTGCATATGATGGACTTCATGTCATGGAGTTTAATGTCCTACGACTAAAACATGGGTGTCCTCTAGTTTATGGTCATTTTATTAGGAACTTATCTTAGATGTTTATAGTTATGTAGAACGAATATGGAATATTCTATCTAAGGTATTTTAGTGAGGATGATGTGGACTTTTCATGATGCAATGTAAAATATTTCTTACGAAACCATGCATTTATGGTGGAATAATACAATCCTCATCTATTATAGTAAAGGAATATGATACATTGGTGTATAAATTGTGTATCAAATAAGATCCCTCCCATTTCAGTTTAAAATTCATATTCCTCTTCCTAAGGATAATGGTATTTCTCAAAAATAGAACAAATTACCCTTATCGGATTGATCATAGGTAGACCTTATTGTTGAAATCTCATGTGACCCAATTCCAATTTATTTCATTATTTTTAGGTGTTTGTATCCTTGTTTCATTGAGTTAATGCAACTAATAAAGTAATATTTAGGACTTATCATATTTAGGAAATTGATTATAGATGGAAATATGAATCAAGTATAGATGAATATTAATAGGAAAGATAAAATTTATCTTTAATGAAGGAGAATATTGGATTTCTTATATAGCGATAAAGGTTGTGGTGTGGTAATACCAATGATTATATGGAAGTTTATACATGCAATAATTTTTATCCTTGTCCATTTCCTTCTGAAGTATTTTATAAATATTATTACTAAAGGAATTTATCAATATTTTCACTGCATTAGGATAGAGGAATGAATGGTTAGACTGAATATTTTATTCTTTATATAGGAATTTCAACTTATAAGCATATAAATTTATGTTGTTTTCCTTCAATATTGTGTGAGGGACACCAAATCTCTTAATGATGTTGAAATTCAGTAATTTTATGATATCATTGATTTTTAATTCTTCAAGGGATATATACTATTTCTACTATGTGAATAAGTTAGTAATAGTACATATATACTTGAACAAAATAGTTTTTATAGGGGTTTGTAGACCCAATAAATTAATTCCCAGTAAGAAAATAGACAAGAGTACAATGCAATATATAGCATTTTTGGGGGTTAATGGATGAAATTAGAATGTATCCAAAATCATGGAATTTTTTGTGAACTCCATACAATATTGAGTTATCAATATACAGAAGTAAAAAAGACTCTTAATTTGGTAGAAGAGCTTATAACACGCCCTAGATCCATACACACTAATTTAGTTCAAAAAACATATTCTTTATATACTATCATTTATACCAACCACGAACACCCAAATTTAACCTTCCATAATTATAATATCAAAAACTAATGGTATGTCACATTCATACCGAGGTCCTATTAGGTTTGGAGTTTTCTAGAATACATAAAAACCTTTACTCAACAAAACTCATACCTTTATCTTAAAATGAGAAATTTTAAATCATATAAAGAATATTTTATAGTACTACAAATCTTCAATAACTCCCAAAAAATCTCCATACATGATACCCTTTAATACATTTCTTAACATTATTATTCATATCCGGGGGATATGTAATATAAAAAGAGAGATCTAAAAAACATTGTAGGGTAAAACATAAGCATTAACAATCTGAAATCATAAGTGGGAATAAAATGATCATTTGGGTATTAAAACCTAATCAATGTACATGAACATATAATAAAGAAATAATTTCCTATTAATCATGAGTCATATCAGGAAATTTTCTATAAAACGTGAGTAAAAGGAGTGTAGAGGCATGAGTTAATAATCTTGAGTTCTGATAATATACCATAGATATGTTTAAACTTCTGGTATCATGAATTTTGTAGAAAATAAATAATCATGATGGTAACATAAGATACTATATTCATATCACCCATTCAAGGGAATATTTTACCCAATTGATTCTAGTTTCATTCTTTATGAAATAATTACACCAATTATTTTTAATATCATAAACTCATAATGGAATAACTTCACTAATTAATTCCATCATCATATATCTAGATAGTAAATCATTAAACAATGTATTGAAGGGACATATCAGACCTACTATTCATAATATATTTAATGTTCAATAATTAAAACATGAATAAGACACATTTCAGATTTCACTATCAACATATTAATCAAAAAAATATTATTTTTAACCCATAATCATATGCACTTATAATTAACACATGAATATATATATATATATATATAACATTTTCATTTATAACTCATAAAAATGAAAAATAATAGAAAAAAATAATTTGTTTTACTTTCAAAAATCATGAAAACATGAAAATAAATATTCCTAATAAAGAACATATTTGAAAGTGTGAAAAATCGGTCAAACATTAAATGTTAAAAAAATCACTCCGTTATAATGAAACTAAAAAATTACCTGTATAGAAAATGTTAAAAAGATTAATTTTTAAACCATTTTAAATAAATTAAAACACAATTTAATGTGAATTTATAAAATCGTTGATGTATAGTGAATATATTCTTTAAGCAAGATAAATAATATGGATATGGAGGAAAAAAATTTGAGATAAAGTCTTCAAAACACGAAATGTAAAAGTTTAAAAGAAAAACCATTTCAGTTTTAAAAAACCCATGTGAAATAAAGATCTAGAGAAAGAACATAAAATTCCATGAAAATTAACATATTAATGATATAATATGAAAAATAGTTATTATATACAATATATAAATGAAAATATAAGCATAATAAGAAAAAATTCTCAATGAATAGAAATTGAGATGAAAACCCCTTATGGATTTGGTAACCTTGGAATCAGAAGAACATGAATGGATATCTTGATATGGAATTTAAAATATCATAAATTATACTAATATTATTATACATAAATACAACATGTAAGTAATTACACCATATAAAATAGAAAATGGTGCCCAAAATAAAACAAGTCTCATGAAATTGAAATTGAGACCAAGATCCCTTACATCGGACTTCTATATGGTAAAATTCCCTATAACATCCCAATATAATAAATTTAATTTCATTATAAATATTAATAGAAACATCATTCATATTTATTTTAATTTATATAATCCATTCTACTTTCTTTATTTCCCATATATTAACTATTTATTGTTAAAATTATTATTTAGATATTAACTGTTCTATTTTCCACACATGCTCTGATATGGTGGTTCAGGTCCTTGAGTATTTTTAATAGATTAATCACCTAAATAATGTTAAAATTCATAATAATTATGTTTCGTAATTATTTATGGAGTTACATGTTAATTTAATTATGTTTTTTGTGTGATTATAAAATAAGAAACTCATAATGGGCTTGTTTTCTGTAATTTTTAACGGACTAAAGGCGGTGTATTAATAATGCTTTAAGAATTAATATTATCAATACATAAAAAATTACATATTAAATTGATAAATTTCTATTAGAAATAAAATTATACAGTTCAATAGGTTTTCCAAAATATATTCAAATATTGAAAAGTGTCTTTATATGCTCGTTTTATAAGGTTAAATTTCATAAAAAACTATTTATTTTTAGCATAATAAATATAATTTAAAAATGATATTCCTATAAACTTACTCACATTATAAAATTATTTTTTATTTATTAAGTATATTTTTAGAACAACCTTTGTCGGGAATTGATAAAAAAATTAAACACTTCATTCATTGAGGTGGTAATTCACACGTAACAGGGGAGATGTTTTCATTTTCCAAATGATGAGAGTGAGGTAGATATTGGTGATTCAATCAACATAATAAAACTTTAGTATGATAATGAAACATATTTCATTACATTACATTAGTTATGATACATTTTTATGGTGTGGAATAAGAAAAAAACATGAAAGAACTTAGTTAATACAATTACATATTCCTTCAATTCCTCCATTATGGTTGAGATATTAGTGTTTAGGTGAGTGGATAACTAGGGTGATGAAGGATTCCTTTTATAGGTGAGAGGGGAGAAATTTTTGGAATATGAATTTCTTAATATAAAAAGGGTAAATAATGCTCAAGGATATAGGATCCAATATAGAAAAAAATTTAAAATATATAGGGTTATGATTTATAAATATTAAATACATCCATTTCAAGAAAAAAATATGATATTTTGTGAATTTTTCCCCTAATTTTACCATTATACGTCATTTAACCCTTATTGAAGTGTCTAAATTTTGACTATGGCAACAAATTTTCAAAAATATAAATGGAATGGGAATTTTTATATAGTTTTAAGGTGATTATTAAAAATATTAAAATCATTTTAGAAGATTAAATTTATAAATATGGTAAAAACTAGTTTTTATAAATGTATACTTGAAGCGCCAAAAATAGTTTCCATAGAAATGTATTTTTATGAATAAAATATAAATTTACCAAAAACCATGTATAATAATTATTATCAGGATATTTATTGGACTATTATTAAAAAAATATTATTTTTTGACTTTAAAATAATTTAATGACTGAAAATGTCATTGTAAATACTTAATTAGAGGAAGAGGACAAAAATATGTTTTTATGATAATAAAATAACACATAGGTTTGAAAATGTAAAACATTTTCTTCTAAAATCAAAATAATATTTCTAAATTATTTATTTTAATCCTTAAATACATATTTTGTTGAGAAAAAGTTTTATAAATTTTTCATCTATGCTTATAACAAGATGATGTCATTAAAGTTACGGCATTTGAAAAAATTGTACTTTTCACTATTCACCCAAAAATCATCTTAGAAAAAAAATTAAAATAATATAGTTTGGATATGATCAATTTAAAAAATAAATTTAATTTTACCAAATTAATGTTCTTCTATTTAGAAAATTTACATATAAATGAATCTATATAATACATAAAAAAAATTATTTAAAATAAAACCAATTTTTTTTTCAAATGAAAAACCATATCATTATTTCATACCATAATTAAATTATTTATCAAAATAAATAAAAAATATGTATTTATATAATTAAATTTTATACCCATTTATAACATATTTAATAATTAAATAATTATATTAATAATTCAGAATACAAAATTGGGTTAATGAAATTTACTTTAACTTTAAATAGAACATCCCTTATAAGATGAAGTAAATATAATAATATTTAATGTATTATGAATATCTAATTGATTATATAAAATCTTTTGAGACATGATGTAAGAATAAAAATAATTTTTTTAATAAAATATATAAATTCATAATCAAAAACATTAGTACGTCATAAAATTTATACCTTATTATAAAATACATTGGTTGTCACATTCTCCCCCTATCAAATAAATTGTTTTCTCATAGTTTTATCTTGAGTTTATTAAGAAAGTGCTTATAAAGATCCAAAATAAAGTAAATAAATTTAAAAATCCATTTCAATTGATAAAATGGGACTTTTAAAACCATAATGTTTAATTGAGGCCTCAGTAAAGGAACCACAAAGGGAAATAAATAAAGAGACAATAAATGTGGTGTGGAAGTTAAAAATCTAAACTTACGTGGAAATAAATTCCTATTAGTTTTTTTATGGTTGTAAGGAAACACATAGAGAAAATATTATTTTAAATTTCCTTATATATTTATATGATGTGAAATATGAGTTATTCATAATAGAAAAATATTTAACTTCCAAAATAAGAAAACAATTGTGGTAAGAAATAAATGGGATAATAAGAGAAAAATAGTCAACATAGATGTGGTAAATTATTCATAAAAAATTATAAAAATTTTGTTGGGTTAGTCCCACATCTCCATATTTTAATGATCCCAAATCATGTTTTTTATGTTTATAAAAATATTATTGTTTTATGACTGTAATTCATATTCTGACCAAATTTTTCCAATTTATCTAAGTGTTAATATTCCAGTAGTTGAAAATATCTTCCTCTAGTTATACTAAGTGACCATCAAGATGCACAGCCATTGAGTGGAGCTACCAATTAATATTAGATAGTGCTACTGTCTAACACTCCTACCACCATTATCAACTACCTTATCTTAATTCCACCATTAAGACAAAGCAACCATTATGTCTGACTATAGACAAGTTGTACTACTATTATTGCCACACCATTATTTCCAATAAATAATCTACCACTAAAGGCTACTATCATTAATTCAATATTCTACTGTCAGGTAATCTACTATAAGTGGAGCTACTAAGGCTGTCTATAGTTAATTTCAAAATTAATTATCAAATGTCCAGTTTATGGAATAAAATGTCTTATAGTTGAATGGTTCTAACTCTAAGATTTTCTACCGCTATGTCTTGATAAATCCATGTTTTACTACCTATACTTACATAATATTTCTACTATCAAAGAATCTACCACCCAATATTCTTCCTCTAGTAATCTACTACCAAAGAATACTTCTATTAGTTCAAGATTCTACTATTAGGGAATCAACCACCAGTGGATATAAAATGGCCATCCATAATTGATTTAAAAATAAATTCTCTAATGGATAGTTTGTGAAATCAAATTTTATACAAAATAAAATGGATTTAATAATGATTATTCTTAAAAACCCTCCATGGATGACATAAAGATAAATATGGTATTTCAAAAAAAATCTAATTATAGGAATCCCAATTAATTTTTTTTTATTTTTCAATGGATAATTACATATTATGGAATTATATATATTTAGAAGACCCCCCTCATTAATGAATAATTATTTGTGTGTAGGCATGGTGAATATAGGAAATAGTGAAAAAGATATAGTGATGGAACAACGAAAAATGAATAAGTTTCTTTTAGAATGTCTATGATACACTGTTTTAATTCAATTTTTATGAAATACTTGCAGAATATTATCTCAAATATTTTAGAGGCTTGTGAGATCCCAAACCCATTCATATTTAGTTGTCCTACATTTTCTATTCTCTATTATTTTTCTCTTTTGGTTTATTCTTTACATTTCACTTGTATTTTGTATTACTCTGTATATTTTTAAAACACAATATCCTAAACTAAATTGGATAGTTCTTGAAAATATCACTCAATTTTCTTCATTTTTATTACCTTATGTAACTATGGAAGATGATTTTATTCCTAGAGGGTATTGTGTTCTATTTTTTGTTAAACCTGATTCATGTTTTGGTTTAATTTATTTAATAATAAACTGCCTGAAATTAGGTTATTTCCAAGTGGTTGGGATGAATTTTTATCTTGACAGCAAACACCTTGTTTAATTTCATTTTTTTCATTATATTCTTTGTTATAATTATTTATCTAAAAGACTATTTTTGTTAGTTGTTTATGAAATAAAACGTTTACTCTCAAAGTTAATTATAATTTATGGTTTATATATAGTGTTTGGTTAAGTAAAATAGTTTCGAAATTTGAATTAGTTTCAATGTTGTTTTAAATTTACCATGATCTATTTTTTGAGAATATATTTAAATAATCAAATTATATATTTCTATAGTTTTAATTAATGAGGTTCTTTAATTAAATTGGGGGACTCAATTTTTAAATTTTTTTAAACACATATTTTATTTGGAACTTAAATCACCCCCACTCTCTTGAGTTGTCCACTAGGACAAAAACATTAATCAAATAAAAAGAACAAAACACGAAAATGTAATTAAAATAGAGATAAACACGAAATATAATTCATGAAATATAATTTTTTTCATATATCAATCATAGAAGCACGTGGTCAAAAAAGATATATTTTGACTCAATAAAAAGATATTTAATCAAGAAAATACCTTATAAAAAATGTGGTGTCAAAATTATAAATCCAAAATAGAGGATAATATATGTCATTCCCCGACCAGGCGCTTATTATATTATAATTATTTTGGGTCTCGGTTTTTAGCTATGGTTTGAACAGGTTTTGTTTTGAAAGAAGTTGGGACCTTATATGGCAGTGCGACCGTATGTTCGACTGTGCGTGGTTACCCACTTTAATAAGAGAATTTTTTACTTTTATTTTTATTATTACATGGGTTCATGATTGAGTGTGCGACTGTGCACATTTTCGCGCACGCGTCCATGCGTAATGTCCAACCATAGTTAATAATGATAGTATTATTTTGGATAGTTTTGTTATTTTAATTTTATTATAAGTATTATTATGTCCTTTGTTAATATTTTTAATTAGGTTATTTTTTTTAATTAAATAATTAACATTATTATAAAATTATAAATTGATTTTTTTATACTTTTATTAAATTTTTTTATAACTTAAGTCCCACTTTTTTTATTTTTATTTTGTTCTATTTTATTTTTATTGTCTTATTTTATCTCTATTCTCTTTTATTTTTTGATTTTTCATTTTTTTCATTCCTTTTTTTTCTCTCCCTCTCTCTTGCACTCCCCTCTTCCCATCGCGTTTTTCCTCCCCCCCCCCCCTTCTGTCTAGCGCACTGTACAGATCCCCTCCGAACCCTAGTGCGCCTCCTCCATTTCTTCCCTCCTACGCCGCCCAGCTTCCCGGTGAACCATCATCCGTCGCGCGCTCCTCCTCCTCCATTTGGCCTCTCATCCAACATTTGTTTTCCACCCTACCTCACCTCTCATCAACACCTCCTCCTACTTCCTCTCTGGTGAGTCATGTCGGCTCCCCGCTTCCCTCCGGAAAGTCCACTGTCTGGCAGCCCTCCTCCCTTCCAGCTCGCCTCAGCGCCCAACGCAACACCTCACAACGCCCTTGCTCCTCGCACTATTCCCTTCCGTCGGCACCCCATCTCATTTCCGGCCAAACCTCCAATGACAGCTCTTTTCTGGCGTGGCGCACCTCCAGAATCCCCTCTTTCCGCTCGACCATCCTTCCTCTCCCTCGCCGCAGGTGCGTACTACACCTGTGAGTTTTTTCTTCCTTTTGGTAGTGTAGCGGGTTTAGGGTTCCATGTTTCTTTGGTCCAATTGTGATATGTTTGGTCTGATTTCTTGTTTTTAGTGCTTAGTTGTTTGTTTTGAGGTGTGATTTAAGTGAGGGGGAGTTTGCGCACCGTGATTGCAAAGTTTCGATATCGAAGGTTAGTGATTCCACGTATAATTCTTATTTGATGGATTAATGTTCACATTTAGTTAATCTATCTTGTATATTAATTAGTTTGGTTTGTGCGGATAAAGTTTTTATGCATGTTTATTATGTGTTTGATTTTTAAAGTGGCATCTTCATGTGAATTGGGGTGCGTCTTCGATGAAAACTCTTATTGCATTATTAATTGGTGTTTTGTAAATTGTGAAACTTGTTTATGAAATATTAATGGGGTTGCAGATTCTATTTTGATATTTTATTGGGGTGTGTTTGGTCTTAAAACAAGTTTTTGAATGAATTGTTGTGTACTGTGTTTTGGTTTGGTGTTGTTGTTGCGTTCATTGTTCTGGTTGGGTTTGTGTTTTGATTTGGTGTTGATTTGCGGTGTATTCTATTCTGGTATTTTGCAAAGTCTTGTGATACCTCTCAGGTTTTGTTTTATAATTTTTTTTAAACTATATATTAAATAAAATTGATGGTGTGAAACATGTCTGGCAGGTGGTTTGGTGTTGTGCCAATGTTCTTTTGGTTTTAAAAGGATGTTTTGAGTGAAGTTATTGACATTTAAAGTCATGCGAAATATTTTGAAAACTCTTTAATAAATTTTTCCACTGTTTTTTTTATCCGTGGAAATGGTCTTTAAAATTTTATTTATAAATTTTTTCAAAATATTTTATTAAATAATTACTAAGGATAGAAAATTATCTTTTTTGAGTTGGGTAAGGTTTCTGGATTTAAATGTCCTGCGGTTGTTGCAGCGTGTCGTCAGCGAAAGTCCGCGACACTGCGGTTATCGGGTTGCGCGTGCTTATGCGCAAATGAGAAGAAAGTCATGTCGTCAAGATCGAGCGGCGAGTCGAGGTAGGTCCCCCTCTACACTTACCTTTAGCTTTAGAATTTTTTAATTTCTTGTTGTTTTATTAAATATTAATGAATTATAAATAATATAAGATAATAAAATTATAAATGATTATTTGGTTTGAAAAGAGCCGTTTATTTTATATCGAACACTTGAAACATTTTCTTGATGAGCAGACACCCAGTATTAAAATAATTCTCGTTTGGCCTTTAAACATAACTCACATAATTTCAAATGTACTTTTAGTTTTAAAGATAAATGATTTCATCTGAACAAGTGTTTGGTGCTTCCTCGAAAAATGAGGTTTTTCTTTAAAAGTTGTGAAGGCCCGTTTGGCACTTTAGTAAAATAAAATATTTTGGAAAACCCATTCATGGGTAATCTTTGGTGTTCGTTGATTGTGTGAGATGTATGTGATGTTTGTGCATTGTGACTGATTGTTTGGCATTGCTGATTCACCCCTCTTTTATTATATGTGTTGACATGGGAACCTGGAATAATGAGTGAATCTTCTGAGAATGATTGTTGCACTAGTTTAGACCACGCACTGGCCAGTGTCCCCATACCCGGGGAATACTGAGTTATTGCTGCTATGGGGATTGGGCCCCTCCGTTAGGCCATTCAGGGATATGCCGGATAGTAGTATGGGAGTTATGATGTCGTTGAGTTAGGGCATGCCTTCAGGATGAGTCAGACATATAGTACGTTATGGATTGTTCACAATCTCTTAGGTTCGACTCATGTTTCCTTTAGTGTTTATTTTCATGTGGCAGACGATTGAGAGGTTTAGTTCGGTAGTTGGCCCTTGTGTGAAACTTTTTTCATTCCCCTTAGTGTGTGTTGTGTGTTGTGTGGTTTTCCCTTTTTACTAAGAACTGAAAATTGATTTTCTAAATTGTTCACAAAAGCGTTTTAAAATGCAATGCACTTGTTCCCTTCAATCATTAAACTATTTTTTTGTAATTAAAAAAGGGAAATGGAAGTTTACCTATTTTGGAAATGAAAGTGTGTGTGGAAATAATATTTTACATAATTTAGTTAAAACCTGGAATTGATAAATCCTTTATTTAATGGTATGTGCTTTGGGAGTAGAATTAGTCAGGCCCACCTATTGAGTTTTAATACTCACACCTATAGTGTTTTCCTCTTTTTTGTTTCTATTATAGGTTGACATGATCTTTTTCTCCATGAGAAAGACTTGGTTGTGGTGTGGAGAGTGACTCTCAAGGTCACGAGGTGTTTTGGCCGAGACCAAGTTAGTGTGTCTCTTTGGTCATTCATTCTTTTCAGGGTCATTTATTTTAGTTTGTGTTCTTCCACTTTTCCACTGTTTTATTTATTTTTATTGTGAAAAATCATTCCCTCTTGTTTAGTCTTGATGCATGGAACTAGTTTCTAGCCCGTGGGGATCAAGAATGCCCCTCGGGCCATGTTGCGGGCCGGTTTGGGTGACCAGTTCAGGGTCGACCCGGGCTGGTTCGTGACAATATACCATAAATTACTCTGAATTAAAGTAACATATTACATCCAATATCGTTTATTTGAATAAAATAATAGATATCTTTAAAATATATTCAAAATATTTGTATCCTTCATTCAAAATCAATACTAGGATACTTATTTGAAATATTTTTAGAAAATTGATGTTTTACTTCTATAAGATGCACAATTATGAATGAGTATAAAATTGATACCTTGATAGTTCAAAGATGCACTCTATATAATAACTGGTAAATTTTTCATCATTTTTATTGAGTTTGAGAAATTATTTTACTATAAACATATAGAATATAATTCTTTCATTCCATTCCATTTCTATAAGTACAATATCATCCTTTGGTTGTGTGTTTTGGTCAGTTTCCACCTATATTTTATTTAAAATTCTTAATGACGGATATCAAAGATAAAACTTTCATGCCTAAAGAACAAAAATAAACACTTAACGAAACCTGAGATCAACCAAAAGATAATTTTAATCATTTTATGATGGATTTTTTATAACAAGTTATTCCTTCCATTTATAAAAAATTAAATAAACCAAAATTTTTATCATGTTTTAATATAATACCAAATGAAATGTGAATAAACCATAACATTACTAAGTTGAATTTTTATTCTCAAAAACCTCAATATAACAATAAAATCAATGTTTAACTTACATAATTCCATAAATAACTAAACCCTAAAAAATATTTAACACAAACTTTACCAAATTAGAGACTCAAAAATTAGAAAAACAAGATCACATATTCTTTGATATGAAACTTAAATTTTATCCATAGACAATATAAATACACTCATAATGTCACATTCTAAACAGGTATATACCCTTAAAAAGATATTAATCTTTTCCCAAAATAACCTAAATCACTTTTCAACCCCCAATGGAATCTATAAAACTTAACTTATATTCTTAAAATCAATTAACCCCTTTTCATAATTAAACATATTTCCTAAAAATCAAACTATATACAACCCAAATTTTTTATCTAAACCTTAATCATACATTCTTCCAAAATCCCATTAAAACCCACTTAAAATATTATTAATCACCTAAGAATATTAATTAAAAATAATTATTTATTCCTTTAATTGTATAAGAAAACTTATCAATATATAATGGTATCTATAACCCATAAATTATCCCCATATAACAACATCATAACCTCTAAAGATATAAAAAACCAATCTAATACCAACTTAGATTCCATAAACTCGTACTCTCAAATCTGTTGTAAACAACATATTCTTTACAAATTGGATTTTATACCAACTAAGATGATATGTATTTAAGAATCCATAATTATAATATCACTAACTAATATTTATTCACATACATTCCCAAGAACATTTATGTTTAAGTTTTAAATAATTAGAAAGAACCTTCACTTAATATAAATCATATATTTCTCTTCATATGGGCATTTTTCCAACATATAAATAAATTATTATCGTACAGTAAGTCTTAAATATATCCAATAAAATTATCCATACACGATAACCTTCTATAAATATCACACTAAAAATAATTCTTAATAACTAATAGAAATGGAATAAAAAAGGTGATTTCAAATTCTCAGTAAAGTTTGACATAGGAATTAATAATATTATATCTTAACTAATAATAAAACAATCATGTGGGTATGAGAACGTAATCAAGGTACATTATCATAGAATTAAAAAATCATACCCTATTAATAAAAATTGCTAGATTAATTTTTTCTTATGAAATTAGTAAAATGGGTGTGATGTAATGAGACAATAATCACAAGCCATGAAAAAATAACATAGATACATTTCCACTTCTCATCTAAATAATTCTATATAACAATCTCATGTATAAGCATAAAAGATAAATAATAATCATGAAGGATTATATAAATATCATATTATTCTAAAATTTTAAATGGAATAACTTACCTCGTTAATTCTAGTATCATTCATTATTTAATAACTTAACAAATTAATTCTAATATAATAAACCCGTATTTTAATAAATTATCTAGATAATTCCAACATCATATCTCTAGAGAATAATTCATTTATCAATGCATTAATGGGTGGTATAAGACCCAACCTTCATTATATATATAATTTATAAGAACCATAACATGAATAAAATATATATGGGCTTGGAATTTCATCATGAAACACATAAAAACATTCACTTGAACCCATAAGAACAAGAACATATAGATATAAAAATCATAATAAGAAATATCATTATCTTAATAACTCTTAGAAATGAAAAATTAACATAAAAACAGAATTGAATTTACATTGAGAAAAGATGAAATATTGAAAATTAGGATTCACAATGAAGAACCTATATTACAAGATGAATAAATGAACAAGCGTTAAATGTTAAAAAAGCATTCATTTCACATATTTATAAAGAAATTAAAAAATAACCCATATCAAAAACATTAAAAAGCTTTATATTTAGTCCTTCATAAATAAATTCACAAATAATATAATATTACATTAATAAAGCACTTAATTTTGTAGAATAACATTATTGAAACAATATAATTAATATTGAAATGGGGGGAAAAGTTTTGAGAGAAAGACTTCAAAACATGTAATGTAAATGTTAAAATGAAAAACCCTTATAACATTAAAAATAAATACCATTGTGAAAGGAATAAATTGATAAGGAACATAAAATTAAATGAGTGTAATGGTATCCATGGTATAATATATCAAATAAGAATTATATACACCGTATAATTTAAAATTCTTTCAAATTAAATACCATGTATCATTGATGTAAAATTGAGACTAAAAAGTCTTACGACCTTTGTAAATTTTAAATATAAAGGATGGGAATGGAAATCATGAGTTGGAATTTTAAATTTCATAAAATTAAATAGTTTTATTATACATAAAAAATAGGGTATTAATTACACCATTTAAAAGAAAACATTTCTCACAAAAAACATGTCTCAAGTAATTGAAATTGAAACCACCAACCGTTACCTCATACTTTTTTATGGTTGAATGTGCTCTAAATTCCCTATATAATAAATTCATATTTAATATTAATGTGAATAATAAAATTATTATTTATTTATTTTAATTTATAACATCCATTTATAATTTCTTATTACTAATATATTATATGTTTATTGGTAAAATTAATATTCAGGTGTTAACAGTTTTATTTCCCTTACATGCTTCAGTTTTGTGGTTCTGATCCATTAGTCTTTTTTGTAGATTAATTACATATTATATGTTAAAATTATTTTATGTTATGTTCTATAATTGTTTATGATGTTATAATCTCATTAATTTTCAGTTTTAGGGATGATTATTAATGAAAAAACCCATAATGGGATTGTTTTTTGTAATATTTAATGAAATGATGCTGATATCTTAATAATGATTTAAACATTAATATTAATATTACTGAATGAAAAAATAAAAAATTATTTAAATATTAATTTCATATCTTACTAGTATCATAGAATTCAAATAGTTTAATTGGTTTTCCAAAATATATTCAAATAAATAAAATTGTCTTGGTATGCTCATTTTAGGGTATTAGATTTTTTCAATAACAATTCATTCTTAATATTATTTAAAAAAATTGAAAAATTATCTATATATATCCTTAATCATGTAAAAAATCATATTTATTCATTAAATTCATTTTTAGAACCAAATATATGAGGAAATGATGAAAATGAAATATTTCATTCATGGAGATGGTAATCTGCATTTAACATGGTTGATGATTTCATTTTCAGAATGTAATATCCCAAGATTTAATAGTACATTATTTCTTCAATGTAATTCAATAACTTGCCCTACACACAACACTGACTTCTTGCGCACCATGACTTACCAAACTAGCCGGTCAAAAGCGGTGATGAATAGTATTAACAGAATATTGAACATTATATAATCTTTATAATTTTAGAATCCATATTATGAGTTTCTTAGACATAATTTAAGAACAAATACATTTTTTTCATATAAAAGAAGTATTTTTCAAAAAATGCAATTTTACTGCCTTTTAATGAAGAAGCCTTTTTAAATCCAATATTTGAAACTTTTATATATTTAGTTTTACAAAATAAACTTCTTTTATAGAATAGGGACATAATAATTCGGTTTCAATAAAGTTTTGGTGTTTTTTTGATAACTTTCATAATTGGGTGAATAGTGAAAAATAATATATTTTAACTGAAACAACTTTTTTAATAAAAATAATTTATAGTTTTAACTTATATAATTTAATGGTTTGGAAGTATAAATAGATTATATTTTTACCATTTAATCCAATTATGGCCATTTTAAGTAATTTCACTTTGAAATTAGACATAAACATGTGTCTAAATTTTGAAAGTTATTATTTCTTAAAAACACTCTTTTTGGTTTTGAGAGCGGGAATTAATTTTAAATTAATAAATGAATCTTCTATGTTTTTAATTTGGTAAAATAGACTTCATTATTGAATTTAGAATATCAAAATTAGCATAGGGTAAAATTTTGGTATTTTTATGAAAACTTTTAATTTTGTTATGAATAGTGAAGAACACCGAGTTATAGTTTAAAACCAAATTTTTATTTAAATATTTATTTATTTTATTTAAATTTATTTTAGGTCAAAATATATACATAATACCTATGTAAGTTCAATGAAATTCATTAGAGTGAGTTTATAATAATTTTAGATATATACAAATTATATTGAACTTTTCACCGTCTTTTACCCACCTCCTAGGAGAATTTCTAAATTCACATAAAACATAATTTTACCACTTATGTGAGTTGAATTTAGAAAATCTGAGAGACACGGTTAATATCAAGGAGTTAAATGTGGTTCAATAAGATAAAAATAATTTTTGGTGAATAGTAAATTTTTACTTTTATTTACCATAGTTAAAAGTAAATAGGGTAATTAAGGGTAAAAATGATATTATTATTACCCTAACACGTGTCCTAATTCTATTAGATAAGTATAATTCGACCTAAAACAACCTTAGGAATAAAATATGACCCTTTAGGTCCACTTATATTAGATTAGGACATTTATTATTATTTAATTTAAAGTGGAGTTAAAAGTGTTAAATTCGATGTTTATTAACAAAACCATTTTTAATATAGGGTTATACATAAGATAAATAAGACTATAAATATTCATTATAAATATAAAAATATTTCCTACATAATGGTATTTTATTTATAATTTTTAGATAGTAAATAATTAAATTTATTTATGACACAATGATGTTGCAGTAATTACCTTATTAATGAAAGAATCAAATAAATGGTATTATAAATATTAAAATAAATATAATTTCAAAGTTTTTATGACATCCACAAATTTTCTAGGTGATTATGACATGTTAGTGATGATTCAATGTATCTTTTTAAATGTAATCAAGTTGTGATGACTTTCACAAAAACAAAATACCAAACACAGTCAAAATTGACATAAATTAATATTTAAAAAAATACTATATTATTGGTTGATATAATATTCCTAAAAATGTAAGGTTCAAAAAAAGGGATTAAAATATATTATATATTTCATTAATGAGCCACTTTTGGTTCTCTTGGATTTTTATAGTATGTTTATTAACCATATATAGTAAGAATACAAAAAGACACGGTAATAGTTAAACTATTTAACTAAGAGTTAAATATAAATGATAAGGTTGAAATCGTAACCTAAACTTGTCTAAAACCTATTGGTTGAGATTATTTAGACCCATAACCACCTAAGGATCGAAATAAATTCATTTGGAACCATTATAAATTGAATATGATTGTATAATATAATTAATTCTTTAATCTTTTTTTAAAGTGACCCTCACCCCTCTTATAAAAGGGCACTTACCCTTCTCTCAAAATCACACCTCCAATGATTTTTGGCTCGGCCAACCCCTGAAAAAATATCCTCCCAACATCTCTAACTTCATCCTAGAGGCCTTATTTTGATCAGAAATCCAACCTAAGAATCCCTTTTGATCAAATCAAAAGGAAGAACCTGAAGAAGAGGTAATGATTTCACCACCCTCTTTGAAGTTCCTTTCTTCTTCCACTTCTTCTTTCTTTGTTATTTCCATTCTAAAATAATAACTCTAGTATATTATATATATTGTTATGTTATTATAAATATTTCACAACTATATTCATTATTCTATCCATCTTATGAATGATAATGTCACCATGCGAGCGTACGTACGGCTTACCGTCTCCACGTCGTGGGGTAAATTATTATTCAACACTATGTTATTTGGATGGATATAATGCTGAGTAATATGTATATAAAAAATTAAAATAACATGATAATGTATCTGTAAAATTAAAATACCATCCAATTCCACACCATTATGGAAATGATATTGTCGTTTGTGGGTACGTACAGAATATCGTATCCACGACGCGATGAGATTCATTTCCACATTCACCATTCAACGAAGATTATAAATATATATATATTAATAATAAGTTTTTAATATATTAAATAATAATTCTACTGGAGATATATACATTTATATATATATATATATATGTACTTACATATATTTTATTCACATAGTTCTGTTCAATACGTTATGAAAATGGAAACAGCGTTTATGCGTACGTACGGACTACCATCTCCATAAACTATGTTTTCCATTTCATATATATGTCTATTATGCATATTTATATTCTAAATATATGTTATATATAAATCATGTTTTATATTCTTGATATATTTAAATCGTGATCTATGTGATACAATCAAGAGTAACAAGTTAAAACACGTACGATAAAGAAAGAGATTATTACCCGAAATATTAATATAACATGGAAATTATTATTAAATGGGTTGTATAAAGTCATAAATGAATATTGTATGATATGATAAACATTAATATGGTTTCAGTATAATTTAATAACATACTATAGTCTTCATAAAAGATGATAAAAGTACCCTCAACTAAAGGAAAGTGCAAGGTAAAGGGTTTTTATCTCACTCCTTATTCCCATGAGATGCACGGCATATTTCAAATATTACCTTTTTTGTGGTGTATGTACTGCCCATAATAGTATTAATTCTGTAATACACTTTAATTTATGTGTATTTACATATTCATTGTTTGATACGTCTTTCATGGGGTGTATGTTTCGTAAGTTACCAAATTGGTAAGGGTTTATTTTACAATCTAATTATTATCCGAAGTTGTTTTTACGTACGTATTTACTGGGACATTTTTATTATATGTGTCCATTTTTCATAAAAATGATTTCAAAATGAATATTTTAATGATTTTTCGAAGGTACTCTTTATCAAGATCATAATTTTATATTTTTTAATGATTTATCTTTCTAAATCTTTTCAATTAATGTTCATGTTTTCAAAATGATTTTACGGTTTTATTTATATGGACATGAATGTTTTGAAACGAAAATTCTTTTCAAAAGTTTCAAAGTGGTATGGGACACATTGATTAAAAAATCTATTTTAAATTACTTCCTTTATAAATGTGTGACTTTTAAATGATTTAAAAAAAGGGTATTTCTCTCAAAAAGTTTTACTCATCATTTTCAACTATGTCAGCATCCTTTTCTGGATATTATTTTTTGAGGTTGATTTATTATAATACCATATTACATATTCTATTGAATGATTTATGATATGTTTGACTATGTATGTTCTATTTTTATACCATCCATGGTTTATGGTTAATGTATTGACATTTCGTATGCTTATTTTAACATGAATGTTTATGTTATGTTTCAACAATTCATATGAGGAATGCAGTGGACTTAGTAAGTGACGGGTGGAGCCATATATACCTGCTCGATGCATCGGTAGGTCTCATTAGGAAAACTAGTGTCTTGGAACAAGGCCTTGAAAAAAAATTTATTTTTAGTCTTGGCACAAGGCCTTGACTATGTGGTAATGATGTCCGGTATTAGGCATTCCCCCATTGGGAAATTAGTTATTACATGTGATTATTTGACTAATAGAATATCCATGTGCATGTTTATATGGTAATGTTTCATTTATTTTTACCATATTATGTTTGTGTTTATGTTTAAAAGGCTGTTGTTTTTATTACACATCTTTCCATCAAAGTTTATAGCTTCCTCTAATTAATTTACCCTTACTGAGCATCTGAGCTCACCCCATTCTTATGTTTTATTTTCCCCAGATTCCAAGAAGTGTATTATGATTGATATGTAGGGTCAAGATAAAGTGAAAAATGGAATTCTCAAAGAACTATATATGATCTGTTTTATGCTTCAAATTGTAATGTAAATTTAATTTATGTAATTTATTTTCCAAGACTACTAAACTGATCGGTCCTTTGGGACTTGATTCCTAATAATCATGCTAATGTATTAAAATAATGCACCAACTCTGGGAAACTTGGTTCGGGGCATTAATGTTGGTATCAGAGGAAGTTTAGCAATAACCTTGGAAGCTAAATTTAGATAAAATCTTATTAGAGCACATAGACCTAAGATTGACTTTGAGGATTAGTGTAGAAGAAATTCCTAGAATTTTGGTAATGTATAGATTTTGTGAGTTTTCCAAGAAAATACATCCCTGGCTGGATATGAGCAGGTAGAGGCGGCTCTGGTACAAATGTACCTAGGGGTAAAACCTAAAATCCCCACTTTGATCTAGACTCGAATGTGAACTAGTGCACGAAAACAGACCTTATTGCACTCTTGGTTACGACACTCCTGGGGGATATACTTAGGATACTTCTTGTTTTCTTAACAAACCACTATGAAGGGTTTATGAGTATATACCTCCTCAAAGAAAACATTTTTGTGATTATGGATTATATCCCAAAAATGTTCAATTTATGTTAGGTATTTTACATTTTTTGAATTATGAATTTTGATTCATAAATTTACCTAGTGTATTCCATTGTTTAGAAATGGGGCCTAGTAGAATGAATGAGATCTCCAACAATACGTATGATCCAAAGAGTAAGAAGGGTCATATCATTCATGGTATTAAGCCAACATTTAGAAATGAAATAGTCTCCCACGTATTATAATCATATGGATAAATAGTATAATGTCTTAATAATATTAGTAAAGAATTCTCTAAATCATATGGCTTTGAAGGGAAGCTAGAGAATAAAAGGATGGTAGAAAGAAAGATAGATAATGGGAAAAAGGGAAAGAAGGATTTTCCAATATGTGATAAATGTGGAATGAATCACCTTGGTAAATTCTTGAAGGGAATGGGAGTTTTTTATTATTGTGGAGAAAAAGGACACCATGTACGTGATTGAAAGGGTAAGAAAAAGTTTTCAAATGTAAAATGCTTCATCTTCAAGGTGTTGTGACACTACGGGAATCAATGTCCCATTCATAAGATTATACCACGAATGATGTTATTGGATAATAATCAAGTTATGATACTACCTCAGATGAAGAAGAATGACAAGTTTTCTTTTGTTGTTATTATAAAATTATTTCATTTGAGTGTTGTATCAATAGTATAATAGTTACATGAATTAAGGAGGTAAATAAGGATTGTACTATAGTACTATTTTATTGAGGATTTGAGATTATATGGTTCTAAGAAAAGTGACTTAATAGTAAGCTACACTTTTTGGAAAATAAATGGTTGAAGGAAAGGTAATCCTTAATATGATCCTGATAATGAGGTGGTGATTTCGGAATAAGATATGGTTGATTTCTGTAATTCAGGATGTTTCGGTGTTGTAAAAATACACTATGAAGGCGTTCACATGTTATTACCTGGAAAAAGGATCTTCATTATGTTTAACTTCCTCATAATCTATGGACTGAGAGTTTGGATATAAGTATTTTGGATAATTATAATTTTTGAAATGGATTAAGTTTGAAATTGGATACTATTGTTAAGGTTATTTTTGGATTTCCTTATAATGTACAACCTGGAGGTCGGGTGGCAACCTGTCACGTCTGGCAAGGCCATGAGACATGAACATGCAACCGAAGGGTGGAAAGGGTGTATCACCTATCACTGACCCACGTGATGTCCTAGATTGAATAATTTAGTTTTTTTAAAGGGTCTGATATGTGAATTATGAATTCATTATTTCTGGAACCCTATACGATTAGGATAAATAGAATACATATATATATATTTAAATCTTTTAGAGTGAAAGATGAGTTTGTGGTAGGAATTAGTTGAAGGATAAAACTCTACTTGTCAAGTATATATATACATATATACATAGATACATACATATATATATATACCTCTTATTTTATGGATAAATTAATTATTAAACTTTATGTAAGGGATCATAAAACCAATAATGTGTCATCCTAATACCTTACGTTTTGTTGAATCGATGGTATTTTAAATCATCATGGATTGGTGGCTTTGAGGGCCACAATTCTACAAGTGTTTGTGATTGATGGCCTCAATAGCTACCTATAAATATTTACGATTTTTCCTCCAATTATGTGTCTCTAATTTCCACTAATGTTCTCCTAATCGAGATCATAATTTTGTGGTGACATTTTTATTCCTGTTTTCCTCTAATCAAGACTACATTTTATTAACATAATTTCCGATGTGGGTTTTCCCAAAGGTCTTCTCTATTTTCAAGATTTTATTTTCGAAAAATAATTTCAAATTTCGAGGATGCAATTTATTGAATGAGGGAAGAATGTAACACTCCAAGATTTAATAGTATGTTATTTCATCAAAGTAATTCAATAACTTACACTACACACAACACCGAGTTCTAGCGCACCATGGCTTACCAAACTAGCCGTTCAAAAGCGGTTATGAATATTATTAACTAAATTTTGAACATTATATAATCCTTATAATTTTAGAATCCATATTATGAGTTTCTTAGACATAATGTAAGAACAAATTCATTTTTTGCAGACAGAAGAAGTATTTTTCAAAAAAAATGCAATTTTACTGCCTTTTAATGGCGAATCCTTTTTAAATCCAATATTTGAAACTTTTATATATTCAATTTGACAAAATAAACTACTTCTTTAGAATCGGTACATAATAATTTAGTTTCAATAATGTTTTGGTGTTTTTCTGATAACTTTCATATTTGGGTGAATAGTAAAAAATATTATATTTAACTGAAAACAACTTCTTTAATCCGAATAATTTATAGTGTTAAATTATAAATTTTAATGGTTTTGGAGTATAAATATATTATATTTTTATCGTTTAATCCAATGATGGTCATTTTAAGTAATTTTACTTTGAAATTGGACACAAACCAGTGTCAAACTTTTGATAGTTATTATTTCTTAAAAATACGCCTTTTGGTTTTTACAGCGGGAATTAATTTCAAATTAATAAATGAAACTCTTATGTTTTTAATTTTGTAAAATAGACTTCATTATTGAATTCGGATTATCAAAATTATCTTGGGGTAAAGTTTTTGGTATTTTTCTAAAATCTTTTAATTTTTGATGAATAGTGAAAACCACTAAGTTATAGTTTAAAACAAAATTTTTATTTAAATAATTATTTATTTTATTTAAATTTATTTTAGGTAAAAATAGATACATAATACCTATATAAGTTCAATGTAATTCATTTGAGTTGGTTTATAATAACTTTAGATATATAAAAATTTTATTGAACTTTTCACAGTCTTTTACCCACCTCCTATGAGAATTTGTGAATTCACATAAAACATAATTTTACCGCTTCTGTGAGTTCAATTTTGAAAATCCGAGAGAAACGGTCAATATCAAGGAGTAAAATGTGGTTCAATAAGAAAAAATAATTTTTGGTCAATGGTAACTTTTTACTTTTATTTAGTACGGTTAAAAGTAAATAGGGTAATTAAGGGTAAAGATGATATTATTATTACCCTAAAACATGTCCTAATTCTATTAGATAAGTGTAATTCAACCAAAAACAACCTTAGGAATAAAATATGACCATTTAGGTCCACTTTGATTAGATTAGGACATTTATAATTTTTTAATTTAAAGAAGAGTTAAGAGTGTTAAATTCGAAATTTATTAACAAAACCATTTTTAATATAGGGTAATACATAAGATAAATTCTACTATAATTCTTCATTAGAGATATAAAAATATTTCCTACATCATGGTATTTTATTTATACTTTTTAGACATTAAATAATTAAATTTAATTATGACACAATGAAGATGCAGTAATTACCTTATTAATGAAAGAATCAAATAAATGGTATTATAAATATTAAAATAAATATAATTTCAAAGTTTTTATGACATACACAAATTTTCTAGGTGAATATGAAATGTTATGGATGATTCAATGTATCTTTTTTTAAGTAATCAAGTTGTGATGACTTTCACAAAAACAAAATACCAAATAGTGTCAAAATTGACATAAAATAATATTTAAAACAAATACTATATTATTGGTTGATATAATATTCCTAAAAATGTAAGGTTCTGCCAAATGGATTAAATAATATTATATATGTCATTAATGAGCCGCTTTAGGTTCTCTTGGATGTTTAGAGTAAGTTTATTAACCATATACAATAAGAATACAAGAAGACACGGTAATAGTTAAACTATTTAACTAAGAGTTAAATCTAAATTATAAGGTTAAAATGGTAAACTATACTTGTCTAAAACCTCTTCGTTGAAAGTATTTAGACCCATAACCACCTACGGATTGAAATAAATTCATTTGGAACCATTATAAACCGAATATTATTGTATAATAAATTAATACTTTAATCTTTTCCTAAAGTGACCCTCACCCCTCTTATAATTGGGCACTTCCCCTTCTCTCAAAACCACACCTCCAAAGCCATTTGGCTCGGAAAACCCCTGCCCAAATATCCTCCCAACTTCCCTAAATTCAACCTAGATGTATTATTTTTATCATAAATCCAACCTAAGGATCCCTTTTGATCAAATAAAAAATAAGAACCTGAAGAAGAGGTAATGATTTCACCACCCTCTTTCAAGTTCCTTTCTTCTTCCACTTCTTATTTATTTGTTATTTCCATTCTAAAATAATAAATCCAGTATATTATATGTACTGTGATGTTATTATAAATATTTCACAACTATATTCATTATTCTATCCATCTTATGAATGATAATGTCACCATGTGTGCGTACGTACGGCTTACCATCTCAACATCGTGGTGTAATTTTTTATTCAACACTATGTTATTTGGATGGATATAATGATGAGTAATATGTATATAAATAATGAATATAACATGATAATTTCTCTTTAAAATTAATATACCATCAAATTCCACACCTTTAAGGAAATTATATTGTCGCTCGTGCGTACGTACGGATTACCATCTCCATGACGCGATGAGATTCATTTCCACATTCACCATTCATCGACGATTATAAATAAATATATATATATATATATTAATAATAAGTTTGTAATATATGACATAATAATGATATTGGAGATATATATATATATATATATATATATGTACTTACATATAATTTATTCACTTAGTTCTATTCAATACGTTATGAAAAAGGAAATAGTGTTTATGCGTACGTACGGACTACCGTCTCCATAAACGGTGTTTTCCATTTCATATTTACATCTATTATACATATTTATATTCTAAATATATATTATATATAAATCAATTTTTATATTTTGAATGTATTTAAATCCTGATCTATGTCATACAATCAAGAGTAACAAGTAAAAACGCGTACGATAAAGAAAGAAATTATTACCAGAAATGTTAATATAACATGGAAATTATTATTAAATGGGTAGAATAAAGTCATAAATAAATAATGTATGGTATTATAAATATTAATATGGTTCTGGTATAATTTTATAACATACTATAGTCTTCATATAGTAGGTTAAACGTACCCTCAACTAAATTAAAGTGCAAGGTAAGCGGTTTTCATCTCACTCCTTATTCCCATGAGATTCATGGCATATTTCCAATATTACCTTTTGTGTGGTGTATGTACTGCCCATAATTGTTTTAATTGTGTAATACACGTTAATTTAAGTGTATTTAAATATTCATTGTATGATACTTCTTTCATGGGGTGTATGTTTCGTAAGTTACCAAATTGGTAAGTGTTTATTTTACAATCTCATTATTATCTGAGGTTGTTTTTATGTACGTATTTACTGGGACATTTTTATTATCCATTTCCATTTTTCATAAAAATGATTTCAAAATGAATATTTTAAGGGTTTTTGAAAGTTACTCTTGATCAAGATCATAATTTTAAATGTTTTAATGATTTATCTTTCTGAATCTTTTTAATTAATGTTCATGTTTTCAAAATGATTTTAAGGTTTTATTTATATGGACATGAATGTTTTGAAATTATAATTATTTTAAAAAGTTTCAAATTGGTATGGGACATATTGATTCAAAAATATATTTTAAATTACTTCCTTTATAAATGTGTGACTTTTAAATTATTTTACAAAAAAGGATATTTCTCTCAAAAAGTTTTACTCGTCATTTTCAACTATGTCAGCATCCTTTTCTGGATATTATTTTTTGAGGTTGATTTATTATAATACAATATTACATATTGTATTTAATGAGTTATGATATTTTTGAGTATGGATGTTATATTTTTATACCATTCATGGTTTATGGTTATTGTATTGACATTTCTTATGCTAGTTTTAATACGAATGTTTATGTTATATTTCAACAATTCATATGAGGAATGCAGTGGACTTAGTAAGTGATGGGTGGAGCCCGCTATAGCTCCTTGATGCATCGGTAGGTCTCATGAGACAAACTAGTGTCTTGGAACAAGGCCTTCACAAAAAATTTATTTGTAGACTTGGCACGAGGCCTTGACTATGTGGTAATGATGTCTAGTATTAGGCATTCCCCCATTGTAAAATTAGTTATTACATGTGATTATTCGACTAGTAGAATATACATGTGAATGTTTATATGGTAGTGTTTCATTTATTTTTACCATATTATGTTCGAGTTTATATTTAAAAGGTTTTTTTTTATTACACATCTTTCTTTCAAAGTTTATAGCTTCCTCAAAATTATTTATCCTTACTGAGCATCTGAGCTCACCCCTTTCTTATGTTTTATTTTCCCAGGATTCCAAGATGTGTACTATGATTGATATGTAGGGTCAAGCTAATGGGAAAAATGGAATTCTCAAAGAACTAAATATGTTGTGTTTTATGCTTGAAATTGTAATGTAAATTTAATATATGTAATCTATTTTTCAAGACTGCTAAACTAATCGGTCCTTCGGGACTTGATTCCTTATAATTGTGCCAATGTATTAAAATAATGCACCGACTCTGGGTAACTAGGGTCGGGGTGTTACACAGAGGTATTTGAGGGATGAAGAACAAAATTGTTTCATCAATATAATTACATTATAGTTTACTAATAATATTAATTTTATTGTATTGTTTTTATAATGATATAGTTTATAAGGTGTAATAAGAAAAAAACTTGAACAAAGTTGATTAATAAAATTACTTATTCCTTTGATATCATCCATTAAACCACTCCTTAAACCTTTATATATTGGTCCTTTGGTGTTACCAAAACCTCTAAAACGTTGGAAAGATATTTTGGGGAGGTTTTTGAAGATTTTTTTTTGAGCTATGAAGTTTTATGTCTGTAGAGAAATGGGGTGGTGAAGGGTGCCTTTTATAGTTGTGTGGGGTGTAATTTTTGTAATATTAATTTCATATTATGAAAAGTGGATGTAATTATCAAGGAAAGTGGATCTAATATAGATACAAATTGACAAGAGATATGAGGTAGGTTGATAAATCTTCTATCCACCCATTTAATGATAAATTTTTGGGATATTATTTGATCTTATTTATTAATTTAACCATTCTGACACATTTTACTATTACCGAAGTGACTAACTTTTACTATAGAAACTTATTATTATAAATAAAAATGAAATGAACCTTATTAACTAATTTGAACAAATTGATTCCAAATTTGAAAAAAAAATTATAAGAGAAATTAATTTACAAAAAATGATCTATAGCATTTATTCCCATTATATTTTTTACTTTATCATTAAAGAAAGAGGTGTCCTGCAACATTCATAAAAATATAGAGATGAATAGAGCATTAAGAATACTTCATTAAAGGATAAGTACCAAAATAGTTTTTTAATGATTTAAATATCACTTATGATCCAAAGTTTCATAAAAAGATTTGTAAATTCAATATAATATTTTTAAATTATTTATGTTTGTCCTTAAGTATATATTTGGTCAAAATAGTGGTTTTATAAATTTTTGATCCATGATTATAACATGATTATTTTATAAAATTTATTGTACGAAACCTTTAAATAAAACATCCAATATGAGATGAAATAAAATAATATTAAATGTACTAAAAATATATAATTGATTGTATAATATATTTTTGGACATGATATAAACATATATAAGTGTTTAAATAAAATATTTATATTCATAATCCTAATAATTATTAAACCATAAAAGTGATAAATTATTAAAAAATTCATAGTTTGTCACAAGTTGGATCCTAATTATGGGAAAATACACGTGACAATGTATAATTCATGCATTGTAGAAAGGGTTTATTTTCCTTAAATTCACCTAAGAAGGACTCCATGAATGATTCATTTATAGTGGAATCTGTGGGTGTTAGCACTGAATTACTTGGAACCATAAATTGGTATATTAGAGAAACCTAATAACAAATTTTGACACAACAGATAATCCTAAGGATATCGAGATTTCTGTGTGAAATATTGGGATACTAAAAACAATAATGGAATCCTTTATCAAAACACATGAATTCCCGATAAGAAATCAAATGGGATCTTTCCCTCCAAGCTCCCGAAAACGACCATGTCAGGTGTTCTAAAAAATCCAAGCCAGCGAGAAAAATTACAAACCAACGCACAAACATTTTATTCACCCAATACGATGTCAAAATTTCCAATTTCATGCATGCCTCATTGAACACCTCTTATAATATTTTCTCCTATAAATAGAAGGGTACCCACTCTCACTTCAGGTAATTCTCTGGAAGATTAAATATGGATCTTGTGCATGCAAGACAACCCTTCTGTGAATGCATGAATTACATGAGTTCATGGTATCTGATCTTGCGTGATAGTTCCCCTTTTGGACCCCCTTAGAGTGGGGACACTAGTTTTTGACCCTCTCTCATTTCCATTTAACACTAAGTTAATTTCTCCCAAACACCCTCCTTGTGTGAAACTTTGACCTTTTGTAGTAACTCATTCACCCATATCCCATCATCTTCTACACAAGAATTCAATATTTCATGCACCACTTCCCATTCCATCCATGTGTCTTATTTACCCTGAGGCACCATGCTTGATCTCTTTTTTCACGTGGCATTCTTATATTGGATTCATCCCCTCTGTGTTTCCCTCCAGGCTTGCAAATAATCATTTTATAGTCCACCCAAGTGGTGTTTCCTCTTGTGTTGTCCAACCTAATTCTTCTTCACATAGGTAAACTGATAGATATCTCTTATTCACATAGTTTCACTAACATGGACTGCTCTATGGACAACTCCTCTTCCTTTTTAACACCTAGAATTGTTGGTACCTTCTATTCCCCATGTGTGGGTTGTTACAAGTTCTTTATATCCAATGGGTGAGGATTGATTCCTTAACATCTGATCTGCAAGATATTAAACTGCCAAGTAACCCACATCATTAATACATGATGTTAAATTGTGATCATCAAATGTGTGTCAAGCCTCAAAATATTCAATGTAGAATGAGAATCATTTCTCATATCCTTCTCAATACCATTAGGATTTTTCTCCATGTGCGCCTTAGGCAGTCCCCTTGTAAGCCTTAAAAACATAGATAGGTTGTTCCCTGCATGATAACCATATCATCCTCATTAAGGTTTATGTACTATCAAGAACCCTTGTAATGTCCTGATATAAGTGGAGATATTATTCAGTTTCCACAGAGAGATGGCATGTGGAATGTGGTTCACAAACAACATCTTAATCAATAAGGTAGACCGATACTAGGTGATGAGTTTTGAGGTGGAACCCATAAGAGGTAGAACCGAAATCACATCATCTCATTCCAATCAAGAAGTACACATATCTGAAGAAGTGTTAAATGGATCCTTCCTTTATAAAGTGGGAATTCAAGGAAATATATGTGGTTTTCATCTTCGATGATGATGTGGGGCATCTTTCCCCAACAGAAAGTGTCAGAAACAGAAACAGTGAACTTGATGTGAATATTTTCTCCTACAATAATGGGGGTTAGTAGTATTTGATACGTCAGGAGATAAGAATTCCACATGATAATGTCATTCAGTGTCAGGTCTCTCCATGTAAATAATGGGAATGAAATGGAACTCTCCCAAATTTAGGGCAGTTAATCATTTGGCATTCTGGTCTGCAACTTCATCTACATGGATCTTTCTATCCAACCATGGAAGACTGAATGATGTTGCGGAATTGGGAACTAATTTCCTACTATCTATGATAATTTTAGAATCTTCCTACCCTGCAAGACCCAATCTATATAAACTCTGCCACCTCCTTCCCCCACACACGGGGCAGGGGAAATGTGAAAGCATAAATCTCGTATAGCTCCTCCTCCACCATGACGTCGTCCACAATGAAGGCTACCAGGTGCCCACATCCCATATCACCCTAAGAGTTTATTTAGAGGAGGGTTATTGATAAGATTATTTGATGGAATGAACAAGTGGGGGTCATCCCAACCAAGGACATGGGCCACCAAGATTTGGTGGCTTCTATTCCTAATCATATCCTCTTCCCCCAAGGTTAACATAAGGAACCACTAATCACCACTTCAACATCCAATAATTTTGTGATCCTCCCACCAAAAAATTTTAAAGACTCATTCCCTTATGATGATGAGGTAAGAGATTCTACATTTTTCATGGATTTGACCACCACCTGAGAGCCACCAAGGAGGGATCCCACCAAGTTGTTTCCATTCCTCCGGCCAATCTCTCAAGCTAGGGAACAAGTACTCTCTACTCCTGCATCATAGGCCCTAACTCATCTGACCTGATGCGAACATCATGTGAATCATTGGAAGACACCCATATGAGGGAGTTATCTTTTATAGCTTTAGTGGCCCATGCCACCACCGATACGTGATATCATCTCCCTATTATTACTTATCTGGGGCATCTCTATGTACAATCGGGATTATGACCCCAGCCACCCTCTGTGTGGGTTGGGTTAACTTTTTCAATTGTAATTATGAGTTGTATTCATCACATTCAATCCCATGGTTGTCAAATCTAGGGAATAGGTCCTCCCCATCTTATTGACGTCCAGCACGGAGGTCCTCCGTGTTCCTGTGATCCCAGGTATGAATATTTCCTACATATTTTATATTATCAACACAAAGGTCCTCCTCACCTAATAACCCATCCGTGTAGAGGTCCTCCCCATGTCTAGTTTGATCAGTCTGAAATCCCTCCTCATACCACCACTGCCAACTGATTCAGAGTTCCTTCCCATGCCATAGGCGTCTAGGATGGATGCCCTTTCCATCTCTAGTGGAGTACCTCCCCACTCCAAAATTTCTAACCATAGAGGTCCTCCTCATGTGTCCCACACTCAACATGGGGGGTCCTCCCCTAGTTCCATTAAACATCTACTTGGGTGCCCCTCACACCCCTATGCACCCAAGAGGAGGTTCCCCAACTCTATCTTCCATCATGTAGGCCCTCCCCATGTCCTTATCAGCACCCAAATTGGAGTTCCTTCCTACTCTAAAGACATCGAGCATGAGGGTTTACTCGACATTCCTATTATCTCTATCAGAGGCCCTCCGCACTCTAGTTCCATCCAACATAGAGTTCCTCTCCATGTTGAAGAGTTACCCAACCCTAAGAAGACATCTCAGGAATGAAGTGTGAACTGATGATGCCGAAAGAGGATTCTTTTTCAAAACCAGATCACTATAAATCCAATTTTCTTTTTAGACTCTAAAGAGGAGTGTGATTTGATGATGGAGACTTCACCCCAATCTTCTACATTAGAGTCTGGGGTAAGAACCAGGTGTTTAAGATTCATCCTTCTGGAAAGTGAAATACACCATATCATTGAATACCTTCATACATATATACTGGAGGAGGAAGATTTGTCTCCCTTTTAGGGTCTGACCGTGCAATACACTCTATTGTCACTAGGTTCATGCTCACCCTAGACCAGAGATCATGGAGAGTTATTCAAGGGACTCGTGCACGATGAGCACTGCCCAAATTCACCACTTGTGATTTCCACATTGACAACGGAAGTTTCAGTTGATGCCCCATCTTATAAGGATGTGGTGATGTAGTCATTACCTTCTCAAAGAGATATCCCAGTATACAGCGTCTTTCCAGCCCAAGCACTATTTTATCCTCCAGCCAGTCCTCTACTGTAACATTCTATTTCAATTCTATTACCAATTCATCATCATCCCTTATTCAAAGAGTGGGGAAACCAACGGTCAGATACTAATTATTACGGGATTAGTTTTTGGAACATTCTCGTAGCGAACCATCTTCCCAAGGTGTTTTGGCCAATCAATACATCAAACATTGGTATTCTAGAACCCCTCACCAAGGATGAAGTCATTTAATTATACCAAAACCTAGGGATGATGCACTTTGGTCTCTATTATCATCGATAGACTTATAAAAAATTTCAAGAAAATTATGATGACATCATCCAACAATTCTTCTTGGTTGAGTTAGCCATGATTCCTCTAGCTCAGCACCATACACTGCCCAATCATCATCGGGCTCTTTATAAATTTTGTGTTTAGAGAATTATTGTGATTCATTGAGTTGTTGGTGATATTTCTCCACATGTACAAATTTTTGGTTGGGGATAGTATGTTTCCCCAGATTTTAGCCTGATCCTACGACAACTGAACATGCTCGGTGATATCGAGGATATACTACCAGGAGTTATCACCGTAAACATGGATGATCTCATAGAGAATGAAACTGAGGTAGGAATACTCAAAGAAAAGTTACCTTCAGGGATAGTTCCACATCTGTTTGATCCCCTATCATTGGTACTCATCATCAAAGACAACTACATGGCCTTACAGATCCTGCCAAGTCATTTCCTCTCAGTAGAGACCCCAACAAGGGAAAAGGGAACAGTGGGATGACTAATCCCTCTAAATCATCTGGTTTAGTGAAGAAGACATGGGATTCTCATGGGAAGGACAAGTTGTTCCAATAACTCATGGATAAAAGGAAATTTATTTAATTAATAATTACTTAGTGTTATGCCGAGCGATGGTCGAACTATAGTGATCCCTGGTATAATCCCAATCATTAACTACTGGGGAAATAGGGGTAGGTGAGGGCTCCCTAGGCATATTTCGTCCCATTAATCTCAACAACCCAACATATCCCAACAAGATAGAAGATGGAGGATATGGATATTGTCCACTGTATGTGTCGCTGAATCTACCTGAGATGTGTGGGGATCATCTATGGGACCCAGCTATATAAGTCACTCCTCCATCAGCCCCTCAAGTTTCTATTAAGGTTTTCCCCTAGATTCTTCATAGGTCCTTCCACCCTTAGCTCATTGGGTCATTACACCAGCCACTCCACAAGTCGTTGGTATTTTTTACCATGTTAAAGAACTCTCCAATGCACTGGTGGTTAGGGAACCTTACTAGGATAGGAACCCATGCCAGGATGATTTGATGGCCCATATGTTCACTCACCTTGAATACCTTAAAACCCAATAGGTGGAAGTCCCACTTGATGGTAAGCCATATCAAGTAAGGTTGGATGATATTTCGGCACCCCCCGAGCTTCGAGAATCCTACTTTATCCCCATTCAATAGGATAGGTGACCCAAAACAGTATTTAGCCCACTTTATCTCAAGGTGTGGACCCATGTTGGGAACTCTAGTGCATCAGGAGGATACCAAGCTCTAGTGTGTCATACAGACATTAGAAGGGCCCACATTCATCGGGTATAGTATGTTACCTATCATGTGTGTAGTTGTTTGGGAAGATCGTCACTGATCATTTCTACGTCGGTTTAGCTCCAACACTCGCAAGGGCTATATTTATATCCTCCTAAAGTGAATGAAATGGCCAGAGAGTACACTGCATACTATTTCACTAGGAAGAAGGGACTCACGTATTCACTCGATATGATGTTGACTCAAGAGAAGTTGTTAAAAATGTGTGTGGGGAATGAGAAAATGGAACGGGTTCCCTCTCTTATCACTCAGAACATCCTAGTTGGATTCTAGGATTTTTCTGATAAGGCCCAGTGACTAGAGTAATCCTTGAATCATGCCATGTAAGAAAGCTCATTGACTCCCACATCCCTTAAAAGAAGAGAAAACAAGGTTGAGACATCTTCCATTGCAAGGGTAGAGGACCCTAGGCCACTTGGGTAGATTCCAGTAGAGCCTCCTATGTAGCCTCGCTAAGGTCCCCATTCTCAGGCATAGCCTCAAGTTCAGCATCACCCACCTCAAAATTCGTAGGTGTCATAGTGTAATGCACCAATGGCACCTAGGAGAGATTATTAGGTTCCACCTCCTCATCAGTATCCATCCCCTCATCAGGTCCAACGTCTTAGGGTCCATATCTCGTATATAAGGAACCAGACATACTCTTTCAAAGAAGCTCAAGTCCCTAGCTATTTTTCAACTTTTGTGGATTAGAGGGTCCTACGGTTTCTAAAATGTAGAATACCCCAAGAGGTTGATTCACCGATCACCCCAACTATTTAACCTATTACCAATTCCTTTGGCATACCCTTATGTAGTGTTATGTGTTCAAGGATTCGGCTCAGGACCAAGTCAACAACAATTTGATCAGGTTGGTCCAGCCCTAGTGAAGGTTCTATGTATATCCGTAAATCTAGACAATAATAGTGAAGGCTAATGGAAGTAGGTCTCTAGCTGTGGGTCTCAGAAATATGAAGATTGAATGGTTTAAAAAGTAGTTTCTTATACGCATTCCATAATTTATGTCTGTCTGAATTTTCTTGAGTCTCCAAAAATCATCATGCCTCCCCTAGTTTCCATTGTTGCATCCATAACTCTTCCTTCTACCACTCAGAAGAGAAGATGTTGATGATGTAGGGGAAAACAAAGCCCTTAATTAGTACCGAACTTGTCTCAAACCCTTGGAAACTTCAATCCACCATAAATGGGGATTTCCACAAAAATTGGCTCAGAAATGGAGGATTCCTCAAGTGATTTCTAGGATTATTCCTTGGTAAATAATGTTGATTCGGTGGACCCATACATGGTTCCTGATGATGAGGAGCGTTGGGAAAGCCCCCCTAATATTCTCGGTCGACACCTTCATTAGCATAACTATGGATACATGAATTATAAGAATGATCATATCAATGCCTCTAGGAAAGCCATGCATCATACTAAGACTCGACAATATTTTTAGCATAGATCTCTTCATACATAGTCCTCTCATTTTTCCTCTTCAGATTTGAGACTGCCAACTTTTGTGATCCCTGATCAAGCAGATCCACCATGACCTCATCATGATCATACAAAATCATCCATGTCCAGATATAGTTATCTTATTAGCCGGTAGTCATATTTCATGGTTCAACTATGGGGAAACGGGATGTTCCTAGCACCAGCCCGAATCCACCGATTCGACCAGATGCTCCAATCGTACCTCCTTCCACAGAGAAATTCCCCACCGGTATAAATGTGTTCTTAGCACAAAAGTATGATGTGATTAAGAACCTTTACAGAATTCCATCAAGTATCTCAATCCTAGAGGCTCTCTGTCTATCAAAAGATATGTATAGAGCCCTCACAAAGGATTTGAGAATCCTCCTCCAGTTCAAAATAGTGTTAGCGGTCATAGAAGCCTTCAATTATAAGGAAGTCAAGAATATAGAGTGTCAATCCATCATCTCATTGTTAGGGGAAGATGATGTTTCTCTAGTTTTGGGGAACATTATCTGGTTGTTTATCACTAGCTAGTTTAATGGAATGGAATTATAGTATTATCTAATTGACATAGGTTCTGGGATCAATCTCATCCTGACTGGGACACTCCGTAATCTGGAAATGTCTGAAGAAGAAATGAATCCCTCGGACCTGAATATTCATGTTCATGACAGGACATAGTAGACGTCATTTGGAAATATTAGCCTGAATACCTAGTTTAGTGGCCATGTTTCCAACATTGAATTCATGTTCATCTCGCAGGACACCACCTGTCATGAATTTAGGGGTAGACCTTAGATCAATCTACATGTAGTAGTACCCTCATCATATCACCAATGCCTCAAGTACTCCCATAATGGTTGAGTTGGTGTGCTCTTAGGTGACGTGTCTCCCTTTTCCTATTGTGAATCCATCTATCTGGATGCTGAATACTAAATGAGAAAGGATAACAGGTCTAGTCTAATGAGGTGGAGTGTTCTACTGATGCCACCAACCCATGGACAAACTTGGATAATGCCTTTATCCTCCTAGTTCATTGGTTGGAGGAAAAAACCCAAGACATGGGACATTTCATTGTAATCTCTAGAAGGATTAGGAATTTTTTTCTGGATGTATGAAACTATTAAAGATCGCTTCATATTTCTACTTGAATTAGGCTCATGTGGTACTAAATCCCATTACCCCTATAAGATATAAAGATATTTTCCACTTGGAAATAACAATACACCATACATGCTTATTTCACTGGGCCATGTTCAACCGACTCAAGACAACGCACCACTACTACTATGATATCTTTAAGTGTGGACCTTTGGGTCGAAGTCATGATGGAATCAGATCAATAGATTTCTTCACCATGGTTTTATCAATGCAGGAGTCTCCCAAAAAGATTCCACCTACGCTTAGGCCAATATTAGCATTTCATTGGGGTTAGCTATTTTAGAATCTTTTCTCATTTTGATGGTCCTCTCACCAATAACGATGAAGTGGGTTAGGAATATATCCCTCCCACTTTTGAGGAAGATGTCTCCACCACTGTAGATGAGTTGGTACAGGTGAATCTGAGCACCGAGGATAAACCAAGACCAATGCTAATCAACACAACCATTCCAACAGAAGAGCACCATAAGGAATCTCTTGTTACCAAGTAATTCCTCTTAGTTTATAGAATAAATGATACACCTATTAAAATTTCTGGAATCGCATATTCAATCTAATCCTTGCAATGTTCGTCAAATATTATGAATAATATTTGGTGTTCAAATATCACAACCTCCAGAACTATCTCATTGAACATGAGAAAGTTTTTGACTTCCTCTACTCCCACCATGTGAAGATGAAACCCTTAAAGTGTGCCTTTAGGGTCACCTTTGGAATGTTCCTTGGATTTGTCTTCAAATATAGATACATCAAGATTGATTCATATAAGATCAATTTCATCAGTTAGATGCTTCCTCCAAGCAACATTCAGGAGCTCAAAGTATTTCATGGACACTTAGACTACATATGCCAATTCATCCTGAATCTAGCCAACATGTGTAAGACCTTTTCCTAAATCATGAAGAAATTTGTCATCTATTATTGGAATGAAGAGTTATGTACTTCCTTCGAGGATATCAAGTAATATATTATATATCCAAACGTCCTAATTCCACCCATCTTCAAGAAGCTATTAGTACTTTATGTGACTACACTATAATGGTCCCTCGGCACCCTTATCTCCCATAAGAACAAGGAAGGGATAGATAATAGTTTATATTATCTCAACAGCATGCTCCTCTATAAAAAGACCATATATTCCTCTATTGATAATAGATTACTCACATTGGTCTTTTTAGTGTAGATATTGCGACATTATCTACAACATAATGAGATATAACTCGTATCTTGTGTGGATTCACTAAATCGTATTATAAAACTCCCCATGTTAATAGGCTATCAAGCTTGGTGTGTAGTGATCCTTCAGTAGTTTAGCATCAAATTTATCCCATGGAAAGTTGTCAAGGGTAAAGCGCTGGACGATTTCCTTGCCACCCATCTAGCCCCTATAGAGAAGTCTCTCGATTTTGACTTCCTAAACTAGGCTATCATATCAGTGGATAAATTCATGCCATGTTGGCAGATTCACTTTGATGTCACCTCACAAAGACTGACCAGGAGGAGACTCAATGATCCCAAACATAACAAAGTAGGCCTACATATCATCTTCATCATTCTAACACTGGTTGGCATACCCTATTCATTCTTATTGTCAGAAGGTTACACCAACAATGAGGTGGAGTATTAGGCTCTCATCACTAGTCTCAAGCGAGTCCTCGAGATTAATTTTCTTCACCGGAATGTGAAGGGGGACTCTGAGATGGTTATCAAACATATCAATGGTGAATATATCGTTATAAATATAAATCCTAGACCCCTGTTGGAGTTTACCCTCTAGATAATTACCCAGTTCCCTTCTCCACCCTAGATTCCTCATGTTCCTTAATCACATAATGTTCAATATAATGTTTTGTCTATCCTTTCTACATCTCATGCAGAGCCTGGTCCAGATGATTTGATCATCCATGTGGCGCATTTAAGTGTCATCACTTCTGTCACTTTGGATGATGATAATGTCTATTAAGTAATCCATTGTACCACTAGTGCATCCACATCAGGACCTCTGAGTCTCCCTAATATAGAAGAAGAGTCCCCTGATTGGACAACTCCTTTTTTGAGTAGCTACAACTCAGTAATCTACCACTAGATAGAGATGAATGTGATAAAATCTATCAACGTGCAGTGCAGTTCACCCTCCAATGTGGTCTTGGACTTGAACAGTTCCTCTAAAAACATTGGTTATATAGATTTATCCTCTATTTAATTCATGGAGATGAGATGACCCATGTTATGAAAGAATTTGATGCTAGTTTTAGTGGGTCTCATTAGGAAGGTTTGAAACACTCTCATCAGATCTGAAGGCTAGCCTTCTTCTATCCCACCATGGACCATGATGGTATCGAGTTCTCTAGTAGATTTCAGACATGCTAGATCAATTCCAATTTCATTCATCGGAAACAAGTTCTACTCTATAGTATCAAGTACTATTGGCCCTTTGTGGACTAGAGACTCGACGTCATGGGACTGTATCCACTAGAAACAGCTTTCCAATACAGGTTCATCCTAATTACCACATATTCCTTCTCCAAGTGGGTAGAGGTGATTCATTTTAAGGAATTTAAGGCCAAATCTGTCATTTACTTCATTATTTCCAATATCATTAATCAATTTGAATCCACTCATGTCATTCTCACCGATAACGACAACAATTTTCTAGCAGCTAAGATGAATAAACTGTACACCAAGTATAGATTCTAGTATAACCATACATCTTGCTATCATGCACAGTAAAATGGACCTATCGAGGATTTCAATAAGACCCTCTCTAACATTCTTTAATAGATTCTTGGTTGGAATAAGAAATTTTGGTCAGACAAGATCTTCAATGCTCTTTGGGGTTATCGGATGATGACTCGCAATTCCACCCAGGTGACCACAAATTCCCTAGTGTATGGAATAGAGGCAGTCCCGCCCATTGAGATTCAGTTTCTATCACTTTGTATAGTTGTCTACAATCAGAGATATATTATTAGAAATAAATCTAGCTAATATGGAATCCCTCGATGGGAATAGTCTTTGGGCCTTGCAAAACCTATAGAGACACCAGAACAGGATAGCAAGAGCATTCAACAAAAAAATTTATCTCTACTCCTTCCATCATGGTGACATGGTACTATCCCTGAGGATTCCAATGATATATGGCAAAAATCGACCAAAGTTGAATCCCAAATGGGAGGGACCATATGTCATTCACATGTTTTCCCCAATGGTGCATACTATTTGGTCACCATGGATGGATATCATATTACCCCTAACACCAATTCCAAATTCCTCAAATAGTATTTTTCATGAGAGTGCATTCTTCTTCACCACCCAACATTAAACTACATGATATTTCTGGACTAAAAGACATAAAACAACCCAGTATCATCATCCTACACAACTTTAAACTACACGAGCATCATGCATGACATTAAAATGCAAAATCATTTTCACCCCATTCATCATGAAGGTATACTATTCCATCATCCTTACCATATGGAATTAAAATACAAGGAATTAAATAAAAATGTATGGTTTTATTCCCATCCTCATGGGATATGTAGGAATGACTAGATATTTTTTCTTCATCTCCAGCCCCATGTTTCCCATTTTGGTCTTACGAGCTGAGGTTCCTTTTGTGAGCATGTGGTGTGATGGGACTTCTTGGTCCTTATTCATGTGGGATCACAATAGCCGCACCATGTTCCTCTATTTAGAATTACTCCCTCCCCCACATTCTTACTTCATGACGTTAAACTGCATGGCATTCTAGAACAACATGAGGCTTGATTCAGATCCTTATGAAATATGTATGAATTCCTAGACATTTTTATATTCCGGTCCTTCCCTAAATTCCTTAATATTTCCATCCTTTTCAGCCTTTCCTCATGGTCCATGCTTTACATCCTTAAACTAATATATCTCACATCCCACATGATTTTAAACGATTCTATCATACCTGCATTACATTAAAATTCAGAGTGTGGTCCTTTTTTCTAGACCTTTGAAAAATGGGCTAGTGCCCCTTCATCCTAAATAGTGATAGACCACACAGAATTTTGCCAATATCCCAGTTTTCTGGCCTCATGGCCTGATTCTCATCTTTAGAAAGGTGTGTGGTGTGGTGTGGACTTCTTTTGTCCTCATTCACTTCAGGTTTGATTTACCATGCCATGAACCTCCCCTTTGGGACCTTATCAAATTTCATCATTACCGCATGATGTTAAACTATATGGATTCTTCAAGAAATATATTTTCTTGATTTCTATATTTATGGGATATATACGAATGCCTGAACATTTTCTATTCAGGTATAGCCCCAAGTTCTTCTATTCTTTATCCCGTCATTGGCCTAATCCCTCTCCATGAAGTGTGAATGGTGTGGTGTGCAGAATTCTTTTGTCCACATTAATGTCAACCTATTTTCTATGCCACACACATTACTCATTAGAATTACTTCTGCCTCTTATTACCTTTCCACATGAAGTTAAAATGCATGGTATCTCGTAACTACGTGTGGATTTATTCCTACCCTCACAGGATACATAGGAATACCCAAACATTTTTTCCTTGGGTCTAGCCCTGATCCTTCATCCTTTCCATTAAATTTTAAATTCTATGACCTTAAACTATAATTTCATCCATCCCACATAACTATAAATTTATGTGTCCTTCCTACAAGACTTTAAACCACATAGTGCTCAATTATGATTCTTCTCTTCGACCCTTTGTCTTGAGTCTTCTCTTGGGTGTGCATGATGTGTTGTAGACTTATTTTTTCCTCAGTCACAACAGGTTTATTTTACCACTCTAGTTGAATACCCTTTGGTAAATTATTCCCCCCTACATCTGTACCACGTGTTGTTAAACATTGTGACATCTTAGAAATATGTATGTCTTGATTCTCATCCTTATAGGATACATAGAAATTCTAGGACATTTTTTATTCAGGTCCAGCCCTAGGTTCATCAAACTATTTTTTCCTCTTACATCAACCCATATTCTCGAGTCTTACACTCTTAAATGGACCACCCAACCTCTATTATTTCTCATCAACGTGTTTAGATGCACTGTGGTCTAGGACATAGTGTGTTAGATTCTATAGGGACACGTTTTCTTTCCATTTTTATGTGTCCCTTTATTTTGTGCTCCATCATCTTACACATCCGAAGGGACCCCTGAGCGGTATGGTTTTTTGGCCTTATGTCATGCTTACAATTTTGGGCCAACATCCTGTAGGATTTCAAACAGCATTTAGATGAGTGTCATGTGTTGTGAATATGGACATCGGCCGACACTCATATGTTTTTTCCCATTTTAGGTTCCGCGATATGGATGATATGATTCAAATATGGTCAACTGTTATCATCCATAGTTACACCAACCCCATTGTACCCTAAATATTGGCCTTATGATTCACATACCTATCCACCTCCTCATTTTTGGGTGGAACTTCATCATTCTCAGTGTTAACCCTTTGTTCACCTTTCTGTGTTTACCAGGTAGACTATCGTCATAGGGTTATCCTTCACTTCGTATCTCCATACCCCTATCATGTGATTCCATGTATTGTAAAGATCTTATCTTCCCTTATTTACCACACTGAGCATATCTCACATTGTCTTAGGGATCTAGATACGGTTTTGACCACATAGAAGAACCACACTATGTTCTGAACCATACGACCTTAAACATTGTGTGTATGTCTTATGTTAGGAACAAGAGTCCAGACATCATGACTTTAAACTATGTGTGTGTGTCCTCATGGAAATTTTTTATACAGTACTAAACTCTTTGGTCCTCATTCATGGAGGTTTGTTTTATGGAACTTTATTACATATTTCCACTTGGTAAGTTTCACCCTATGGTCCGAGTTCTATATCCATAAAATTAGATCTCATAGATCCTTAATGCATGACATTAAAATGTATATAATCTAAAGAACCTTGTGTTTCTTGATTCTTACCCCTGCGAGATACATAGTGATGCATGAATACATTTCATTTAGACCCAACTCCTTAATCATGACCTTTCTTTCTTTTGTCCCCCTCGCCTAGTCTAGGATTATTTTTTGGAAAATTTGTGGTTTGGTGTGGACCTCTTTTTTACTCATTCACAATTGGTTACCTCATGGTGCTATACCACACCTCTCGTCCCCTTACGGTCTGAAATCTATGAAATAAAACTATGATTTAAAATTTACTAGTTCTCCTGACATGAAACTTCGTAACAACTATGATTATTCTCACTAGAGTGAATATCGCCTCTTTTGGTACTGGGTATCTTCCATTCCATTTTCATGAACTATGTGTGGATTGATTCCCATCCTTATGGGATATGTAGTGATGCCTCATCTTTTCATTGGTGGTCCAATTTGATACCTTTAATCATTTTGGACTCTTGGTCTGGGTTCTCCCGGAAGTTCATGGTGCGATTGAGACCTTTTTCAGTCCTCACTCACATTGAGTTTATTATCAGCCACACCATATACCTCCCTTGATGGTACCCCTTATTAAATTTTTCCATTCCACTAAACGTTAAACTTTATGGGTACATTTATGCTTCACTCACCCCTTTATTTGGTTCTCTATTATCTTTCATGTCTAAAGGGACTCCCAACCAATAGGTTTGTTTGGACTTATGGTTCACCATCCATTTTGGGACAATGTCTCAGAAGAATATGAACAACATTTTGAGGTAGTTCTCGTATTGTGAATATGCTCAGTGGCCGACCCTCAAGTGTTTTCCCCATTCCAGGTCATATGAAGTGGATTATATGATTGGAATATAGTCAACAGTTTTCCTACATACTCACACACTCTCATTGCATCCTAAATATCAGATGTTGTGGTTTTATTTTTTTATGTCACCTTTCTACTTGGGGATCACTATTTCACCCAATGTTACTCCGTGAATCTACATGCATTGAGTAAGAATGTTGGCATGGTTGGGATTTTCTTGCCCAGCATTCCCATTTTCACTGATGGTCACTCTCATGTGATCGGTAAATCCTAACCTTACTCCATGTTTTCGACAGTAAGCATGGATCACATGGGATTAAGTGTTTTGGTAAGATTGAACCCACATATAAGACTCTGAAACCCTATGTTCTAAGATATACAACCTTAAACTAATATATCTTTTATCCCTACAGCATGATGTTAAACTGAACAGAATTCAAGTAACTATGAATGGCTTATTCTTTCCCTTTTAGGATACTTAGAAACATCTGAGCATCTTATCCCTGGGTCCATCCATATAATATCAAACTCCCTATTTCATCTCTCTTGGACTCGAATCCCCACATTCATAATGTGAAGTGTGGTGTGGACTTATTCTTTCCTCACTCACGTCTAGTTATGTACCAAACCACGTATCTCTACTTTAGGGTGACTACGTCCTTACTATATGATGTTAAACTATATGGAACCTAAATAACAATGTGTGGCTTGATGACCATTCTTATGGGGCATGTAGTGACACCTAGACACTTTATCATTGGGCCCACCCAAAAAGGCAATGGTCCAGACTTTGTATAGTGACCCGACCCTTTTACATAAAAATTTTCATGAATTTAATCATAATTAATCATCAGAGTACAAGCCAAGGATCATTAAGTCTAGTGTCTTGGAAAACATGGTATATATATAACATAAAACATGGAGCTAAAATAACATCTTTATTTAATCTCCATAAAGAGGTTCTAACTTCCTTTGAGCCCTTACATCTACAAAGGGTACCCTGGGAACACATGAATAAAGGGATGAGCTAAAAATCCCAGTAAGGGAATGAACATAAGGATACATCTCAAGTACATGAGTTAGGAGGCATGACATAATGATATCCAAAGCATGAAACATATATAATCATTTAATATAATCATGGGATCATATAAAAATGGAATAATATAAATGTGGTAGAATCATAAATCAAATATTTAGTATGGGTCAAGGCTAACCACCAATCCTGTTTCCCATTTTAGTACGGGTCAAGGCTAACCGCCCATCCTGTTTCACATCGCATCTCGCGATACATAACCTTACCCAATGCATTGGAGCGCTATCTGGGCACACCCATATCAACATTTTCATCAATATTCTTTCCACGAAAATATTATTACCACATTAACATTCTTTCCACATTAGTAATCATACATAATCATTTGTTCCTAAAGATAAGGGTACCCATGGAGAGAATTGGGTACAACAACCCTGACAAAAATCATAACCAATGGGCGTATCATGAAAGTGTCCACGAAAAAAATGATTAGAACATACATGGAAGTTCATAAGGTAATATAGGAATATAACATGGTATTTTGTAACAAATAGAAGTGACATCACATTAGAAATGTATTTGAGAGACATTAGCATTAAAATAATTTTGTGCGGTTTTTGAGGAAAACACTATAGAGATTTTAAAATAGTAAAGAATACATTCTTTTATATAAAACCAGAATTGATATATAAAGGTTTTTAAAAAAAATAGTTACTTTAAAAAGACAATGGTTTCTTAAAATAGAATATAGAGTTCACTTGGAATTGGGTAAAATTTCAAGAAGTTCCTTTAAAACGAGTGTGCTTATTGGGAAGTATCGAGGAGAGCTTCACTTAAAAGCATGTATATCCCTGAAAGATAATGAGAGATGGATCATAGAACATGAGTTTGGAGCATATAAACATAATGTTGAAGTTCTACATAAAAATAAAAAACAACTATATTTTGGTAAAAAGAGAGATAGAGCAACCCGAAGGAATAAAGGAAGTTCGTGTAGAATCCATTATGGTTTATCGGCATGGTACTGAGCTTAACTAAGAGGGCTTGATGAGAGAGATAAGGGGTTTCTAATCACTTATAAAACTTTAGGAAATTAAGGGGTAGGTGTATAAACATACCCCATAACTTGGTATTACACAAAAAAGGCATATCATAGATAACAATCTTGATTAAGAGTGAAAATGAGAGGATCCCTTACCTTAAATCTGTTGGTGTTCTCCATTTGTTATTAACGACATGAATAAAAAATTAGGCTTATTAATTAATAAGACCATGACCACTTGTATATTAAATTTATCTATTATAACCATTTTTAGTTCATTCAAAGCCTTTTTTATTAGTTACACGGTTCAATTTCATTTTTGGGCTCGTTTGTTTACTTGGCTTTAAAAGATTGGCTCACTTATATTAAAGTTTTGATTATATGAAAGATGAAAGTGGTTGTCCAGAATTGAAGTTGTATTATTTAGTTCATATCCAAGAGATCAAATGGTTTTAATTTTAATTAGGTTACTTAGACTGAAGTCGAATTATTATATATATATATATATATATATAACCATAGTGGTAACCGTTTTTGTTAATCGGTGGATTTGATTACAAAGAATGTTTCTTTCTTTATAATTTAATTCCATTTGTACAAAAGGATTAAAGAACCAAAAATATTATATATTTAATATATAATAATCTGGTTCAACCATAACACAAATGGTTTCATGACCATAATTATTGATAATAATAGAAATTGATAAATTGTTGTCCTTGAATTGCTAAATTAGAACATCTCAAACAGTGGTTTGATTTCTTTCAAATAATATGGTGGGTAAAGGAGAGAAGATAATGAAATATACCACTAGCATAAAGACATTCCAGTAAATGTATGTTAAAAGATTTATCATACTATTATGGTGATGGGAGGTGAAGACATAAAAAAGAAAATAACTTAAAAGAGAAGAAGAAATTGGGAAGAGGAATTTACCTCTCGAGACTTCCTCCTTTGAGAACCTCTTAAGAAAAGAGGTTTTTATATTTTGATGAGGCTGAGAGATTTTGGACGTGGGGGGGGACCTTGGGGCGAGATTTGGGTAGAATAATGGCACGTCACAAGGCTTGAGAGGAGTGGATATAAGAGGGAGTGAAGGGGGGGTTATAGTGGAGGAGAGGAGGGATTTCATAATATTATAATCATTAATTTATTATTTCATCCAAAGACAAGGAATAGTAAGTATTCCATGACCAAGAATAATTATTTTAACATGTTATCCCGAACCAAGTGGGCTTACATCAGCAGAACATCATTGATTACTCAATTAATCCATTATTTAGCATTTATTGTGAATTGTCGGAATCTACTATTCATAAAAAATTCAAGTATTTCAAAAAAATCACAAAAAATCAACTTAACCATTTTTTGACATGAATAATCCAAAAATGAAGTACATTTTTTAAAAATAATTTTCTAAATATGATTATTTTAATATTTAATTAATATAATAATTTATTATCAAAAGCAGTTTTAAAACATTCATTAACTTATTCTAAAATATAGGTATATCGTACTTCCAACTTGAATATTATTTTTATACCACCATAGGTGAGGTTACTATTTGTTAGGGTATATCACTATTCATATGGGTATGTTACTATTCATTAGGGTAGGTTACTATTCTCCAAAAAATTATTTTTTCCTTATCAGACTCCAAATAACTTACTGATTACAACCGTGTATTCCAGATTTTTAAAATTCCAAACACAGAAGTGAAAAAATTACGTTTAAAGGTCACTTATCACTTAATAGTTAATTATTTTATGTTTTCATGTGATTTTATGACATAAATATAAGAAGGGAATTTCCATTGAAAAACTTTGGGTCGTTATATTCTTCCCCCCTTAAGAAATTTCGCCCCCGAAATTTTACATTACACAAACAGGTGAGGGTGTTTCTCCTTCATTGCCTCTTCTGGTTCCCACATTGCTTCCTCAAACTTATGGTTCCTCTACAACACTTTTACAAGATGGGTTGTCTTGTTTCGTAGAACCTTATCTCTCTGATCTAGAATCTTTACTGGCTGATCCTCCTAGGAGAGATCATCTTCCAGCTGCACCACCTCTGACTTTAGTACATTTGAGGGATCAGGTATGTACTTCTTCAAGAGTGATACGTGAAAAACATCATTAACTTGAGACATATTAGGTGGAAGTTCAAGCCTATAGGCCATGGATCCTATGCGGTCAAGGATCTCAAAGGGGCCAATATACCTTGGGCTTAGCTTCCCTTTCTTCCCGAATTGCATGACTCTCTTCCAGGGAGATATTTGAAGGAAGAATTTATCTCCAATGTCGAACTCCAAGTCCCTTCGATGGTTGTCAGCATAGCTCTTTTCCCAACTTTGAGTAGCTTTGATGTGTTTTTGGATGACTTGAACCTTCTCTATCATATCTTGAATAAGATCAGGTCCATGTAGCTTTCTTTCTCCAACTTCATCCCAACAGGTTGGAGTTCTACATTGCTTTCCATATAGAGCTTCATATGGATCCATATGAATACTCGAGTGGAAGCTATTGTTTTATGAGAACTAAACAAATGGTAGATGATGATCCCATCCACCTTTTAATTCTAGAGATCAGGCCCTAAGCATATCATCAAGCGTCTAAATAGTTCTTTCCGACTGGCCATCTGTTTGGGGGTGATAGGTCATGCTGAAAGTTAATTCAGTACTCAAAGAATATTGAAGGCTCCTCTAGAATTTAGTTGTGGACCTTGGATCACGGTCAGATGCAATTGAGAGTGGAACACCGTGTAGTCTCACCACCTCTTTCACATATATCATTGCAAGTTGTTCAAGCGATAGATCTTCCCGAATAGCGATGAAATTGGATTTCTTGGTGAGTTGGTCAACTACAACCCATATCACATTATTTCCCTTCGACGTCTTCGGGAGACCCGTGATAAATTCCATAGTAACATTTTCTCATTTCCACATGGGTATAGGAAATGGGTGCATCATATCATTGTAATTTTTTCTCTCAACTTTAACTTGCTGATATACGAAGCACCTTGATATATATTCCTCAATCTCCTTCTTCATGTTATCCCACCAGAAGTGTTCTAGGAGATCACAATACATTTTTTTTCTCCCTGGGTGGATTGAAAAGTTCGAGCTATGAGCATCATTCAATAGCTACTTCTTTATCTCTAGATCAGATGGTACACATAATTGTGTCCCAAAAATTACAACTCCTTTCTCATCAATTTTGAAATCAGAGGATTTCCCATTTTTAACAGCTTCCACCCTTTTCTGAATTTCCACATCCTTTCTTTGAGCATACTTTATTTTCTAAAAGAGGGATGGTTGAACAATAATTTATTAATAGATTGATGATGTTCATCCCTTAATTATTTCCATGTCCATCCCTTGAAAATCTAAGAAGATCGGATCCTTTTCAATTCCCATCATTGATAAAGATGCAGCATCCTTTCTACTAGAGCATCTGCCACATTGTTTTCCTTACCGGGATGGTAGTGGATTGAGAAGTCATAATCCTTGATGAGATCTGTCCATCTTCTTCTATTCATATTAATCTCTTTCTGTGTGAATATATATTTGAGAATCTTGTGGTCAGTATATATCTCACATTTTTTCCATAGAGATAATGCCGCCAGATTTTCAATGCAAAGATCACAGCCGCCAACTCTAGATCATGTGTGGGATAGTTTTGCTCATGGATTTTCAGCTTCCTGGAGGCATATGCTATCACTTTGTCATTTTTCATTAGTACACAGTCTAAGCCTTTCTTAGAAGCATCACTATACACCATAAAGAGTTATCCACTTGATGGGAGTGTGAGTACCAGTGCAGTGATAAACCTATTTTTTAACTCCTTAAAACAGTATTCTCATTCTTGTGCCCAGACAAACTTTTCCCCCTTCCATGTCATCTTGGTCATTAGGTTTTACAATCGTGAAAATTTCTTCACGAATTGTCGATAATACCCAGCTAGACCTAAAAAGTTGTGGATCTCCATTACAGAAGTTGGCATCGTCCACTCTTCAATTGACTTCATCTTGGAAGGGTCCACAGATATCCCTTTCTTTGTGATAACATGCCCCAAAAATGATACTTCGTCCATCCATAACTCACATTTACTATACTTTTTGTACAACTTCTCCCTTCGCAAAGTCTTTAACACAGTTTCTAAATTCTATTCATGTTCCTCCTTGCTATTGGAGTATATCAGAATATCATCAATAAAGACCACCACAAATTTGTCGAGGTAATCTCTAAAGACTCTATTCATTAAATCCATGAAAATTTCTGGAGAATTAGTGAGTCTGAAGGGCATCACTATGAACTCATAGTGTCCATACCTCGTTCGAAAGCCAGTCTTGGAAATATCTTTCATCCTCACCTTTAGTTGGTGATATCCCGACCTGAGGGTCCACCTAAAAGAAATAACTGGCCCCATGAAGCTGATCGAACAAGTGATCTACCCATGTAAGGGGATACTTGTTCTTTATAGTTATTTTTATTGAGCACATGATAATCAATGCAGAGGCGCATTGATCCATCCTTCTTCTTGATGAAGAAGACTGGAGCGCCCCACGGTGAATCACTCGGCTGTATAAAACCCTTCTCCATATTCTCCTATAACTGCTTCTTCAGCTCTTCTAGCTCTATGGTGGCCATTTTGCAGGTGTCTTCGAGATTGTCAGAGATCCGGGGATAAGTTCAATTGAGAAAGAAACCTCTCGATCAAGAGGAATACTAGGAAACTCTTTAGGGAATACATCAGTGTAATCCCTCATGATGGGCATGTCTTCAAGAATGATTCTATCCTTTTTCTCAATCATTTGAGCTAGATATGCTTTCTCACAAAGAATAAATATCCAAACTTGAGATAAAGATTCTAAAGGAGACTCATCTTCCTCCTTACACTTGTAAAGAATCATAGGATGCTTCAAGATGTGAAAAGTGATCTCCCTTTCCCAAAAATTGATGTTTTCCTTGAACAAAGATAGCCAATCCATGCCCAAGATAGCGTCGAAATCCACTAAAGGAAGTGTGACAATATTTTCTAGGAGGTTCAGTCCACAAAAATTATCCAGGGAGGAGTTATAAACCATGTATGCAATAATTTCCCCATTCGCAGTTCTCATAAATAACTTTCCCTCCAAATTATGAGGTGGTGTTTGAATTGTTCTACTAAACTTGCATGATATGAAAGAATGTGTAGAACCAGAATCAAATAGTGTGTTCTCTATTCATGAATAAATAACAAGTGTACCTGTCACCACATAATTTTCAAGCTCCACCTTAGCAGTAGTGATAGAATAAGCCCTTCCTTGTTGCCTTGGAGGTTGTTACTGATTGCCTCCAATAACCCTCAGCTTAGGGAAATTGTTTGCATAATTCCCAAACTCCTTGCAGTTATAACACTACACTGTAGTCTGAGTTTTGATATGAACCTTCCTTTATTCTTCATCATTAGCAGAATTTTTCATATCCCTTCTGCCATTCTTGTATAGATGACCAAACTTTCCGCATTTGAAGAAATTCTTGGTTCCCTTGATACAGCCACCAAGATGCTTCTTCTCACAATTTTTTCAAAGGGGAAAGTGAGGTTTCTTCCCATCATGGGATTTGTTTGATGAACCACCCATGTTGTTCTTCATTTTCCGTTTCTTCTCACTAGGCCCATGAGACCACTGAGAGTCTCCAATATCCATTTCAACCTTGAGGGCACAATGGAAAATATCCTCATATTTTTCAATGTCTCGAATCACCAACACTTTTCATAGACTCGGCTTTTGTCCGCTAAAGAAGTGATCCACCTTGCTCTCGGTGTTCATGACAAATCCAGAGGTGTAGCTTGTAAGCCTTGTAAATTTCACTTCATATGCCCTGATGGACTCATATTCCTTCTTCTAGAGTCCTAGGAACTTTCTTTCCATCATGAGACGGAGGGTTCAAGGAAAATCTTTGTTGAGAAACATCCTCTAGAATTCCTCCCAATATATACAATAAATTTCCTCTTGGGAATTTTTATTCTTGATCAGTGTCCACCACTGATCAGCTTCCCCATCAAAACGATAGACTGCCAGAATAACTTTCTCTTCATCTAAGCACTAGAGGACAGAGAAAATCTTTTCAATGGAGTTAATCCATTTTTCTGCGAGGAGGGGATCAGAACACCCGCTAAACATGGGAGGCCTTTGCCGCATGAAGGATTATACAGCAACATTCTCTTTCCTTGGAGGAAGAGGATGTTCCACCTGATTCAAGTTATTATTCGTAACTCGATCTATCTGAGAAAGTACTTCCGTGATGTTTTTAGCACCGAATTCCATCATATCAGGCATATCATCAGGGCAATCATCACATTGCCTATCACATTGGTTGTTGGAACGCGTTCTTCTGTTTCCCGCCATTAACTATGAAAAACAATGTATAATTAGAGGGATTTAATACTTATCTTTTGATCATAAAAATAAACTTTGAACATAAAAGTATGTACTTATAAAGAAGATGTATATCCTGACCTGTGATTCCATAGTTTTATATCTTGGTTATCCTTGATCTATTTCTTAACTTATATTCCTATGGGATTATTTTTGTCTCTTAATAACGGTTTGTACTAAGCTCATGAATCTACCGAATCATATCCCCCCGGAAGTTTCGTAATAAAGAGTTTAGTAAGTCCCATTTTCGTGCACCAGTTCTCGTTCGAGTCTAGCTCAAAGAAGTGTTTTTGGGATTTACCCCTAGATACATCTGTGCCAGAGCTGCCTCAACCTACTCATATCCATGCAGGGATGTATTTACTTGATAAACCGCTTACTCTATACTCACCAAACTTTAGGACTATTTTCTTATACTTTGTCTCATGCTTAAGGTTTCCACTAAGGTGTTCTATTCCAAGTCTCCAAAAATAAATAGACCATCCTATGATACCAACTATAGAGACCTGATCCTTTTACATAAGACATTTCCTGATTTTAATCAAAATTAATCCTCAGATTACAAGCCAAGGATCGTTAAGTCTAGCGCCTTGGAAGACTAGGCACATATAACATAAATAATGGAGCTAAAAAACATCTTTATTTAATCTCCATAAATATCTTATAACTTCCTTTGAGCCCTTAAATCTACATAGGGTACCCTGGGGAACACATGAACAAAGGGATTATCTAAAAATCCTAGTAAGGGAATGAACATAAGGATGCATCTCAAGAACATGAGTTAGGAGGCATGACATAATGATATCCAAAGCATGAAACTTATAAAATCATTTAATATAAACATGGGATCATATAAACATAGAATCATATGAACATCGCCGAATCATAAATCATATCTTTTGTACAGGTCAAGCCTAACTGCCAATCCCATTTCCCATTTTAGTACGGGTCAAGGCTAACAGCCAATCCTGTTTCACATCTCATCTCATGAGAATTACCCTTACCCAATGCATTGGAGCGCTATCTGGGCGCAACCATCTCAACATTTTCATTAATATTCTTTCCACATAAATATTCTTACCACATAAACATTCTTTCTACATGAGTAATCATACATAATCATTTTTTCCTAAACATATGGGTACCCATGGAGAGAATTGGGTACCGCAACCTTGAAATAAATCATAACCAATGGGATTATAATGAAAGTGTCCATGAAAGAAAAGGATTGAAACTTACATGGACGTTTATAAGGTAATATAGGAATATAACATGGTAGGTGGTAAAAAATAGAAGTGACATCACATAAGAAATGTATTTGATATACATTAGCATTAAAACAATTTTGTGCGGTTTTTAAGGAAAACACTATAGAGATTTCAAAATATTAAATAATACATTCTTTTATATAAAACCATAATTGCACTAGGATGGTTTTCATAATAAAAAAACATAATTTACAAAGACAATAGTGTCTTAAAACAGAAGATACAGTGCAATAGAAATTGGGTAAAAGTTCAGGAACTTCTTTTAAAACGAGTGTTCTTATTGGGAAGTATCAAGGAGAGATTCAATTAAAAGCATGTATATCCCCGAAAGAGAATGATAGATGGATCTTATAACATGATTTTGGAGCCTATAAACAGAAATTTAATGTTATACATAAAAAGAAAATACATCTATATTTTGGTAAAAAGAAAGATAGAGCAACCCGGAAGAATAAGTGAAGTTCGGGTAGAATCCGTTATGGTTTATCGGCATGGTACCAAGTGTAACCTAGAGGGCTTGAGGAGAGAGTTAAGGGGTTTCTCATCACTTATAAAACATTAGTTCAGAATGGGGAAGGTGTATAAGCATACCCCATCACTGTTTATTACACAGAAAATTCATATCATAGTTAACAATCTTGATTAAGAGTGAAAAGGGGAGGATCTCTTACCTTAAATTTGTTGGTGTTCTCCACTTGTTTTTAATGACTTGAATAATCAAATTAGGATTATTAATTAATAAATCAAGAACCACTTATACATTCAATTTATCTATTATAACGCTTTTTAGTTCATTCAAATCCTTTTTGATTAGTTACAAGGTTCAATTTAATTGTTCGGGCTCGTTTGTTTACTTGGCTTTAAAAGATCTGTTCACTTATATTCAAGTTTGGATTATTTTCAAGATGAAAGTGGATGTCCATAATTGAATTCATATTCATTATTTAATATCCAGGATATCGCATGGATTTAATTTTAATTAGGTTACTTAGAGAAAATTCGATTTAATATATATATATATATATATATATATATAACCATAGTGATAACCGTTTTTGTTAGTAAGTGGATTTGATTACAAAGAATGTGTTTTGATTTATAATTTAATTCCATTTGTACAAAAGGATTACAGAACCAAAAATATGATATATTTCATATATAATAATCTATTTCAACCATAACACAAATGGTTTCAAGACCATAATTAATGATAATAATTGAAATTGATAAACCATTGTCCTTGAATGTGCTAAATTATTACATCTCAAATGGTGCTTTCATTTCATTCAAATAAAAGGGTGGGGGAAAGGATAGAAGATAATGAAATATACCAATAGCATGAAGACATTAAAGTACATGTATATTACTGTATTTAGCATACTATTATGGTGAAGGGAAGTGAAAAATAAAAAATAAAAGAACTTAAAAAAAAGATGAAATTGGGAAGAGGAATTTACCTCTTGAGACTTCCTCCTTTGAGAACCTCTTAACGACAGAGGTTTTGGTATTTTGAGAAGTCTGAGAGCTTTTGAACGTGGGGAAGGAACTTGGAAAGTGATTTGGGCATAATAATGGAAAGGAAAAAGGCTTGAGAGGAGTGGAGAGAAGAGGGAGCGAAGGTGGGGTTTATAGTGGTGGAGAGGAGGGATTTTATAATATTATAATCATTAATTTATTATTTCTTCCCAAGACAAGGAATAGTAAGTATTCCATGACCAGGAATAGTGATTTTATCATGTGATCCCAAACCAAGTGGGATTACATCAGTAGAACATCATCAATGACTCAATTAATCCATTATTTAGCATTTATTGTGAATTATCGGATTCTACTATTCATCAAAAAATCATGTATTTCAGAAAAATCCCAAAAAATCACCCTAACCATTTTTTAATGTGTATAATCCAAAAATGAATTACATTTTCAGAAAATAATATTCTAAATATGATTATTTTAATATTTAATTAAAATAATAATTTATTATCAAATTGAGTTTTAAAACATTCATTAACTTATTCTAAAATATAGGTATAACGTACTTCCAACCTGAATATTATTTTTATACCACCATAGGTGAGGTTACTATTCATTATTGTATATCAATATTCATAATAGTATGTTACTATTTATTAGGGTAGGTTACTATTCACCCAAAAATTAAATTTTCCTTTTTGGACTCCAAATAACTAACTGATTACAACCGTGTATGCCAAATTTTTGAAATTCCAAACACAGAAGTGACAAACTTATGTATAAAGGTCACTTATCACTTAGTATTTAATTATTTAGTGTTTTCATGCGATTTTATGACATAAATATAAGAAGAGAATTTCCATTGAAAAACTTTGGATCATTACACTTTGCGACCTACCCTAAAAGAGATCAGGATGCCACATCCTACGAGATGTTTTGTCTTCCATGTCAGAGGAAATTATCCCCCACCAGTGTTGGTTTTTAACCATGTTGTGCTTCTAGAAATAAATATGGATTAATTCCCATCCTTATAGGATATGTAGTGATGCCTAAATATTGTGTCTTTAGGTCCATCCCCATGTTCATTAACCCTTTTGGTTCTTTTTCCCTAATTATGGTCTGAACTCTATGAACTTAATCTAGGATCCCCATTCCACGTAAAGTGAATCTAAACTATTTTATAGGGTCTAGGATGTATGACAATAAACTATGTGCAGCATCCTAATCATATGTCGTCAAACTATTTCATGTTTTATGCTCATCACATGATGTTAAACCACATGTCTATCTTTTTTATTTTCATGACCTAAAACTATAACCAATCCTAGGTCATCACCAAATATGTAATTTCCAAAAATAAGTTTTATCCTATTCTAGACTGACATGCTTATACCAATGTTCTTTCTTCATGGTGGCATAATTTCAAGAGTGTTGAACTCCATTCGAATAACCCATCACTCCACCCCAAACTTTTCATTCCCCTAATTTAGATCTTCATCCTCTTTCACATTTTAAGGGACCACCAAATAGCATGGATGTGTATCCTTTCAAATCACCTAACATTTTGGGACCAATGTTCTAGATGGTATCAGATGAAATTTTGAGTTAGGACCAATGTTTTTGATTTCGGTCATAAGTTGACCCACAATTGTTTGTTCCCATTTCAGGCTAGCGATATAGACCCTTCGTTTTGAATAGGGCCAGTAGTGATCTTATATTGGATCTCCATCATCACTAAGTTCCAAATTCTACGTATCTTGATTAACCCCCCCCCCCCACCCCTTCATTTATTCATATTGACTCTAACAACACTGGAATTACACTAATCGTGCACTAGAGTATGTTGGAAAATGTGAGTTGGATACTCTAAGAACTTTTTCCTTCTGTCGCAACATCTCTCAACCCAAATACTCTAGGTGGTTAGTCGAAAATAATGTTCCCTGAGTATTAAATAGTGAGCTAGAACTCTCATTTAAAAATTGGATAATTTTTTGGTCTTCCCCTATTCCTCACACTGGGTATGACCACAATGTGCTTTGTGATTGATCACTAGTTACATCATAGTTATGTTTGAGATTAAGTGACTAAAATAAACAACAAAATAATAAATTCATGCACTAAATTTAAGATAAACCAACAAGGAGGAATGTATGTATAATGAATTAGGCCAAAACATGGCCCTTATGGATCATCCTCTTCAATGGAATACTCTAGTGTCACCACTTTATGGTGTGTAGCCTCTAGAGTTGTTTCTATATACCTGAGATACATTTCTTCAATACAAGAAATGGACGAGAGATCATTATCCATGATATGCATTCATTCCTTCTCAACATGATGTTCATCCATCTGATAGCTTTCCTACACTTCCTGCTCCTAGGCATCCTCCAACTAGGCTTTTAATCGTTCAATGAGCCCGGATTTGTTTGTGATGAATGTGGTAAGCTCTTTGGTTTGCTCACTAAGATGTCCAGTTTCTTGCTCAGCCTCATGGAACATCATGGTAATCACATATTTATTCCTATACCTGATATCATCTAAGTGTTGGATACTCTTCTACATCTTATCAATAAGATAGTCATGGATCGTCGTGTAATGAGGGAGTACATCCACTCCTACAGCATAGGGAAAGTGTATCCAAGTGTGATGTGAACCTATCTCGATCATACATTCCTACAATGGTTTCCTATAGAAATTTTTTATACATTTTTATGACCTTTTCTATGTCATGAGACTCTCCTCAATTGCATCAGTGCCAGAATCATCCAGCTCTTCCAGATCTGTAGGACTGTATTCGTGAAATATGGCTAGAAGTTCAGTAGCGTGGTCTTCCTCTGGCATCTTTTCTTTGGTACTGGGCTCTATGATATGTGGGAGATTCTATTCACTCATTTTTTATTCCTCTATTCCATCACCATCTCTAGTATCCGCCCGGATATCGGCATCACAAGTGGCTACAACTTCTTACCCACTAGGGGCCAGGGTTGGATCAGTTTTAATGGTCAGTTCTTCATGGACATGTACAATCACTAGTGTAACCCTATAGATATCCTAGACTCGATGGGTTTTTGGGCCTCCAGTATTATGATCACTACGTGGAGAATAAATACTTTCATCAATTGAGTTCTCATATAAAAAATGTGGATCTACTAAAAGTGAGACTTACAAGAGAAAACTGCATCCGTGTCATGTTTCAGAGTAACTGCAGGAGCTGCAACCACGGGAGATCCCTCAGTGATTTCAACTCGATAATTGTCACAAAATCCATCTAGACAGTGGTAATGACCTGTATCTTTGAGGTCATCAATTTCATCCCTCCTGTTGGTTCTCTACTGACCAATTCAGCTATGGCTAGTCCTACGCCATTTTCATCCCGAGATGTTGGCTAAAGGATATTTCCAACCATGTCCATTAGTATATTTTCACCCCCTATAATGGAATATTCCTGACCACCACTATCAACGTGTTCATAAATAGGGGAATGTTTGGCCATTGGATCCATTGTATGGAAAGTTAAGGATCCAAGAGAGATGGGAATTAAGTCTTCCTTCATGATGTTGGGTTAATTCTGTGTTAGAGCATTCAATTTCACTGCTCTCACATGGACTTATTTAATGGGTCATTGTTCCCTGAGGCTCCTCACCTCTAGGAACCTAATCCTCAGCCTCCTCTTATTCCTCTTCCAATTAATATTATTTATCCTCCTTCTCATATTCTTATTCTTCTTCTTCATCATCATCATTCTCAGGTGTCAACTCCTCCAGGTCATGCTTCTGGTCGAGAATTAATTTCACTATGAGATGTGGTTCTTTATACCTCCCCTTTTAGAATGCATAAACATCCATGGTTATCAGGTACACATGTCGGTGATGAAATAAAACCTTTTCCACCACCTAAATATGCCTGAATTTTAGCAGGTTGAGTACAGTGTGAACATTTTTTTTCCACAAGGCTTCCAGACATAGAGTTTATCACCGTGTACTCCAAAACGACCATAAGGACGGGAAAATGGAATCATTGGTTGTCTGTAGGAGTTATATCAATTTTTTCTAGGGAGTTCCCTAGATAGTCCTCGAGGTCACCTATGAGACCACCTCTCTTTATAGGGAAGAGGTGCATCCACACCTTACGACGCTCCTACCGCCGAGGTTCCAACTTTTTCCATCCCAACCACCTAGCTTGCCTCTGGTATCACCTCTATAGTAGCACATTTCTAGCTCTCTCTCTATCTAGACTCTATGATTTCTTCCTTGATTTTCCAAAATCATTCCCATAGAATTGGATTTGGATATGCATTCACCCAGTGGTAAACATACTCTGTTGATAGGTCATCAATAACAATAGTGGGAGGAACGGTAAATACTTCACTGAAGCCAAAAGTTGTAAAAATGAGCCATATTTGGAGAAGGATACAGGGATTCTCCTCCTCCCTAAATTTAGTATACACTCTCTTTGGAATCCACTACATGTACCAAAACTAACTCAAAAAACATGATGGAACATAGGGTTTGAAGAATATTTTACTATCAATCTGAGCAATAAGCACACAACCCTAGATACTCTATAGGGACTCCCTCTGTTCTAACGGACCTCTCAAGTCATCCAACATTTGACCAACCAGGGATTGAAATCGGTGGAAGTTAAAATTATCAAGATTGGCGATCGTGAGATTAATCACCTCTTCATTAATTGTTAGCATATGAACCCCATCAATGTTCAGCAAAGATTGCTGCAAACCATCTCCTAGAGGACAGATGGTGCTCGGGAAATCATACCTTCCATAATGAGCTATAACCCATCCATGAAAAATCTGAAAAGGGAAAAATATTCTCCTTGGTGTACCGCCTCTTGAAATGAGCCCCAAAATTTTGTAAAAGATAACCGAAACAAGCACCTCCAAATTGACCATGTGGTTGGATTCCATGATCTGATCCATCACCAATGTCACTGGGGTGGACCCCCATCCGTGTATCCCTTACTAGCAATAGCCACCCACTCAAGAACACATACATAAACTAGTCATATAGAACATTTGGGTCTCATATTTTTTTCATAATGAATCCCCATGATTGGTATTGTCATGATTCCAGGATCATGAAGTATGATCCATCCTTGCTCCTCTAGGATGTGTTTGGCCATTGTTTCCCTAACCTTGGCATCGTCACTGACTTATCCATTTTTGGAAATAGACTGAACCATGAGGGATAAGATATAACCTTTAGGATGTTCTGGATCCCCATACTCTCCTTTACCAAGTCCATCAAATTCCATGTCAGTATGGGGGTTCGTGTCTGGTCTCTCAAGACGTTCTCAGTCAGTAAAAACTCATTATACTGCTACCCTTATAGGGTAATTCCTTTGATATAGTGAATGTCTGAAAGGATAATTCCAAATTTCCTATAATGTTGTTAGAAAGTGTTTGTTTCATGAGACCACTGACTAAAAATCTCTGGCACAAGGTCTTTATGATGGTAGAAATTGAATTGGGATGTCCACATGGCCTCAAACATCTCGATGTGTCGAAGATCCACACTGAACTCCTCGCATGTCTAGTGTACACAGTATTCTCAATCCCACTCACTAGTAAAATTTCCTCCAAACCTCAAGTCCCTATCTTTATACCATCCCTTTGTATCATCAGTGATACTACTCATGAATTTTCTTGCATAACGGGAATGAAATTCCTCAACAACTGTTTCTCTCCCCACAACAGTCATGGTCTTCATGGTCAAGATGTACACAACCATATCCATGATTTTTTTAGATGTTGACTATTGAAGGTGATATTAAACTATTGAATGTTATCCATGCACGTCACCCATGACCATTTAAATTCAGTCTCAAATCATGGCATTATCACCTCCTCTAGAATGTAGATGCTCCATAGTGGAAGGATGTCACTAAGGACATAATCTGTTTGATCATGCATCAGTAAGACTAGAAAGATCTGATTATCATATATCACCCTTATCACATGGAGATTTTGAGGGTAATAAATCATCTTAGTCCTTCATGTAGAATAAGTAACCTCAGTAGCCTCCCCCTCATTGACATTTTTTTCGTGAGCCATATTTTTTTGGTCACATACAAGTGAAAGACTTTACGTGAAAGATGGTGGTTTGGAGTGCAAGACACACATTTTCATGCAATATTAACATCATCTACATTGGAAAATACCTTAAAGGTAAAAGCATGAAATATTTGACAATAGCATGAAAGAACCAACGATTTTTCATAAGGCACTGACTGAGTTTGAAAGCTTTCATGCTGAACAGAGAAACTTTTGCACGTGAGAGTGAATCGCCTGTCGCATGGAAAAGTCAAGGTACAATGCAACCCTATATTTATTGGCATGGAATGGGTCTCCCATGGAGGTGAAAGGGAAATACATGAAAATTCCACCATTTTTTATAGACCTTCCCTTAAGTAGTCTTCCTTCAGCGTCAACCTTAAAACCCCACCTTTTGGTTCCCTTTCAGCTCAAATTCCGAGGGGTGGAATTTTAGGGGGTTAAATTCCCATTGAGACCATTAATTGGAATATTAGAGAAAACCAAAATCTTATTTTGATGCAGTAGATGATTCTGAAGATCATTAGATTACTACATTCAAGATTTGGAGCATGTGTGGAGGAATGGAATCCACACACAAAACTCTTGACTGTTTGGTATGATGTCAAATGGGTTCTTTTTCTCCAAGCTCCCAAAACAACTATGTTAGGTGTGTTAAACAATATAAGTCAGTATTAAAAAGAACAGAACAGTGAAAATACCTTTTCCATGATCTATATGACATAAAAAGACCCGCATTCATGCAATACTCCTTACATGCCACTATTGATGTTTTTGTCTATAAATATAAGGGTACCCCCCACCCCCTCACTTCAAGTAATGTTCTGGAAGTTGAAACACCACTCCCATGCTTGTAAGAAAACCCTTCCACTACCATGTGAAATCCAGGGCTTCGAGGTATAGTATCTTATGTGAAAGGACCCTTATGTTACCCCCATAGTGTGGGCTCACTACTGTTGACCCTTTCTCAATTCATTTTAATGCCAAAGAAATTGCACGCAAAGATTCTCCTTACATGCTAGTTTGTCCTTGTGTTGTACCTCATTCTCCAATATCCCTTCATCTTGCACACAAGACATGAATATTGTATGCACACATTCCCATTCACTCCATCTGTTTTCTTTACCATAAGGCGCCATATTCATTCTCTTCATGCATGAAGCATTTTTATCTTGCGTACATCCCCTTCGTGCGGACCTCCAGGATTTCACGAAGTGATTTCATAGTCCCATAAATGGTGTTTCATGTTGTGTGGTCCTATATAATGATTCTTCACATAGGTATGATATTTTCTATCACATATTCACATATCGACACTAACATGGACCCCTCTATCAACCACTCATTGGCCTCATTAACACCTAGAATTTTTTTTACCTTACCTTCCCCAAGTGTGGGTTAGTACAGGTTATATACATCCCAGGGGTGAAGAGCGAGTCCTCATTGTCCGAGCTATAGGAATTTAACCTTCCAAGAAACCCACATCCTCAACATATTATGTTAAACTATGTTTATCACATGTGTTGATGGCCTTGGAATATTCTAAGGAGAATGAGAATCTGAGCTCATTGCCTTCTCTCTCCCTTTCGGCATTGCCTCTATGTTCACCTCAGGTAGTCTCGACATAATCACGGACAAACCTTGATAGGGTGTTCCCTACATGATGGCCATATCATCCTCATAAATTGGGATATCATCCTCAGACTTCACTCTTGGATTAAGCCCAAATTTCTATACTCCCTGAGCCATTATCCATGTGTAAGCCCCGCACTATTCCTCGTGGCCTCACCTCTTGTGACACAATTGTCATGTCCAGTGCTACCTCTTGTTTCTCCCACCGAGCATGGATCCTGTGGGCTTAGAGAAAGTAGTGACCATGACATCCCCTTTTGAAGCTAACCAAGTGCAATCCTCATGACCCTATTTCCAGAACTATGTAAACTTTGATTCCCCACCATGGGGACACGTAGGAAGAATCCCCAAGATTCAAGACCAATAATCCTCTGTCCCGACCATGTCACATCTGTTCACCCTCATCCCACATGATGTAAAACTAAAGGCCCCGTTTCCCTTCAAACTACAAGGGTGTTGATCCCCTATCTTCTACACATGGTACATAGGACACCTCCTTGATTTTCAAAACTAATTAATGGAAAACTCTAGTGCTCCTTACTAGGGATTCACCCTCCTAATGTGACATCTTCCTTTTTTGGTAAAAATAACCTAGATCCACATCTTTGAGGTTATTCGTACCATCCACTCGATTGTTTGTCCTTTTCATAAACCTCAACCACGTGGACCAATATCTTAGGCAGCCAACTATTTTTAAGCCCCACACTTCACCAAAATCCTCTAACCATGATTTTCCCTCTTGAAAAGGGAAAGTAACCAGGTATAAGCCCCTGACACATATTTGGGTCATTGTACTCTGTGTTCACCATGATTCTATACCCCATGTGGCACTACATAAACTTTGATTCCTCACTATGAGGATATGTAGGAAGCCTCCTTGAGGTTCAATCCCATCACCCATTTCCCATCATGGCCTTTCTTATGACTCCTTTGTGTATCGGGAAGAACATTACCTAACTAAAGGGGTTCTACCTCTTTCAGGTCTCCATTTATGCACTCCATTATCATGGGATATCTCATTAAGTGTCCCATAACCCACACCAAACTATGTGGACTTTGATTCCTTGCCACGGGGATATGTAGGAAACCTCTCTGAGGTTCAATCCCAGCACCACCATCATCTCAACATTGGTTCCATCTCACTCTCCATCCACATCATTCAAACCTAAATCATCTATCCTAATTATTACTCAGAATTACACATCATAGTGGGATCATTCCATTCATATGGGAATCTACCAATGAATAATCCCCAGCCACCCATTCAACCAATGTACCCCTATCACGATAAGGTCTCCTACACCATCATTGCTTTCTCTGGAACTCGTGAAACTAACCATTTGTAATCCCCAAATCACCTCCTCAAACTATGTGGGTTTTTATCCTTATATTATAAATATGGTACATAGGAATCCTCTTTGAGGTTCAATCCCAGCCAATAGTAAACCTTGTGGTCCCATTTTCCAGGACCCACCTTATTTGATCCACCCCTTGTAGTGTTCCGATCAGCCTCTATGGTGTGAAACCTTATTTTTTGAGACACGCCATCCTAGGAAATCCCTCATTGAGAATTCAGATTCTTCCACTTGTAAAAACTTCCAGGTTCTCCCACCTATGGGGGTACCCATCTGATCTACTATTGTCAATGTTCTAATCTATCTGATCCATATCTACCAGATGTTAAACAGATGACATACCCGATGTCAAACATGGGATGTTGAGGAAGAACTCAGAGAAATTCCTCTGGAATATGAATATCTTCATTCGATGTGGTATGACTCGGGCATCAATTCCCTCAAAAATCTATCTCAAAATGGAAAATTTAGGTTGAACATGGTTTTGGTGTCCATACATGCCAGTAATTCCTAACATGACTACTTCCCTACCCAAAGGTTGCTTCCCTATCAATATCCCATGGAATCCCCTGAAAAAAAATTGATTTATTAACTGATGTCCACAAAGAGATCGAATTGGGATTGAGGTTCATGAACAATGCCTTAATCAATAAGGAAGGCCCAGACTATGTCACGGGTTTTGAGGGGCAACCGATGAGAGGCAGAACCGATATCCCATCATCCTACTCCGATTAAGGAGTAGAAATCTCTAAAAAAGTGATGATTTTTGCCTGCCTTTGGAAAAAGAAATTTGGGGAAACAAACGTTGTCGTCACTATCGATAATGACATGAGGTGGTGCACCCTGACAAAAGGTAATAGAAACAGTGGGTATTTAGGTCATCATAGAGAATAATTTTTATTTCCAAATGACATATTTATTATTTATTTTCTCAATTTATTGGGATAATTCCAGTATTTAGGTATTTTAGTATAGGATACATCCATCCAATTTTAGTATTATTTATGGAAGATATTGGATTTCCTTGATTAGGGGTAGTATTAATTTCATTGATCTCTTCCATGTTATTATTGATAAATGTAAATACCACCTTTTGGTGTGAAATGTGAATGACTATCTTATTCGGGTCTAGATATACTAAAGTTATGGATAAATTATCTAATTCATGTTCTTGACCATTTTAGGAACATGGGATATAAAATAGTGTTACCTAAAAGGGTAATTCAGTCATCTATACTCATACGTAATCAAGAAAGGGCATCAAATATTTCTTCTTGATGGTGTTTTCACTAATGATCTTCCTGATCACAAACTCTAAATAACCTTTCATATTTAATTGTTCCATTGGTATATTCAGGGCTAATTACAATCATTTAATAAGGGACTAGTATTTGGCCTCATTGTTAGTGCATCTTTTTGATAGAATAAACGAGAAAGGTAGTACTAATTTGGTTGAGGATACAAGGGAAATCCCCAAGTTAACACCATTTTTCTTTTAATTTTTCATCCTTGTTTCTATTAGGATCCAAAAAGTGTTTTCAAACAACATATTTAATTATTTGGGAGTGTCATAGATATAAAAGGCATATTAATTAGGGATATTTATGTTCAATAGTGAATTTTTTGGAGTGGGGTGGTATGTGAGTAAATCTTCTAACGTATTTCCTTTAGTCGCTTTATGAGACATGAATCAGATGTTGAACTATTGAAAAAATGACTAACCTTCATCCTAGGATCCCTATTAATATTGGGTGACTGAGGATATACATTAGAAGGTTAATATGAGAGGAAAAATGGACCTCATGATGTTATAGATAATGCCTCAGCTTCTACAATCCAAATATCAATTCTAGATATCTCTTTTCAATATAATAGTATCGATTACCAGTGTCTAACATGGTTCTGATGAGATAATTAAGACTAGTTTCCATTCCTAAATCCTTCTTCTAATCAAGAAGTTCATTGAGCAATTGCTCTGGGGTTTCTACATAGATTATGTGAGGCTTTCTTTCTATAGGTGGAATCCACGCTGAAAAATTCAATAGATGAAAAATTATATCATTGAAGGCATCTTGGAAATCTCCATCCCATAGATAGGCAACTCATTTTTTCATAAATTTTGTATAAGGTGGGAATGTACTAGAAATATTAACTATAAAACAACTGATATAAGAAATATTACCTTAGAGTCCCCTCAATTACATGAGATGTTAATGTGGTGTCGTATCAAGTATAACCATGATATTCTCAAGGTCAATATTGATACCATGATGGGATACTATAATGTTGATCAATTCCACCAATGTTACCCTAAAACAACATTTCAAGGGGTTCATTTTTTGTTGTTTTGTAACAATATGATGAAAACTATCTCAATATTGGTTGGTGACCACCGTGTTATTGAGACATGACCGCTAAATCATCATCATATCACTATATAGTCTTCCTTAAGAAGGGATTGAAGATTTTTTCCTGTTTCATTGATGTGTTGTTCCATAATTCTACAAGATAATGGGGAATCAATTAATATAAACATACCCATCAGGGATCCCTAAAGGTGGTGAATTCCTTATCATAGAGGGATATCTAAATATGGTTATAGACTAAATACTATTCCATAATGGAGTGGTACTTGAAACCAATCATCACATAAATAATTTTCTCCCATATCAGGACCATGAAATCAACCTTGGAAAAGTGTCACTTGATATCCATAAAATCAATTTAGACTTGTATTTTCCATTATTTTTCTTGATAGTGATAATATTAGTGATCCATTTAGGTATTAAACTTCTTGTATGAAGTTATATTTGATATTATTTCAAATTTCACTTTTACCATGGTAGAATGGATTGGATTTATCCTTGTGGATCCTTTCTTTAAGCCACTATGGTCATCGAGAAAACACAAATGATGGGTATCCACAAACAGATCCAACCCAAGAATCTCTGTATAGTTTCATGAAAAGTATTCCTAGTGATATTTGTTCAAGTAGATACATGCATACTATTTTTAATTTTTCATATAGGTGTTAATCCATATATGATATGAATATTATTCTAAACCTTATATTTTATGAGTTCATCAATGGTGGTGGAGACACCTTTTCAATTGCCAGATGGGAATATCTGGTATCTTCTTTTCCCTCTAATTCTACCTTTCTATTATAAAAAGTGGAATATAAATGGGAATAATGAGACATATTGTCATATATGGGTTCATCCATAGATCTTGAAGATGGTGTGAGGTGAAATTATTATTCTCTATAGAGTAACATCCTTCTCTTAAATAATTGGGTTTTCTGATATAATTGATACTATAATCATGGGGGAAATAAGCATGAACCCCATGATCTTCATTATATCCTATTATTTTTTGGGCAAAATTCCTTCCAGGTATCATTGAATAATTTTTGAGGGGATTGTTTCTATTGAAAAATTGGGTCTCTATGTGGTGTTTGTTCACAAATCAGACCACGGTGTATAAATTGATGAAAAAGGGGGTTTACATGGTGATTTTTTGAGTTCCAAAGATATTTTTGACAACCTATGTTGAAAAATAACGATGACAAAGGAATGGATGGTCTAGAGGTGGTTTAAAAAGAACAAAATTAATGTGTCACCATTTTCCACTGTTTTCCAAATTTTTGGGCCTCAAAATTAGAAAATAGAGAAACATGTTTTCGGCAAAGGATGTTGTTCATAAGATCAAGGGTGGTTTGGAAATATGCACGCAAGGCATGTTTTGAGGTTAGAAGGTGGAAAAATGGTAAAGGACTATGCCACACTAAATATTGGAAGATGCACACGAATAAATTGAAGATGTTCAAAAGATTTGAAGATGTGAACGAAAGATGGAGTTTAATGAAGGAATATTGCATGAAAGGAAGGTTTTAGGAGTAGAATATTGAAAAATGGAAAAGGAATGATTTGTGTGAAAGATTAGGAAATAGGTGAGAAATATGAGCTTGTGTGAAAGAAACTTGCGCGCTCAAGGTGATGTCAAGCGTGGTTTGTGCGCTCAAAGAGGACGTTGCGTGACTTTTAGTAATGTTCTATGGAAAGCCTGATTCGAAGTCCAAACTTTGAAAAATGGACAAGGATGAAAGTGCGCGAAAGATTTAAGAAGTTCATGAAAGATGAGGTTGGCGCAAAAGAGACTTACATGCCTAAGGAGACGTCAAATAGGGTTTAGCACGACACATCAGGATCTTGCGTGACACATCGGGGTTTTTGCGTGTAGGGGTTAATGAGGTCAATAAATAAGAGGTGACCTCCTCACACTAAAGTTTCTTGACACTTAGAGAAAATATGAGCATTGGATCGCATAAGAATTTCACGCAAAGGGAGATACATGAAAGATATTGAGTTTCACGCAAGATTAGAAAGTTGTGTGTAAGATTTGAGTTGCGCAAAAGATTGATGTTACGTGCAAAGTGTGTTTTGTGACAAAAGTGTAATCTTCCATGAAAGGCTTAAAATATTCACGCAAGATTTATTAAGGGTTGTGCGAAAGATTTGGGGTTGCTCGGTACACCTGGTACAAAGATAGATTCATCTGTTTGTGAAAGTTGGACTTCAACCGAACATCTATCAACAATTAATGATGAATATTTCATTAGAAAAAATGAAGAGACCTACAGGTCTATAAACTATGAGCGGATCTTCTAAAGAATTAGTGAGAACACTTCAGTTGAAAGGGAACTGAGCTTTCATATCTTAATTGGTTGTAAACTAGGAGGGGTAGTGATTCTTCTTCGAACTTGTAAACAGTATTGCACTTTTAGTGGAATTGGTACATTGGCACACTTTTGGGGTATTCTCCTTGGATGTATCCCAGTGAGGGTGAAACAAGTAAAAATTTCTGTGTCCTATACATTCTTTAAGGTTTATTCATACTCTTCAATGGGAATAAGAGAGAAGAGGGTTTTTTATAACTGCAAAACAAGATCAAAAGGGATGGTTGTTTTAATCTTTTATACTCTGAATAACCCCCCCCCCATCGGGATATTTAGCCTACTGAACGTAACAATATTCATATCCATTTGGTTGAAGTGCCTTGGTTGTGTTGAATGAAACTGAATATTAGCCAGTCTCTCATGGTGGTAAAGATTCTCTAGATCCAAGTTGATATGCATGAATTATAAAGAAGTAATTTCTTTCCAAATTGGTAGTTGTTTCTCCATGAGGATATTTTCCATAACACCCTATGATAGGAAAGTAGATATATTATTGGGATTACTATAAAATAGAACCCTCATGACTCAGTGAATTTATAAATCTGGAGTTGTTTCCTTGATATAGTTAATTGGAAACATGTAGTCTTGAAAAAGGTCACTTCATGGGCTGATAGGACCAGCTTCCAAGCAATCCATGGTGTTTACATGGATAACATTTTCTACCAATGTTTGTTTCAACTCCATTATGTAGAACCCTACATCTATATTTTGAGATTCTATAGACTCAAAGGGGGAATTATCTCTAAGAAGTGCCACAACTATTCCATTTACAAAGTAATTGACCAAAAAAGAATATAATTAAGTCAGTTTCATGTAAAATTTGGGCCAAAACCTTACTAATAAGATATTTAAGGTAGTGCCTTGTAAAACCACCATAAATTTCGAATCATATGTGATGTCACTGAATTGGGCTCTACATTTAATCCTCTTAAGTGGCTTATTCTCCCTCTTACCATACCCCTAAATTTGTTGGTTATGGGGAGTTATATTGACCTCACTATAACTCATGTGATGGAGAACCTAGATTGGTTTGAGATTAGTTATTAATTCATTATCAATTACAGACCAAAAATCATCAATATCACCAAATTTTCTGGATATATATGGGGGACTGATGTAACCCTCTATGGTATCTTCTGAGTCATACTCCATAAAGGAAATGACCATGTGACTTTTTACAACCCCATTCACTATCTAATAAGACTCTACCACATAAAATTCTTGTTCAAACTCTTAAGGGATTAAGAGGTATTTGATGACAGCTACCTTGAGTCCCGTTGAGTGGTGAATATTTTCCATGATAGAGAGACTATATAGAATTATTATGAGATACATTAGGATTTTATATTTCGATATCAAGGTTCTATTTCTTCTTTCTTAAGGTTTTTACTTGGATTAGGTTTTAGAGGATATTGTTGTCTATGTACACAACCCATCACAATTACTATAACTAGGGAAAAAAATTCCAACTTAGGTTGGAATGGGTTGGACTTCCCGTAATCTAGCATTAACTGGAAAAAAATTTATCTTCATGTATATCTTCTAGTATGATTAAATTTAAATAAGTCCTGAATGGTTCATGATTAAATCAATTCTCCTTTTTAGCTCATTAGAGTGCATGACTCTAAGTCTAAACAGAGTATATGACCTTAGAAGAAATGGTGATTGAATTTTGAGGACCCTTTATCCTTATCACCCATTACCTTATTGACCTCTACAAACTCTTCCTCTATTATAGATGGGTATTTTATGCTTTCAAATTTTGATATCCTCATTAGCGATAGGGTTTTCCTAGTAGATAATGTTGACTAAGTAATTTGGGATTCCTAAGTTGAAAATGATTTTATTTGATGGGGTGGCACCCATTATCTCATTTTTTGGGATGGTGACCATTATCATTCTAATAGAGGTTGAAAGTCCAAAAGATTATGTACTATATCGGGTATGGTTAGGGACTGTAAGATCTCGGTTTTTGGAAAGGTATGTTTTGTTCTGTTTTGGGTTGAACCCTTTGATTTCAGGGCTTTAAAAGGTTTCTTGGAAGCATGAGAGGCCTTGGGGGTGTTCCGGGGGCTCGGGGCTTGAAAGAAGGGATGTTTGGGAAAAGAAGACCAAGGCGCACGACCTGCGCATGGTCAGACAAACCGTGCAGCCTGCCCAGACTAAGTCGTGTGACCCTCCCTCTTCTGGATAGAAGTGAGCGTATGGTTTGCGCACGGTTTTCCAAACCGTGTGGCTAAATCGTGCGACTCCTCCTCCTCCGGACAGTGGCGTGTGCACGGGTTGTGCACGGTTTTCCAAACCGTGCGTCTAAACCATGCGGCCACTTATGTTGGAAAATTTACAACTTTTCCACTGCGAGATTTATAACCCCAACTCAGGATTTTCCGTCTCTCTTCCTATCTCAGCCCTAGAGATGAACTTGGATGACCCAAGCTTCCCAAGGGTGGTTCTCCTTCAATTCTTGGCCGTTTAGAGCACCGTTGGTTGCGGATTGAAGCTCCGGGTAAGGCTAATCACCTCCTTGGTTCTTTTCTTGGTTTTGGGTTTGTGTATTATCTCCCTATTGTTCCAAAAACCTAAAACCCTATCTTTTGGGTGAGTTTTAGGTTGAAGATCCAATGGTTGGTTGGATCGAGGGTGAGTTAAACCATAGTTTCGAGGTAGGTGGTCTACAAGTGATATCCCATGGTATTTAGGGTATTGTGCATGTTTACTTGTGTTATTGTTTTCCCTTGGTTAGGTTCTGAATAACCTTGGAATGCTTGGTTTTAATGAAGTTTAAAATGGAAAATGGGAACCCTCACGATCCCTGTGGGATGTGTTGGGAAAGACTTGACCTAATTGGGGCCAACCATGGGATGTGTCGGCTTTCCCTAGATTTAGGGATTGATATTAAACAAGTGACCTTGTTGTAATGAATTGTAGAGCCCTTGATAAATATGTTGGCATGATTGGTTGAACTTGGAATAGAAGTTAGGTGATGCACCTAGACTTGGTAAAAACCTAAGGGTTAAAGTGGACTGAGTTAAATGATTGATTCATGGGAATGATTAACGGGTTAAATGGGTTAATGATTAAACTGAATAAATACCATAATGGGATAGATTATGGGTCTAGGATGAATGCTTAGTGAGATAGTCATAATACATGGGAATTGGGTGAATGGTTAAACGATGAGAAATGGTAATGTGTTAATGGGTTAAGTCATGATGTGGTTTCCCATATGGGTTGTTGTGAATGATGTTTTCCGATGGGATATGGTTGGAAGGTTAATGGTTACTTATATATAAGCATGTGAAAATGTCTTCGTAGAGTGGGGTATGACATGAGGATCTACACCCACGGGTCGAGTCAAGACTGAGGATCTAAACTCCACCATAAATGCACGGGTTAGGAAAGGGGAGTGAGGGTCTAATCTCCTAATGGTTGCATCCACCCAGACTGAGCCTTTCAGGTGAGGTTATGGTTTCTATGAGGGGTTAGTCCTAGTGAGATAGGATAACGATGTGTTTACCCTATTGCATGTGATTTTTGGCCTTAGACCCATGTAACATAATGAATGTGATTAACCCATGGAAATGTTATGAAATTATAAGTAATGGTAAATGGTAACGAATGAATGGTAATGGAATATCAATGGATTGGGTCTTAAATAGGTTAATGGCACTTTAAATAATTACTAGGCATTTATCATTCATTTTCCCTTTGCATGCACTACCTGTTTATGCTGGATATTTGGTAGACACCGTTGGTGGTGGCGTTCTGAGTTGTACTCACACCCTGCTCGGGCTGCCGTTGGGTACCCGAGAAGACTCCATGTTTGCAGGTTAGGAAAAGGGCAAGGGTCCTTACTAGATAACTGAGTGGACATGGGTAGTACTTGGTGGAGGATCTGGACATGAATTCGGGACCATTTTTGGGATTTTTGCCATTGTCTTTATTTTGGGGTTGTGTCCACTTTTGCACTTGTAGTATGACATGACATATTTATTATTGGACATGGTTGTTATACAGGTTCCTTTATTTATTTTTTATTGTTTCAGCTATCTGGTTTATTTCTGTTGTGCTTACTCTGATAAAAGGGGGGTATAGTCTCCCCACTTGACACCATAGATTCCTGTTGCTAGTCGGCTGCCTTTAGCATATGGGGAGGCATGCTTCAGTTCATGTAACCACCCAGCTCGGAGCACCGGTTTAGTGGCTTCCGGGTCGGGGACTTTACAAATTGGTATCAGATGAGGTCTTTCTTCTCCTTCTCTGAGGTCTTGTTATTTGGGATTGGTAGCCAAGGGTTAGGATGTTTCGGACCTTGGCAATGAGCTCGTGCTTGGGAGAAGCTAACCCAGGTACGGGGGAAAACCCAAGTCACCCTGGGTGGGAAATTTTGTTCTTGGTTGTGTGTTGTTACAGTTGATGATATTTCACCGTTGGGTGATGCACATGTGGTTTGATGTAACTATTTTATGATATTTGGCTCGTGGTTTTAATGGCACGAGAATTGGCATTCATGCATCATTATAGGCACCTAGGTAGATAGGTGACATGCATTGTATTAGACACACGCATGGGGTGGGTGTGTGAGGCAGGAAAGTAGGGTGCATCATGCATTTCATGAAACCAAGAAATAATGAGAAGAATGAAATAAAACAAGTGGGTAAATGATGTTTAATGAAATATAAGGGTGTGAAATAAAAGTTGGAAAATGTTGTTGGGTTAGTATATGAAAATGGGCGATTGTGGCTAGTAAAGAGCTTGAGACAGAGTCGTGAAGGTTCATGGTATGTGTGCTAAAACTTGTGCTTGGCATTGTAGAGAAATGCCACCACAACGTCGGTTACCAGTTGGGAAACGAGAGGGTGTTGCTGAGAACACTCCTCCAGTAGGGGATCAAGAAAATGTGGTGATCAATGAAGGTAGAGAAGACCAGTTCTGAGAGAAAATGACTCACCTTATACAGATGATGGACCGGGACCCAAGTCGGGTTGCACCGAGTATGTTTGAGCTGACTAGGGAATTCCAGCTGCAACACCCTCCGACCTTCACCAGAGTGGGTTGGATAGAGGTAGTGGAGTTTTGGTTAGTGTCTATCCAGAAGATACTGGATAATCTAGAGACCCACGTTGAAAAGTGAGTAAAGATGGATGCTTATATGTTGTGGGGCCAGGCTAGGCGTTGGTGGGACATTTAGGCTCAAATTGAGAAGGATGAGGGAATGTCGTGGAAGGCTTTTTAGGAAAAGTTTCTGGAGCATTTCTACCCAGAGACTTTGAGGCAGGAGAGCTCTGTAGAGTTTATGAGCCTGACTCAGGGATCTCTATCAGTGATGGACTATGCTAGTCTCTTCACTGATTTGAGATTCTTTTTCCCAATGTTAGCATGGGATGAGGCAGCGGTAGAGAGGCGTTTCTAGGATGGGTTGAGACATGAGATCAGGTCTCAGGTAAACATCTTCCGCTTGAAGAGGTTTGCAGAGGTAGTAGATCTGGCATTGATCTCAGAAGGGAACCATAAGGGAGCCTCGGGTAGCAGGCTTGTGGTGCCAGTGGGGCAGAAGAGTGGTGCAGCTTCCGAGGGTTGGAAGCGATGCCATGAGGGCTCACAGCATGGTGGAAGTGTGATAAGTGGCTAGAAGAGAGGGTCAACCTCTCAGATTGGGGATTTGGTGTTCTGCTATCAGTGCGGTAGGCCAGGGCATATGCGTTGTTAGTGTTTTCGACCTCCAGTTGTGTGTTGTTCGTGTGGAAGGATGGGACACGTGTAAAGGTTTTGCATGAATCCTCAGCAGGCAAGGGATCATGATGGTGGAAAGAAGATACCGGATACGGGAAGAGGATCAGTTTCCCCGTATTAGGTAGGCAGTTGGAGCTCCACGGGTCGTACTGGCAGGGGCAGTGGATGTGGAACTCCAGGGAAAGATCGCTCATTCTAGCAGGGTAGTGCAGCGTAGGGAGTTCAAGCTGGAGCCCAGGGTAGTGGGGCGAGTCAGCTTCAGGCAGTTCAGTTTGCGCCAGGTGATGGTGAGGCTAGACCGTCGACTGTTCGAGGTATGATCCTTGTAGATTCTACGTTTTCTAGTGCATTTTTTGACAAAGGTGCCACACACTCTTTGTTCTCTGCTCAACTTGTGCTATTGTTGGGTTTACCTGTGGAAAGGGTGTGTGAATTTATGTCAATTGACACTCCGTTGGGCGTGCCGGTTGAAGATATCAAGCAGTGCAATGGATGTGCCCTGGAATTTAGTGGGTGTCATTTTCTGTGGGACTTGTTTATTCTCGAGATGTTAGGATTTGAGTTAATCCTGGGAATAGATTGGTTGGTGTTGTATCGGGCACACATCGACTGTTATCATCGTAGAGTATCGTTCAGGTCACTTGAGGGTGACGCTTATGTCCACCGTGGCGAGTGGGATGTTCGAGTAGGTCGTGCAGGACCGTTGGGTCAATGGATGAGTGAACTCAAAACTCAAGTGGCATTTCTCTTTCTTAATGATAGCGAGGGAGGGGAACAACCTACTTTTCCTCACGTGGTGGATCGGTTTCAGGATGTGTTTCCTGATGATTTCTCGGGGTTACCACCTGAGAGGGATGTCGAGTTCACGATTGAGTAGCGACCGGGAGAGGAGCCAGTTTCTCTTCTTCCAGACCGAATAGCACCGGAAAAAATACATGAGGTAAAGGTATAGCTTGAGGAGTTGGAGCGTAAGGGGTTTATCAATCCTAGTAATTCTCCTTGGGGACCTCCAGTGCTTTTTGACAAGAAGGCCGATGGGTCGTTGAGGTTCTGTGTTGACTATCAGAGGTTGAATCAGATGACAGTGAAGAATCGGTACCCTCTTCCTAGAATTGATGACCTGTTTGATCAGTTGAGGGGTGCATCAGTGTTCTCTAAAATTGATCTGAGGTCAGGTTATCACCGGTTGCGGGTGAGGTCTTCTGACGTACCACAGACTTCTTTCCGGAGTTGGTACAGGTTGTTTGAGTTTGTGGTAATGCCTTTCGGCTTGACCAATGCACCAGTGGTGTTTATGGATTTAATGAACCGAATATTTCATCCCTATCTAGATCATTTTGTGGTTGTCTTTTTTGATGATATCTTAGTGTACTCAAAAACTCATGACCATCATTCCAAACACCATGACGTCGTCTTGGGTATGCTAAGAGAGCATCAGCTACACACCAAGATATCAAAGTGTCAATTCTGGATAGGTGAGGTGCATTTTCTGAGTCACATCATCTCATAAGAAGGTGTGTCAGTGGATCTAGAGAAGGTTCAAGCCGTTGTATCTAGGGAGCAGCCCAGGAATGTTTTTGATTTTTGGAGTTTTTTGGGTTTGTCCGGGTATTAGCGAAGGTTCATTTAGGATTTCTCTTGGTTGGTAGAACCACTCTCGGGCTTGACCAATAAAGGAATCAGGTTTCAGTGGTCGGGGGTTGTGAGGATTCCATCCAAGAGTTGAATAAGTGGTTGATGACCGCACCTATCTTGATCTTTCCTGAGCTGGGTAAGAAGTACATCATGTTTTGTGATGCATCCGAAGTCGGACTTGGGGCTGTGTTAATGCAAGATGAGCGGGTGGTGGCTTATAGGTCAAGGCAGTTGAGACCCCATGATTAGAATTATCCCACTCATGACCTTGAGTTGGTTGCATTAGTGTACGCCTTGAAGTGCTGGAGGCACTATCTGTTAGGAGAACAGTTTACCGTGTTTACCGACCATAAGAGATTAAAGTACATCTTATCACAGCGGAATCTGAATCTTCGGAAAAGAAGATGGGTTGAATATCTTCAGTATTTCGACTTTGAGTTGGTGTACATGCCGGTAAATAGAAACAGTGTTGCTGAAACTCTGAGCAGGAAGGTTTAGAATCAGGCGGTTCAGGAGTCCATCACCGAGTGGAAGGTGATGGCCTTGTTTGCAGAGATGCACCTGGAGGTGCATGAGGGGAACAGTCAAGTCACTCTTTCTTCCTTAAAGATGGAGTCGACACTCTTGAGTCGGGTTAAGGAAAGTCATCTTGATGATCCTGAGTGTTCTATCATGAAGGAAATGCTTAAAGGTGGGGAGCTACCTTCTGGCTGGGCCGTCGGTGAGGACGGTGTTGTTTGCGTTCGTAATCGTGTGGTTGTACCAGAATGAAAATGAGAAGAGTTGACGCACGAGTTTCATGCATCGAAGTGGGCAGTGCATCCTAGTTTGACCAAGATGTACCGTGATCTCCAAAGGTGGTTTTGGTGGCCTTGGATAAAGAAGGAAGTTGCAGGCTTTGTGGAATGGTGTCTTACCTGTCAGCAGGTGAAGGCCGAGCATCAACACCCTGGTGGTTTGTTGCTTCCATTTCCCATTCCAGAATGGAAGTGGGATGATGTAACGATGGATTTTGTCATGGGGCTTCCGAGGATGCCACAGAAGAATGATGCAATCTGGGTGGTTGTGGATCACTTAACGAAAGTTTCTCATTTCTTACCGATTCAAAAGACCTATATCGTTGATCAGTTGGGTGAGCTGTATGTTCGGGAAATGGTGCAGTTGCACGAGGTTCCACGAACCATAGTTTCAGACCGAGATCTGTGTTTCACACAACATTTCAGGAGAGGGTTATACAAGGCGCTTCGTACGCAGGTATTTTTGAGTACGGCTTTCCACCCGCAGACGGATCGGCAGTCGGAACGTACGATCCAAGTGTTGGAAGACATGTTAAGAGCTTGTGTCTTGGACATTGGTGGTTCTTGGGAGAGACACCTACCATTATTTGAGTTTCATACAACAACAGTTTCTAGGCTACAATTCAGAAGGCACCGTTGGAGGTGCTTTATGGTAGACCATATAGATCTCTGCTGTGTTGGCTAGAGGCCGGTGAATCTGAGTTGTTGGGGCCGAGTCTTGTGCAGGATACTTCAGAGAGAGTTAAGTTTATCAGGAAGTGAATGGTTATGGCTCAGAGTAGGCAGAAGTCGTATCCAGATCAGAGTTGTAGACCTCTTGAGTTTGAGGTGGGTGATAAAGTGTTCCTTCGGGTGTCGCCAATGTTGGGTCACCGACGGATTCAGAAGTAGGGTAAGTTAGCACCCAGGTATGTGGGACCTTTTGAGATTGTGGAAAGGATCAGACCAGTGGAATACCGATTGGATCTTCTACAGCAGTATAGTAGGATGCATGATGTGTTTCATGTGTCGTAGCTTCGACGGTATCACCCCAACCCATCTCATGTTATTGATGTTGAGGATGTGGAGCTTGAAGTTGATGCGTCCTTTGAGGAGCATCCAGTTTGTGTGGTGGATCGTAGTAAAAAGGTCTTGCGAGGCAAGGTTGTTCCATTAGTGTGAGTAATATGGTAGAATGGGAAAGTTCAATAAGAAACTTGGGAGCGAGAATCAGATATGTGGGCTCAGTGGCCTGAACTCTTCTCCTCGGTGGAGCAATGTGGCTTGGAAGTTCGGCTCGAGGAAGAGCCATTATAAGGTGGGGAGTTGTAAGATCCCAGTTTTTTGAAAGGTATGTTTTGTTGTGTTTTGGGGTAAACCCTTTGCTTTTGGGAATTTAAAAGGTTTCTTGGAATTGTGAGAGGCCTTGGTGGTGTTCCGGGGGCTCAGGGCATGGAAGAAGGGAAGTATGGGCAAAGCAGACCAAGGCGCATGGAATGCGCACAGTCAGACAAACCGTGCGTCCTGCCCAGACTAAGCCGTGCGACCCTCCCTCCTCTGGACAGAAGCGAGCGCATGGTTTGCACATGGTTTACCAAACTGTGTGGCTAAATCATTTGACTCCTCCTCCTCCAGGTTGTAGTGTGCAGATGGTTTGCGCATGGTTTGCCAAACTGTGCGGCTAAACCGTGCGGCCACTTAATTTGGAAAATTTACAAATTTTCCACCCCGGGCATTATATCCCCAACTCGGGATTTTCCTCCTCCTCTCCTCTCTCAGCCCTAGTGACGAACATGGCCCACCCAAGCTTCCCATGTGTGGTTCTCCTTCGATTCTAGGCCGTTTAGAGCACCGTTGGTTGCAGATTGAAGCTTCGGGTAAGGCTAATCTCCTCCTTGGTTCTTTTCATAGTTTAGGGTTTGTGTCTTCTCTCCCTCTTGTTCTGAAACCCTAAACCCCTATCTTTTCGGTGAGTTTTAGGTTGAAGATCCAATGGTTGGTTGGATCGAGATTGAGTTCAACCACAGTTTTGAGGTAGGTAGTCTATAAGTGATATCTCATGGTATTTAGGGTTTTGTGAATGTTTACTTGTGTTCTTGTTTTCCCTTGGTTAGGTTCTGAAAAACCTTGGAATGATTGGTTTTAATGATATTTAAAATGGAAAATGGGAACCCTCATGATCCATGTGGGATGTGTTGGGAAAGACATGACCTAATTGGGGCCATCCATGGGATGTACCATCTTTACCCGGATTTAGGGATTGATATTAAACAAGTGGCCTTGTTGTAATGAATTGTAGAGCCCTTGATAAATAAGTTGGCATGATTGGTTGAACTTGGAATAGAAGTTAGGAAATTCACCTAGATTTGGTAATAACCTAAGGGTTAAAGCGGAATGAGTTAAATGGTTGATTCATGGGAATGATGAGTGGGTTAAATGGGCTAATGTGTAAACTGAATAAAGACAATAATGGGATAGATTATGGGTCTAGGATGAATGCTTAGTGAGATAGGCATGATACATGGGAATTGGGTGAATAGTTAAATGATGGGAAATGGTAATGTGTTAATGGGTTAAGGCATGATGTGGTTTCCCATGTGAGTTGTTGTGAATTATGTTTGCCGATGGGAAATGGATGGAAGGTTGATGGTTACTTATATAAAAGCATGTGCACATGAATTCGTAGAGTGGGTTATGACATGAGGATCTACGCCCAGAGGTTGAGTGAAGACTAAGGCTCTAAACTCTACCCTAAATGCATGGGTTAGGAAAGGGGACTGAGGGTCTATTCTCCTAACGGTTGCATCCACCGGGACAGAGGTTTCGAGGTGAGGTTATGGTTGATATGACGGGTTAGTCCTAGTGAGATAGGATAACGATGTGTTTACCCTCTTGCATGTTATTATTGGCCTGAAACCCATGAAATATGATGAATGTGATTAACCCATGGAAATGTATTGAAATGGTAAGTGATGGTAAATGGTAATGAATGAATGGTAATGGAATGGCAATGGATTGGGTCTTAAATCGGTTAATGGCACTTTAAATAATTAATAGGAATTTATCATTCATTTTCCCTTTGCATGCACTACCTATTTATACTAGATATTTTGTAGACATCGTTGTTGGTGGCCTACTGAGTTGTACTCACACCCTGATCGGGTTGCCATTGGGTACCCAAGCAGACTTCATGTTTTCATGTCAGGACAAGGGCTAGGGTCCTTGCTAGATAGCTGAGTGGACCTGGGTTGTACTTGGTGGAGGATCTGAACATGGAGTCGTGACCATTTTGGGGATTTTGGCCATTGTATTAATTTTGGGGTTGTGTCCACTTTTTCACTTGTAGTATGAAATGACATATTTATTATTGGAAATGGTTTTTATATAGGTTCCTTGTTCGTTGGTTATTGTTTCCCCTATCTGGTTTATTTATGTTGTGCCTACTTTGATAAAAAGGGGGTATAGTCTCCCCACTTGACACCATAGACCCCCACTGCTAGTCGGCAGCCTTTGGCATACGTGGAGGCGCGCTTAAGGTCATGTAACCACCCGGCTCGGAGCACCGGTTTAGTGGCTTCCGGGACAGGGACGTTACACAGACTCTTCCTTATGTTCCATATTTTTCTATCAATGATTGTGATAGATCTAAGAATATTGTGTTAATGAAGATGTCATCTAGGACATTATAGGGGTTAGGGTTATAAATTAATGGTTTAGATGCACTCTGACTATGTATTTCACCTAGTTTATTGATTTCCCAATCTTATAATTTTGAATTTTTATTTGTTCTTACTCAATATTTCTTGAAACTCTCTTTATTCTTATAGTGAAGCTGAAAAAATATGATTCACTTGTGCCAAGGGATTTCCCAATATGTCCTTTCCATTTTCAAAAATCTTTCATTGTATATACATAAAATGATGTAGACTTAGATACTGTTACCAAATATACAATGGACGAAAATGTAGTTAGAGAAGTAATTTTGTGTGATTTCATTGGGATTATAAACCATCTATTGTTTGAGAATGTGGTTTTATATTTCTATGATGAAATGTCTGGGATCTTAATCTATTAAAAAAGAATATATTTTGTTCCTATAATACTCAAATGTTTGATCCCTCTTATGATCCTAATGAGGGTATTGTTGTTTTCACTCTCATTTTGTGGGAGTCACTGCAAGATATATCATAGTTTTGGTTACTGAATCTTGCAATTGTTCTGGATTGAGTATGATGGTTATATTCTCCACGTGACTAGATTTCATCCCTCGAGCTTCCAGATTCAACCAAGTCTTGGCCTAAGTTCATCAGATGGTATCTTCCATCCATCGTGTGACCACTATGAGAACCCAAAATATTTCAATATATTATAACGGAATCAACTATGTCATTAATTAATCATAGATATTATATATATTTCCAATACATACTATTGAAGAAGTTTTGTATTCAAATAATAGGTAATTATTTTTCACTTGTTAATGAAATCCATGTCCCCATTATTTTCATGATTCTTTCAATTTATGTGGTCAACAAAAATTATTTTTATTAACATTGATTTCATTTAGTAAAGAAATTTATAATGAAATTATTCTTAGTTAGAAATGAATATTTGAAGCAGATTTTTATACCATAAAAATTCTATTCCTTCTTGGTTATAGAAAAAACATGAGTTTTACTACTTCTCTTTTGTTTCAATGTTCCCATTATGGGGCCACACTTAGGCCTAAAGTGACTAGAATGCTACTTTTCATTACTCATTTCATTGAAGATGACGAAGGTGGGATTTAAAAATTTGGGAATAAAAAGACTAGTGTCCACTAAATTGGGATATGGATTTCTCTATAATTGTATTGGTATGAACTTATCCTCCACCACTTCCATTCATGTGGCAAGGGACATAGTGGAGTCGAGGTGTTCTAACTATAATATCGCAAGGGATAATTCCCTAGTGAAGAATATGGGAAATCTAGATATAATCTTCTTGCCTTATTCTGATATCGATATCCATATTTATCCATCATGGGCTAGCTTCTATAAAATAGTGGTATTTTCTACCCCGATGGAGGACTCTCCTAATACTCTTTGAGATGCTATGAATTAGAACCAATTAGGTTTTTGGACTCTATAAAAATAAAAATAGTAGTTTCTTATTATAGAATATAGACTGAAGGAGAGACATTATCCTCTACCTAGAACTTTTTCTCATTAGGAATATAACCTTTCTTTAATTTAGTGTTGATCCAAATCATCTCCTCTAACCCGGATTCATAACATGAAAGAATTCCTTGATAAAAATAGGTCCTTCCTCCTCAGGTAGCAGATACTTTTTGGATGTAGCCTCACCTTTCCCTTTCTCTTTGGATAAATAATGTATAGTAAGTGGTAGCTAATAATTTAGAGTGAAACCCAGATTCTATGAATGCCTCATATTTTGGGTATGATCACATTCTTTATGGTGTTTGGTATAGACCATGTTTTTATCACACATGTCTCTATTGTGTCTTTTTGGGTCAAATTCATGCTCTTGTTTTTATGTGATATTAATTCCAATGAAATTTATTAACATATTGTGCATAGTAGGAATCATTTCCTCATCCCCCATTGTATTAAGGATATTTTTCATGTATCATTTTTTTACATCCCCTACATGGTTTCATATTCACATATCTATATACACTAACCTCGAGAGAGTCTCTACTACTTTTCATAAAACATACTCCAAATAAATGAGATTGATTTTGAAATTGGATAAATTTTTATGGTGCCTCCTATGAAGAAAACACCAATATGAAGAAAAAATAATTTCCATAATATAGGAGGGGTAATAATGACTCCATCCATTTGGGATAGGGTTTACTTGTTTCTACCACCACTATATCCAATATTTTATTTGGTTTTTTGGATATAAGGATGGGTAATAAAAAATTTCTCATCCCTTTGGGATAGTTTTTCTCATATAATACTATGTAGGCATATTCTATTGTGACCTTTCAGATTTTATGGTTCTTTATTCATGCATGATCTATATGTGTGACCTTTTTAGGGAAATATATTATTTACATTTAGGAATAATCTATGGTTTCATTCTTGTATTACATAAATTTGGATGTATACATTTGTTTTTTTAGTGGATTAGTGCATGATTTGGAAAATACAATACTCATACTAAATGCACCACTTTTGGTTCATGGGAGTATTAGGGGTTTTTCAGATGGAAAAATTAGCATATGTAGAGCTCAGGCCACAAAGTTATCATGAGGTGATGATATTTCATGTTTTTATTCCTAATTATCTAGTATGATCATTGAGAGGGGGGAATCATAAATCCTCATACTCTTTCCAATCATTGATATGAAAATCAAGGGAGCCATCTATGATTTTCTATAAGAGAAACATCATTCTATTTAGGAGATAATGTTGGAGACAATCATGTTACCTCACAAGATTTAGGTTTTCAAGGCAATGAGAAGGAAGATAAATCAATTTGATGATAGAGATAACTTATCACCATGATATGGATAGTATACTCCTTGTAAGATATATATTTTTTTCATAAAATGGTAGAGAGTTTCCCATAGGGCTCTATAAATATATGGCATGTATTCTTCTTTTAATGACTATGTTATATCATACTGATGAGTTCCCTTGGGATACAAAATTTCTAATATATTGTCCTCATCTAACTATTTAAATATAATCATGGTTTCCTTCTCCTCCTCAAAGTGGTATTACTCAACTTTATCTATCCTTAAAGGTAATTTCCCTGCCACGTTATCAAGGGGTGTGGGTTCTTTTGAGATCTCATCAACTGTATCAAAAGTTAAGTGATCTAAGGGATGTATATATGATGATTTTTTCCTTTGATTTTCCATTGGATGGGATGCTATTTCAAAAATTTGTGATTAGTTTCTTAGCTTAGTCAATCTTCATCTCTCATATTCCTCTCTATATGAGGGAAGCCTTGGAATGGTATCAACATGGGGATGACATTCAAACTAGGATGATATGTCATTATTAGGATGACCATCACCATGAGAAAAATGTGGAGGACCTCTATGGGTGATCTATATATTTCTATGGGGAGGACATTCATGTTTTGTACTCTAGGGGTGACCTCTATATTTACTAATATTTATATCATGGGAAAGAGATCTACAACTATAGATTCTTCCACCTATTGATGGTGATTCAGTAGACAATCAAGATATGTCAAAGGGCCCGGTGATTATCAGTGTTGATTGGGTTAGGAATAATTACCTAAATATTGGTTATATTATTCCATTGATAATAAATTATATATATTTATGGTCGGGTAACCAGGTTTGGAACCTCAATCATGATAAGGGTGACAAAGTGTGGAAAACAACCGTTATGCATTGGGACACACCAAGGAGACCCCTACCTGCCATCAAAATATACCAAAGACTCCATTGGATGTTTGTTAAGTTATGTTGGTGTTTATTACATGTTTTTTAAATAATGTGTATTTGATTTCATTGTTAGACTTCATCCACTATCAGAATATACCGACATGATTATTTGGTGAGGTCAATAATATACGGATTCTCCCCAATAGTTTCCAATAGAATATATTGGCAAGCCTCATATTCTTAAGAAGAAGTATGATCTTAACTTAATGATTTTATCAATGTGTGTTTTTTAAATACTATGGTGAGATTATGGATATAATCTTTACCCATATTTATTTTCGTAATATTCTGATAATATCTAGTGGTAATGAAAATGATATGAGACATCCCAAAAGTGGCTGTCGGGATATGCTAGAGAACTCTAGTAAGAATAGGGATGTAATACCACAATTTATCCTCACACTTCATTAGAGTATTTAGAGATCCTATTGAGTGGGATTAGGAATATGGGACCACTATTGAGTATCCACCAAGATATGATTATGAGCTCCCTTGCTACTTGAGGTAAAATGAATATGAGCCTACCCCTTGGTGTCCATCAGGATATGTCAACGTGTGTATTCAGTCATTATCCGGATATGTTTTCAGACCTAGAAGGTGTGAGTAGGTATATGAGAATTCTACTTTGTTATTTATAGAGTTTTGTAATAAGTTTCATATCAGAGAGAAATAATATGGGATTTATACCTAGTTGATTTCAGGATATGTTGGTACACAACTTTCGATGCTTATAGAATATATTGGTAGGCCTGTTGAGGGTTATATAAAATATATAACAAATAATTAATTTCTAGATGAATATATTGATGGGATAATTTTTGAGGAATGAGAAAATGATCCCACTCCCATTCCTTTATGGTCTAGTTTCCCAAGTGATACCTCCTCCTACTAACCATGTTCTGGGGTATTGGAGTCGATTACTTCTGGGTAGCCTCCTAATTAGGTTTATGAATGGATAATAATATGTGAAATAGGTGGTGCGAATGGATAGTAGTGGTAATAAATTAGGTCCATGATAAATAGTATTTGGTATGTTGATGAAAACCACCTCCACCTCTCTGATTTATGTGATATTAGAATTGTACACTCTGCTAATAGACCCTGGAAGAAAATAAATATATCAGTAGTGGCCACATGATTCTCCATAGCCTACCATCAGTAGGAAAGTTGGAAGGGATTCACCTTTTTGAGGATCTCATGAGACACCTCTAATGTCTAGATGTATCCATTTAGATGATACTACCTGCTCAATTCTTGTATCACATAAAATTGGAGAATCTAGGTCGGTGAAAACATCCTCCTTGGCGGTGAGGTCAAAACACTAATCATTAAGGAGAGATATTTCATGAACACCGACTAGTGGGTAGAATCATCCTATGGAATTTAATGGTGTCCACTATTCTATACCATCAATTTTAAATGAGATGAAGTGTAGATTGATTTTTCTATTTTGATCAAAGGGAATTCTATAAGATTCAATAGAGTCCTAAAATCCTCCAAATTCCTTAAATTTTTGAAGGAATTAATGTTCCTAAAATCTATAAAATCCCTAAAAGTATTAAATGTATATAAGATCATAAATAGGATCAAAAACCACAAATAATAAACTCATAAATTTGGTATTGTTGGAACTGGGGTTGTTCTTTGCAATAAATGGGGTATGGTTAGTGTTTTCTGTCAATCCTCTCATGGATGATCAATGATTTTTTAAGGAAGTTGATCATACAATTCAATCTGTAAGCAGTATTTAATGTCTCATCATTTTCCAGTGTTTTCCAAATTTTTGGGTTCCAAAATTTGGATAATGGAATGTATTGAAAAAAGTGGTTATTTTTGAAGGCCTGATGAAAATATGGAAAAGATCTGAGCTTTGAAAAGATTGGATTCATTAATTGTGTTTCTCAAAGGATTGAATCATTCTGATCATTTTTTTTATAGTTATGAATAGAATCAAAAATGACTAAAAGATTTGGATCATTGTGGCAACATGTAGGGTTTGATGGAGAGCATCACGACAACATCAAATTTCAGTGGAGATTTTCGATGGTAGATAAACTATGAAGACGTTTTTGACTGATCTATAAAACAAGTTAGTGGCGGTGGAGCATTGCGATTGGTTGTTCCTATAAATAAGAGGCTAACCCTCTTCATTTCTTATGAAATTTTTATATAAAATCAAGAATCGATCTTTTTTTGCAAAGCTAGGGGTTCTCCAGAAAATAATGATTCAATGCAATATTTAGATTCAGAAAAAGACTACTCTAGTATTTAATTAAGTCAATGCTTCTAAAAATTGATTTCATTTAAAAGATGGATTTTTTCACATTATCTTAGTGAGATTCATGAAAGTGGGTTATTATGCGAAGGCAGTGTGCTTCAAAACGGTATGTTATTTCGCAAATGCAAAGGAGGACGGCGAATTAGTGGCCTTTGAGAATTAGTGATCATTGAAAAGGAGTGATCTCTGGAAAGAAGTGAGATCTATTAAGGAGTGGGATTTTCATAGGATCTTCATGAAGTGGAATTAAAAAATATAGTTTTTCAATATCAAGGTGATGTGGATAGGGCTTTCAGTGTGTATCAAGTCAGATTAATGAAGAAAGGCGAGACACATGCTACGTCAGGTACAAATACTTTAATTCCAAATCATTGAAGTGACCATTAAGTTAATAAATTGGGTTATAATTCTCTCAAACTAGTGAGATGGGGGGAGTTTGTGGACGTGTTACAAGGTAGGAGTGAGCTATCCTTGAATTCATGTAATGGTAGTGTCCTTGCCATAGAGTGACTATGACCGATGTTTTTTTAATCCATAGATATTGAAGATTAGTGGATTTTGGTATGACCGACACATGTCGGTGTATGATCCTTATATAAAAATCATCATGGTGAACCAAGTAAAAGGTTTCTATTGTCACTTTTCATGTGAATGTTTTATTTCTAATCATATCCATCATACAGGTTTAATGAGTTCTAACCTTTGTGGGAACAAGATCCATCACTTTGAAAGAAACATTTGACACCCTAATTAACACCTCCACTCTTAGGGAATGTTGGGGTCCTACATGTATCATAAATAAGATTGTGGTTGATAAATCACTCTTAAGGGTAAAACATTCAAATGAGGTTCTCTATTTTATTTCTGATAAAAATGTGGTGTGTTATACATGGATGTCACTCACCCATTTTTTTAAAGTGATGAAGATGACATGTTGGACACATTTTTTCTTTTATGTAATAATTATGCACTCATTTTGGTCTAACATGGACAAATTTTCCAAAGGTATGTTTTCTTTGTGGCTTTACCAATGACACTTTTAAAGCCCCATGGTTGAGAGAGTGGGAGTTTGAGCTCCCCTCACCCATTAGGGGGGATTATGTCCTACTATAGGACTCTCTTATAGATTTAATACATTTTCATGAATCTTTTCTAATTCGTAGTGAAATAATGGTAACCAATATTGGAATGATTTGATCGAAACCAAGTGTTAATGTGAAAATTTGGGTGTATTAAAGGATCTCTACATTTCTTTTATCATTGATGATATTATGGATTAAATTCATATAGTAGGGTTCTCTATAATTTTTAATCATCTATGGTTGTTTTAGGTATATGGTATTGGGGTAAGTCCCAATAGAGGGGCTTCCTATATATCCATATGAAGTTAATCATATCCCATGTATTTAATTTTAACTTAATGTGATACATTTTACCATTAAGTTTGCATGAAAAGGACCATAGTGGTTCCTTTCCATGTCATGCATCTATGACCAAGTGAATTTTGGGATTGAATCTCATAGTGGAAACCAATATATCCTAGTTAATATGAATAAATTCCCACATAGATCGTGTTTCACAGTTTAATATCATGTTACAAGACATGTCTATAGAGTTTAACATTTTATGATAAGGATGTATGTTATGAAGTTTAACATCACACAACTAGAAATTCATGGAAAAGGGATCCTATAAAATATTTTTTGGTACTTATGTATGGGCATCCCTTTGTGACTCCTTGTAGGGGATATGTCCCTTTGAGTATGGTGACTTATATTAAATATATCCCTTAAAAAGGATAGCTCAAATGAAATATATCTATTTGAGGATGGTTTTAATAATGAATATGGACTCATGTAGATGACTTGAATCACTAGGAATATATACCATTAAGGAATGAGGCTCATAAGGAATATCTCCCATCAAGGATGGTTTACTTGGGAAATATTTCCTTGTGAATTTGAGTTTGGGATTGAGTGTGGGATTCTGTTATGGGTGTGTTTCACTGATGGGTTATATGGATGGGGTCATTTATGTGGGTAATATTGGGGATTACACCTAAGGAGGATTCCCTAACATTTTTATACTTCCTATCGATTAAGGGTTACATAGTGGAGGATCACTATAGACATAGGGTAAATGGTCCCATGAGAAATTTTTTTTGGATTTACACATAGGCTGTCCGTCGAATATAGGTTAGAGATTACACATATTAAGAGGATCATATTTATGGAACCTTGGATCATTTAATAGACCAATGTAGAGTAAAAACACAATTTGGAATACAAAATTAGCATCATGGATAGGGGAAGATCCACTGGTGTCCTCGTGATAAGGACCCTCAATACCTAGGGGATGCATTATTACAAATCTCATAGGGGTCCTACCAGTTAGGGAGGAAATATGATAAAGTCATATTTTCAAGGGAATAAATAATTGGTGTGGTGTACACTGGTTTGTATGGTTCATTAAAACTTTTTATGAGGTCTTTAAGGGGGCCTTGGTAAGTAGGTGACGTAGGAGAAAGTGGTGCCCAGGTAGGTGACCTAGGTGATAGTGTGCTCATCCATGGGTCTAGAGGGAGTTCTATAACCTAGTATAGGAATAAAGGTAAAATAAAATCTCTAGATGAATTCATGAGAAAATATTTGACCTAGTATAGGGGTTAGAATGATATGTAACCCTGTTTATGGTTAAGGAAAAGTGATCACCTTGGTGGTGGGCTCGGGCGATTGTTCTCCCTATTATGTAGGCCTCCAAGTATGACTTGGGTGACTGGAACCCTAGTATTTCATCAGATACGAGTTCATTTTCCCTATTCTTGGAAAAATATAGAAAAATTGTTCCCTCATAGTGGTTTTGATGCATTAAACCATTGATTAATGTAATTACCCTTAGTATTGTTTATTTCACTTAGATAAAATCCTAATGAAAAAACAAAAGGTTATTGGAGACTAGATGGCATAGAGGTTTATTCTCTCAGGGTGTCTGACTCTCTATGTGTCCAATATATAGTAAAATGAAGAAATGTAGGGTATATTTATTGGAAAATATGGGTACCATGGAACATGTAATTTGGGCACATATGATGAATCATGCCTGTGATACAGGTATACAACATGGCCACACAAGTGAACAAACGATAGCAAGCTACATGCAACGGTCGGTCTTGTAGGTGCCTTTGTGTGAGAAATTTCGTGTGTGCAATCAAGTAGACTAGGGAATGTGAGTAGCATTGGGTTCATGTGAATGGAGAAGAAGGAAAGGATACCTGATAGAATCACCTGGGATAATTTCCTTGGGTGAACAACTAGACTCATCCACTGCTAGAAATCCCCCCCCCCAACTGAGGTTTCCATCCTTTGATAAAAAGGAACACAAACGTGTTTCATAGGGACATACATAAAATAATTGGAAATCCATAAATTCTAGTAAGGGTGTAATAGGATAAAAATGGGTTGAGTTATCATGAATTTAAATAACTATATACCATGAAAATAACAAGGTAATTATTATAAGCCATCATATAAAAATATGGAATAATATTCAAATATCATAATAGGATTGTCAACCTAAGAGAATATAAGTAGTGGCTCAAAAAGGCTATGATCATAAAAAATAATTCAAGGAATTTCCAATATAACATAACTTTGGGGATGAGGGTAACTACATTTGGATCATTCATAACATTATGGATGTGTCTAACTGAAACTACACCATGTATAACATTATAGACGAGGTTTACTTCGCTTAGCCCACTCATAGTGATCTCATAAGATATTAATTATTACGTAATAAATTGAGGGATATATAATTTACATCCCACATGTCAACATAATATTTAACGCATATGTGTTCCTCACATAATATAAACATACATAAAGTATAAACATGAAGCTAACCAATGAAAAGGAAATGGTAAAAATAATGGTTTCATATATCTTTAACAATCTTAGTATCATATAGTATCCTATAAAATTAATGGATTAAATCAATTTGGACATTCATTATTAAACCAAGGAACATTTTTCATGAAAATATATCTTAAATTTAATTAAATATCATAATAATAAATAATGATAACATTATGAATTCAAACGCATTTATTGAACTTTCAAAGAAAGAGGGAAATAGTATTTAAAGGGGATAAGAGAATAGAGTTTCCCTAAAACCAAAAATAAACCAATATGTTTTATGTTAAAATATATTGGTTAATATTTGAAATCATATATAGAAAATGACCATTATAAGATTGTAATAATATATGCATAATTTTGGGAAAAAGAGGGAGAATCTAGAAAAGAATCCCCTATCAGATTCGTAAGGTTTAATGTAAAATAAAAATAAAAAATGTGAACATAATATAATTAATATCTAAATTAAAATAAATAAAGGGTAAGTATAAATGGAGTAAATTATTATTATTATAAATTTATTTACAGTAAGAAAATTTGATAGAGACTTATAGAGATCATATCTTCAGAAATAGGAAAGTGCGGGAAAGAAACCCCTATCTCGAGTCCTGAATTTTGTTGGAAGCACCGATAAACTTATAAATAATAAATATATATTAATTAATTAAATTTTCAGAACATTTTCATTTTTTTATCTTTTAATCTATTTTCACCATGTATTATTAATTTATTGTATTAATATTTTTTATGTCGATTGTTTCGATATTGTTCAGTTCATGGTTCAAGAACTACTTTGATGTAGAGGTAACAGTATGAGGTCACTATAAAATGGTTCCATAAGTTCTATATGTCTCAAGTTATGTTTCTCATTTCATTTTAGAAGTATGTGAGTTCAAAAATTTAATAGATAGATACAATTCATAGAATCTTCCTCAATGATCTATTTTTAAGTAGTAAAAATGGCTTTAATTGTTTACATTTAATATCATTATTATTAGGTCTATTTGATCATTATATAATCATAAGCATAAATTTATTTTAATATTAATTCTATAATAAATCATTATGTAATTTTTATTAATATCTAAAAATATCCTAAGTGAATTTAAAATAGAATCACTCACTTTTAGGGTGTAAACCACCAGGAGTGATCGATGTTTTTCAAAAAAATTTAAATGAAATGAAAACATGGAAAATATTTGAGTTCTGAACAAAAAAATATTGTATAATTAAAAGTAAAGTTTCAATTTTAATATTTAATATTACTTATTTTGTTGGAAATGGTAATAGGATAATTGAAAGATAAAATTATAGTTTTTGAAACCTGTATTTTGAAGTAGAATATCTAATGAAAATGGTTTAAAGTGAGTGAATATGAAATATATTTTCATAGAATGAACTCTATAGTATAAAAATCTAGTAATATAACCTAATGGGACTCCCTTAATACCTTCTATTCATTCTTAGTACACTATATGTTATTACCCACTCAGGTTACTTATCAGACTAATTATTATCCCCAAAGGCCAACACATGTTTTTTAGTGTGTCTTCTCCTCACTCATAGACACCCTATGAAACTTCCCAGGATGTCACGCATCCTAAAACTACTACAAGAAAATCACACATAATTATGTATTTATAATCTGGTATTATCTCAAAAAGAATGGTGTTCCTTGTTGACATGGGCAATAATATTTAGTGTTTTATGTTTTACTCTTCCTTGGGTGTTACACTCTCCACCCCTTTAAATCACAACATCCTCATTCTGGAACCTACACATCAAACCTAGGTAGTGAGATTAATCTTACAACTAGGTATTATATCTTATAACATTTCTTATTCTCTATCCTCTTTTTCCCATGAATCTGGTCATCTCACCCCATGGATCTCATGTACTACCTTTGTTGCCTTCCCACCACACCACATGCTATGACCCATTGGGGTCACTTATCAGACAAAAAAATATCCCCATAGGATAACACATGTTATTTACGTTTTATTATACATCAAATTCACTCACTCTAAAAAAAATTCTAGGAGTTAACCCATATGGAAACTCTCCAGGAAAAGCACACTTAACTATGGTGATATAATCAAGTAGGATCCTGAAAAGAACGGTGTACTTTGTTGTCACGAATATTGACATTTAGTCTTTTAAATTTCACTTTTATAAAGGTGTTACATATAAAATTAGTTATTTATGAAAACGTTGATAATAAAATGAAAATAAAATCATTATTTTTTTTAAATGATGTTAGATTAATTTTATAGAAAAACATTACTAAATAAGAAATGAAAGAGCTTTTTAACATAGTAATGGGTTATGAAAAAAGAGTTCATTGATAGGTAATGGGTGAAATATTATCATTAATGGATAATTGTTATTATAATTACATGATAATTATATCATTTATGTAAAATATGTGGATTTTTAAAATATTTTTTAGAAAAATAATCACAAATAAGAAGGGTGAAAGAGGCTTGGTAAACAGATCATGATTTTTGAGTGGCCTCTTTTGAATTGAGTTTAAAGCCTTCAAAGGAAGGTATTTTGGTCACAATATGAAATTTGGAACATATTAAGGGGTTTTGGATTGTTATTTTAGTACATATTTGAAAAAAATGAATTTTAAAAGTGTGTAGAAATTGGTGGAGGAGAGTTGTTTATATAGCTAAGTGAGAGAAATGGTTTAGAATAAAGTATTGATTATTTTACCATTTAAGACATAGAATATGAGTAGTATTGTTGTACATGAATTTTTCTGGTTTATAATTAAATATAATAGGTTTATTTTGATATTAAATTCAAGCCATAACTGAATGGATTCTTATAAATTTTTAATTAAAGGTAACGAACAAGAAATAGATTTTTTTAAAAATAAAATATAACTTATGTTGAAATTTTTAAAATGTAGGTATATAAATTCAAATTTATATTATTAAAGGAAGTATTTTATATTATAATTCCATGTTAAGTCAATGAAAAAACTTTATAAATCTTTAAAACATATTTATGTCAAGATGATGACATAGAAGTTATTGTCATTCACACGAATTGTAATTTTTACTATTCACCGAAAGAATTAAATATTTTAGAAAAACCCCAAAAATTAACTCTAAGATAACTTCACAATGATTATTGAAAAAATTTAATCCATTTTAATAAATTAATATTTTATAATTTCTAAATTTAACTTCAAAATAAAATGACCTCATACATACAAAAGAAATTTATTTAGAATAAAAACTATTTCTTTTACTAAGAGTGATTACATTCATATTTTTATCATTAATAATTTTTATATGATTAATATTTATCTATTAAATATATATTTTATAATAAGATATGTTTCAAAATTTTATTATGAAATTTTAACGTAATAATTAATATATTATTAAATAAATTAGGATATACATTATTAAAATTTATACTTCTTTTTTTAAAGTTATATTTTTTGAGAATTATTTTGAAAATATTATTATATTTATATATATTTATATTAATTTTGAATATTAATATTTAGTAATTTTATTACTCTTCATCGATCCAATTTCCCTTTTAGCGGTCAGTTATTATCACCAATAGTCATATACTATTCCAAAAGTCATTATACTTATGATAAATACTTATCAATTTGTTTATTATTCATTAACCAGTTTTTATCATAATTTTTTTTATTTTATTTTAAAATTACAAAATTATTTATAATCATTTCACTCATTTTTACATTTTTATTCATGTTCTGGAAAATTCTAGTGTGTTGTGACATACTACAATGCCATGTTCTAATTTTTTTATTTATCTGCATTTGTTTCCCCTTTGTACTATTTTTTATTTTATAGAGTAGATTTATAATCATTATGTAATGTTTTATATTGATGAAATATAATATTGTTTTTTGTGTATCATTTTTAATGTAAAATATATTTTCGATGTAAATTTTTCATACTGGAAAATGTTTCATCATTATATACTATGTTGTTATGGATGAAGCAAAAACCGTGGGATCTTAATGAATGTGAAAAGGTGTACATAGTAATTCCTTATGATAATGAGAGTGAAATTGATCTGGAAAGGAATCTTAAATAACACTCACCTGAAAAGAATATAAAAACTTGATATAATTTCATTAAATAGAATGTTGAGAAAGGAATCATCAAGATATAGTATATTGGAACAACACAAAATGTGGTGGATAATATAACAAATCTATTTCCCTCACTAGTGTTTGAAAAATTGAAATTGATCCTCCATGTTTAATCATATCCATTAGATTGATGTGGTTTTAAAATTCCCTTATCCCAATATGAATTTAATTTTTAATTTGGTGTCTCATGTTTTATAGGACATTTCCACTTGGGTTTACTGATAGAGGATATTTATATGACAGTCTTGGTAAAATCTTGAGAAATTTGAGAATTTAGTGAAATTTGGAATTGGGAATTGTATTTTTAAAAGTAAGGGATCAATTATATAAAAAAGTGTTATAATATAATAATTAAAATCTCAATGGTGGATCTACCTTTTATGGGGGTAAGGTATACAAGATAAGGGGAGATACAATCCATAGGGATGAGATGAAAAATATATTAGAGTGATTGAAGATAGGGGGAATCTTGAGATGTTCAATAATCAAAAATTGGTTTCTTAAATATGAATATTAAATCTTTTTATTGAGGTATAGATATGTTTCAGGATCATTATTTTATAAACTGGTCATTTTTTACATAGAATTAGAGTGATAGTTAAATTATTTCATTTTATTTTATGATTTGTCAATAATTTCACTATGGTGATTGGAGATAATTTGGATTGGAAACAGACCCAAAGGGGATGTTGGAACTAAGTTGGTTAAGATAATATAATGTAGGAACTAGGTATATTTAACGTCGATATTGTTGTAATTTTTAATATCAATGGGGAAAATATAGATATTTAATCTTAAAATCTGTAAGTGATGTTTTCTTTGTTCTAAATTGACCTTGTTGGTGATTTCATGGCTATTATAAAATTCATAGAGAATTATTTAATAGATTGAAGAATATTTAGAGATGATTTTTTAGAAATATAAAAAATCCCTTCATAAACATGATGATCACACTGTGGAATATTTAGTTACTCAATCCCTCATAAATGAAACACCCTTTTGGAATGAATAGATCCCTTATTAAGAAATTTTGTGATAGAAAACACATTAACTACATTGGTCATTTTATACCATTATTAAATATATCCATAGATATTTAAAATACCATTGAGAATAATAACCATTGATAATATAGAAATTATATAGAGACTCTTAAGATTAGTATTTATTAACAGTTGTGATAAAGTAAAATTGGAACATTTGAATGAAGGAATGGCCTTGACTAGTAGGATCATACACTATAAAGCCCTTTTATTAGAGCTTCTGATGGAGATATAATCACTTCGATTTTCCCTTTACCAAGTCCAAGATGATATTTAACAAAGGAAATTTGAGTGAAACCTTTTATGGATATTTTCTTGTTTATTGAAATCATGACCCAATCCTTGTTCATTGAACCATCCCAACAAAGTTCCATTATTATACACCTAACCAATAGGGTTTACACTTGTGTAATATGGGGTTATGCACCTAGATCCTAGAAGTATGAATTTTTATATTTTCCATTAAATTAAATAATGATTATAATTATCCATTTTTATTATAAATGATTATATAATTAGTTTGATAAAAATTATATTTTGATATAATGAAATAAAAATTGTATATTTTTTTGAAATATATTGTTTCGATTAAGACACTCTTTATATAAATTCAAGAGTTTTTGAAATATTATTACTTAAATAAAATTCTGTTATTAAAAAATATTTATTTGAATATAAATGGTAATATAATTTATTATTGTCTGAATTAATTTATATATGGTTCAGAAAGTTGTTAGCATTGTAAAATATTATTTTTTAGTAAATAAATATTTTTCTTTAAAAGTTTATATTTTCATATTTAGAAAATTATTTTTAAAAAATAAATATTTTTTAAAATTAGCATGTTGAAATTATCCAATGGTGTATTTTTCATAATTTGGGTAAAAATTAAATACGTTATGAATATATGGTATGTATTATGAAATCATAAAATTCCAAAAGTGATCTAATAAATACTATAAAGGGAATCAACAAATAAAAATTGGTTTCCCATTTAAAATAATGTATTTTTTAAGTTATTTTATCGATTTTATAATCCTTTAATGTATCCTTCAAAACCTATATTATATTATAAGGATTTAAAATAAATTATTTATAAACAAGACTCATATACACATCACCAATGTAATTATTTTAATATATTAAATTCATGGCCTTGAAATTTTTTGAAAACCACTATTATTTGGAATAAACCATGGAAAAATCCATGGTAAGGATTGGGGTTTTTATTATTTTATTATATTGAGTCCAAGACCTATTTTTTAAAATTAATAATGAATTCTCCTCTATTTAGCAATAAATACTCACTCAACCTCCCACTACGCTTCACCCAAAACCCATTGAGCATCAATTTTCTTACCCAATCCTTATCCATCTATAATTCCCACCCCAGGTGTTCCTAGTCTCTTAATAATCTCATTTCAATCTTTTAGAAGCTCCCTTTCAGGGTAAGGAATTCTATTTCTCTACATTATTCAAATACTTTCAATATATTATGCCATTTTATTTCCAATTTTTCATGTTTTAATTTGTCATCACACACTCCTTTAATATCCTTACTATTTCCATGTAATTAGACACCACCATTAACTCTCATGAGACCCATCTATGAACTGTAATGTATACCCATTATGCTACTAGAATTATCCCATGATTTTCCATTCCAAACAATTGTGTTGTGTATACACATCTATAATAAAAGGTATTGAACTAGATGTTATTGTTATTAATTTATTGTAAAGTCCTACGTATGTAGCACACGAGCCGCATCCCAGTTGGTGAGGACTCGGTAGGTGCATCAAAGAGAACCAAGATCAAATCCGGGTGGAGGCGTATTTCTGGGTACTGTAGCATGCACTTTATCAGGTACTATTCAGTACTATAGTAGCCAGAACTATTCATCCATTAGGGCCTTTGGGCCACCGGTTTGGGCCTTGGGTCCTACAAGGCTTTCGGGCCACCTTAAGGCCTTAGGGCCACCCCAAGGCCTTAGAGCCACTTGAATTCAAATGTACCAATTTGACTATAAGGAACAAGGCTTCAGATGAGGATATAGGGCACTCGCATTCACTAAAGAAGATCTAACCAGATTTGGAAGAATGAGAGGTTATGGCTTTTCCATCAGTATCAGGCCTGTGCAGCTTTGCATAAGACAGGTAGCCAACCAGCCCTGTGAAGGTGGAGTGCTGATATCATGACATATGTTGGGGAGGAGCAGTTCCAAGTTGTCTTTTCTGGGTGATTACCTCTAAGACCTACGGGTCAAGTAATTGTCTCTAAGCCTTCGGGCCTTGTAAGGGTTCCACCTCACCCCTTGAAAGGTGGATTATAAAAAATAAAAAAAAGTCCTTCAGGCCATTCTGACCAACCACGTATGTATCCAAAAGTATTTAATAATTGGACTAAAAGTAATGAAATACATTCTTATGTTGTATAGTCTATGTGGATCACAAATTCATTTAAACTATATTAATGTGATAGGTGGTCATGGATTATATAGACCTTCAATGTATTGTATAATGTTTTTAACTCATGAGATACCATGTATGGTGAACATGAGGTTATCCTAACCACACTACGTTATGATGTCAAAGTGGTTATCCTTGACTTATGCTTATGATGTCATTATTTAGGTTTTTTCTAAATTCATAAGTTTTCTTATTTTATCATCTTATAACATGATTTGATGTTCATGTTTATAATTATCACCCATTTTAGGTCACTTTCTTAAGTCTCTTAAATCATATATATTTACTTTTATAATGTTATGCTTTGATTATTCCCTTATTGGGCTTTATAGCTCACCCTTTTCTTATATACATCCACAGGATATCCTATGAAATATTAGAAGATCAATGGATTTTAAGGGCATGTTGTGGAGTTTTTAAATAATGAAATTCTATCCCTATTTCAGGTTATTGTGTTATGTATATATTTAACCAAAGACACTAGGCCTATAAATATTCTGGGAATCAATTAAATGTGTCTTTATGTAATATATAATTAAATAAAGTGTATAAAATTAATGTGTTTCCATAGATGATTTCATAGGTATATATAGTTATTTTTGGGGATTAGGATTAAAAAATCTCAGTGAAGGCCTTAGGGATAAGACTAAACATAGGAAAACAACCCTAAATTTTGTTAAAGTATAGAGTGAGTGGTTTCCAATCAGAAAAATAAATGTGTTGATACTACATAATGATGTGTCTCCTGAATATATTTACCTATAGGTGATAACCTCGAAAAGGGAACATTGGGTATTAACTCTACTGTCAACTGGTGCACAACAAAGAGGACTTATTTCACACCTAGTATGACACTCTTGTGTGACATGATTTGGGAAATACACAAGCTCTTTATGATCCATTATAAAGGGAATAAAAATTCCCATGAAATTTTATGTTAGTAAATAGACAATGGATAACTTATACTGAAACCTATAAATTCATAGGTTAATGAATGTATGTCATTTATGATTTATCCCTTAAATTATTATAGATTCTCTTTTATGAGTTTAATATATTTAAAATTATCATCCATAATTTTCCTTTTATTTTCATCAACGGTTAGAAATATGAGAAACTAAATCAACAACCAATGTTATGGGAAATGTGATTACTAACCAAATGAGATGCCAAACAGAATGAAGGCATGAGTTGAATATATATGATAATACTTACTAAATTAACACTATTTTTGAATAGAAACATTAATCTGGGGGAAAACCTATATCCCCATAAGAAATTGTATGTTATAATTGATACATTTATGTAATAAAGTCCTATAAATTTTAGTATATTTTCCAATACCTTTATCCTATAAAAACAGATCAACTCTATTGAAAATATCATTTCTGTCCTTCAATTCTTTGGCAAGAGAATGTCACATCTGGTGTTTATTATATGGAGGTAGAATCTGATCAATTTTTTATGCAGGTAAAAAAAATATGAATTTTTGTGAGGATATCAATGTATTAACCCATTTAATTATGGAGTAAATTTATTTCATGATTTTATTCATCATAAAAATATTAAGTAATTTTAAAATCAAAAAGTAAATATTCTTAACTAAACTCTTTTTATAATGTTTTATTTAAATTTTTAATTTAAAAATATTATAATTTGAATTACAGAAAATTAAATTTATTTTTTAAATTATCATATCAAAATTTAATTTTGGTGTAATTTTTGTTTTTTTGAAAAATATTGATTTTTCTCTAAAGTGTGAAAAATACATATTTTTTGAAAAAAATAATTTTCTTTTTAAAAAATTATATAATTTAAAAGTCCCAATATGTTTTCAATATGAATTCAAGTAAAAAAATTTGTATTTATTTATAATTAATCACATTATTAAATTTTGAATCAAATTTATATTGTATTTTAGAATAATCTTGTTTTTGTGTTTAAAAATGGATTTTTTCTGAAAACTATATTAACATGAATAATGTTTCTCTATAATAGTTAGTTAAAATACTACCAAATGAGGGATGTTATTGATGAAATTTATAGATTATATATAAATACATATTAATTTATATTCATACAAGTATTATTATTAATTATAGAGTTAATATATAATCATCTTTTCCTGAAAAATACACTTCTTTAAAACACACTTTTTCATCATGTCTATTGTCTTTATTTAATTCAATTTTAAAATTATGTGAATTTAATTCAAAAAACATGGATTCCATATTTATAATAATATTCATCTATATTTTATAATAAGTAAAAAAATAATTTTTGATCATAAATAATAGTGAAAATGGTATAAATTAATTTCCACGGTTAAGGTAAAAAAGGGTTCGTCGAGGGTTAAAATAAAAAGATAAGGGTTAAAATGTTCTAAAAACAGGAATAAAATATATTTTTCCCATATATAGAACTTATCATGTATAAGACTTGGTTATAATTAGTTTTTGATCCTTTTGTGAAAAACGTGGGTACACCTTTTTCATTTCAAAAATTACAAGTACTCTAATCACATCACTTATAAAAGGACACCCCCTATCCACCCTTCTTCAAACCTTCAAAACATTTTAGATCAAAATATTCATACCCAAATAATGTACTAAATTAAATCCCCTAATTCTATACGTGTTTTTTGTCAAAAATCCATTGTAGTAATCCTTTAGGTATAAAGAGGTTGTCTGATAAGAGTTATAAATCATAACTATGCATTTTTGTTTTAATTATTCTTCCACATAAATATAATATTATTCATTTATGATTATATTATAATCCAATTATATCTTATATAATAATACTTTTTATTTTAAGTTCGTGACCTATATCAAAAAACTCTTCCCTCCAATGGGAAAGGATAATGACGCTTGTGTGTATAATGGATTATCGCCTCACGAACTGACGTGACACATTTTATATCAACACCTCCCATGGTTGGCTATGATGATGGATATAGAGTATATATATATGATATTAAAAATATAATTATAAATATAAAATCATTGTATCATATATATACATTTTTATTTCACATTTTTAGGTGATAAGATAATGTTGCTCACGTGTATGACAAACTACCGCCTCGCGAAGTGATGTGTTTCATTTTTCACTAACGCTTTACATTGAAGGTAATAGGTAATAATTTAATGAATATATATTATATATTAACGCAATAATTATGTTATTAATGACATATTTACCATTATGAAAAGATAATGTTTCATTTACTTTTTTACCTTTTCACTCACTGAAACATGATAACGTCATTCGTGTACATGTGGACTCGTGCCTTCATGAAGCGATGTGACTCTATTTTCATCACCACACCACTTGAGTGATAAATATAAGTATATTTAAATGAATATTAAGTTATATATTACATTATGATCATTTTTTAATGGTAAAATATTACTTACCTCCTTTCCGTAATGATCATTGAAAAATGCAAATGTTGCTCATTCATATGTATGGCTTACCGTCTCCATGATCGTAACTTAAATAATTTATAAAAAAATATTTTATTATTGTTATTAAAAGTATAATTAATGTATAAATATGATAATTATTTCATGGTTACTATTTTGGATATTTTTAAATAATGACCTCTTTAACTATATTTAACCTTCCAAAGTCATTTTTGACCCATGTGCTGAATATAATCAAAACAACTCATGTAAACCTAATTGATTAAGTAATAATATATAACATGGTAATAAGTGAAATAAAATAAATAATAAAATTTAGATTGTTTATTAATAAATTAAATAATTATCATAAGTTTAATATTCAATAAGATAAAGAATGTTTGTTATGAGTCATACTCAAGGTAAGGGACTTTGTCTCAATTTCCTTTCATTGAGGCATATTTTAATGTCATAAAATTATATTATTTTACAAGGTGTATATACATTACAGTTGACATGTTATATATTAAATTTTTCTATTCTCATGGTAATTAATTATTTGTTTAATGTTATTATTTCATGTTTTTTTATTCAAATGTTTTCAATGTGATAAGTGACTTATCTTTAAAAAAATTATCTTTTAGTGTTTTCCTTATAACTCACTTTATCTTCCATGTATACATTTTTTAAATTATTTTATTATGGAATTGAAATTTTTTATAAAGGTAATTTTTGTTTTTCATTATTTTTTTCAGTAAAAGGGATTCTTTATAAAGAATGTGTGGCTTTCTTTACAAATGAAAAAATGAAGTATCTATTTTGACATATACAGCGACAAAAAATTTTCTTATACCACTACCATTATTTGAAATTTTTTCTACTTTAAATGTTTTCATGTTTTTTCAAATAAAAACACTCATTCCCTTTTGGGTTATTTTTTGTATTAATGTGGGTTTTTAAAAAGGGATGAATATTTTAATAACTAAAAATGTTTTCATGTGAGTGAAGACAATATTTTATGGGTGTGATGTTAAAATTGAAATATTTTTTATGTTATGATTATGTTATGGTATTTGAAATTATTTACATTTAAGTGTGGTAATATTATAAACCAATTATGTTGGTTACATTATAAATCAAGGATGCGTGGTCACGTTATAAACCAAGTATAGGTGGTTACATTATAAACCAAAGATAGGTGGGTCTGTGATAGCCCTCCAATCTATTAGGTATGGAAGTCGACAATATTTTTATTACATTTTTATATGTGATATGGATAATGATGTCCCATATACCTATATTATTTATCTATTATTTCTTTTCGATTTCATGATTTTCTTGGAGAATTTTTTTTTCATGTGAAAATGGCTTATTTCATTCACTCAATGAACATTGATATAAAGGTAAATATTTCATGGGTTTTCATGTTTTTATTCTAATTGTTTAGTAAATAATGTTTCCATATGACTATTCCAATCCTTTATGTTTTGAAAATCACAAACACTCTATCTCAAGAAAAATTTCATTTCCAACAAGACTTATCTTATTATGGAAAATTTTATTTCCTAATGAAATTTTCTCCCTATCTTTGTTTTCATTGTTCAAGATTTAGTTTCACTAAACCAAAATCTTTTTTTATAACTGTAAAATTCGGTTTCATTTCCAAAACCTCGAAATCCAATAAATACATAGATATAAAATAATTGTTTTTTTCTGGTTCTGAATTCAGATTCTGAATTCTCTGAAATTTAGTTTCCGAATTCTCCAAAATACATATTCTGAATTCTCTAAATTTTGGATTTTGAATTCAATGAAATTAATATTTCAAATTCTCTGAAATTTAGATTTTGAATTCTTTGAAACATAGATTTCGAATTATCTGAAATTAAGATTCCAAATTCTATGAAATTCAGATTCTGAATTCTCTGAAATTTTTGTTCCAAATTCCTTAGAATTTAGGTTCTGAATTCCTTAGAATTCAGACTCTGAATTCCTTAGAATTTAGGTTCCAAATCCCTTATAATTAAGACTCTGAATTCCTCAGAATTCAGGATTCAAATTCATTATAATTCAGATTTCGAACTTACTAGAATTTAGGTTCTGAATTCCATAGAATGAAGACTTTGAATTCATTAGAATTCATGTTCTGAATTCCTTAGAATTCAGACTCCGAATTCCTCAGAATTCAGGTTCTGAATTCCATAAAATTTAGACCCCGAATTCCCCAGAATTTAGGTTCCAAATTCCATTGAATTTAGACTCCAAATTCTTCAGAATTCAGGTTCTGAATTCCTTAGAATTCAGACTCTGAATTCCTCAGAATACAGGTTCCAAATTCATTAGAATTCAGAATCCGATGTCTATCGAATTCTGATTCTGAATTCCTTGAAAAATAGAATCCAGATATTCATATAATATAGACTCTAAATGATTTTCTCTTAAACAATGAATTTTATTTTTCCTTAGACTCAGAAAAATAGAATTGGTTGAGAAACCATATTTTACTTCCCCTTGTTATATTTATAAAATTATTTCGTGCATTCTGTTTCTATATAACCATTGTTTGAGTGACACATGTAAAGGTCCCTATGAAATTCAAGGAAAAATATGATCGTTGGAGGAGGGAGCCGACAGTTGGAGAAATTACTATAAATAGAAGGTCATTTTAAAAATCTCAATATTATTCTAAAACTTGAGAGATTTCATGCTGCTGAAGTGATTTCTAGAGAGAGAGAATCTCATGCTTTGTGCATACTGAACATCTTGTTCACCTTGCTTTGTGTGACTCTGATTGTTATAGTGTGAAATCGAGGGCTTTCCGGGATAGGAACACAGAGTTTCCGACTACATTAATGTTTTAGGACTTCCATGACAAGGAAGATAGAGTTTTTGACTACCTTGAAGTTCAAGGGCTTGCGGGGATAGCAATATAGACTCCAATATTCCTATTGAGGTCTTACCCTGGTGTGGGTAAGATAGGATTTCTTGAGAAGTATAAATCAGGGGACCTTTATCCAAGGTTGTTGGATACTCTACTCTTTGGTTTAAAGGATTTCATACTTGTTACTTACATTGTTTTAAGTTTTTTTCCGCTCCATTTTGATTAATAAAGATAGTATAACTATCTTATACTTTATTGTACCTGTATACTCTAATTAGTGAGATTTTATATGATTTAATGTGCAATATTTTCCCTTCTAAACATTTCCTAAGTTTCATTTCCAGAACCATATTTCCGGAATCTAGAAAGTTTGTAGAACTAAAAGGTTTTTTGAATTTATCTTTTTTAACATTGTTAAGAATAGTTTTCCCTAAGGTTGAAAATAAAGGTTTTATAACTAACTTTAAAAGCTCCAAATGAACATTTAGAGGGTACAATTCACCCTCCTCTTGTGTATTGAGCATCTACATCATTATTTTGATCATACAATTGGTATTAGAGAAGTTTTCTGAAATACTTATATACACATATAAGTTTTCTTTCTCAAGTTTTAATTTTTCTATATTTTCCTTGCTTAGGAATTTTATCCTTATTTATAAACTTTTATTACTAATAAGTTTCTGTGGAAAGATATTTTCTTCTAGATGACAGGAATTAATGTTGGTTCGATTGAAAATCTTAATCCTCCTAGACCACCTATATTTTATGGGAATGATTATGTATTATAGAGAGATCGTATGCAGACTTATGTTATTAATACTAGAGTAATACAATTTTTTTATGCTTACTAGAGACTACAAGATTCCTGATAAGGATGTCAAAACATTTACTAATCAAGAAAAGTCAGAATATCTACTAAACTACAAGGTATGCAATAATTTGTTATGTTCAGTGACCAGGAATATATATAGCCAGATTTCTTCTTTTGAAGCTACAAATTTTATTTGGAAGAAATTAAGGGTTACTCATTTTGGTACATCCAAGGTTATAGAAACCATAAGAGATATGATTAGAGTAGAATATCAAGGATTTCTATTTCCTTATGGTGAACCAGTGTGTAAGGTAAAAAGAGGTTTATGAATATTGTTAATAGTTTAAAATACATGGGTGATAAAGGTATAGAAAATGAGACACTTGTGGAAAAGATTAAAGATATCATTCCTAATGAGTGGGAATTTAAGAGAACAGTTATTGATGAGAATAGGAAAGTATCTCAGATTACTCTTGATGAGATTTTTTAAACTCTTCTTCAACATGAGACAAGAATGAAAAGATATGCTGATTTTAATAAAAAGAATAATAGCAATGGAAATGTAGCCTTTACATCTACAAAATCCAAGACTCCTGAAAGGGTTACTAGATCCAAGTCGAAGAAGGTTACTATTCTATCTGAATCAAGTGAAAGTTAAAATTATGAGAATGAACTAGATAATCTTGCTTGAAGGATGAACTAGATAGTTGGGAAGAAAGAATTTTATTAAATATATAAGAAGAAAGAGAAAAGGGAAAGAAATACTCTAAAGTAACTTGTTATGAATGAAAAATAGTAGGGCATATTAGGCTAGATTTTCCTATGATTAAGAGAAAGGATGGAAAGGAAAAGCATTCTGGGAGGAATAAAAAGAAGTACTACAATGTTAAAGATAAGAATGTTTTGAAAGCTAATGACACCTGGAGTGCCAGTGGTGGAGACTTTTCTGATGATTCCTCAGAGTATGAATCCTCTGATTAGAAGAATCTTGGTTTACTTACTAAGTTACCTATGGAACATAATTTTTTAATGGCCAAGGTACACAATACTGAATCTATAACCAATGTATCTTTGAATTCTAATTATAGTGATAGTAAATATTATGAATATTAGGAAATACTTTACCTACTTATGAATAAGTATCTAGGTTTTCTATGCTCCTTGAGAATGAAAATTTTAAAGTTAAGAAAAATATTGATAAGGAAAATTCTAGAATTTCTATTCTTACTAAAGAGGTATCAGATCATTCTAAAGATCTTGATAAGAAAATTTATGATTTTGAAAGTATTTCAAAAACCCTTGGGGAAGATTATTCTTAGAAGGATAAACTTGCTAAGGATATTGAAAAAGTTATTTCCAAGAAAAGTGTTTTAGAGACTAACATTAGTGCTAAAACTAATGTTTTTGAAGATAAAAACATAGTTATTAGACTAAAGTTAGAAATATTTTCCCAGAGGAAGTGTTTGTAAAACATTTCCTTGGGTAAGGAAATCTTTGACAATATGTATTCCCAAATACGACTTCTAAGGAATAATTTTAGATTTGGTTATACTCATTCAAAAACTATTTTTAGTAATAATTATTTTTTTCCTCAAAGTGATCCATTCTACATTAAGTGTCGGTGTGGTGGGCATTGGGAAAAAGTTATACCTTAAAGAAAACACTGTCTTTAAGTTTTCATGAAGCTTATTTTTGAACAAAAATGTGGATTCCTAAGATGTTTCTTTCTGAAGATTCTGGATCCAAGAAAGTTTGGGTTCTGAAAGTCTAACTCTCTTATTTTCAAGAATGTAAAGATAGTACCAATAGAAATACATGGAACATGGATAATGGATGTTCCCAGCATATGACTGGTAACAAAAACGTCTTTTAAAAGATTTTCAAGATGAAAGAAGGAAAAGTAAGTTTCAAAGATAATGCCCAGGGATAAATTATTGGTATAAGTAATATTTTTTTTCTTGGAAAAACATTGATTTCAAATGTTTCATTTGTTAAGGGTCTTAGGTGCAACCTTATTAGAATAAGTTAGTTATGTGATGAAGGTTACCTTGTGAATTTTAGGAATGATGGGTGTTTGGTACACAAAATGATGGAAGAGTTTATTCTTTCTACCCATAGGCAAGATAAGTTTTTCACAGTAAACTTAGGAGACCATAAGGGTCAAGATCTACGTTGTCTTATTGCAATGGAACATCATTATTGGTTATGGAATAGAAGTTTATGACACTGTAACCATAGGAACCTATGAAAACACTCTAAGAAAAGACTAGTTAAGGATCTACCAGATCATAGATTTGATTATTCAAAAGTTTTTTATCCTTATAAATATGCCAAGAAACATAAATAATGTTTTAAATGAGTCGATGAAGTGTCAACCACTGATTCATTATAGTTCGTTCATATGGATCTTTTTGGTCCAACACAAATAGGTAGCATTGGAGGCAAATATTATGTACTTGTCATAGTTAATGATTATGCTAGATTTAAATGGGTCTATTTTCTAACAAAAAAATCTAAAGATTTTTCTTATTTCAAAATTTTTAGAACCCAAGTTAAAAATGGGAAAAACCTTCCATTGATAGCTATTCATAGTGATCTTGGAGGATAATTTCAAAATTCTGATTTTGAAACTTTTTTTAGTAGAAAATTCATTACTCATAACATCTCAGAACCAAGAACTCCTCAATAAAATGGTGTTGTTGAAAGAAGAAATGTAATTATTAAAGACATAATAAGAACCATTTTGAGTGAATATTCTATATCCAAAACTTTTTGGGCTGAAGCTGTAAGAACTTCTTTTTATATTATAAATCGTGTTTTGATTTGACCTTTTCTTAATAAAACTCATTATGAGTTATGGAATGGTTGAAAACATATACTTTCCTACATCAAGGTTTTTGGTTGCAAGGTATTAATTCTTAATACTAAAGAAAATCTATAAAAAATCTCACCAAAATCTGATGAAGGAATTTTATTATGCTACACCACAACTTCTATGGCTTATAGAGTTTTCAATAAAAATACTTTCATTTTTGAAGAAATAGTACATGTTAAATTTGATGGAACTAATCACTTTATTTTTAAACAACCTCAACCTATATCTTCTGATGTGTTTTCAAAAACTGATTTTCAACCCTTGATAAAATATTATTTTGATAAGTATAATGTTCAAGAAAATGTTTCTAAAGCATTTACCCCAGAATATTTCATACCATATGTTGATGAGAAGGTTTTATAAAACCCAAGTCCGTTATTTCTTAAAAATCATCACAGTGATAGTATCAATGGTGATTTAAATCAACCTTTAAGGACTAGAAGTTCTTTAATAAATGAAGTAAACATCTAGAATTTCTTTCCCAATTAGAACCAAAAAGCATTGATGAAGCTTTTGGTAATGATGGTTGGATAAAAGCTATGTAAGATGAGCTAAATGAATTCAAATGGAATAAAGTCTAGACCTTGGTTGAATGTCCTAATAAACCGTCTGTTATTAGAGTAAAATGGGTCTTCAAAAATAAGGGTGATGAAAATGGAGTCATAGTAATAAATAAAGTTAAATTAGTTGCTAAATGCTATAATCAAGGAGTAGATTATGAGGAAACCTATGATTTGGTAGCTAGACATGAATCTATTCATATTCTACTTGCCTTTGTAGAATTCTTTAACTTTATACTTTTTAAAATGGATATTAAATGTGATTTCCTTAATGGTTATGTTCACGTGGAAGTTTTTTCTGAACAACCTCTTGGTTTTAAAGATATAAAAAATCCAAAACATGTTTTCCAAATTACCAAATCTTTATATGGACATAAAAATGCTCCTAGATCGTGGTATGATAGACTTACAGGGTTTTTGATTCAAGAAAATTATGTTAAGTGAAATGTTTATCCAAAACTTTTTATAAAAAAAAGATAATAAAAATGTTTCGATTTTTCATATTTATGTTGATGACATTATATTTGGTTCAACTCAGAAATCATTAACTGATTTCTTTGCAGATCTAATGAAATATGAGTTTGAAAAGAGTATGATGGGTGTGTTGACATTTTTCATTGGTTTTCAAATTTCTCAAAAACCAGAAGAAATATATATATCCCAACATAATTATATTAAATATCTTCCTAAAAATTATGGATATGAAAACACTAAGAGTATAAGTACTCCCATTGGTACATAAAATGCACATAATCTTGATGATGCTAGGAAACCAGTTGATCAAACATCATTTAGAGGTATGATAGGAAGCCCACTTTACTTGATAGCTATTCGTCCAGACATAATGTTTTCAGTATGCCTATGTGCAAGATATCAATCCAATAATTTGAAATCTCATCTAAAGTAAGTGAAAAGGATTTTTCACTACTTCAAGGGAACCATGGATCTATGACTCTTTTATACTTCTGGAAATGATTTTGTTTTAAAATGTTTTTCGGATGTTGAAGTTGGTGGATGTAGAATGGATAGAAAAATTAAATCTGGAACTTTTCATTTATTAGGTGATTCATTAGTTTCTTGGTCATGAAAAAAGCAACACTCAGTAGCACTTTCCACTGCTGAAGCTGAATATATAGCAGCTAGAAGTTGTTGTGCTCAAGTGTTGTGGATGAAACACACACTCATAGACTATGTTATTAGTTTTACTAAAACAAAAATATTGTGTGATAATACTAGTTCTATTTCCCATCATAAAAACCTTTCACATAACTCTCGGTCAAAAAACATAGATATTAGGCATCACTTTCTTAGGGATCACACACAAAAATGAGATATAATTCTTCAATTTATCTGAACACAAGATCAACATGATGTTATTTTCACAAAATATTTACCCTCTAATATATTTGAATATATGAAATAGATGTTAGGAATGATAATCATAAGGTAATATTCCATGTTAATATCTTGTTGAAACATATCTCCTTATAGTAAGAAACTTATTTTCATAGAGTAAGCACATTTTCTTATTAGTAAATAAAATTCTTAATCAAGTTTTTTTTTCAAAATCAAATTTTTCATAATCAAGTTTCATTTTTAATCAAATTTTTTTTGGTAATCAAATTTTCAGAATCATATTTTTCCCCTTTAATTTTTTTTCAAAATTTTTCCAGAATATAATGTTCTCCAAGAAAAATTTTTCTCATTAAGAATAATCTTCAAAGAAATCTAGAAGGTTTGATTTCTTTTCTAATTTTTTGTAATCACCTATTTACTTTTTGGTATTTTTATCTTATTTAAGAAAAAATTTTGGACTTAATTTTTCTTAAATCTGAATGTCTATCTTAAAAATCTCAAAAGATCAGAACCTATCAAAATCCTTATTTGGTAATCATCTCAACCATCAGATTTGATGAGAATTTTTTCAACCGTTGGATCAACCATAAAAGTTGAACTGTCACTTCAATCTCCTATATAAATTCCCCTCAACTATTGTACCACATCAGTTTTTCAAGATATTGTGTATTGAAGCTCTATCATTATATTTGAAGGTCGTTCCAAATCTTCGAAAGTTTCCTTAGTTCTGGATGTCTGCTGAAGCCTCTCCTCAAAAATAAAAGTCAACTATTAAGGAAATTTCCGAGCAGTAAGTATACCCAGAGAGGTTATTTGATCTGATATTCTTCAACAAATATGATTCTGTCATATCTAATAATATTAATTTGAAAGTTTGGGAGAGTCTATTTATTTTAAAACCAAAGGCACATGATCTGATGTATCCGTAATTGATGGTGGAGTTATATAAAACTATTATATTTTCCTATGAAAGAGGAAGAGATAAATTTTCTTTCAAGAGTTATAGAAAGACCTACTATCTCTTTTATAGTAAGGAAACAAATCTTATTAGAATTCTTTACGAAGGTGAAGCCGAGTTTTTTACTCACAAACATCCTAATGAATCCGGATCTTTGGTAATGAAAAGGCAATATAGTGTCTTGGAATGAAAGAATTCAAGACTTTGAAGATCATTCATCTCTCTATGAATTTGATGATTCTTTATTTATGGGTTCAAGGCTTTATAATTCCAAGGAAAAGGGGATAAGAATAATCTGAAGAAGAGTGATATCTATATATTGGATTTCATGATGAACCTCAGAAAGATAAACTTGGTTAAGTATATCTTGGTAACGATTCAGAATATCTAGAATGGAAATATGGAGTCTTAGATTATTATGTATCCGGCTATTATTTCAGTGATTATTGTTCTCTACCTTCAGTCATTCAAAATCCCATGCAGTTCTAAGCCGAGAAATTACAAATTGATTTTTCTGAGTGATGACACCTTAAGAGGAATGAAAATTGGTTTTTCTAGTGAATTTGAACAATTATATGATCTTTATGAAGAAAAAATAGAAGCTTTGTCAAGGAATCTGTAAGTGGATGAAACCTCTAAGAGAGGTGGGAGGAAGATAAAGACTAAGGAGCCGGAAGAGAAAAAAAACTCATTTGTCCAAGAAAACTCAGTCAGCACCTCCAAATCCAATGAAACTAAAAGAATATCTTGATGAAGTAATGTCTAAGTGGAGAGAGGATAAGAAAAACTGGAAGTAAGGGGAGACTAAGTTTGGATTGGACCTTTCTGAGTCAAAAGAATTGAAGGAAAAGGCTACTGAGAATCTTTAAAAGGAAGAAAAAGAAAAGAAGCAAAGGAAGAAATTGCTGGAAGCTGAAGTCGTTCAATATCTACTCAAGTATACTGAAATATCCTCTGATAAAATTCATGTACCAGAATCATTTTTGATAGAACCATTACCTGAGACTCCGGGAAAAAAGTGTTTATTCTGGAATCACATCATGAAAAAGAAATTATTGAAGAAGAAGAAGTGGAAGAGGAAATAGAAGAAGAAGAAGAGGTGGAAGAATAAGGGAATGAAACTGATGATATCATTAAGCAAGTAGAAGAGTATCATGAGAAGGAAATTCCATCTGTAAAATTATTGATCCGGACTTCCCAAGACAAATCCTCAAAAATTGCTACACCAGGAAAAGATGAGAAGGGTGAAGAATAAGTGAATAATCCAACAGATGATGAAAGTAGTAATCATGATTTTATTCATCCAGAAGATCTAGTGCCTAATACATAGAAAGAAGAAGTTGGGGAAGATAAGATTTTTCAGCTATCTGATAGTGAGCATGAATCTTTCAAATAACAAGACATCATTCTGAAAGCTGACAAGTAGAAATACCTAGTAAATCAATTGTGAAGAAGAAAGATGTCGGTACTTCATCAAAGAAGAAAGCTGATGTCATAGAAAAATAATCCTCGCCAATCAAACACTCGGATTCAGAATCATCTTCCCTCGAACATGATTTTGTTGTTTAGTATTTGAAAAAGCTGGTTGGTACTATTCCTTGATTCCCAAACATAGATTCAAGATACCAGATGCTTCAGCATATGATAAATCAGAAGTCAAATTATGTTTCAATGGTGGTGGACAAGTGTGTTGCACTTGAAGCAAATTTCAAAACCATCATCATCGGTTATGAGGCTCATAAAAGATTGTGCTAGAAGATGAAAAGATGGTCAAATAAGGCAATTAAAAAAATGGGAATCATTTATGAATTCCATAATAATTTCAACGATGCATTTGATACTGAAGATAGGAATATTATATATCTTATAAATAGTTTTGAGGAAAAGTTAACCCTAGAACAAACTACTTAGAAGAAAGAAGTTAAGTATCTGAATGTAAAGCTAAACTCCATGGCCATGAATTGTTAGAGGGAAATAGATCATAGAATAGAGATTGAAGAGAATATTATTAAGAAATAAGAACTGTTGAAATCTCACGTAGACATTCTTAAGGCTTAGGAAAAGAAAATTCAAGAATTAGATAAGAAAACTGAAGACCAGGATCATTTGCTTAAGTGAGTATAAGAGGATCACAAGGAGATCAAGAAGCTAAAAACCATTATGAAGAAGCTTATACCAAAGGAAAAAGAGGGATAATTTCATTTCATTTTGATATTTTGTTGTATTTTCCTCATTGTACAAATTGTTTCAACATAAATGAAATTTTTCTTGTTCTTTATATATTCCGTTGTTGAGTACTAATGTTTCAGGTACCAATTTTTTTCCATTCTCTTTTATTCTTTTTTGAAAATCACAAAGGGCGAGAAAGGAATGATAAAAAGAATACAAAGTAATGAAGTTATTTACCGAAGTAAGGGGGAGTTAATCTAGAGTAATGTTCTTATTAAGGATATTTTTCGAATGCAGGAAAATGAAAAATCTCATTCATGAAATCAAAAATACGATCCTTAGTGTTTCCAAATCCTAAGGGGGAGTTAGTCTTATTCACTATTTTCCATAACTTATGGGAGATATGTTTTTATTTTCATGTCCATAAAATTTCTAAGTCCTTATATTCTTTTTAGTACGGATGTTTGTGCTTTCCAAAAAGGGGGATATTGTTGAGTCAATAAGGTTTCCTTGTGACTTTTCCATTCCTTTATATTTTGAAAATCACAAACACTCTATCTCAAGGAAAATTTCATTTCTCGTTAGATTTATCTTATTATGGAAAATTTTCCTTCCAAAGGAAATTTTCTCCCAATATTTTCTTTAATTGTTCAACATTTAGTTTCACTAAACCTAACTATTTTTATATAAAAGTGTTGAAAATTCAGTTTCATTTATAAAACCTTAGAATCCTATAAATACCTAGATATAAAGTATTTTGTTTTCGGGTTCAAAATTCAAATTCAGAATTCACTGAAATTCAGTTTCTGAATTCTCTAAAATTTAGATTCTGAATTCTCTGAAATTCAGATTCCGAATTCTCTGAAATTCAGATTCTGAATTCTCGGAAAGTCAAATTAAAAATTCCTTTAAATTCAGATTCTGAATTCTCTTAAATTTAGATTTCGAATTCTCTGAAATTCAGATTCTAAATTCTATGAAATTCTGGTTCCAAATTACTCAGAATTCATGTTTCAAATTCCTTATAATTCAAACTCTGAATTCCTTAGAATTCTGGTTCTGAATTCCTTACAATTCAGACTTCAAATTCCTCAGAATTCTTCTTCTGAATTCCATATAGTTCAGACTCTAAATTCCTCATTATTCGGGTTTTGAATTCCATAGAATTCATACTCCGAATTCCTTAGAATTATGGTTCTGAATTCTGTAGAATTCATACTCTGAATTCATCAGAATTAGTGTTCCAAATTCTATATAATTTAGACACCAAATTCCATAGAATTTAGGTTCTAAATTCATTATAATTCAGACTCTAAATTCCTTAGAATTTAGGTTCTGAGTACCTTAGAAGTCATCCTCTGAATTCCTCCGAATTCAGGTTCTGAATTCCTTAAAATTTAGTCTCTGAAGTCTATAGAATTCTGATTCTGAATTCCTTGAAAAAAGTAATTTGAATATTCGTGTAATATAGACTCCGAATGATTTTCTCTTAGACTCTGAATTTTATTTTTCCTTAGACTCCAAAAATAGAATTGGTTGAGGAACAATATTTTACTTACCCTTGTTATAGTTATGAAACAATGTCATGCATTTTATATCTAATTAACCATTATTTGAGTGACACATGTACAGGTCCCTCTGAAATTCAAAGAAAAATATGACCATTGGAGGCGGGAGCTGACCGTTGGAGAAATTCCTATAAATAAGATCTCATTTGAATGAGCTCAATACTTTTCTACGACTCTAGATATTAAATGATGCTGAAGTAATTTCTAGAGAGACAGACTCTCATGCTCTGTACGTACTAAACGTCTTGTTCATCTTGCTTTGTGAAACTCTGATTGTTTCTTTTTACAATCGAGGGATTTTGGGGATAGGAAGACAGAGGTTTCAACTACCTTAAAGTTTGAGGACTTCCTTGATATGGAAGACAAAGGTGTCGACTAACTTAAAGTTATAGGTCTTGCGGGGATAGCACGACAAACATCCATATTCCTATCAAGGGCTTACCCTGGTTTGGGTAAGATAGACTTTCTTGAAAAGTATAAGTCAAGGGACCTTTATCCTAGGTTATTGAATACCCTACTCTTTTGGTTAAAATAATTCATACTTGTTACATGTATTGTTTCAAGTTTTTTTTCCACTGAATTTTGATTAATAAGGAAATTATAATTATCTTATACTTTCTTGTACTTGTATACTCTGATTAGTGAGATTCTATACACTTTAAGGTAAAATCTTTTTCCTTGTAAACTTTTCATAATTTTCATTTCCGGAACCATATTTCTAGAATCTAGAAAGTTTTTAGAACTATGAGGTTTTGTGAATTTAATTTGTTTAACATTATTAAACATAGTTTTCCCTAAGATTGAAAACGAATGTTTTATAACCAACTTTAAAGGTTCCCAAGGAACATTTTAAGGATACAATTAACCCCCCCCCCCCCTCTTGTATATTTAGCATCTACATAATTATTTCAATCCTATAGAAAAAACATTTTTCTTTCTTTTTATATCTTCTACTAAGATTTTTTTACTCATACCATGTTTTTTAAATTTTTTCCATAGATTTTAAGTATGGATAAGCTAAAGGATGAAGTCAAGTTGAAAAATATGAAGATTTTTCATGGAATGAAATCATGTTTTATCTTAAAAGATTCATATTGTGAAAAAATATATACTAACTAAAAGTGTCCAAATTAAATCATTTGGTTGTGTTATGTATGATTTATGGACTAATTCTCTAAAACTATAAACAAAAAATGATCCTCAAATGTATGATAATGGATTCTTGACTTGAAACTCAATATTATGTATTGTTACATATTGTATCTATATAGTATGTATCAGATATCAGTTTAGATTAATTTAGGGTTTGGTAAAATGATAATAGAATACCATTAAAGAAGTTTAATTTATTGTTAATTTTAAATGATATATCATTTATAGATTCCCATGTTACTTCATCAATATTTATTCTATTTATAATGGGTTTCCCCAAAGGAAATAGATAAGCTATAATGAGAAGGCATAAAGAAAAAAATATTCTTCTAAATAGGAATCTAGAGACGAATCGAATTATAATAGAATAGTTTTTTCTACAGATGGATCAGTTTACATAGGCAATAAATTGTTTTTTCATCTATTTTCGGGGTTAGAAAGATATACCATAGTTTAAAATGTTAATATTGGAGTATTTTATAAGATAACATCCCCCATAATTTAGTAGATCATTTGACCATAATATAGCTACAAGATAAATTAAATCCATAGAAAATATATTTTATGTCATGGGATTTTCATATCATCAAAATTAAGCCTTTCTATTAACCATATTATAGATAAATTGGACCAGTTCCTATCAATTATTAAGAATATCAGAAAAAGGGAAGACATTGATAACTTGGAATGGGATGGATATTAGAATATTTTATTTGATAAATATTTTCCTAAGGTTTTTCAACTTTGAATATAAAAAAACATGTAATTGAGATAAAAGGAGGAATATTTCGTAGCCTTATATGAAGAAAACATCAACTTCTTGTCAAGGTACATCCCAAATTTTATTTATCTTCATAATAGTAAGATTAATCGATTTTACTTAGGATTAAATCTGTGATATAATAGGGAATTATATTCTCATGAATATAAAATATATGAGAAATGTTTTTGATGTGATGATAAAGTATAAATGGAGTATTCCTATTATTATGTATCCCATAAAAATAAGAAAAATAAGAGGTCATGTTGGTAGGAAATGGGAAGGAATTCCGCAAATAATCCTGGAGGTAAGAAAACCAAGTTCCCGTCTTGTGAGAAGTGTGGTAAAAATCATCCAGGAGAATGTATTATTAATTATGGGAAGTTCTTATATGTTTTATGTTTTTTCATATAGCATGTGACTAAAATTAAAATGATTAGGAATGAAATGAAAATCTGATGGTAAGATGTTTTAATTACAATGAGTTGGTTCATTATTCCGAAATGTATACAAAGATGGTAACTTTACATTGAAATAATCAAAACTAAAATCAAAAGGGTGTTGAAAAATATTTTTCTACTAATAAGGTTGATGTTGGTTCATCAAATTAAGTGGTGACAGGTATGTTATTTCTTTATTCGAATTATGCAAATACCCTATTTGACTCTAGATATTTGCATTCTTTCATTTTTGAGGGATTCGTATGTAAATTGGGAATGTCACCACTTGAAATTAAGATCGATATTTTGGTGAAACAATCCAAGGGGAAATATTAATGAAACCAAAATTTTGAGGAATCTTTGTGTTATTATCATTAGGATGATATTTGCTATAAATTTTGTTAAATTATATATAGTATAGTTTTATATCATTCTTGGTATAGATTGGATTTTAATGTATCATTTTAAGATAGATTTAGGTTCTATGAACATTATGTTCATTGATTTCATGCCTTTGATAACTTACTAAGAAGTTGATAATTGAATAGACATGGAAGTAAAAGTTACCTTGCTCATATTTTTGATAATAAAGAAACTATTAAATTTTTTGATGTTTTATTAATAAATTAATTCTTGGATATATTTATTGATGTTTTTTGTTGTGTAATTCCAAATCAACTGGTTGAGTTTAGTGTTTACTTAGTAAAAGATCAAAAATGTATTTCTAAACTTAATTATTGAATGGATCAATGAAAACTTTTATAATTGAAAAACTAATTTCATGTGTTGTTATATAAAGATTTAATTTTACCTTGATCTTTTCAATGGGATGGTCATATTTTTATGTTAAAAATATAGATTGATTAATGATACTTTTCATTGATTATAGATCCCTGAATAACATCAATATTATGAAAATGTATTCTTTTCCTCACATAGATGATTATTTTTATCATATTCAGGAAGAACGGTATTTTAAAAAGGTTTATTAAATGTCTGGGTATCATCATCTAAATCTAAATGTTGATGTGATTCTAAATACTGCATTTTAGAATAGATATGTGAACTATGATTTTTTGTTTTTTTATTTTTGGTTTTCCAATGAACCTTATGTATTTATGGATCTTATGTATATATTTTTTCATGTGTTCTTGGAGAATTTTTTGGTTGAGAGTATTTATAACATTTTGGGGTATTATAAAATTCAGGAGGAACATGAAATATTCCTAACGATTGTTTTTTAAACCATAAAACAAAATAAACTATATTGGAAATTTAGTAAGCGTGAATTTTGGTCGCAACAAATTTTGTTCCTAAGATATATTATTTCTAAAAAATAGAATAACTTTTGAAACTACTAAAATGAAAGTTGTTAAATAATTGAAAAGACCCAAAAATATCACAATGATCCATATTTATCTTGGATTAGTTGGTTACTACATGTGGGTTTTTGAAAATATTGCTTTATTTTCTTGACCACACACTAGGTTAACTAAAAAGAAGTAAATTTTTTTGTAAAAAATATTTTGATTATTATTTTCAAGAACTAAAAATAATATTTTTGAATGAAATAGTTTCATCCCTACCTTATAAAAATGAAGAATATTTCATCTAAAGTTATTCTTCTTTGAAGTGACTTGGTTTTGTATTGATGTTGAATGATTAGTTAATTTTTTATACTCCATGACAATTGAAACCTCATGAGTTAAATTACTCTACATATGATCTGGAATTAACTACTATGGTTTTTTATTTAAAAAATTGGAGGTATCCTTCTTAAAGAGTAATGATTTTGATATATACTAATAAAAAAATTTAATTATATATTCACTTAGAAATAATTGAACATGATATAGAAAATTAGGTATAATTAATCAAGGATTGTGATTTCATGATTCATTTACACCTTATAAAAGAAAAAAATGGTTGATACATTGAGTAGAAAAATTAATTCTACATTATCCATGTTACATTTAGAATGTGGCCCTTTGGTTAATGATTTGATAAATTTTTTCCTAGAAGTTGTGGATGCAGGTATATCCCCTTTTTTATTTTTATTTTAGTGTAGTAATATTTTTTATAAGTAATTATGTAAGATAAAAATTAGGATCAATATTTTAAGGATAAGGTAGAATCGATTACATATTGTATGTTTCAAAAATTTAATAATCCTGAAGAAGGTGTTTTATGATTTAAAAAATTACTATGTATTCCATGTAATTCGTAGTTGAATAAAAATTTTATGAGTGAATCTTATAGTTCTATATTTATATTCATTAGATAATAACTAATAAGTATTGAGACCATCAAAAGTATTATTGGTGGGATGGTATACATTTTTTTTCACAATTTACATGAAGTTTTTGACTTTTTGGCATGTTAAATTATAATGAAAATTATTCAAGGGAATTCTTCAACCTTTTTTATGGTTGGAGTGGAAATTTGAAAATAGATCCATGGACTTTGTGGTGTGATTAAAAAAGACTCCATGAGGTGATAATTTGATTTGGGTTATAATTGGTTGATTAACTAACTCTTCACATTTCCTTCCCATTAGAGATATAATAGCTTTAGATCTTATTTCTTAACTATATCTAAAAGGGATTATTTTGCTACAAGGAGTTCCTCTCTACATTTTATCAAATAGTGATCCCAATTTTACATTTAATTTTTGGAAATGAATTTAGAAGTCATTGGGTATTTAATTAAACATCAGCATGAATTTTCATACTCAAACTAAGGGCTAGTTTGAGAAGAAAATTTAGTCTATTGAATATATGATTCATTATTTATCAATGAATTATCGTAGAATTTTAGATCAATATCTTTCTTTGGTTTTGTTTTCTTATAATAAAAATTTTCATTCTACTATAAAAATGGAACCATTTGAGTCATTATATAGAAAGTGGTATCAGAAACCAAATTTTTGGAAGTAGTAGGATAAAATAATTTTATGGGACCAATGTTGGTAGATATATTTTCTATGAATGTTTAGTTTACTTAGAAACACATATAGATGGATAGAATAAGGTATAAAAGTTTTGTAAATAACCAAAGAAAACATATTTCTTTCAAGGTAGGTGACCATTTTTTTGTTAAATTGTCTACGTAAAAAATTATTATAAATTTTGTTAAAAATGAAAAACTCATTCTAAAGTTCATTGGACCTTATGAAATCCCATAGAATGTATGATTAGTTTCTTACTAAGTTTCTTTTCCAGTAAGTTTATCTCTGGAACATAGCATATTTCTTATTTTGATGTTAACAAAATATAAGTCAGATTCATATCATGTTTTGAGCCTTGAAGTAGTTTGGTTGGAAGAGAATAATTCATATAAGGAATGGCCATTTCATATTCTTAACCATATAGAGAAATAGTTGAGTAATAAGGTTATTCACTAAGATAAGGTTTTATGAAAAAACTACATGGTTGAAGAGGAAACATGGGAATCTGAAATTTCTTTGAGGGAAAGATATAAACACTTGTTTAATAAGTGAATAAAATTATAATTATCTGATTTCAAATAGTGGGTAAGAATGTAACAACTCAATTAATTATATAATAAGTCACTTTCATGATATTATTCATCATAAAAATATTAAGTAATTTTTAAATCAGATTGGAAATATTTTTAACTAAACTCTTTTCTTATAAGTTTTTATTTAAAAGTTTAATTTATAAATATTATAAATTTAATTAGAAAAAATATTCTAATTTTTTAAATCATAATATAAAAATTTACTTTGTGTGAAATTTTTATATTTTATAGAAAATATTGATTTTTCCATGAATAAATACTCATTTTTGTAAAAAAATATTTTATTTCAAATAAATTAAGTATTTTAAAAGTCCCAATTTCATTTGAATATTATTTCATGTAAGATGAGTATTATTTGGTGATATATTTAATCTAATTAATTAATTTTTAATCAATGTTTCTTTGGATTTTCGTATGAGTTTGTTTTTGGGTTTAAAATCTGTATTTTTTTTAAAAACTATTTTAAATTGTATAATGTTTCTACATTTTAATTAATTAAAATAATATCTAATGAATAATGTAAGAAATGATATATATATGTTATATATCAATAAATATTAATTTATATTCATGAAATTATTATTAATAATAAAATATTTATTAAAAAATCTATTTTTTTAGAAAAATACACTTCTTGAAAACAAACTTTTTGTCACACTTGTGGATTTTGTTTTAAATTTAATTTTTCCACTCCTATGAATTGGATTTGGTAAAATGGATTTCATATTTTTAATTATAATAATTTGTATTTTCTAATAAGTTCAACATATATTTTTACTATAATTAATTGTGGAAATAATAAAAAATAATTACTTGATTTAAGGTAAATGGAGCTAATATAACATGATAAGCATAAAAATGACCTAAAAGCATATATAAAATCAATTTTCAAGAAATATTTTTTCTTATAATTTCTAAGTGTCAATAAATACCCATTTCAACCCTTGTTTAATCTTAACAACATGGGTACACTTTTTCATTATAAGAATTACAAGTGGGCCACTCACCTCTCTTATTAAAGGTCACCCCCTCTCCTCTTTCTGCATGCATTTAAACCCTTTTGGTTCAGAAAATACCTTCCCAAATAACATAAAAAATTACATTCACTCATTCTAAAATATTTTTTTTCATAAATCCATTCTGTTAATACATTAGGTATAATCCTAAAGCGATTTTCTGAGAACGGGAAAAATTCCAAAGTATGCATTTTTGTTTTACTTCTCCATCCAACTCCATAAAATATTATTTTTTTATGATTATATAATGAAACCAGTATATAAAATATACTTATAATTAATTAAATTAATGGAATTACTTATATATATCTTCTCTTCCCCCAAATGGGAAACAATAACTTCACTCACGTGTACGGTGGACAACCGCCTCACAAACTGATGTGACATGTCTTCCATCAGCATTTATCACAGTTAAGTATAATGATAGATATAAAGTATATATATATATATATGGTATTCATAACATAATTATTCTTACAGATTCATTATATCATATACACTATTTTACATTCCATTTCATAGGGGATGTGATAACATTACTCTTCTGTACGATGGACTAACCCCTCACAAAGTGATGTGATTTGTTTTTCAATAACGCTTTACATGGAAGGTAATTAGGATTAGTTTAATGAATATATTAGATATATATGAAATAATTTAGATATTAATAAAATATTTATCATTTTTAAATGATAATATATCATTTTATTTCTTAACATTTTATTTACTAAAAAATGATAACATCTTTCATATACGTGTGTACTACAGCCTTCATGAAGCGATGTGACTCTATTTTCATCCCCAAACCACATGGATGATATATATAAGTATATTTAATGAAAAAATATAGATTATTTTATATTATTATAATTATATAAATATAAAATATTACTTACAACGTTTCCATGATGACCGTTGAAAAATAAAAATATTACTCATACGTTAATACAGTATATCGTCTCCATGATCCTAACATACTTCATTTCTTAAACACATATATCATGATTGGTCATGAAATTATAATTTATATATAAATATAACAATTATTTCAATATTATAAATCCATATATGTTTAAATAATGACCTATTGGACAATTTTCAACCTAACTAATTCATTTTGGACACATCTTCCAAATATAGTCAAAACAACTAAGGTAAACCTAATTGATTAAGTAATCATATATAAAATGGTAATAATTGAAATAAAAGGATTAATAAAATTTTAAAAGTTTCTTAAGAATGTAAATAATTATAATAATTTTATTATCCAAGAAGATGGAGAATTTATGTGACTAGCCAGACTCAAGTTAAAGGACTCCATCTAAATATCCTTTTATTGAGGAATATTTTAATTTTACACACCTATAATATTATATGAGGTGTATATACAGACCTTTTGACATTTTATAACATGAATTTACCTATTCTAATGGTATTTAATGTTTTGTTTAATTTTATTCTTTCATGGGGCTTTTGACTCAAATATTCCCATGTGTTGAGGGGCATTTATTTAGGAAACAATATTTTAATATTTTCCTTATAACTATATTTTTATTCCATGACCATTTTTTAAAAAATTATTTTATTATGGAATAGAGAGTTTTACAAATGTATTTTTTTCCATCTTTCAATTTTTATCAAAAATAAATGTAATCATTGTACAGAATGTATGAATTTCATTACAAACGACAAAATGAATGTTCTATTTTAATGTATATAGAGATAATTACTTTTCTTCCACCATCACCATTATTTGAATTTGGGATTCCTTAAAAAACATTCATGTTTTATTCCAAGAAAATCTCTCATTACGTTTTTGGATATTTTCATATTGAAAATGGGTTTTTAAAAATGTATGGATATTTTAATATCTAAAAATTTTCTCTTATAGGTAAAAAGAATATATTAAGAGTGTGATGTGAAAATTTCATGATTTTATGTGTTATGATTATGTTTGGGTTCTTAGATATTATTTATATTCATGGATGGTAATTTTATAAACCAATGATAGGTGTCTATGTTATAAACCAAGGAATGTGGTTATGTTATAAAACTAGTATGGGTGGTTATGTTATAAAACAAGTATGGTTGGTTCTATGATATCCATCCAATTAATTTGGTATATATTTCGACCGTATGGTTATTAAATTTTTAGGAGTGATGTGGATAATGATGTCCCAAGATACCTAAATGAGTTATCAATGCAATCTATGGAATTTAATGACTTTATTTGATAAAAAGGTGTGTGTGTTTTTCATGTGAAAATGAAATATTTCATTCACTCAAAGAACATTTTTACAAAGGTAAACTTTTCATGGGTTTTTATATTTTCACTTGACTGATGTTGTTATTTATTTTTATATCTCTTACTAGTATTTCTTTATGATCATTAAAAGTTTTCAAAATGTTTTTCATAGGATTTAAGGATGTTTAAGGTAAAATAATAAGTAATGTTTAAATTCATGAATATTTTTCATGAAAATAAATCATTTATTATCATAAATGTTTCATATTTTTTTAAAAAGGATACTGATCGAAAGTTTCCACTTTATATTATATTATTATGTTATGTATGATTTATAGACTAATTCACTAAAACTATAAACTTGAAAAGATACTTATATGTAAGATAATTTATTCTTGACATACAACTAAAGATTATGTCTTGATTAATGTTGGGTCCCTATAATCGAATTTTTTTAGTGGAAATAATTACAGACAATGTTTTTCAATAAACATTTTCCTCGCACTCTCTAACATAAAGTGGAGAGGTATTTTTTTAGCCTCAAGAAAAACAGATGAGGAATCCATCAAGGTGTGTGAGAAAATAATTACAATAATTTAGTGATATGCCTTCATCTTTTTCACTGAACCTAAAAGTACATTTAACCTCTTCTTTAGGGGGAAAAAGTTGAATCTAAAAAATATTTAGAGATTAAATACATTTAAATCTATTAGTAAAATGTATGACATTCCCTCAAATCTAAAATAGAGATAAGTTAGTCTAAATTGTTTCATATGTCATGATATAATAAGTGGATAAGATATTCAAATTATGGGGGACTGATGTTGGAAAAAAATTACATCATCCCACATGTCAAAACTATAGAAAAAATCATCCTAGATATTTACTGAAGGGGGAAAGGTAATGATTTATGTGTGGTAAGAAAGGGAACCTAGATAGAGAATTCCAATGCAGGAAACCCACTAATTTATGGAAGAATTTAATGCTTTAGTCAACCATCTCCCTATTATCCAATGTCTCAACTACAAGGAAAAATGATATAATGTGAATCAATACTCTAAGATAAGGGTTATTGATGATAACCAAGGACACCATCCTCTATGTCCTTGATAGAAAGGGAGAACTTATGTCGTCAAAACTACTGATATGGATCCCAACAATGATGTGGTGACATGTATACTTTCTATTCATTTATGGATAGGTAATGTACTATTTTATTCTAGTTTTACACATTATTTCATATCATTCAACCTTAGTATAACTATTCAAACACCACCTCAAAACCTGGATATAGAGCTATCTGTGAATATGGAAAATGAACAATTATTTAATCCCAAGTATATTACTTCTCCCCTATTAATATTTTCAAGATAAATTTCTTAATAAATTTTGTTATCCTCTCTTTGGTGGAATTAAATACAATTATAGGTATGTATTATCTTTCCAAGTATAGGGATAAAGTAAATTTTCCTGAAAAATAAATCACCTCAGCATCACAAAATTCCCACTAATTCTCTATAATGGGGAGGTTGAATGTCATTTTAAATCATTGTCTCGAGCATTTATATTACTTCATTTTGTGTAAGTTTATCTTACTCAAATGATTTATACTAAGAAAAATATAATCATTGATTATATTCCCATTGTGATGGGATACGTTTATGTGTTTTATGAAGAATTAACTGGTCGTTATCCTAGTTGAGAGGTTGAGTTGTCGATCAAACATATACCCTGATCTTTTACAGTACCCAATAATTCATATAGAATAGCCACTATTATGCTTGAATATATAAAGAATAAAATATATGAGAATGTGGAAAAAGGGCTTATACACTCAAGTGCTTCACTATGTGGGGGACCATACCTTTTAATCAAGAAGAATAATTATTCAATGCATCTCTTCATTGTTTATTGTGTGATTAAAGATATAAAAATAAGGAACAAGAATATTATGACATAGATTGATGACTTATTTGATCAGCTACGTGGATCCAAGTACTTATATAATTTGAATCTTTGGCTAGGATATTATAATGTAATAGTGAAGGAGGGCATCCCCAAGAATGCTTTTTGTACAATTCATAGGCACAATGTGTTCATAGTGATGCAATTTGGAATCAATAATGCTCAATATATCATTACCAAATTAATGAATATAATCTTTAGGGATTACCTCAATAATGTTTTGTTATCCTTTATAGACAATATTGTTATATACTCTAATATAAAGGTGGAGTATGATGAGAATTGGTATTATGTACTGAAAACATTATAAAAATAAAATTTATATTATAAGTACAATAAATTAGTTTTTTGGTTGGAGCATGTAACATTAATTGGGAATTTTATCACCAACAATAGGATATCTATGGATCCATAAAAAATATAGGTAATTAAAGGATGGCCCAAAACAGTATTTGTAATAGAGATTCGTATATTCCTTTGATTAGTTGGGTAATATCAATAATTTTTAAGAAACTTCCTATGATTTTAAATCCCACTATCCAAGTGAACATATAATTTAGTGAAGTTTTTCTAGACTGATAGATGTGAGGAGATATTTAAATAGTTAAGAATGAGGATACACATTTCGCATGGGGTCACATTACCCACTAGTGGGGAATTATTTTTGATCTAGAGTGATGTATCTAAAAAGGTCTTGGGTTTTTTACTCATGGAAGATGACAAGGTGATATCCTCTTCCTCTAACAAATTAAAATCCATGTGAAGAACTACCCAACCCATAATCTAGAATTGTATGTAGTGATCATCGCATTGAATATTTGGTTTTATTGTCTCTATGGGGAGAAGTGTGTCATATATGTGGATCCTAAATTCCTTAAGTATATATTCAAATAAAAAGAACTCAATATATTCCTATAAAGGTCATTGAAGATTATCCATGATTATTATTTTCCTATCCATTACCATCATGGGAAGGTGAAGAAAGTGTACAATTTTCTGAGTAGAAACAATCCAACAACCCTATCCATGATGAGGATTGAATGAGACCCAATATTCTTAAACAAAGAAAGGATGCACAAGGGAATAATAAAATTCACTTGATCCTAGAATACTGAAATAACTACTCCTCAATTCAATCTTAATAGGATTAAAAATTCCCAAAAACATGATGACGATCTATAGATAAAGGTAGTGAATATTATGGAGTTCAACTTTTATAATTATTGTGTTATCTTTTTTGGAACCCAAATATGTTTCCCATCCAAACCATTGATGTAGAGGGATCTTTTGGATGATGTGTATAGATTATCCTTATCTTTTCCTCCCAGAATCACTATGATATATAGATATCATAAGAAAAACTTATGGTGGGATAACATAAAGAGGTAGGTTTTATAATTTGTCTCCCAATTATTAGTATGCCAACAATTCAAGGTTGAATGATATAATTCTAAGGGTAGAATGAAACTATTTCCCATATCTGTATGGAAATAGTAAGACCTAACCATGGATTTCTTTGTTGGACTCCCTAGGGAATCTAAATGTAAAGTCCTAGAAATCCCATGGAATTTTTTTTAAATACATGGGAATTTTACGAGTTCGTGAAAATTTACGGCACTTGATTCTGAGGCCATGTGTGCTCGGAATCAATTTCTGAAGTTTTGTTTGGGTACGTTTCATAAACGTATGGGAGGGATTTTATAACTATTGAACCGATTCTCAGAACTGAAATCTGAGGACATCGTTGAACTCGCAATGCTGGTATTCTCTTGATAACACTTTCACCTCGACGGAAGATGGTTGAGAATAAAAGTTAGTTTTTGTCATTTTATCAAAAATAATAAAATAAAGTGTACAACAATTTATTTTATTTTTTAGCTGCCATGTAAGTGTTGGGTGGTTAAAACCTCCCCATGGAGGTTAGAGGTGGGGCCACCGCACTCGAACCTCTCCTGAGAGGTTATGTAGGTGGGGCCCACCCGAGCATAACCTCCCTCGAGAGGTTACGACGTGGGGACCACACGAGACTAAAACCCCTCCAATTAATGGGTGGGTGGAAAATCTCTCAACTCCCCTCATTAATGAGGGGGGAGTCCCTTGACCTTTTCTACCATTTATGGTGCCACCGCCTCCCTCTTAATTAATTGGACAATGCATAATTCATTATGTCAATCCTCCACATTTATTATATGGAGCCCATTAATTTATTATTCCTTTTTAAATTATATGCCAATGGAATAATAGATAACCAATCTATTATTTTTTATGGAATTATTATTTTTGGCAGAACATAGTAAGAGGGGAGATAGGAAGAAAATCTCCCAACGAAGAATGTGGAACCTCATCTTCCAATGAAGAATGAAGAATGCCAACAACATTCTTCGACTTCCATCCTCGGATCCTACCAATGTGGAGTGTCTTCCACGGCCGATGCAGCTCGGGATTGGGAGTGTGTGACGAACGCGACGAACGATGATCTTCATCGTCTTCTTTCCGCAACTCCGTCAATGAACGTCGAGCGCCGAATGAAAAATCAAAGGTAGGGGTTATTACTTGTTGAAGTTGTACCACTTTCTTACCTTATTCAAAGGATAATAAGAGATTGATGCAGATGTATTATTGATCATCTTCTTCTCATGATGAGCCAAATGATATCTCCCTAAATGAGGAGGGTACGGGCCAACCAAACATGGCCCGACAGCCTCCATCGATATCCCTCTTCTTGTGACGTTCTACAACATAGTTATGTATCAACGATGAGGAGACGGAGGCGGTAACGATAAAGGCCGCACTACCCACGGCCTCCACGAATCGTGCCACCGGCCCGCGCTGGCCCGATCTCTGCCGAACCGGCCTGCCCGCGGCCCTCCCAGTGCACTGTCCGGTTCCCAGGACGCCTACCCGTGGCCTGCTCGGACCCTACCATGCCCCGCCCGGTGCTCCCGGTGCCCTACCGCGCCTTTCTTGGTGCCCCCACGGCCTGTTCGGCACCCTAGCAGTGCCCCCACAGCCTCTCAGGTGCCCTGCTGGTGCCCCCGTGGCCTTCCCGGTGCCCTCAGGGCACCCTTGTGGCCTGCCCGGCCCCTTTCGCGCACTTCCCAATGCTCTCGGAGTCCTGCCGCACCCCGCACAACACCCCCGAAGCCTGCCCAAAACCCTGCCGCGGCCTACGAGGCCTCCCCCGAGCTGGCCTCCATGTGCGCCACCCCGAATCGGTCGCCCTCGAGCCGTGCTCCGCGTGACCTGTGCACTCCCGGCCGAGACGGTGTCCCAGATTCCTCACGCCCTCCGGGCCAAGCCATGTCGGGTCATGCCCTCACAATTCTCCAGGCCGAACTGGCCCCGAGCCTGGGATGAACTGCCCCCACAGTTCGCTTGGCCGGGACTAGTGAACCTGGCCAAACATAGAGGGTTGACCCACCCAACGGGCCTGGTCAGACCAAGCGAGTCCGATCGGGTCATCCCAGACCAGGTTGGCATAGACTAGGTTGGGCCGAGTCAGTCTGACCAGGTCGGACCGGACCGGGGCCCACTTTTGACGACATTACCTTCTTGGGAAATATCTATGGCACCGGACGTCCGTTTGACGAACCGTCCGTGGCGTCGGTATTCTTGGAGCGAAGCCGTCCCTTTGAAAATACCCCATCAGAGTTCAGGGTATAGTTCAGATACAGCCATGTTGGATCGTACACGAATCCAACTGGGCCCCCAGGACTAAAAGGCTAAAAACTCACAGACCAGGCATCTGATTGACGCGCCGTCAGTTGTGTTGAGACCTCTTAGATGCGAAGAACCTTTGAGATACTTCTACGTTGGACTTCGTGATGGTAAGAGTATTGAAAAGTAACTTGTGGAGCATATCTTCAAGAGACGAGCAAGAATTTGTGTGGGAACCCTGTAGTTGGATGAGACTTGCCGACTGTTGACCGATTCGACTCGGAGTGATTTGACTAGCCTAGTGGGGAGCGGATCTGTGTGGGTGTAGAAGACCCATGGTGGGGAGAGCCTCTGTGTGAGCGCGGAAGATCCACGATACTCGACATGTGGAGTACCTTAGTAGGCTACGAGGGGGAGCACCTCTGTGTGAGTGCAGCAGACCCACGATGGCAAGCACCTCTGTCTAAGTGTGGCAGATCCATGGTACTTGACAGGAGGAGTACCTCAGTAGTCCAAGTTAGTGGGAAGTGCCTCTGTGTGATGCCGCAGGCCCACTGTACTCGTTAAGGAGGGTGTTCTCCCGCAGTCGAGGGTTCAGATTGATAATATCCTAAGAATAAAATCTTGGTTTCAGCTGAGTTAATGACTTTTGTGTGTTCCTCCTGATTGAGATGGGTTACTAGATAAATTATGTATATATATGGTCATATACCTAAGTAATGGTTATCCGTTGATTTCATAATTTTTGGTTTATCCTTGTTGGATTTTGTGATACCTTGAGGGTCTCGAGGTCCTCACTGAGTATTGTTATACTCACCCATACACGGGCTATGCCCGCACCTCATTGTGTTGGTTGCAGATGACGGACAATGCTGACTGAGGCAGAGAGTAGCTGGATTGGATGGTACCCGGAGGTGGACCACTCGGTGTGAAGATACAAGGAGGAGACGAACAGAAGAGAGTGATGAAGAGGCCATGTGTACCTACCCTTTAGGTAGGAACCCTTGAGGATGACCCAGTAGATGATTTACATTTCTTCAGCTGTAATTTCTTTCAATTGTACTTGTACTTTCCTACTGGGATTTTATTTTCGACCCCTTTTACATTTCAGCACTCTTTTGTATATAGTTTTACTTAGTATTTCTTGATTTCGGTTGTGTACTCTAATGTATTTTTTTACTGTTATAAAGGAAATTTCTTCCCATTTTAAGGATTTTCGCCTTTGGTGCTAGTCGCCAGCCCCTGGCCTAAGGAAGGTGGGCTTGGGGTAGTCACGATATAGGGCCCAGGCGACGGGTCATGAAAAATTGGTATCAGAGAAGTCGGTTCTACCGAAGAACTTAGAACTCTGATCTTTATTTTCTATGAAGAAATAGTTTTAAGGGTAATAAGTGTGCATTTCAGTTCAGGGAGTCCAGTGTGGGTGGGGGTGGCCGACGTATCCATACCCCAGGACCCTGACTTCTGATTTCCGACTCAGTTCATGAAAACACTGATTGCATTCATGTTTCCAAAAGTTTTCTTTATGTCATCTCAACCAGGTCAGCTCACCAGGTATAATCTTTTAACCATGTCGCATCTGTTTCATTCAGGATTCCTCCCCATGGACGACCAGTTAGAGCCCCGAGAGTCGTACATACTGACAGCCCACCGAGTGACGAGGCCTCGGTGCAGGGTTCTTTACCAGCGGAGGCACCAGTGGTACAACATTCTGTTGGGTCACTAATTCCACTTGCCCCAGCAGCAGATGATGCACCCTTCTTGAGCACATTGCACGAGTTCCGTCACCAGAGGCAACCCAGGTTCAGGGGAGAGACAGACCCACAGGAGACTAAGGATTGGCTGGAGGATGCAGGGAGAGTATTCAGGCTATTAGGGACACCAACAAACTTCATGGTGATCCTTGCCGCGAGTCTCTTTCAGGCAGCACCAGGAAGATGGTGGAACCTGATGCTCCAAGTGCATGATGAGGAGACTCTACTCTGGGAAGACTTCGAGAGCATGTTTTGGGCGGATTTTTTCCCAGCCGCACTTTATGCAGTTCGGATACTGGAGCTAATGCATCTACAGCAGGGTAGCATGACAGTGGCACAGTACTTAACGAGGTTCACCGACCTCTCACGCTACTCTAAAGATATGGTGTGGGACCCATTCTTCAGGGCCCAGACCTCCGAGTATGGGATCAGGCGAGATATTAGAGTATCGATGATCTCCCTCAGCATCCCGACGTAGGAGGGGGTGTTAGAAAGATCCCTCCTACTGGAGAGTTTCTTTCTGATCAGTCACCATCAGCGAGACCCACTACTATCCGACACGCAGCAGAGTCTTCTACACCTGGTTGTAGACAGATGTCGCGGAGGTCCAAGAGGACCAGACCTACGGGTGGTCGACCGTATGATTCAGGATCAGTTGTGTGGGGAACACAGAGCAGAGACACACATTCCAGTAGCAGGCAGTGTTACTCATGTGGCGGGCAGGGTCACATGGCTCGTGACTATCCGACCCACCATTCAGATGATCACCAGACAGTTGAGGGACCTCCTAGGAAGAGGAAGTGGTTTGAATGAGGGGGTTTGCAGGGAGAAAGTCGATGTGGCAGAGGAGCTGGTTGAGCAGCTGGTGGTGGGAGACATTTTGAGGTGTTACCGCCACCCCCACCAGGAGGTCCACCCCGAGTACAGGGAGCAGGTGGATAGGGGAGAGCTCTGCTCCAGGCAGCTAAGGCATACAACCATGGTGCTCCAAAGATGATTCAAGGTATGATCTATGTCTACTAAACCATAGCTATAGTTTTTATAGACACAGGTTCCAGTCACTCTTTCATTTCCACTACCCTCGTTCATAGCTTAGAGATTCCGATTGATCTTTTCGATCGATCCTTATGGATAGAGACCCCAACGGGAGCATACTCAGAGATTACACACTGGTTCTGGCTGTGTGATCTTACTTTAAGAGGTGAGAGATTCGGGTGGGATCTTCTCATAGTGGCGTCGAGGCCTTACGATGTCATCTTAGGTATGGACTGGTTATCTACATTCCATGCTAAGATTGATTGTATTAGGCACACAGTGTGGTGTTTCTACACAGATGGGACCAGGTTCACCTTCACCAGCGATAAGGGAGCCTTTTCATCCTAGGAAGGACTTACTCGGAGGAGTGTGTAGCCGATCACTCATCAGTTGGCCTACCTTACCCTCGGAGCAGTAGAGGTGGAGAGTCTGAGTTATCCTGTAGTGGTGGACCAGTACGCGGATTTTTTACCTAAAAAGGTTCTAGGACTACATCCATGCAGAGAGGTGGACTTCTACATTGACATATACCTTGGGACGACACCGATATCTAATCCAGCATATCAGATGGCTCCTGCTGAGATTGGTGAGCTGTGGATATAGTTGGAGGACTTGCAGGGGAAGGGATTCATCCGGCCCAGTGTTTCTCACTAGGGAGCCCTGATTCTACTCGCAAAAAAGGTGGATGGGAGATTGAGGGTTTGTTTTGACTACCGTCTCCTGAACCAAGTGACCATGAAGAACAAGTACCCACTTCCGAGCATTGACGACCTCTTTGATCAGCTAAAGGGAGCACGAGGGTTCTTGAAGATGGACCTCAGATCAGGCTATCACCAGCTCATAGTTCGAGAGGAGGATTTGCAGAAGATGACCTTAAGGTGTCTTTACGGCCACTATGAGTTCTTGGTTATTCCCTTCTGCGTAACCAATTCTCCAGCAGTGTTCATGGGACTCATGAACAAGATCTTCCATCAATACCTCGATCGATTTTTGTAGTCTTCATTGACGACATTATGATCTACTCGACTACTGAGGAGGAGCATGCCTACCATTTGCGTGTAGTACCAGACACACTCTTAGAGCACCAGCTTTATGGTAAGCTCTCGAAGTAAAATCTTTGGATTCAAGAGGTTTACTTTCTTGGACATGTTATCTCGGAGGCTGGAGTTGCAGTGGATCCAGTGAAGATTGAGGTGGTACTTGATTGGGAGCCACCCAAGAGTGTGATGGGGGTGAAAAGTTTCTTGGGTTTGGGTGGATATTACCGGAGGCTCATTCCCGACTTCTCCAGAGTTGCAGCCCCACTATCATCCTTGACAAAGAAGGGGCAACCCTTTGTGTGGTCAGATAGATTCTAGTAGAGCTTTCAGGTGTAAAGGCAGAGGCTGACTAGTGCTCTCAAATTGAGGATTCCAGAGGAATACATAGGGTACGTAGTCTTCTATGATGGATCATGGACCGGACATGGGTGTGTCCTGATGCAGGAGTGAGCAGTGATCGCATATAGTTCTCAGCAGTTGAGACAGCATGAGAAGAACTATGCTACCCATGGCCTGGAGTTAGAAGCAGTGGTCTTCGCCTTGAAGATTTGATGACACTATATGATGGGAGAGTGTTTTACTATGTACTCTGATCACAAGAGTCTCAGGTATATCTTCTCTCAGAAGGTCCTGAATCTGAGACAGCGCTGATGGCTTGAGTTCCTCCAGGACTACAACTTCGAGATAGTCTATACTCCTAGGAAGGGGAATGTTGTTGCAGATTCACTCAGCAGGAGGTCTCGTATACAACTGATAGGAGAGGCAACAGATCAGCTAGATGCTTTACAGATATCCTTTATGGATTGAGATGGATCATCATTCTTACAGTCTCTTAGGGTCACTCCCCTACTTCTTCAGCAAGTCAGGGAGGCACAGTATGGGGAAGCTGACTGTGAGACACGATGTGCTCAAATATCCACAGGGCAGTCTCATGATGGATTTTCTGAAGGTGGGGAGCACGTCATCCTCTTCGGAGGTTGTACCTTGGTACCAGTGGTACTTTAGGAGGAAGTGTTGAGAAATTTCCACACATCCCCTCTAGCGGTACATCCAGGAGTGGCAAAGATGTATCAGGACCTTCAGCGATAGCACTGGTGGCCAGGTATGAAGAATGCAGTAGTAGAGTTTATCTCTCGATGCCTCACTTTTCAGCAAGTGAAGGCGGAGCACCAGGTACCAGCAGGCCTGGTCCATCCTTTAGAGGTCCCAAAGTGGAAGTGGGATGAGATATCCATGGACTTCGTGAAGGGTCTTCCATGTACATCTAGGGGTCATGACTTGATTTGTGTGATCTTCAATCGACTCACCAAATTGGCCTACATCCTACCGATCAGAGAGAAGGGTTCAGTTGATAGCTTGGGACACCTCTATGTGTAAGAGATTGTGTGACTACATGGAGTACCTTTCTCTATTGTCTCCGACTGTGACACATAGTTTACTTCATGGCTATGGAAGGGGTTGCAGGAGGCTTTCGAGACACAGCTTCTCTTGAGCACCACCTTCTATCCTTAGATAGATGGTCATATGTTGCAGACCATTCAGACCCTCAAGGACATGCTACGTGCATGTTTCCTCAACTTTGGTTGCAGTTGGGAGGATCACTTACCTTTGGTGGAGTTTGCATATAATAACATCTATCACTCCACCATCGGTATGGAACCTATCAAGGCATTGTACGGGAGACCTTGAAGATCACCCTTGTGCTGGACTGAACCAGAGGAGTCAGCACTAGTGGGACCAGAGATGGTAGGGCTACCACGGAAAAGGTGAAGATCATCTAGGAGAGGATGAAAACTGCACGGAGTAGACAGAAGTCATATGATGACAGGAGAAGGAGACCTCTGGTGTTTGAGGATGGAGACCACATATTTTTACGGGTCTCACCCCGACGATATTTGTCCGAGGCATCAAGTTATCTCCGAGATTCATCGGACCTTTCAAAGTCCTCAGTAGAGTAGGTGAGGTTGCTTACTGCCTAGCTTTTCCAGCTCTGTTGCACCGGGTGCACAACGTCTTCCACATATCCAAGCTGAGAAGATTCATGCACAACCCTTTACACATCATCAACTATGGGGAGCTGGATGTCGATGATGGGGAGAATTTTATGGAGGTTCTAGTGGAGATTGAGGATTGAAAGGAGCAGGACCTACGTGGACGGTCGATACCTCTGGTGAGCATTCACTGGCAGCATGGGAACCTCTATGAGAGCACATGGGAGTAGGAGTCTCAGATGCATGATCAGTACCCCCATTTGTTTCATTAGTTTTATTTTTAGATTATAAGGAAATAATGCCCTGAGGTGGGGAGAATTTAAAGAACCAGAAATCCCGTGGGAATTTTACGAGTCCGTAAAAATTTACAGCACTTGATTCTGAGGCCGGGTGTTCCCGAAATCAATTTCTGAAGTTTTGTTTGGATACGTTCAGTAAACGTACGGTTGGGATTTTATATCTTTTGAACCAGTACTTGAAACTAAAATTTGAGGACACTGTTGAACTCACAGCGCTGGTATTCTCTTAAGAAGACTTTCTCCTCGACGGCAGATGGTCGTGAATAAAAGTTAGTTTTTGGCTTTTTATAAAAAATAATAAAATAAAGTGTACATTAATTTATTTTATTTTTAAGAAATCAAGTAATTGTTTTTTGGTTAAAACCTCCCCATGGAGGTTGGAGGTGGGGCCACCACACCCTAACCTCTCTTGAGAGGTTATGGAGGAGGGGCCCACCCGAGCATGACCTCCGCGAGAGGTTATGACGTGGGGACCACAAAAGACTAAAACCCCCCAATTAATGGGTGGGTGGAAAATCTCTCAACTCCCCTCATTAATGAGGGGGGATTCCCTTGACCTCCTCGACCATTTATGGTGCCACCAACTCCCTATTAATTAATTGTGCAATGCATAATTCGTTATGCCTATCCTTTACATTTATTAGATGGAGCCAATTCAATTGTTCTTCCTTTTTGAATTCTATGCCAACGAAATAAAAGATAACCAATCTATTATTTTTGATGGAATTATTCATTTTTTTGGAACGGAAGAAGAGGAGAGAAAGGGATAAAATCTCCCAACGAAGAATGAGGAACCTCATCTTCCAAAGAAGAATGAAGAACGCCAACATCCTTCTTCGACTTCCTTCCTCAGATCCTACCAACATGGAGTGTCTTCCACGAATGATGCAGCACGGGATTGGGAGTACGTGACGAATGCGATGAACGAAGATATTCATCATCTTCTTTCTGTATCTCCTTCAATGAACGACGAGCATCGAACGATGATTCAAATGTAGGAGGGTCATTACTTGTTGAAGTTGTACCATTTTTTTACCTTCTTCAAAGGATAATAAGGGATTGATGTAGACGTATTATTGATCATCTTCTTCTCGTGATGAGCCAAATGATATCTCCCTAAATGCAGAGGGTGTGGGACAATATAACATGGCCTGACATCATCTTTCAATCTCTCTCTTCTTTTGATGTTCTATGACATGGCGACGTTTCAACAACGAGGCGACGAAGGCATCAACGACAAAGGCCGTGCTACCCATGGCCTCTGCGAATCACATCGTCGGCCTGTGCCAGCCCAATCTCTACCGAACCGGCATGCCCACGGTCCTCCCAACGCGCTGCCCGGTGTCCTGGATCCTTGCTTGTGGCCTTCTCGGCCCCTTCCGTGCCCTGCCGGTGCCCCCGCGGCCTGCTCGGTGCCCTGCCGTGCCCTGCCCGGTGCCCCCGCGGCCTGCCAGGCGCCCTGCCGGCACCCTCGCGGCCTTCCCGGCACCCTGCCGGGGCCCCCGTGTCCTGCCCGCTGCCCTATCGCGGCTTGCCTAGCCACCCCCCCCCCCCCCTAGTTGGCCTCAGTGCGTTCCACCTTGAAAAAGTCTCTACACGACTTTTGCACTCCCGGCTGAGCTGGTGTCCCGACTTCCTCGCGCCCTCTGGGCTAAGCCGCGCTGGGCCTCTCCCTCGCTACGCTCTGGGCCGAACTGGCCCCGATCCCGGGAGGAACCGCCCCCACAATTCGCTAGGCCGAGCCCAGCGAACCGGACAAAACATAGTGGGCTGACCCGCCCAACGGGCTAGGCCAGATCCAGTGAGTTTGACCGGGTCAACCCAGAGTAGGTTGGCCCAAACTAGCTTAGGCTAAGTCGGTCTGATAGGGTCGGACAGGACCCATGCCCACTTTTTACCACATTACCTTCTTGGGCCTTATCTTTGGCACCAGAAATCCATTTGACAAACCGTCAGCGGCGCCGGGATTCTTGGAGCGATATCGTCCCTTTGAGAATACCCCACTGAGTTCGGGGTATAGTTGAGATACAGTCATATTGGATTGTACACGAATCTAACTTGGCCTCAGGACTAAAAGTCTAATAACTCACAGACTGGGTGTCTGATTGACGTGCCATCAATTGTGTTGAGACCTCTTCGATGTAGCGGAACTTTGAGATAATTCTACGTGGGACTTTCTGACATTTGCAGTATCGACCAGTAGCTTTTGGAGCGGATCTTCCAGAGAAGAGCAGGTATTTGTGTAGGAACCTAGTAGCTGGGTGTGACTTGACGACTACTGACCGATTCGACTCTGAGTGATTCGACTGGCCCAGTGGGGACCACCTCTATGTGAGCGTAGAAGACCCACATTGGGGAGCGCCTCTGTGTGAGCACGGAAGACCCATGGTACTCGACATGTGAAATACCTCAGCAGGCTATGAGGGGGAGCGCTTATGTGTGAGCGTAGCAGACCCACAGTGGGGAGAGCCTCTGTGTGAGTGCAGCAGATCCACGGTACTCGACAAGAGGAGTACCTCAGCAGAACAAGTTAGTGGGAAGCTCCTCTATGTAATGTGGTAGGCCCACTGTACTTGTTTGAGAAAGAGTTCTCCAGTAGTTGACGGTTCATATTGATACTATCCCTAGAATAAAATCCTGGTTTGAGTTGAGTCAATGACTTTTGTGTTTTCCTCATGATTGATATGGGTTACTAGATAACTTAGGTTTATGTATGGGCATATACCTATGTAATGGTTATCAGTTGATTTCATACTTTTTGGTTTATCCTTGATGTATTTTGTGGGACCTTGAGGGTCTCAGGGTCCCTACTGAGTATCGTTATACTCACCACTGCATAGGATATGCCCGCACCTCGTTGTGTTGGTTATAGATGACGGACAGTGCTGACTGAGGCAGAGAGTAGCTGGACTAGATGGTACCTAGAGGTGGACCACTCAGTGTGATGGTACACGGAGGAGACGGACAGACAGGAGTGCTGAGGAGGCCATCTTTACCTACCCTTTAGGTAGAAAACCAGGAGGATGACCTAGTAGCTACTTTACTTATCTTCAGCTGTACTTTCTTTTAGTTGTACTTGTATTTTAATGTTGGGCTTGTATTTCCATCCCCTTTTACATTTCAGCACTCATTTGTATACAGTTTACTTAGTGTTTTTTTCTTCCGATTGTGTACTCTAATTTGTTTGTTCACAATTATAAAGGCAATGCATTCCCTTTTTATGGATTTTCGCCTTTGGTGCTAGTCGCCAGCCCCTAGCCTAAGGAAGGCGGGCTTGGGGTAGTCACGATACGGGCCACAGGGGACGGGTCATGACACTAAATGAAATAATTGCATCTCGGTGGGATTCAATCACCTTATAAAGTCAGTGAAATTAATTTATATCAATGAACATTTGTCTCTAGACCAACTCACCTAGATATACATAATGAATGTAGTAAGACTGTATGGATTTCCACTCTCTATTGTGTCTTATCAAGATCTGAGTTTTACCTTGAGGTTCTATATAATCCTTTAGAACGTCTGGGATATAGAGATGTTTTTCAGTAATGATTATCACCCTCATATGGATGGTCAGTCCTAGAGAACCACTCAATGTCTAGAGTATATATTGAGTTCATATTCAATATATATCCATGTATTTTGGGATCAATACCTTTCCCTATTTGAGTTCTCATATATAAAAAAATACCATTTTTTAAATCAAATATAACTTTATGAGACTCTGTATGGGAAGTGGTGTCAAACTACAAAATGATGGGATAGATTTTGAGATCAAAATATTATGGGATCTGATCTTATCCAAGAGATTGTACAGAAGGTTCAAACCATTCAGCATCATATGAAATCTTTTAAAATTCAACCGAAAATATATGAAAACAATATTTGATGATACATGGAGTTTGAGTTTGGATATAAGGTGTTCCATTTCATAGAATTGGGGAATAAATTTATGTCGTTTGGGAATAATGGAAATATTAGTCCATGATACATCATCTTCTTTGATATCCTTGATCGCATCAGAGTTTTGGCTTATTGGGTAGTACGCCCACCTATCCTATCTCTTGTACGTGATGTATTCCATGTATCCCCCATGAAAAAATTACATACCTTACCCCTCACATGTATTGAATCTTTATGTGGTACCTTTAGATATTGATAATTCATACGAGTTTATTCGATGAAGATCCTAGATCATAGATACAAATTTCTATGAATGAAGACAACTCACCTGGTCAAAGTGTTGTGTTGGAACCACAATTTTGAGGAGGAGAAATGGGAACCATAAGAAGTGATGAAATGAAATGAAATTAAATCATCCAATGGCCTGAAGAACTTTAAATGTTTTTTTATTATTATAAAACGCCCTTTTAAGGGAAGAAGGGGGAAACCCAAGCAGACTCCATGAAAATAAGACAAAACCGACCCGAGGGTATTAAAAATTATAATCAGACTAACAACATAAAGATACCCCTCACAAGTATATGATCATGAAAAATCTCTCCACTATGGCATGGAAATTCAACAAGAATGTGTCATGTGTCAATGCACAAGCCTGATTCAATGGCTGACGCCATACCCTCTCAACCAACCAAATCCGAAAAGCATGCAAAGATGAACAGACAGATATGAAACCTCCTCTTGAGCCAGTTCAGTATTGTAAAATCTAGGAGTAAACCAAATAAATAACCAGAAATCCATTCCAAATCACAAACAACCATATCACGACCTAAAGAAATCCTCCATCACATAATGCCAAATCATCCATCTCAGCACAACATCCTTCATAAAACCACACCATTATGAGAAACCAGCATAACATTTAAACATGTCATCACGAAGTAGTCTGAGAAGACGCAACTCATCCAAAATTAAGAACCCATCCACCATGAAACCTTCATTGGTCGTCGAAACCCAGGTCGTAACACCACCTCTATCCCATCACTAACCAGTCGCGGATGCCAATGGAAGAAGCCTCATTAGAGTCCGAATCCCGCACGAGAAGCAGCCTCCAACGATGGAGACAACCACAAATCCAAAAAAAACTTCGAATAGCAAAGAAATATGAAGAAAACACCTTACCGTACAGAACTCCAGAGCCAGACCTGTGAATGAAGAAGAAGAAGACCGGCCACAAGTTAGAACCAAAAGTCCCATAGCCGCCTTCCAGACCCCACATGACGATCAGATCAACCTGACACACACCCAGCCGACTCTAACTCATAGCGTCAGCCTACAAAACAGAAGCAGGAAGCTCGATCCTTGGACCCTCACCACGCCACCATGTGAAACTTATCCAGATTGGGGGATAGAGCCGAGAAGGCCGGAAAATAAAGATAAAGGTCTACGAGATCGAGTCCACGAAGGCACGCCACCGCAGGAGAGACACTGGTCGCCACGAGCTCGTCGGGCTGGACTATTTTAAAATGTATCATATATAATTTAAAATTATTTTCAGAATCATATCCATTTAAAATGTAATAACTTTTATTTTAAAAACACTATGTCTGACATTATATGTTGTATGCAACACCAAACCTAAACAAACTAAAAATATTATTATTTAAATATGCCTATTATAACATATCTGTTAAATTGGTGGAAATAAATAGTATTTAAAAAATTATTTATATATATAAAGGACATAATGAATAAAAATTAATTGATTAATTATTATGAAATATGTACTGAATTTTCATTAATGTTATTTTATCCTTTAGAAATATATTTTCTTCAAAAATGGGTTTTCTTTTTTTATTGAATATTATAATCATTTTTTTGGAAGTTATATAAATTTTACTTCATAAAAAATATATTTTTTGAAATAATAATTCCAAAATTATATGATGGAAGAAATTTTGGATTCTTATGAAATGATTAATTTTTTGTGAATAGTTAAAAATACTGATTTTATTGAAAATTTTGTATTTATTTTAATTATTTGTGAAGTTGCATTTTATTTTGAAATTGTTTCAAAGAATTATTATTTCTATAATTTTATTCCTAAATAAATTATGTTCAATTTATTCATTTTTATATTTCAATTTGGTATAAATTTATTTTTATACGTTAATATGAATATGTAAGAAAAGATATATTTTTTCTAAAAAGTGGCTTTCGTCATCTTTTGTGCTGTTATTTTAAAATTAATTTCAATCACTGATATGAATTTAATTTCATAAAATGGAATTTATTTTTGGATTTATAATTCCAAATTTAATCTAGGTTGTTTTTTTACATTAATCTGGAGAAGTTAACTTTTTCATGAATAAAAAATTTATTCTTTTTTATGAAATACAGTATCTTTTATGATATCTTCTAGAAATAGAAAAAATATAAAAAATTTATAAATAAATAGGAATGAATAAAGTGTGATAAAATACTATAATTACATTAAAAATAATTTAGAACATAGATATTATAATTTATTTATTATAAATATGAAAATCATTTTCAGAGCTGACGCAGGGCTTGCGCAGCAATGGAAAAGTCAAATTTGGTGTCCTAAATATATTAATTAGTATTATATAAGTAATTTATGGAATTTTATATTAAATATTAACTATTATTGACGATTTTAATTGTTATAAAGTAATTCTAAGTATTTATAACATGTTTCTTATTCAGATGATTTTGTAATGCTTGTGTAACGCTAGAAAATTCAGAATAACACATTAAATGTGTAGTCATGATACATATGTGTGTTAAAATAAATATTAAAAAATATAAAATTCAATTCTTATCATTATAAAATTATTTCCAAGATATAAATTTTTTATAATTTTTGAGAAAATATAAAATTATCTTAAATTCATGTTCAATGCTAATACAGTAATAATTTCGTTAATAGAAAAATTGAATAATTAATGTTAAAAATATTAAAAGTAACATAATTTGAGATATTTAAGGTGATCCAATAATTATATAGATGAACATGAACTTTTTAGAATAACATAAAATGTTTGTTTCTAATTTTAAATGTTTTCTTGATTTTTTTAAAGTCAGTTTATTGAATAGTATCGAAATTGACAATAATGATATTTTAAGGGACTAATATTTTATTAATTTTTTTAAAAATAATAATAATATTAAATACTAAAAAGGTGATATTTTATGATCTATAATATAATATAATTTTCATTAATAATCTATTTTGAAGAATTTTCTTCTTCAATAGTTGTACTAAATTTTAATATTTAGAGAAATTCCAAAAGTCCTCTCACCTCAATTATAAAAGGGAACACCTTCCCTCACTTCTTTAAGCCATTATGAGTCATATATATCAACCATACCCTACTAATGTATCTTATAAACTTACTTATACATGTTATATAGGTTATTTTTCTTCCCATATATTAACCCTAGTTCACTTAAGAAGAGATCTAAAGAAGTTTTCCAAAGAAGAGGTAATAATATTTACCCACTCTTTCTAGATTATTTTTTATTATAAATCCAATTAATGTGTTTATTTCATAATAAATTAATTACTAAATTATTATATATATAATTATATGTTATTTTTATTTTTATACAACAATATTATTCCTTTTATCCATCCTATTAAAAAAGATATCACCACACATACATACGTACGGCTTATCATCTCGATGTAGTGGTGTAATTTGTTTTTCATCACAACTTTACTTGGATAGTTATAATGATGGTAATAATAGATATATATGATAATTATGAAAATATATTTATTTTTTAAAATTAATATATCTTCACTTTCCTTAATAGTTCACCATTAAATAAATGATACCATTGCTAGTACGTACATAAGACCTACTTTCTCCAGGAAGCGATGAAACTCATTTTCCATATCCAACTATAAATAATGGTTATAAAAAAATTTAATCATTAGATATGATACTTATATCACTAATAAAATTATTTATATGATTAATCTATATCCCATACACATGATATGGATCTTATGTGACAAAATCTTTGTAGAAAAATGAAGTATTTAACACCTGATATAATGGTAATAATGAAATATTATTAACAAATGGGTGTTGTGATTTTATAAAAAGATTATATATAATATAATAAATATAAATATAGTTCTCATATAAATTAATAACATTAATTAAACCATTATACATGGGGTTAAATAATTTTCCACTAAAGGAAATCACAAGGTAAGGTATTTTTAGTCTCACTTTTATTTCTAGGTGACTTATGTCATATTCACATCTTTTTTTCACTTGTGTGATGTATATACTACCCTTTGACATGTTATATCATAAAATTACATATATTAATGATATTTAATTTTTATTATCAAGTTATTATTTCATGGGTCTTACGATATGAATGTTTCGAAATTGGTAAGGGTTTATTTGAAAATATCTTCATCATTCAAGATTGTTTATATTTAAGTCCCCACTGGGGAATATTTTTTTTCCATGTCCATGTTTTATAAAAGTTTATTCAAAAAGGGTTTTATTATTTTTATATGATTTTTTATGTTAATTTTTAATCATTTTTTACTTTTTACAAGATGATTTCAAAGGAATATTCCTGTCATTTTCCAAATGTGGTATTTTGTGGTTTTTCTAAAAAATGAAATGAATTTATTTTAACTTATATAAAAAGAGTTTATTTTCCTACCATTATGAAGATTTAATTATTTGAATATTAATTTATATTCTTATAATGTTATTTTCAATGAAACAAATTTCCCATCATATTTGTGCACTTTTTTTAAATTGAATTTCAATCTGAAAAAGATATTTTCTTCAAAAACGTTTTTTAATCTTTTTATGGTACTTTTATTCATCCATGAAAACAAAAATTTATTTTAATTATTCACAGGTGGGTATATGTTTTACCGATACCATCATTTTATATGTTAAATTACTTTTTATCATTGAATATTTTATTTCTCTTAAATACCCATATTCATGTATCATGAATATGATTATTACCTATGTTGTATACGATTTCTACAAATAGTGTTTCATTTTGAAATTATTTGATTAACTAGGGAATTAATGATAAATAATTATTATTTATTCATTATGTATATTTTTTTATATTTTATGTTGATTCATGAATTAAATAGATCATTTTTATATATGAGAAATGTGTTGGTCATCCAATGATGGGTGGGGACCAGAATTATATAGCCCCTTGATGCATCAGTAGGTCTCATGAGACAAATCAGTTGGCCAAATTAAATGGGTTTTTACCCATAATTGTTAAACAATATTGTCAAAGTACTTTTTATTATAGATACCATGATGTCTTATATCATGGAATCTAATATTAATAATTTATATAATTAAGAATTCAGTTATTATTTTCATGCGATTTCACTATATTATTATCTATGGATTTATATTGTGCACCTATTATTGATTAAATATTTTTTTCCAATTATTTACATTTTCATTAGTATTATTTATTATCTTCTCATGATAGAAAAGCTATTTATTAAATGTAATGTGTGTTCAGTTATCTACCTTTTCATAATGATATGAATTATTGATTAAGATAGCTTCTACTAAATGAAACCCTTACTGTGAAATGGGGATCATCTTTATTCTGTTTCTTTTCACTTTATATTAATAAGAAATTATTGAATGTGTTCTAGGATTCATAAATTTTAATCTAACTCTATTCTATCTTATGTATTCTATTAATATTCATGACTTAAATATTTATCTTGTTTACTAAGACTACTAAACTATTTGGTCCAACAAGATGCGATTATTTATATCTTATGCCAATATAATAATGTAAAAACTAGCTTTGGGCTTCTGGAGTTTTGTTTGATAAATCTGGTATAAAATAATATTTGGTAGAAACCTTGGGAATTATATTTCAGAAAACAATGATTAGGGAATATATCCCTATGACTTCCTTTGAGGATTAATCTAAGTACAGGATAACATCCTATATATTTGGTAATGATCATAGATAACCTAAGTTAAACATAAGGATTCATAGATTGATAAGGATTTGTCATAATTTATACACCCTTTTAATAATATTTCATGATTATTTTATAGCTAACTCTGATTATTATAGTTTTATTCTTACACATTTCATTTTGATTTTAGTCAATTGTTGGAACTAGAAGGAACCATATTAACATCGAATGTGATAGACAATGTGCTTTTCCTAAGAAACCAAATGGAATGACAAAAAGAGTGAAAGATATTTTTATTATGCTTAATTAGTTATCAAAACATATTATTAACAACATATAGTGTAACTGACTCTTAAAATCACCAAAGAAAAAAAGGCTAGAGTTTTGTGAGAGCCCGAGTGGTAGAGGTCATGGAGGAAAGAATACTCAATTTCATTGATGTTATAAATGTTGAAATAGAAAACTTATACAATGTGTCAATGGAATATGAAAAAGTGTTATGTGTAGGAAATAAGGACATAAATAAACAAATTGAGGAGGAAAAATGAAGTGTGTGATAGAAGCAAATAAGTTTCATCCTCTAGATGAATTTATAGTTCATTGTCGTAAATATGTGGAACCTATGAATTATTTGAATCCATTCTCTCTTCTAAATGTTATCTCCTAGAAAAAGGATGGGTTTTTGTTTTAATTATCCAATCATTGTAGTAGAATTATTTAAATATTATGTATTTGGATTCAATAATAGTTTTGTAGAATTATTTTACCAATGGTATTTTGGTCATAATAATCATGATGCGTCTAAGTAATTGTGTTTATTTTGGAAGAATATATGAATCCATTAACTTAATACTTATAGGTACCATCATGGGTTTATGAGTTTAATATTGATCATAATTTTAAATTCATAAAATCTGTATTTATGATTTATATTATGGCATTTAATCAAGATTATGGATATTTTGGGACATATTTGTGGAAATACAACCCATTGGATTAGAATATGTTTGAGTAAAAAAATTATTTAAGGGATAATGCCTTATAGTGGAATTAAGTTTAGATATATAAATAAAATTTTATACTTATATTATATTTGATTTAAGGGTAATTATGGGCTATTATATTTTTTGGAATGAAAAATGAAAAGTATGAGATAACATTTGAGGATAAAACAATTATTTAATATTGACTATATTAATGTTATTTTTAAGGATGTTTATCATATTTTTAGTAATTTTGTAAGTATTTTTTTTAATAATGTCTTATAAAAAGGAAAAATTTTGGGTTGGGTGACAACCGATCACATCAAAAAAGGATGTTATGGTTGAACCAAAAACCAAAGGGTAGAAAGGGTACATTGCATACCACAGACATATGTGATATTCTGGTTATTATGAAATAGTACTTCATTAATTAAAAGATACAACTGATAATTGATGATTTCATTTTGGGAACATATGTTTTATTGTATTGATAACCATGGTATTGGAAATTGATTTTATTTTAAATGATTTATCTTATTTTAGAAGATGCTCACTATTTTGGAAACCCTATATGATTAAGGTAAAAATAATATTATGGAATTTTATTTTGGGGATAAATTTTTAATTGTATTTTGGAGTAACATATGATTTTATTGAGGATTTATGGTGATTTAGTTTATAGAATGTATATCTTAGAGATTATATATTTAGGGAATGTTCACTTTTTGAGATAAATATTATATTTATCTAACAAGACAATGTGATCAAATCAATTTGTTTTTTGGGATTCAATATTAAGATGGAATATTTTTTAGTAATAGTAATGATACTTATAAATTGAATGATTTAAGTCAAATGTTGTTTATTACTATTGAATTTATGGAGATTAAAGTATATTTCCTCACATACATATTTATTCTTTTTTAGAATTATCTGATCTTGTATAAACCATATTGGTTTTGGTTCATGTATAAAGATAGAAGGAATATTTTTTTTCTTTCATTTGTGGATTTTATGATCTTTATATGTTTATTCTTGTGCAATAGGCATGAAAAAAATTCATACTCGTCATTTAGATAAAATTATGAGTTTATATTGGAAATTTATTAAAGGATTAAACTCTACCTTTCAAGTAATTGTATTTTCTTATGTTCTTACTGTAGTAAGTTTAATAATTCCTCAACTCTATGAAAAATGATTTTAGAATAAAAAAAATCATTTTACTTTTATTACTGAGAAATCTATTTCCTTTTAAGCCATCATAGATTTACAGTTTTTCAATGGTTAACATTATCTTTACCATGATATCTTCCACTCTCTATCAGTCATTGGGAGTTTGGTTTTTCTTCTATATAAATTTTGTTACATACTAATTATGTTTTCTTATAGGGAAACCAAGGTTATTTTATTACTCAAAATTCCATTCATAAATCCCATTCTCTCTTATCTGGGCCAAAAAATTAAATTTTTATTTCAAAATCACTTTTATGAAAAAGTGGGAAACAACACATGTTGAACATCCAAAATCAATGAACATAGTAGGAAATCATAAAATCATTGAAAATGAGGCCAAGATTATTGGATTCACTTACCCGGTATAGCTCCCACTGAAGTGTGTTACCCTTTTAAAGAGGATCCTCCATGATTAAATTTTTAAAATTTTCAATTAGTTTATCACATGTCTAGATACACTCCTCTGTGTCTATCCTCTATTCATTGAAGTCGTATGGAAAAATTTTATCTTGTTGGTCAACCCAAAACTTTTTTTCCTTATTGACATCCTTTTGGACCTCTCTTTCTAAAATTATGATCGAATCCTCCTCTAAATAAATGATCTAAAACCCCCATTTTGGAACCTCGATATTGGAATGGAGAATAATTTCAAGTTATGTCTCTTTACCCACATCATCCTTTCCCTCCACACCACCCATTACTTATTCCTCATAGGGTTCACACCTGGCCTTACCCTTGAAATTGTTTAGGACTGATTCCTTATTTTGATTCTACTCTTGAATTGTATATACACATTCCATCTCCTTGGACCCTTTTTTAGTTCTTGTTTCCATCGGCTTAGGAATATGGGAATAGTATTTTTGACCTTTGGCCTTTTTCCCTTTAATCACAATGCATCCCCCCGCACAATAGATCCCCTTTTGTCCTTTTTTCTTCTTTGGAGTGTGAAGTCCTATAACTCGCATTCCCTCTACACTGTCCAAAAAGAATTGACTACAAATATAATCAATATCCACTTGAAATGATGTCTCCATGCCTATTTCTTCAAAATTAAGAACAAGACATGAAGCCTCCAAGTCTCCAAAGTGGTTTAAAGGGTAATGTGCATTTAAGAAATCTTTGGATACACCATGACCGGCACTTTCACCCAACCCTCAGGATAACCATTGTCCCTGTTAGAGAAAGAAACTCCCTCCGCCTAAGTATCCCCATAATGATCTTCTCCATTACCCATAAGAACTCACCCTTCACACCTCATAGGTTCATATTGAACCTCTGGAATCTAGCTCTCTATCTTCGCCTTTTCCTGTCTGTCAACCTGTTATTCAACCACTTTCCCCACTGGCACAATGGGAGGAGATCAGACAGCTATATATTGTTGTCTTCACCCCTCAAACATCATAAATTGAGATTATGAGGGCCTATTATGAGCCCCCCTCCCTTTGAAGTGATTGTTGGTCACCAAGAACAACAGGACAAGGGGGAACCTTGTCCATCGAAGTAGGCATATAAGATCATGCCTCCAACCGAGGAAGCTCAGTACATATAGTTTGAACTGGAAGAACTCCAGAACAACTCTCATTTTGGATCAGGCTTCTAGATGCATGGTTGTCCATATGCAGATGTCCAAGATGATGAAAATAAAAACAAAAATCGAACAAGTTCTCAAAAGCCACAGATTGAAGGCAACACAGTTCATCACTAATCTCAATCCCAACTGCTTCAACTAGAGGCTTTGAGATGTCCACTTCCACGCATATACAGGGAGAAATTGTATGGAATAATGATTCCAAATGATCATCAAATGTTATGAATATTCTGATGATATTACCTAACATCCGGAGAATAGTAGGGTTTTGGAATGGAAGGGGAAGGTCCAGAAAACTTACCCAAATAGCCACCATTAGAAGATGAAATTTCAAGTGAAACTCATAGCTCCATATTAGAATGAACAAATTGGAATTGAAAAAGGATCAGAATTCTTTTGACCATGCTGTGGAAATATAATTGTCACAAGAAAAGCACAAGAGAAAGTGGTGCTGATCCAGAAGACTGATGATGACTTTTTCTTGAAGGGGCTAGATGATGTTAACAAACAGATCAAAATTATTGAGCAAAGGCCTTTGATGAATAAAACGAGAATCTATGGACAATCTATGGAGAGATTATACCTCTGTGAACTCATATAAAGAAATAGGAAGAGAAAGAACCCCTCAGTGGACTGTAGAGATTTTGGGAAAAGGTGAATATGGGGAATTTCTAGTGGGGAAGCTGGATTTGTGAAAGGGGAGAAGGTTGTATGCAAGGAGAAAGAGAGGTAGGGTGGAACATCCATCACCGCCTCCTGAAAGTGTCACCTTCGTAGCTGGGGTTCCATGGGTTGGTGAGAGCTGTTCATTATATTGAGGGTATGGTTTTATCATAATCTTTTCCCTCTTCTCTCTTATCAATACGATGTTTTATTAACATTTCTTATAATGTAGGTTTTCCACAAAGGTATTTTCAAATGTCAAACCCTTCAAAATGATCATAAGTTAAAATTGTGTTGATGAAATTTATTGATTAAAGGAATAATTTAATTCCCCTAATATTTTAAAATAACACTATGTTTGATATCTTATGTTTCACAAAACATTGAACCTAGGTGAACCCCAAATTATTTTTTTTAAACTTGACTCTTATAACCTATCTGTTGAATTGGTGGGTATGAATAGTATTAAACCAATTATGAATGATATATATATATATAAAGTACCAACTCAATACATATTTATTTATTAATTCTTATGAAATATTTACTCAATTTTTAGTAAAGTTTCTTTATGCTTCATAAATATGTTTTCTTAAAAAAATGGGTATTCTTGATTTTTATGAGTGAATATTATAATCAATTTTTGAAACAACTATAAATTTTATTTTATAAAAATAATATCATCTGTAAAATAATAATATCAAAATTATCTCAGGTTTAAATTTTTAGTTTTTTCTAAAAATATTTATTTTCTAATGAATAGGGAATGATACCGATTTTTATTGAAAACTATAATTTTATTTTAAAATTTTTTGATGTTCCATTTTATTTTAAAATGGTTTCAAGAAAATTATTTGATATATATTTTTAATAATAACATTATTTTTATAGGAAACAATTTTATATTTTAATTTGGAATAAAATCATTTTCATACATCAATATGCATTTTCAAGAGAAAGTGTGTTTTTCCGAAATATCTGTTTTAATTGTCTTCTGTGTAGTTATTTTAAAATTAATTTTTATAAATAATAAAAATTTTATTTCATGATATGGTATTTTTTGGATTAATTAATACAAATTTATCCAATGATGAGTTTTTTATGTTTTTCTGATGACGTTAAATTTTTAGTGTACAGTAAAAAAATATTTTTTTATGAAATATAATATCTTTTATGATATCGCCAAGAGACAAAAAATATATAAATTTTTTTGAACTTTGTGGAATGGATCAAGTTTGATAAAATAATAGAAATATAATTCATAAATAATTGATAAAAACATATTATAATTTATTCCATAATAAATATTAAAATCTTTTTTAGTGTTGACGAATAGCATGTGCAGCACAGGAAAAGTCAAATTTGGTATCCTAAAAATAATAATTGGGATGATATAAGTAGTTTATTTACTTGAGTATTAAATATTAAGTATTATTTATGATTTTTTGTTTAAAAGTGAATTTTATTGTCATACAACAAGTGGATTATCCATTTTTTTGCAATGCTTGCTTAAGGTGAGGAAAGTCATAAATAACAAATTATATGTGTTTTCATGATATATATGTGAGTTAAAATAAATATTTAATGATTAAATATAAATTTTTTGATCATAATAATCTTATTTTAATTATATAAATTTAATTATAAATTAAATAAATTATATAATTATCTTATATGCTTCTACAATGCTAATACAATATTAAATGTTTTAAGAGAAAAATCAAATAAATGATATTAAAAATATAAAAACAAATATTATTTAAGATATTTAAGGTGATACAATAATTATATATATTAAAATTAAATGTTTATGATATAATATTTTTTGAATTTTATGTTTTTCCTTAATGATATTAAAGTCAATTTATTGAATAATATTAAAATTACCAATAATGATATTTTATGGGATTAATATTTTATTAAATAATTTAAAAATTATAAAAAATTATATAAGTACAATGGGGATAATATATGGTTTTAAACGTCATAAAGTTTTTTATAGGCCATTTTGATGCATTTGACTATAGAATAGTCTTATTATATTTTAATATTTTGAGAGATTCCAAAATTTCACACACCTCAATTATAAAATGGCATTTGTTCCTTCACTTATTTACACCACTTTGTGACAAATATCTTGAAAAATACATGACCATTACTCTTATAAAACATCCTTATAAATGTTTTATAGGTTATTTTCCATCCAAAATACTAACCCTAGATCGATTAAGAAGATATATAAAAGAATTTATCTTAAAAAATAGGTACTCGTATTTTCCAATTCTTTCTAGTTTATTTCATCTAATAATTCCTCTTCATGTATTTTTACCATTATATATATATATATATATTAATATATTTATTTTTTTGTGTTACTAAATTATTATAAAACTGTGTTCTTCCTTTTATCCATCCTACGAAAAATAAAAGCATCGCTCGTGTGTACGTACAACTTACCATCTCCACATGGTGGTGTAATTTTTTTCATCATAAATTTACATGGATGGTTATAATGGTGATAATAATTGATATATTTGATAATTATGACAAGATATTTTTTCTTTAAAATTAATATAACATTCATTTCCTTACCCATTCATAATTAAGGGGATGATATCATCGCTCATGCATACGTAAAGCCTACCATTTCTACGAAATGATTCAAATAATTTTCCATATAAAACATTAAATAATATTTTATAAAATGTATTAAATAATTAAATATGATAATTATAGAATTAATAAAATTCTCTATATTATTAATCTTCTTCCCATGCACATGAATCGGGACTTACGTGACAAAACATGCATGCAAAAAGGAAGCAGTTGACACCAGAAATAATGGTAATAATGAAATATTATTAATGAATAGTTGTTAAGATGTAATATAAGGATTATATATAATATAATTAATATTAATATGGTTCTGGTATAAATTAATAACTTGTTTTAACCCATTATACATGAGGTTAAATAACATTCAACTAAAGCAAAGTGTAAGGTGAGGGATTTTTTGTCTCGCTTTTATTTTTTGGAGACTTATGAATATTCACTGCTTGTTTCTTTTTTGTGGTGCATATAAATCCATTATAAATTTTATATCATGATATTCATTATATTAATTATATTTTAAGTTCCTTTTCATTTTATTATTTCATGGGTCTTGTGATATGAATGTTACCATAGTAGTAAGGGTTTATTTCACAATTTATTCATTATTTGGTATTTTTTATGTTTAACCCCCACCGCGGAATATTTCAATTCCATGTCCATGTTTTACAAAAAATAAAAAATGATATTATTATTCTTATAAAACTATTTAGAGTCATTTTTCACCATGTTATACTTTTTACAAAAAAAATCAAAGCATTCTTCTTGTCATTTTCTAAATAAGGTACATTGGGTCTTTTTAAAAAAAATGGAATATTTTTATTAACTTATACTAAAGGATAAACTTTTCCTACCGTCATAAATCATTAATATTTTGAATCTTACCCTACAGTATTACATGGTTATCTTCAAATAAAATGTTTTCCTTCATATTTATGTTGTTTTTTTAAGTTAATCTTTAAGTGAAAAATATATTTTCCTAATAAAAACTAATATTTTATAATAATTATATTCATCAATGATAACAACAATTTATTTTACTTATTTACCACCTGTTATATGCTTAAATAATACCATACATTTAATAATTCACATACTTGTGATCATTGGATATTTTATTTCTCTTAAATATTAATGTTATTGTATAATGGATATGATTATTTCCTATTTCATATACCATTTTTAAATACAATGTTAAATTTTGAAATTATTTGATTGAAAATAAAATTATTGATTATTCCATATTATTTACTCAATATGGATATTTTTTATAAGGAATTTTTATTTATGAATTAAATAGATCATTTTGATATATGAGAAATGTGTTGGTCATGAAGTGACATGTGGGGCCATGAATTATATAGCCCCTAGATGGATCAGTAGGTCTCATGAGAAAAAGTAATTTTTCAAATTAAATATATTTTTACTCATAATGATTAAAATATCTTGTGAAAGGTCTTGAAAGTATAGATATCATGAGTTATGAGATAATGGTCTTCAATATTAATAATTTCCCTCATTGAGAATTTAGTTATTATTATCCATGATATTTTCACTATTATATTATCCATGAATTAAAATTTTGCACAAGTTATTGATTAAATGTATTTTTTTCAAATTATTTACATTACTATAATGATTATTCCTTATATTCTGATGATATAAAAGTTCTTGACTAAATGGAATGTGTGTTCAGTTATTTAACTTTCCATATTTATTATGAATTTTTAATTCAAGATAGATTTCATTATATGTAACCCTTGTTGATCATTTGAGATCACCCTTATTTTGTTTATTTTCTTTAGGATATGAAGAAGGAATTATTGAATGAGTTCAAGGAAACAAAAATTTTACTCTCACTATGTTGTATCTTATGTACTATATTTTAATTCATAACATAAATATGTATCTAGTTTAACTAGACTAGTAACCTATTTGGTCCTTTAGGATGAGATTCTTTGTATATTATACCAATATAATAAAGTAGACACTAAGTATAGGCTTCTGGAGTTAGGATTGATTTATAAAATATATTCCTCTTAAAGTATCCATTAAGATAAGTATGTATTTGGGGTTTTGGTAATGTTTAATTTACACATATGGAAAATGGGATTGCCTCAATCAGAAAGATCATTGTAATAAACTAATTTGGTTTACCAGACATGTCACCCCATTTGGACAACCATAAGGTGATAATTTCACGAACCAAGTATCCTCTCCATCCAATCTGGCACCCAACCCATTCCATGTCATGGCCCAAAGGGTTTTCTCAATCCCCAAGGGCTGGCATAAGTGCCTGGGTATCACCAGCAAAGTTTGGGAACTATTTACCCAATTAAATGAGAATAGAACAACCAATGATATAAATAATCCAAAACATAAAATTACACAACCAAACAAGCCCTTAACAACTTTTAGATTTTTTATTTTACAATGTGAATCAAAAAATACCAAAAGACCTACATAAATGGAAAAATAAAACACTTACCTTATCCTTGATGCATCATGCAGAGCCACATCCTCAAGACACCATCACCTACCCTCAATAGAAGGCCACTAACCATCCAGGCCACCATCACTAAGCACATTGCCTTTACCTATAATAAATAATGAAAAAGGTCAACATAAACAAAAAGGCATATGTAGGTTGTTAGCCAAATCCTAGTAGGATGCCACCGAAAAGAAGATATTTCATTCCAAATCATTCATAAGATAATCTAACAAGCTCATTAAAGTGGAGGATTTTGAAGGAATTACTAAGGATAGTATATTTATAGGTAAACACTTTAAAAAGGAACACTTTCAAATAAAACCATTTTTTTGAACCTTTTCTTAAAGTAAAAAAGGGAGATTATAAAGAAACACACACATGAACATGAGAGGTCCACCATATACTGACAGTTGGAACCCCAACATATAAATTAGAGCACCATGGATAAGACCCCTAGGGTTAATCTATCTTGAGAGGGACCCTAGAACCTAGTACCTCAGTGAAAGGTGGTATAGTAACCACAACCATCTGTTTCCTCATGCAAAAGCCACTATAGAGGAGAAACATACAATGTTCTAGTGGGTATCATCCATTAACATGTTTTTTATTGATGAAAATGTCTATCAAGCTAAGTGAAACTAGTAAAAACCACTTTTGTATCACTAGAGAACTATTTTTACTCTTCCCACCAAGATACCCTGGGTTCCCTTGTGCTTGAGTTAAAGTTCGCGCGTCACACATATTACCACTTCCACAACTCAAACCCAAGATTTTCAAGGATATTACTATTTTCCATAAAACAAACCATTTCCATTTTACTCACACAAAACCCCCTTTTTAGAAACATTTTCCACCACTCACACAATTCATAATCCCTTCATTAACAATCCTGAAAAAACACACTTTAAAAATCAAACCATCTAAAGGGCCAACCCCCTTCACTAACTCACGCATACCTTAAGACCCTTGTCAAAATAATCTCTTCATCTTTTAGACAATTCCTGATTTAAACCCAAAATACATATCAAGTATAAAAAGCCCAAAATGATCCATTTTCTATTGAATATCCTCATTTAAACATACCCGAACCTCAAATTCCTTTTAAAATACATTTCTCCCCTTCAAAACTACCCCAAAATCCCTTTCTAGAATCATTACAATATAACACACACAAAACATTGTCATTTACATTGTAAAATCCTTCCCCTCCAAACAGACATGCAAAACCACACAAAAATTACCTTTTTCACCCAACAATTAAACTATTGAACACATTTATAAAGTCAAAAAAACGTATTAAATTCATCTAATAAAGTTCAGGAATGAAACCACCATCCTCTCATGAAGAACCTTATGAAAAAAGGTGTAAAATCTCATCCACACCACAACCACACTATAAGGAGGCAAGAAGAATCCATAATCAACAAGATCAAACCCAAAAAAACCAAGATTCAAACCCTAAATCAAAACACTAGTCATGGGATATTGAAAACCCCCAAGAAAAATTGGTAAAAACCTATAATAAAGAGTGAAAATAGGATAAAAGACACTTACATGAAGGTTCCTTAAAGAATCTGGGTCAAAAACACCAGAAAAGGGAGATCTAAGGGATCCACGGTAGGGAGAGGAGGATCATTGGGTGGACGAGGCTAAGGGAGGAGAAAAAAAAGATGGGGTTTTGGGTTTAAATCGGGAGGATAGATAAAAACACCCAAAAATTTTAATGACCCGGTAGGCCACACGATTATTCTATTCAGTATGTCAAATCATGCAGATATTGTGTGGCTGCCTCTACCAAAGGAGTCACTTACCGCATGGGTAATTTTCATAGTTTGACTAACCATGTGAAACCCATGTAGTTGCTTCTAGCCATAACCCATACCTACCACGTGGTTTCTATGGCCGATGGGCAGGGTTACTCATAAACATGCACCAATCATGTTTAACAATCTATCTAGACCAAGTTTCATAGTTTTCTCTAAAAATCAAAAATAATCCCAAAGGAGGATGCTATACCAATGATAAAGGGAAGGAATACCCCAAAAGTTTAAACCCTTCACATTCGAGTCTCAAGAGAAACGACTAAAAACCTAACCTGAACTAGAATAAATAAAAACTTAAAAAACCAGGTGAGACAATTCTCCCTGCCACAACTCTCTCTTCTCTCGGAAAGACACAACAAGGCCGGACCCAAAACAATAACAATACTCTGTCAAATTTCATTGATATTCACAATGAACATCGAATGAGAGGAGGACCATAAATCCACCATCTAAAAGGATACATGAAAATTAAATGACTTCCTGATATGTGTCACCCACCCCAAAAATTGAAATCACCTCCATTTGATCGATTAATGGTAATGAAACTTTCCACAATGCACCATCCCACTTCTCAAACCAAATCACCACATACATAATTAGAAGGAACCCACACTACCTATATGAAACAAATAAACAAGATCAAATCACATCCAAGGAACACTCCCATAACATTAACTAAATGAAACCGTTGTGGAAACTTCAACTCCAATGTTTATACAGGGAAGAATCTTGGGGTTAGATAGCTACGAATGAGACCACCTACAGCAAATCCAACACAAGGAATGAAACTGAAGTACTAACATGAGGATTCCTGAATGGACTCATCACTATAAGAAATAACCTAACACTCAAAACGGGATTGGGACACAATCATGGGGAGTCCTGAATGGACTCTCCACCATAACGAATTGGAAAACATCAATTTACACCCTGGAAATTTTAGCGAGACCCATGGTGGGTCTCCACACCATAATAACTAACCATCAAGCTTACCTAACTAGTATAGACCGATGAAGGAAACCTGACGTGGGAAAGCATGGGAGCTTCCTAATTGACCTAACCTCCCACCACTAGGGACCCAAGGTTGTTTATACATGAACAACCATAAGGGTATAAGCACTCATAAGGGTATAATCACTAAGGTTCAAGAAAATGAACCACCCATGCTTCAATGTAACCAAGAATAAACTCTTACATTCAACAAATTACAACATGGATGAACAAGGTCTCTATGTCTCGTTCCACCAAATGGGACCATAGATGGTGAAAAAATAGTGTGTGAGGCTTAATTGCTTATAGTTCCCATACAGAAGATGGACACTAGACCAAAATACTTTACACCCCTTGGGGTCCCTGACTACATTCCAGCTCCACTCTGGAACCTATGGATTGAGCTCTATTGACTGAAGAATCTCCCACCTCGCAGTCCAGAACCGAAAACACCCAATTTAAACATCTTCTTCTAGTGCCACAAGCAACCATTCTGCTAACTATACAACACCAACAGTCACAACACACTCTAACATCCACATACCCCCCACACGACACTCTTATTAAGGTAAGGGTTTAGAATATTCACATGCACCACCCCTTGTGAAAACATGATAACTAAAATAATCACATAGCATGACCATTGCGATCGGTAGAAACATTACAAGGATAAGAACCATAAACCAAGTCCCAAACAACATGAAATTCCCACAGATGGCCATAATAGTCTCTTATAACCAGGTCTGCCACACTGGTGGCCTAAAACGAACCCTAGATTAGAAAAATCTTACAAAAGTTCCAAATACCATTTTAATACAGTGGTGAACACTAACAACCCATACTGATTTATGCTTTCCCCAACGAATTTCCCTTCACTACTTCTAGTTAATATCTTCAGATAAAATGGTGTCAATATTCATACATGATGACTCAAACAACTCAATGAAACTGAAGATTCCTTCAAATCCACTCACATCTTCTATCCCACTATGATAGGACTCACTTAACTATAAAAAATGAAGAAGGATCATCTTCCAAGATTTGAGGAGAGAGTTCTTATATTTATCAAATGGAGGACCTAATAATAGTGAATCACCATGGTCATACTTCAATCTTGGGTTAACTTCTTTATGGGGAAATACACTAGCCAAGAAAGAAAACAAAGGACCCAATCAAACTGGTCCATTAGAAATAATATTCTACAAACCAAAACCAAACATTCAAGTGAAGGCACCACAGTGGCCACTCGAAACGCTTCTCAAAAAAGACCATTAACCAATACCTTAGACCAACTTACCAACGAAACACATGCCTATAATATTTTTTGAGTGAGATGGTTTTTCAAACTTAAAACACCATGCAACAACACTAAAAATAAAAAACATTTACACCACACCATCACTGGTTATCAAAAAACCTCTTATTTTCTTCAAAAACATGTTCAGAAATAAAACTAGATTTGTGGTTTCACATTTACCAAAAGTACCTCATGGGTTTCACAATTTCATACTTTCATGTGACATTGGGTACCCATCCACTTCCCACACATAACCCATGCATGTGGTCACATATGAGAACACGAACATTCAAAACAAAACCTTTCCACATTTAAAACACCCCAGGTTTCAAAAAAATGAAAATTTCATCGATAATCGTTTAATTAGAACTCATGTGTTTTAATTTAAATCATGTTTCCAATACCATTTTAAAAATGAATTTATCTTTTCCCCAAAAACAATTTTTTCCAATTAACCATAGACTTTGATTATAAAAATTTCAATCTCCTCTGAATCATTATCATTTTTACACAAACAATTTTTATAAAAGTCCACCCTTTCAAACCTCATTCCAAACAATTAGAAAAACCTTTTTTCCAGCCATTGAAAATAAGTCCATTTCCACTTTATATCTAGATTTCTTAAAATTTTCAAATGAAGGTTTTCAGATTAATTTTCAAAACCCAAAAATACAGAATAAAATGTATGAAGAAATTAGTGTTGTTGGGTGACTTGGACATATGGTTTGTGGTCACACACCAATCACTCCACCTCCATGGAGAGTGTTTGAGGAGAACTTCCTCATATCCAATTGTATTTCCAAGCACTACAATATCACTCTAACTGTTGATCCAACTCCCATTTCATTTCCCAAACAATTAATAAACACAAGGATAAAATGACCCAGATGAAACCCGACTTCCCCTGGTAACTTGTGTCACGTCATGAGGTTTGTTTGTCAGGCACCCTACTCATAATCGGAATGTCAAGTCCTAAAAATCCAAGATCTTTCCTACCCTAACTCTTCCCCAAGGAACATGACCCCAATGATATGACCTACTCTAATACCATTTTTTCAAAAACCACGTCGGGTCACCATCTAATACGACACATGACCTAGTCCATGGAATGGTCCAAAGTGTGTTCCCAATCCCTAAAAGCTGGCACAAGTGAATTGGTATCACCCGTAAAGTGTGGGAATTATTTACCTGATTTAATAAGAATAGAACAATCAACATTATAAATAATTCGAAACTAAAAATCACACATCCAAACAATCCCTAGACAACTTTAATATTTTTATGTTTACAAGTTGAACCAAAAATCTCAAAGGAACTACATCAAAGGAAAAGTAAAACTCTTACATGATCCTTCATGAAACATGAGGATCCACATCCTCAAGCCACCATCACCAACCTGAAAGAGAAGTCCACTAACCATCCATAGTTCCATCACTAAGAATGTTTTCATACCTAGAATAAAAAATAATAAGGTCTACATATAGCTAGAGTTATATGGAGGGTGTGATCCAAAGCCCAGTAGGATTCCACCTAAAAGAAGAGATTCGATGCCAAAACATTCATAAGATAATATAAAATTCTCATTAAAGTAATTATTTTGAGATAATTAATAAGGAAATCATCTTTATAGGTAACACTTTAAAAAGGAACACATTCAAAGAAAACATTTTTCTAACCCTTTTCTTAAATGAAAAAGAGGGAGTTTATAAATACATGTGCACATTCACATGAGAAGTCCACCATATGCTGATGGATGGTATCCAAACATATAATATAGAGATCTATGGGTAAATCCCCTAGGGTTAATCAATATTGAGTGGGACCCTAGAACCTCGTACCTCAGTGAAAAGTGGTATAGTAACCACATCTGTCATTGTCCTCATGCATGAGCCTCTAGAGAGGATAAACATCCAATTTTCTAGTGGTTATAATCAATCATCATATTTTTTTAATATTGTAAACATCAATCCCGAAAAGTGAAACCAAGACAAAACACTTATGTATCACTAGATAACTAGATATATTCCACCCACCTAGATAACTGGGGTTCCCTTGTGCTCAATTTAAAGTTCATATGTCACACATATTACCACTTCCACAACCCATTTCCACGAATTTCAAGGAAATTACAATTTTCCATAAAACCAACCATTTCAATTTTACTCACACCAAAAAAACATTTTTAGACTCATTTTACATTAGTCACACAATTAATAATCCATTCATTAATAATTAGGAAAAAAATTATTAACCAACCCATCCAATGGGACCAGCCCACTTCACAAACCCACATATACATTAAGACCATTTTTAAAAAAAACTCTTCAACTTTCAAACAATTCATGATTTATACACAAAATTCATATCAAGTATAAAATTTCCAAAATGATTCATTTTTTATTGAAAATCCACATTTAAACATACACACACCTCTAGTGCCTTTGAAAATACATTTCTCACCTTATAAACAACCCTTAAAATCCTTTTTAAAAACATTACATTATAGCACACACAAAACATATCCATTTCCTTTGTGAAGTCCTTCCCCTATATAAAAACATGTAAAACCACATAGAAATTAAATTTCTCACCCCAAAAATAAAACATTTAACACATTTATAAACACAAACAAACATATTAAATTCATCTAATAATGTTTGGGCATGGAACCACTACCTCTCATGAAAAACCTTCCAGAAAATATTGTGAAATCACATACGCTTCTCAACCTAAACACAACAAGGAAATAAGAAGAACTAATCAAGAAGATATATCCAAAAAACCCATGATTAAAACCTTAAATCGAAACCCTAATTTTGGGAGGGAGAAAACCCTAATGTAAAATAGGTAAAAACATAAAATAAAGAGGGAAAACAAGAGAGAAGACACTTACATGAGGGTTACTTGAAGATTATAGGACAAAAACCCCCATGAAAATGGAGATATGAGGGATTAATTGGAGGTTTAGGAGGCACCTAGGGTGGGTGAGGCTGAGGTTGGAAGAAAAAAGAGGGGTTTGGGGGTTTAATACGAGAGAAAAAAACACCTAAAAATTTTAATGGACCTGTAGGTCACGTGGTTAGTCCACACAGTTTGTAAAACCATGTGAAAACTATGTGGATGCCTCTACTAAGGGAGAACCCTACCGTACATGTGATCCCCATGGTATGACTGACCATGAAGAAGTCGTATAGTCGCTTATGGACACGACCCAGACTTAGTGCACGGTATCTTAGGAGGAGGCAAACAATTACTCTTAATCATGGGGAAATTGTGCACTGCAATCTATCTATAAAAAAATTCATAATTTTCTCCAAAATTGAAAAAGAAACCCAATAGAGGAAGCTAGAAAAAGGATAAATTGAAATAATACATCACCTGTTTAAACCTGTCACACCTGATTTTCAAGATAAATGGTCAAGAACCCTACTCAAACTGGAATAACAACAAACATAAAAACCTGGGTGTGATAGATAATCCAACTAAAAATAAACTAGTATCATGTATAAATGAAATTAGATAACCCAAAAGAGTACAATATGAAATAAAAGGACAAAACCATGATACATACTATGTTAATCCAAAAGGATAAACCTAAAAACAACAACAAAAATACAAAAATGAGTCTCCATGTGACAATATGTCCCCATGAAACCATCCTAATATAATGGTGATGAAAACCAAGAGAACATGGAGAAATACTTGATGCCCTTCTATTTACATATGTCCTGCAAAACCACATCTACAAATTCCTAAATTAAAAATTTAGGTGCAAGCATAAATCCTAGTAGTATTTCACCAAAGAATCAATATAGATTTTATTACTATGAAAATGTTAATTCTATCTATAAAACAAGAACCTATTTAATAAATAATTTCCAAAATAGAATCCATTTTCTAAAACAACCTTTTATTTTTTATAAAAACCATTCATATTCATAAAAAACTATAAATTTAAAAATTACATGGTATACATCATAAAAGCACCATAAAAACCAACCATGGATACTTCATAAGATAAACCAGTGAGGAATCAACCATGAGAGATACCATCTTGTGTAAAACCAAGAATAAATGAACAAACACAATATTTGGGATCTATCCTATGGGAATTCATACTCAGTCATATTAAGAAAAGACTAACAGGTAATCACATGAATATAAATGATATCAAGTCTTGTCATAGTCTGTCGATATCTAAACCTCCAGTGGTATTACACACATTCAAGTGACAATTCCATTTCCCGGTGCACCCAATTCTCCCAATGTCAAATGGTTTATAAAACCATTTTAATCAATTCTCGTTATTTATAAATCATTTTAACATCAAACCATTACCACATTCATGCTTTAAAATCTACTTTTTAAACAAAATACACCATTAATACATTTCATCATCACATCACGTGCCCAAAAGAATTGTTAAATTAAAACCTCTTTAAAGACATATATTCCATGAATAAAATAATATTTGATCTAAAATACATCCATTAAATATAAAATATTAAATGAATTGTCAAATAACATCAAATAAATCATGAATTAGAACCTTTTTATAGAGACTAATTCTTTAAGAATATAGGGAAAACACCAAGAAATAATCTCCCAAGGATTGTGGTTGAATGAAAAAAATGGTCTTCAAAGGCCTTAAAAATATATTTTGGGTTCCTATGTATTGGATAATAAAGTTGTTATAAAGGTAGGTTCATAGGGGGTTCGGTTATTTAAAGGCCCACTAAAAATTAGAAGACCGCGAAACAACCTCCTAGACCAAGATGCAAAGGTTCTAACATAAGAAAATACTACAATGCAATGGGTGGGACCACGCCTCATCCTGTATAGTCATAATTCATTAAAGAACCATGGTATGGATCCATTATTTCAAGAGAGGGGACTAAAGTTAAACTGATATCACCACATCACAAAGCCCCACTACCAAAATAGAGCTATGTCACATCCTACTCCCTATAGTGTAATTTTCCCAAATTTTTTAGAACCACCCAAACTTACCCCTCATAGAATTATACTGCATCCTTTATATCCACACCATAGTTCTCAACATTCTTACACTATATCCATACTCCATAGTATATCCATGCTGAGAATATAAGTGACACCAAAATTTCATTTCATGGACTCCATGTCATAGTCATCTCATCCACACCGCAACCAATATCTCTCGGCCAAAACTGCTCCCATCCATGTCATAGTCCGATGTAAAAACAAATATTACCTCTAAAATCCCTAGATCATGAATTACCAATTCATTAACATTAAAAGGATAGTTTACTAAAAAAATTATGGAGAAAAATACTCCCCACAATAAATATTTATATCCTTGTAAATTAATCAAAATTATGAAATAAAAAAATAGAAGATCACTAATGCCTTATTATCAATTCCCCCTCCCATGTCTCATGGATACCGTTCCAACACTACTATAGTACATGGACCAAAAGTATTATTTTACCATATAGTACCATATCCAGGTTATCTATAATCATAATAGGTTTCTTAACCATAGTGATATCGGAATTGAGATCAGTACATTCCCAATCAATCACATGGGAAGTTTCTATTTGATACCACATCAGCTGGGAGACATGAAATATTTCATGAATCGACATCCATAGATATAAAAAGTTCAATTTATATTCTACCTTTCTAAGTTTTTCAATGATTTCAGCGGATCCAATAAACCTCAGTTCCAACTTACCCGTTTTATCTAACCGACTGTGTCCCAAGTGTGGTGAAACTCTAAGAAAATCATGAACAACAACCAAAAACTCTAGAAACTAATGAATATGTTCCACATAGGATTTATGATGACTTTGTACCATGATAATCCTCTTTCGGATAACCTTTACCTTTTTCATCATCTTCTAAACAAAGCATAAGCCAACAAAGGACTGGTCCCCAACTCTGCCCAACACAAGGGAGATTTACATGGTCTCTCATACAATGATTCAAATGGATATATCTTAATTAAAGCCTAATGAATATTTTTTTGGAAAATTTGACTTGAGATAGATGAATTTTTTAGGAGAAACAAAACTCAAACACACCTGCTTTGAGCATATCTTCAAGAGCCTAAATAGATTTCTAAGTATGTACATCTGTCTATGGATGTTATGTTGTGATTTAATTCAACTGGGAACTCCTCACCACTGGAATTTATTTTCCAAAACATAGAAGTTAAATTCAGGTCCCAATGATAATCAATCAGAGAGGGAACCCCTTAAAGTCTAACAACCACTCATGCATACAAGTGTCAGAGTTACTCCACCTATATCATATTCTTGATAGTGAAGAAATTATATGATTTCATAAGTCGATCAATGATCACCAAAATCATATCCTTCCCTCTAGGAGTCGATGGTAAACCAATTATGAATGTAACATTATGTGTTTTAAACTGGATGAAAAAACGCAGGAAATAAAATTCTTATGTTAACTAGGCAGGTTTGTTTTAAAACCGAGCATCATAACATTTTGTTTCCGATATTCGACACTGCGGCGTTGATAGAATAAAAATTTTAAGTTTATTTTATTGATACCTGTGTTTGTTTCTTTTAAAAAAATGAAATAACTCTTAAATGGTGCGTTGTACAAGAAATATGAGACCACTGTTAGGTCCATAATGTCGGGTTTACCCTATGTAGGGTATAACTTTAATTCGCATCGGGTGTTTGTCACCCTCGAACATGATAATTCCATATTTATTTTTTATTAATTAGTTATTCCAATTTTTTAAATAATAAATAATTATTTTCTCTCAAACGGTGCATCGTATGAGAAATCTGAGACTACGGTTAGGTCTGGAACACCGGATTTACCTAAGGTAGGGTATAACCTTGATTCGCATCGAGTGTTTGGAACCCTCACACTTGAAAATACCGTCTTTATTTTTAATTAATTAATTATTCTGAGTTTTAAATAATAACTAATTATTTTCTCTCAAATGGAAAATCAAATGAGAAATCTAACCCCACCAATAGTTCTAGGACTTGGGGTTTACCCTATACATGGTATAACCTTTGCAAGCATTGGACGTTTGGTTATATCTCACTCAAAGATAATTTATATGCATTTTAAATATTTTATTGGCAGTTAGATATATTAATAATTTTATTATTAATATTATTATTTATTTTGAAAACAATAAATGAAAATGAACATCCACAATTAATAAATTTGTCATGTTGTAAATAATAACCGGGTAATGTAATAAATATGATATTATAAATTATTCAAATTAAATAAAAATGCACAATCAATATTTATTTAATAACCGTTATCCCTTTTTTATGGTTATTGTTTTTAAGTTATTAATGGTGTAATTGATGAGTTGAATTGTATAATTATAATTATTTTAATTATTGTTATTATTATTATATTGGTAAAAAATAGTGATGTATATATATGAAGTATATCAATATATATGGTATTAAATATATATATATATATATATATAGTTATATATACATGTGTGGGTGTATATACATTAATATGCAGATGCGTATATATATATAACACGTATATACATGGGTGGATATTTATTGTTAGGTTAGATAAAATATTATTAATTACATATATAAATGCATTTAACATGGTGACTTAAACCAAGTCGTGGAATTTTATGTATTTAATCCAAATCTTTAAAGGGGCACAGGGTGCGCGCCTGCACACCCTGCTGTGGCTCCCGGACAGCTATTAAAATTAATTAAATTATTGTTCAGGCTTTATGTAAAATATTAAATCGCGCCATAGGGTAGAATTCGGGTTAAAAATAATTAAAAATGATTAATGAAAATTAATGGAATTTAAAGAGGGATAAAAATAAATAATAAAATAGATACAGTTGGGGAGAAATTAAAAATAATTAAAATGAGGTAAACCTATTTTAGTTATTTATTTCATTTCTTTCACCATTTTGTTTTTATTATTTTATTTATTTATCTCCTTTTTCTTTTTTCCTTTTTCTTTTTTTTTATTTAGTTTTTTATTTTTTTTCCTCTCTTCCTCTCCTCCTCCTCTCCTATGCATGGCGCACCTCTCCTCCCTAGGTGGTGCGCACCACCTTCTCCTCCTTTCGGAAGATTGTCACGCCTCCGTTTGTCGTCTGTTTTTTTTTCGCCGTCAGGTGAACTGTGAACCTCTATGTATGGTTTATCCCATGCACCAAGAATCGTGTGATCTCATTCCAAACCAGTTGTGTAGTTCGTCGCGGAAGGATTTTACCCTATTTTGTGGTTTTTATAAAATCTTTTGTTTTCTTCCGTTTTAGGTCAAATCAAAGCCTACCGCGGATCATAGGATCATCTATGACCATAAGGTAGGGATTCTACTCTCTTTCCATCCAATTCGTTGTGATTTATAAAAACGTATCGTTGGGCCGGTAGTGGGTGCCTACTAGCTTTGTGGAAATTCACCCAAATTCATTAATTAATTTGTTTCGCCTAGTTTTTGTAGCCATATTGATCATCAATTAATTTTTTTAAATTTGTTTCAAAAACTTTGGACACCCCTTGGGGCGTGACGACGTGGCCAGTATAATTTCCGTTAGCCCAAAAATTTTAATTTATTTAATTGTATGTGTTGCGCAGCCTATTTTTGTTGTGTTCAATTTAAATAATTAATTTAGATTAATTATGAATCCTGAATCATTGAATCATTGGTATTTGGTTGTGTTGGATTATTTATTATTAAAAATTGTCTTAATCTGCATGTTTTTTACCACCTATTTTGTTGTGTTTAATTTAAATAATTAATTTAGATTAATTATGATATTTGGAATTGTTGTATCTTGGTTGTTGGTTGGTCTAATTTATTTATTTTATTTAAAAGTATATTGTCCTGCTAATGTTGATGCAGTACTTTGCCTTATTAAGGTTGCTATGATGAAATATTTAATTTGAACTTTGTGATGCATGGGTGTACCTATTTGGTTTCAAGATGCAATTACATATGTTGATATCTTATCTGCTATTGTGAAAACATTAATTAAATTCAGGGCAGAGAAAGGAGGTGGGTCCCATATTAAGGGCCACACTTAGACCCTTAGTTCATGACAGTTACTTCTATGTGTTGTGGAGCGGTGTTCTTGGATTGGTCGGACCGAGACTTCCCCGGGCTTTCTAATACTTATGAGTGATACCGGTTCGAAAGAGGGCCCATCAGAATGGATTTGTTGGCACTGTGGCTAAGCCAGCCTCGGATGACACTCAACCCATTTTTGCGAGATCGGGACAGACTCAGGTTAAATCCAGGCCATGAGCAATACATGGTATTTTGAAAGATTTCCTTGAACGGGCTTGGTGGTATTGGATAATTGAAGGATGTTCTGTAGTTATACATTCGGGATGGGCTCAGACTCCAACTCTCAACATGAACCTTAATAATTATGCTGTGAAGGTTTATAATAATGTCATTGTTAGTCTCTTGAGATTTGACATATTTTCTGGTATGTTAAAGCACACCTAATTGACACATGACTTAGACCCCAAGTTAAAGCACATGTTTAGGGGTGTGCCTCTTCCTTATTTTACCTTACTCTTCCAGGATTCATATACATGCATATGTGTATTCTACTTACAGGTACTCCTTTTAGACTTCTGGCTTAGGCCGAAGCATGTGATTAGGCACGGGTGCCGTTTGGAACCTAGGTGGACTTATTTATTCAATTACACTTAATTAATTATCTGAAATTGTTATATAATGGAACACTAAATTTTATCATTGCATGAAATGAAAGGGTTTAGAAACCTTGGGTGCCGGCCTACTGGGATTTTATCTCACACCCTTCTCAGGCGTTGTTGAAACCCATGTAGATTATATGCTTGCAGGTATTGACAAAGGGAAGTATGCTTCTTCTGACACTTGGTTGTTTCTTACTGTTTATGATGAAGATTGGGGTAGAGGACTGAGCCTTTCTCGTGATGCAGTTTTCACACTTTGTGTCTTTTCATTTCAGTTGATGGCATTCTTTTATTATTGTTTTTTTAACCTTTACTTTCTTATGGACATCATATCATAAAATAATTTTTTACCTTGTTTTATTTAGCAGCTTCTGCACATGATTCTTATTCAGTTTGATTATTCATATTTCTTCTGTTGTAGTTTACTCATTTATATGCTTCCACAATTTATTATTTATTTGTTTTTTACTTTCACTGTGATAATACCTATTACCTATGAGGGCATAGTCTCCCCCACGAACATGAAAAATTCCCTTGCTGCTAGTCGCCAACCTCTGGCATTTGGGGAGATGCGCTTGATGTCATGTGATGAACTGTTTTGGCCACCTTCTTAGAGGTGAGCTGGGTCGGGACATTACAATTAAGTTCATAAAGATATCATCCAACATCCATACCAGAATGGCTAAGGGTTACAAAAAAATAGTGGGTCTTTGGTGTTCTTCCTTAATCCTCTAACAAGTAAGCCACCATGACACAATGTATGCAATCGACTGTCTCGTCACCAGCCACTGATATTTATTTCGTATATCATGATACATATTGGTAATCCCATGGTATATGGACCAACAAGACTAGGGACCCCTGACCATAAATCCATACCTGAGAGATATAGGAACAATAGACCAGCCTCAAAAACACCAAGCACAAAGGGGAGACGAAGACCAATAACCTGAGGTCTCCCCATCATTTAGGATTTTACTAAAGTGCTGACAATAGGCATCAGGAAATTTATCAAGTTGAACATGGTCATCGAATGATGAGTCATACTTTATCATGTCTATGTGATGTCACATTATTTTATTTCACTTTCACACATCTATTTTTTTTGGGAAATTGTGTTATTTATAGTGAAAATGTGATTTTAGAGGACAATTGACTAAATCTGGTTGATTTTTCTAAGCCTGAAAGACATTAAATATTTCATTAAAGTGTTTCTTAATGGATTAAAATTTTCTTTATTTATTTTTTATTATTTTTTAGAACAAGAATTATTGTGATTGTTCATTTTCTGTATATTAAATTAAATATATTTTTTTGGAAGTTATGTTTTTTAAAAACTCAATTATTTTTTTGTATGACTGGATTTTTTTGGAATATTTTATTTTCACTAAATCCATAGATTTGTTTTTATAATCACATATTTTAATTGAAATCTAATGGAGAGATTGTTGCTTGGTTGGAATCACCACACATCACAATCAGATCGACCACAGGCCTTATAATCGACCATGAAGTTAAATTTTATATGACCACTACAATGATGATAGAGAATATGAAACCATATCGATGAGTTTCATATTCAATATGAGGTTCACTCCCACTATACCCAATGAAATCTGAACCACCTTTCCCACTAAATTCAACACCACCACCACTGTAATCACCATTGAAGATGTTAGTGCATACGGAAGACGAAGAAACTAGAGAACCCAATACCAATCTACAGCCAAACATCTCATTGTACATGAATAAATAAAAACCATAAATTATGAGAATCCTCTACAACCAATCACAATCAAGGAAGCCCATCTTCATTTTTCCATCATGTGAGTGAACCCATCTCGATCCCACCATTGAGATTGAAGAAATTCATAAAGGAGGTCCCAAGATGATGCTAAAACCCCCTACCTTGATATTTTAAACATATATATAATATTAATAATAGAAATATAATAAATTTAAATATATTTATATATTTGATCAATATATCACCATTTTTTCTTCCTAAATCACAAAAGTATCTAGGAAAATGAGATGGTGACACGAGTGGTTTTGGACTCCAATTATAAAGAATGTTGAGATTTATGTAAAGAGAAAATTGGGATATGAGTTCATAGACCCTATTTTGCCTGGAAAAATTTTAAGGGACATGCATATCATCATCGAAGGTTGGATACTCTCATAGGGACGTCACTCAAAGCTGGCCATGATCATGTCAAACCACGCTATGGGGATTCTATGGCCTATTGTTTTTAAATGTCACTTATTTAATTTTTTTATTTAAGAGGAGGTGTTCTACTCTATGTTTTATATCCCCAAAATACGAGACTCAATCTTTACATTTTCTTTTCCTTGGTTACTTCCACTGTTTCTTGATCACATTGTCAAGTGAATCAAATTAAATGTTTATTTTTTAGTATAATTTCTATAGTATAGTATGAACCCTAGGTCATCTCTCAATGGGGGCCTTAGATCATTAATTTTAAAAAATATTCATTAAAAAATGGAAATGTTATGGTATGAAATTTGTGTTTTTTTATATAAGATGACATTATATAAAATAAAGTGATACTAGAAAAAAATTGACAGATTCGGTTAAGGGTGATTAGGCCAAGGAAATCTCATGATGGAAAACCTTCATCACTTCAAGATATAGGGTTATGATCTTTTAGTAACTAGTTTTTAACACCTAGATCCATAATTGTATAGAGTTTATAATATAATAACTCCTAGGGTTCATTCAGAAACACACAATGATTCACCAGATACCACCACAGATTGGGTGATTTATGTTCGACTTCATAACCAAAACTCACCAAGGAAACACGCGAAGAACTCGATGAGCTATATAAATTTATATGTTATTTCAATGTGTTAACATGATATGAAAGTACATGGAAATGAAAGGGTTTCATTGATTTCAATTGTCCAATATGAACCACACAAACACCACAATTTAAAGGGGGGATGAAGTGGTGAACGATGTGTGAACCATCACATGAATAAGGACCCCCAAACATGATCATATGAGTCGAGTATCACATACTAGTATATAACTCAATAAAATAAGAATATAAGATGAAGAAAAATTACCTAAAACCTAGAATTAAAAGGATCATTCAATTATTATAAAAAATTCTCAATATTTACAACATGTTCTTCCCTAGGTGATCGTGTGGATTTTAGAACTCTATGGGAGGGGCGGATGAAGAAGTTGTAGAAGTAGCACTTACAATAGCCTCTAGAGCATATATGGATGGTTAGAGCATTCCTTTGAGTCTCCAAAATAGAACCACATTTCTTCCTGGTTGAAATTTGAAATGGGGTTCCCAAGATATTATTTTATAGGCAATGTAGAAGGTGGTTTTGAGCCCCCAAATTTCGTAAAACAAATTTTCCTGTGGTTTTCGGTCAATAGACAATATTATATCACTTTTTTAAAAACTAAAATCCTAGTTCCCCACCTCTTGAATATCTCCAACAAAAATGTGGCATCATTTGTAGGCCCAAATCTATATATATATATATATATATCTAAAATAAAGAACACCACTTTTGAAATTATTAATATTTTATTCCCTAGAAATATCAATTTGGATGAGCCCCTAAATAGAAGAATTGGGCTTGGTCTCCTTCAGAAGTGTTACAGACCAAAAAAATTTCAATACAACTAGAAAACCTCATCCCATTAAAATGCATTTATATATCAAAACATGAAAAATAGTTTACATGTGTTCTTGGGTTTCCATCCAGTTTGGCCCATTTTCCTTTCGCATCATCCTGGGCTCTTCAAATAACCTCCACCCTCAATGAAATTATGAAAAAAAAGTGAAATTTTCCTTTTTTAACATTGAAGAAAACCAAATAATTGAATCAAATATGAAGTTCAGTTTTTTATTAAATTTGAAATATATGATGAAAAATTAGTTTAACATAGTGGTATAAGGGTTGAAATGAATAGTGAATCGCGGTGCGATCACACCCCCACACCTAACCATTTTCACTCCTGGGAAAAGTCTTATATCCTAACTGAGATCCATTCCTAAATAAAAGGTTATAAAACGTATAAGATTATGTTAAATTGAAATTCATTATATATCATATATAAAATAAAATTTTTATCATTTTTCCTCTCTCACATTCAAATTTGTTCAACATAATTAGTTCTCTAATGAAACATGTCTACACCTACCCCACCAATAAATTCTTCCATAATCACTCAAAGAACATATGAAAATAGAGTTGTGATATTTTCCAAAATATCATGTGATCTTACTATATGATTTCCAATATTCTATGCTCTCTACTAGCATAAACTAGTGTGCTGCTCAGGAGGACTTCTAATGGGTTGTTTTGAGGTTCAACGGTTGGTAGGATTTACTGTATAAAATCTGAGGGAGAAGAGGAGTGATTAATATTTTAGTCACTAAACATGTCAAAATTTAGCAAGTGTTCACATTGAATGTATACACTCATCCCCTCAAAATTTTATCGCTTCCAACTCACTCTCCCCATTGTCCATTTGTGTGGGCCTTGACCATGCAGTGAATAATAATGAGTAAACTTTCTCTTCTTTTATATTGTTCTGTTTTTTAATGTAAATAAATATATTTTTTACAATTCTAATTTTAGATAAAGAGGTAAACAAGTGAAAACAATTATACAATATGGATTCTGATCAATAACATACCTAGCCCGGGACCCACTTGAAGGGTGCTTTGAGCCGGGTTGGCCACATGACCTCAAGCGCGTATCCCCAAACACTAGAGGTTGTCGACTAGTAGCGAGGGAATTTTTAACATGTTAGAGGGGGAGACTAATCCCTCACAGGTAAAAGGTAATATACAGTAGAATAAAAGACATTTATAATAATTATATGATCTATATAAATAAACAAACGGCAGAAGAAGTAATTAAATAACCCCAACTAAATAAATGAAAAGTGTGGAAGATGATAAATCAAACAAAATACACAATGATGTCATGTTATGATGTCTGTACTAAAATAAAAGTATTGAATGAAGGAATATAATCATTCTATCAAAACTATAATGAAAATAACACAAAGTGAAACAACTAAATCATGAGAAAAGGTTATTTCCTCTTCCCCAAATCTCCATCCCAATCTGCAAGTAACACTCAAGCATCAGAAAATTCACACCTCCCTTTATCCATACCTGTGAGCATAATGTCTACTCATAAACCATGTGGAGCCTATATAGGGTGTGAGATATAATCTCAATAGGTTGGCACACACGGTGTCTAGACCTTTCCATTTTGTGCTGTAAACAAATACAGTGTTCTTATATATGATAAATGAAAGCAATTAAATAAAGAAGATAAAATAAGTATAACTTGGTGAAGGTTCTCAACAACACCCTTCCAAACCACCTTCTTAGGCCATTTCTTGGAATCTGAAAAAAGTACATGTAATAAGTAGTATGTATATATATATATATGATAGAAAAATGAAGGAAGAAAAAAAGTAACATACCTCTAAACTTTTTCTTTACCTTAGGTTTAATTTTTGTGTCAACAAAGTGTGCTTCAAGTCACCATAAAGGTATCAAAATTCCCAAGGAACCCAAAGGTTCATCAAATAAAACCTTCCAAACATTATCATTATTGTTATATAAATTTTATATTTGGAGTATGAGCTTGTCCTGATGGTATTTCTATGGTATATCCTTCAATTTATCCAATACCACCAAGCCCATCCATGAAAATCTTCCGAAATACCAAATATCTCTCAAGGCATGGTTTTTTCATGAGTTATTCCCATGTATCGCAAAAAATGGGTCAAGTACCACCTGAGGCTTGGAGTTTCCACTTTGAAGTGGTTTCATCCTCGATTGACCCTTAGGTAACCGATATCACTCATGAGTATATATAAAATCCATGGAAACCCCCGTCTAGAAAATCCTAAGACATATCCTCCCTAACACATTGTGTGATAACTAATTAGGAACAGAGATTCCATGTGTGGGTCCTAAATACAGAACCCATTTTATCTCTCCCCATCCTGAATTTAATTTGATTTCAAATAATCAGTTATCATCTAGTAAACTTTTATAATTATAACAAATCAATTTAAAAAACTAAAAGCCATGCACTTCCTGATTATTCAAGCACAATAGTAACAACCAACATAAGTACCACAATCAATATATCATCACCCAAACATGACTAAATAAACCAACTCATCAAATTTTAGGTTGAAATCATTTCACCTCCATTAGATGAATTTTATTTCAAAACATGAAATTAATCTTATAGCTAATAAGTTAACTAATTAATTTAATATCATAGTCTATGGTTTATCAATGCAAAACACTTTATCTCCAAATGCCTAATAAAAGTTATTTTTTTCTATTATAACATCATAACATGGTATTAATTATAACCAAGAATCATTAGGCATAAATAAACGAATAAAGCCCAAAACTTCATAATTCAAATTTATCATAAATAATTTATTTGATTCAAAACTCAACCAAAGAATGACACGAAAACACATTAAATTAATAAAGTAATTATTCGGGGCTAACAGAATTTTGACTTATTATTTCGACATGCCCAAAAGGGGTATCCAATGATGTTGCAGCAAATTAATCATGCTTATTCATCTCAAACAAGGTCACAATAGTCAATCAAAGTAGTTTAATTAAATTTGATTGAGTAGAATTTTGTATCACTGGTAGGAACTGACGATATGAACAAACGTGCAATGTAAATGACACAATGATATGATGCGAAAGAGAGTAGACACCCTATCTCATAATTTTAGTGGATCATACGCTCCGTGGAAACCATTGAAATGACCTAAAGTGAATGAAATCATATTATTATAGAAAAACCCCAATTTCAGGTTGAAATCTTCTATGGCAGATAGCATGATAGAGATTGGATGAAATCATATGATTCATAGTTTGTGTGGTTATCCTTACTGATAACTTCACATCACATCAAACGATGTTGGAAATAGAGAAGGTACAGAGGTGCAGTGAGCTTCTAGAGGATGAGGAGGAGGCATATCACCTAGTATGGGGGTACGACGCACCAAGAGGAGAGGGAGGAGAGGAAGAGAGAAGTAAAAAATAGGGAGAGGAAAATATTATAAGGAAAAATAAAGAATAAATTAAAATAAATAAAATAAAATAAAAGGGTGGGAGAAAGGAAAATTATTAGTAAAATGGGTTAAACCCATTTTAATTATTTCTGCTCTTCTCCAACTCCTTTTTTTCTATTATTTACCTTTATCCATTTTAAATTTATTTTTATTTGCATAAAAAATTCTTTTTTAATACATTTTTAATTATTTTTAACACGAACATTTCACTACGGAATGATATATTATTTTACATAAAACAATTTAAAATATTTAAATAATTTTTATAGCTTTTTGGGACCTGCAACAGGGTACACAGGTGTGTGCCTTGGGTCGCATTAAGGATTTGAACTAAAATTTATAATGGTTTGTACCTTGATTAAAGTTAGTACGTTACAAACTCCCCTCCTTAAGACAACTCGACACTACCATAAATGAGGGAAAGGGAAGTTCTCGGGTTTTATTAGCACTAATTAGAAAGCACTGATAAAAGGGGGACTTTTATCTGTACTATAAAAAATCACTGATAAATCTACACTTTATCAGTGCTAATATTAGAGCTAGTAAAGTCCCCCCTTTATCAGTGCTAACAAAAAGTGTTGAGAAAAAGGAGACTTCATTAGCACTAATAATTGCATTAATAAAAGTTTATAATTGAAAATATTATTAATTTATATAAAAATATTTTAATTATATTCAAAAATAATGTCTATATGTATACATTATTTAAATCATGCATGTTTATTATGTTTATTATGTTTATGTTTTATTTAGGCTTATTATGTTTATTAGTTTTAGTTAAATCTTTATTATATATTTATTATACTATATGATTATAATATGATATATAAATACTTTTTAATATATATATATATACACAAATACTTATTAAGTATATATATATATATATATATTTAAATAAATTTATGTTTCCAGATGAATGTGTTAATTAATGCGTACATTTATATTCTCATGAATATATGTTCATTGTTTACCCTAATGTTTTCCATATATACTATAATACTATATATGCTTGGTATATTCATTCATTTCCAATATATATGAAGCTTTATCTTCTCATAAATACTTAAAATCATGATAAATATATTTAAATAAACAATAAATGTATTTTTTATATTTAAAATTATAAATATTTACTTATATATAATTATATACTTTTTAAATATATTGTTTATAAATATAATTATATATACCTAATTAAATATAAATATGTTTAAATAATTATAAAGTTAAAAAATATTTTTTTTAATCGATAAATATATATTTATAAATACCTTTTGAATATATTTATTTATAAATATATGTATTTAAATATATATACAGACAAATACATACACATATATATATATATACTTATGAAATTTAAATTTAAATTAATATATCAATTTATAATTATATATATTTAACTAAAATTTAGAATATAAAATTATATATATATTTATTTAATAATAATTTATACACAAACACAAACACAAACACATATATATATATATATAATTATAATATAAATTATTAAATTATAATAAATATATTAATGATAAATATTTATAAAATTATAAATGTAATACATATATTTGTTATAATATTATAAGTATGAATAAATGGTATGTTTTATCAGTGCTAATTAAAAAGAACTGATAAAACATACATTTATCGGTGCTTTTTTAGTACTGATAAAGATGGGCCTTTTTTAGTGATAAAAAGTGCTGATAAAGTCATGTTTTATCAGTGATTTTAATTATAGAACTGATAAAACATAACTTTTTCCGCACTTTTTATCTAGCGTTGATAAAAGTGTAGTAGGGTTTTGTAAATAAACCCTAACTTTCTCCTCTATCAGTGGCTCTCCTCTACTGCACCTCTCCTTCGTCGCGGCTCTCCGCCACCATTGCCTCTCCTCTATCGCACCTCTCCTCCTCCATTCCTCTTCTACACCGTGAAAGAACCTCCCCCGTGTGTTGAACCACACCTCTATGGTTAGTTCTCTTCTCTTTCTCATTGGGTTCACTTATTATAGTTTGATATTGATAATGATGTTTTGAATTGTATGGGCTAAACGCCCCGCTAAAAATCGTGGTCATTGGTGGTCATTGTTTATGCACTAGTTATGCTAGGTAAAATTAAATATTATCATACCCTATTTTTAATTGGTTTTTTTAAAAATATTCAATGTAATGTGGGTTTTCATCATGGTTATTTCAAAAAATTCAAAAAAAAGTTTTTACATTCAAAAATAAAATTTTTATCATCCACTCCAATTTTTTTATTACTCTTATGTATTTTTGATGACTATATTGTTAAATATTCATTTTTAAATTAAAATTATTCGAAGTGTTTCCAATTATTTTATAGAAGAAATATGTGTTTTTTATGTTTCTATTATAAAAATTATTTTTAAAAGTAAAAGTCTTCTAATTATGTCAACTTCATTTACTAAAAACATTATGCATTTCTCAAGATTCCATTATCGATGAATGTTTTTAGAAATTGACCTTCGTGATCCTTATCCAAAGATTCTATCAGAACCAAAACAACTAACTAGGTCTCATTCTTCGACTAAAAACATATATTTTTTATTTCCCAACTATAACACCCCAAACTAAATCACCAAGACTAAGTCGAAGTGTCACATGACCTCGTGTATGCTTCCCTATACAAAATATGTTTTCAACTTGGGGTGAGGGTATAACTAGAATCGTGGGGATACTATACAATTGGTAAATATTAATAATTATATTACAGAATAGTAGAAATAATATTCAAAGTAAAAAAATTAGATCCTAAATGGAAAAAGAATATCATATAACAAAAACATCAACCCATGCTCTAAAAATATGAAATACAATATCCAGTGCAACAAGTCAAGAGGTCCCAATATGTGGTAGAACTATTAACAATAAACAAGTAAAAATAAATAAATAAAGTGGTATCTCTATAAGGATAATTTAGTCTATCTTGATATCACCTTTATTAACCTACTCCTCCGGTATAATTTCTCTAAGAAGGGACATTACCCTCATCTAAAATCCAGGTTAAAGAAGTCTGCACACGCACTGAGATGCCCCTGTAGGCTGTGAGTATAAAACTTAGTAAGAAACCATTTATATGTTTTTAAAATAAGATAAATAGTTATATATATTTGTATATGGTGATAATAAAGTAAATTCAAAAGTAAAAAAAATATCATGACGGTTCATCGTGCGCTAACCAGTCTACCAAAAATCCCACCTCTACTAGCTTCGACTCGATATCAGAAGAAATTCTATATCAGGTTTCCATGAATCTCATAATTGGATATATATATATATATATATATAATTTAAGTCTTATAATAGGTCATAATTCCATCATGACTTGGGTTAATCCATAAGTCCATCATGCCTCACCAATTATCACAAGTCAATCCATAAATTCATAATACCCCACCAACAATCTTAGGTCATGCCACAAGTCCATCATGCATTTCTTCTAGTATTAGGTTAGTCCACATGGCTGTCATGTCCCGCTATTTTTCATTCAATACGACATCATAATCATCATGAATCAAGTTTCACATTCTTCCACTCTAAGGGATTAACCCAGCCATGAAGGTTCTATATGTCATTATGATACCAGATAACATATGTCTACACTTATACACATATATACAAATACAAGTCATAAAAAGTAAATTATTTAGCTATACACATGAATAAACATGTCAAATTAAGAGAGGTATCATGGTTCACACACACACACACAAGCATGTCTTATTAAAAGAGGTCTCTTGGGTCACACACACACACACAAGAATATCATACCAAGAAAAGAATTATGGTGACACACACATCCATGCTTTTGTTTTTGTTTCGAGTTACATAGTTACTTAAGGAATGTTACATGGTTAGATCTAAATGTGTTCCAATAGTGTTCCACTCTCCATTCCTCTTAAATAGGATACATAATTTCCTAGTTAAAATACCATGTTTTAACTAATCCATAATCCCCCTTAAAGGCTTTTAAAACCCTCTAAGAACACCTATCAAATACCCGAGACTTCACCCAAAAAATAATAACTAAAATCACTTAAAAGAATGGATGAAAATAAAGAATAACATATCTAGAAAGTCCAAGTCCATCAAAATATCTCCCTGTACGGACTTATCATCTCGGATAAGTGTCTTTAGAGGTCTTTCTCTACCATCTTGGGCCACTAAGCCTGTGCATCAGACTCCTGATTCCAATATTCTTCTTGAATACGCCCATGATTCGAAAAACTAAAATGTTAAGATCTATCTTCCTTATCACTAACATTTCAATCCAATCAATAATTCATTGTATATGTCTCTCAAAGGATGCATTTACCTATAAATAACATTCTTCACTATCAATCACATATGTAGTATCCAACACATACTTTCTAAGTTGAGATTCATGGAAGACATCATGCACACCTCGATGTCATGGAGGAGGATCCAACTGTAAATACACCATCCTGACCTTTTCCACTATCTCGAATGGTCCCACAAACCATAGTGCCAGCTTCCCCTGCCTCCATAATCACGGATTCCCCAACCAAGGCGATACCTCCAAGAAATCTTAATCTGCCATGGAGAACTCTAAAGGTCTCCATCATTGGTCTATATAAGAATGTTGTCTGACATAGATGGTAACCGATCACTCTTTGATTAATTGAACCCACTCTGAGGATTCCTACTATAGCATCCCGCCTTTTTATCGCATAAACTTTCATTACATTTTACAAAACCGAGGATCTTTAAGGTTTAGTGTCTTGGAAACCAGGAACATAAACCATGAAAACATAAAAACATTATTCTTAAACACTTGAAAGGCATCTCCTCATGTTCACCCTAGGATCATTACTACATCTCATAACATGGGGACATATATCAAAAGAAAGGGTAAGCAGAAGGCCCAGTAAGGGAAACAAGGGAAACATTTAACATGTGAACATGAGATACATCAATAAAGTCATGAAAAGAACTTTAAGACATGAAAATGAAATCATGAGGCATATCATAATAAAAATAAAATTTTTTCATAACATGAAGATGTGACTACAACATTTAATATTGACAATCATTTCATTTCACCAAGGTCCATCCCCAAGGTGTCATTAAAAATTACCAAGGTTATTCACCAAGGTATCAGTCTAAAAGGTCATCTCTAGAGATTAAGTCTTCACCCAATGCATTAGAGCGCTATCTGGGCGCACCCTTGACATGTATTTATTATCATGTGAGCCACATATATCATCATCAATCATTTCATAAACAACCCATATAGCATAAATTAAATGGGTTTCATTTCATAATCATAACGTTTTAAAAACAGCTTTAAAGACATGATCATTATGTCACTTTAAACCCACGGAAAAGGGAAAGCGGGTTTCATGTATATAAATCCCAGAATTTAAAATAGAAAATTTTGATATATATGTGAATACCCCTTTAGAAATAAGAGCTTTGAGTATTCACTTAATAACATAAAATAATTTTGAGATAAAGAGGGAGGAATTTTGAGATGAAAACTATGCAGCATAACGTCTATGATACATGGTTTTAGAAAACATTGAAAAGAGAGGGGACATGGGTCACCCACTCAAAAATGATACATAAAACAGTAGGAGAATAGAATATAAATTATATAAAAACATGGTAATGAAATTTTAATGATATACCATATGAAACGAAGAACTTGAAAGGAAGACAAAAAATAAGATTTCTCTTATGAGAATTCGGCAGCCTAACAGCGTCACTTAAAACATCCAAAAATGGACTGATGAGATCAAATAGGGTCTCTCATAATATGAACATAAATGATCAGTATGATAGATATTGAGATCATACCCCAACATAATAAAAAGGAACTTGAAATACTTGACATGAAAGTAGATCTTGAAAACGAGAAGGGTGAAAGAACCCCTTAGAAATTCGGCAGCCTAACGACGCCACTTAAACATTAAACAAAAATGAATTGATGTGATCAAATAGGGTCTCTCATAATACGAACATAAAAGATAAGTATGATAGATTTAGAGATCCTACCCCAACATAATAAAAAGTAACTTGCAATACTTGACATGGAATTAGAACTTTGAAAAAGGAGAAAGGTGAAAGAACCACTTAAAAATTCGGCAACCTAACGGTGCCACTTAAAACATTAAAATACTGAATTGAAGAGATCAAATGGGGTCTCTAATCATATGATCATAAAAGATCAGTATGATAAATTTAGAGATCATACCCAAACATAATAAAAAGGAACTTGAAATACTTTACATGAAAATAGATCTTGAAAAATGAAAAGGGAGAAAGAATCTGTTACAAAAATTTCGGCAGCCTAACGGCGCCACTTAAAACATTATAAAACGAAATAATGAGAGTAATAGGGGATCTCTCATTATATAAACATGAAAAGGGAAGTAAGAGGAGTATAAAATAACATCCTTTAACATAAGAACATGTACCATAAAATAAATTACATAAAAGAGATTTCTTGAAAAGAAAGAGAGAGGTCGGATCCCTTACCTTAAAAGGTAACTCTTAAAACTCAAAGGTTGGGACCTTGAGGGCATGGGGGCACCTTGGGAGGACTACTTGGGAGGTAAGGAGACCCGAACTTCGTTTAGGATGGTTTTGGAGTCTAATGGACGAGAGGAAGGCTGGGTATTAATAGGGAAAGTGAGGGGACAAGGCATTAATGGCCAATGGACACCTCAAAAGTGGTTTTCTCAAAACCATGTGCTCTCCCATGATATTTCCCATGAATTTAGGCCACATGGGGCCCCCAATAAAATAATTCATCACCTTTGGTCGGCCAACCCTTAAAATATTTCATGACATCATCATGACACAGTTATGATGTCATTAAACATACTGAAACCATGAAACTGTATTTTTTACTATTCACTGAAAATTCAACTTTCTCAGAAAAAAACCCAAACTTTCACCTTAACCAAATATCAATGATTTGATTTCAAAAATGAAATCAATTTTATAAAAATAATTTTCTAAATATTTCTAATTTATTTTTTAAATAAATACACTATTCACCGAAAATTCATTTTTTCCGAAAAATCCCAAAAAATTACCTTAACATAATATCGATACTCTGAGTTCAAAAATGAAATCCATTTTATAAAAATAATTTTCGAAATATTTTTAATTTATTTTTTAATTAAAACCACTATTCACCCGAAAAAACTAATACTTGAATAATAATTTATGAAACCATTATTTAACCATTTTATTGAATCACATTACTTAATCAAGGTGCCTAGATTATGTTAATACTTTCTTTAAGTGAGATTACTAATCCATTTGGACACATTACTAATCCTAATCATAAAATCACTATTCATAATTTACTATTCATCAAAAATCAATTTGATCTTGTTAGACTCTAAATTTTGTACTGAACATAATTATAGAAGACCATTTTTTGAAAATAATTACACATTTTTAATTATTTAAGGTTTTCATAAACATTTTTTAAAATATCCTTTATCTAAAATTCACCAGAAAATATGCATACTATATTTATCCAGACATTTGAAAAGTCATAAACATTTTCATAAGAAGAAATCCCAATTTTTATTTAAAAAAAGGATTACACAAGGCAGTTACGGTCTCCTTAAATAGCCCCTTATCACGCCAGCATAGGTCCTAAGTGTAAGGTGTGCTAAGGTGAGAGAATCTGAGGGAGGCTCGGCCAACATCGCACGAGTAGTAATTTCTATCAGTTTGAACTTATCGCAAAGGAGATTCCATTCTAGCTTCACACGATGAATTTCAGCTTGGGTTTGGTCCAGAGAAAAGCCCAGTGGTGCTACCTCCTTCCCAAGTTCTGTTAGATGGGCTTTGATCGGTCCAAGACTACTCGGCGAGGCCATCGAATCTTCTTTCTATAATAATTAACCAATATTACTTGTATTTAGAGACAAAAATCAAAACATTTAGTTTCCAACGGTCATATTGACCAATGGTCATATAATAGTCAAAACCCAACAGTCTCATTTTAATTACAATCATGTTATCAAGTGAAACATTTTTGTTGAGTATAAAAATAAAATAAAATAACACATAAAATTAGGAAACAAGTTTTATTCAAAATTTCGGGTCGTTACAATCTTTCCCCATTAAGAAATTTCTTCCTCGCAATTTTTAAAATTGGGTTTTGAAATTTCATTGAACGTCCCACATCGGAAAAGGAGTCAGTAAAACTATTACTTTAAAGGAAAGAAAGGGAAGTACAAAGGTCACCCGAGTTAACCCCCACTAGGATTCCATGTAGGAAAACATGGACATGGAAGAAAAAGAAAGGGTCAAGTTCTGAGGGAGAGTGATAGAGAACATGATTAGTAGAAAGTTAACCATAAGAAAATCCCAAAATTATGATGTGTGTAAACGGTCTTTGATTTCCTAGTAGGAAACGTAAACCAACAACATTTTTGTTTTACATTCCTTTTCATAATTTTGCGGAATTTATTTACTACATAGAACAAAAACATAAGAAAATATACCTACCTTCATGTAGAGTTTCATCCTTTAATAAGTTTCTACCCAAAACTAATCCTTTCTCCAAACGATGGGCATTCAAAAACACTTGGTCTCATCAAAACACAAGAATCATCTTCTTGAGAGTCACTTAATCCACAAAATATTAACTATAATTTTCTTCTACATTTAAACGTTATCCCAAAAATAGAAAAGTTAAGATAAAACAACTCTTCAAAAAAGAAATAATCCCATAAGAAGTGAAACTACTTTTAAATCTTGAAAGATCCAAGGTAGTACCCAAAGTTCATCATAGACCATTCCATAAGTAACGGTCCTTAAAATTCCTTAAAATAAGCCAAACTAAGATTGAAACCCAAATACAAGAGGTATTTGATAACATAGTCTTCCAAAATAAACTTCATTGTTCATCTCTAAACAATATCAACCACACCTAACATCTTTAACAAAAGTCGCTAACCTAAACATATTTTACCCAAGATTGGTTAATCATTTCCATAAGTAACCTAAATTACTATAAGTCCACCTTAAATTCATCAATTCTTCAAAATATAAGTCAACCTTACTCCTGAATGAAAATACCATAGTAATCTATTTACCTCGATCATATAGGGTCCCCAAAATAGTGAAAATATTCCAAAATAATAATCATCTTTTAATCCCCTAATCATCTCTATCATATTAATATGGCAATCGTCGCATTTCCTATCACATTGGTTGTTGGGACATGTTCTTCCATTTCCCTCCATTAACTAAGAAAAGAAACTATAATTAGGGGCTTAAATACTTAGCCAATAATCATGAAAAGAAAACTTTAAGCCTAAAAGGATAAACTTGTAGAATAAAAGTATATCCTAACTTGTGATCCCCTAGGATCCAATCTAGGTTATCCATGATCATATATTCTTATGTGAATATTTATTTTATTTTATCTTTGTTCCTTTAATAATGGTTCATACTAAGCTTATGAATTTACCAAAGCGTACCCCCCAGGAGTGTCATAACCAAGAGTGCAGAAAGGCCCATTGTCATGTACCAGTTCCCATTCGAGTCTAGCTCAAAGCTGTGTTTTCAGGTTTTACCCCTATGTACATCTGTGTCAGAGCCACCTCTACCTGCTCGTATCCAGACAGGGATGTATTTGCTTGGAAACCCCTTACTTAATACTCACCAAAATACCAGGAAGAGTTCCTATATTTAAACTTTTCTATAGGGTTCTTCCTAGAGTTTTCATATCCTAATTTCCACAAATAACTAAACCATCCTTTGATACCAAATATAGCATCCCGCCTTTTTATCACATAAACTTTCATTACATTTTACAAAACCGAGGATCTTTAAGGTTTAGTGTCTTGGAAACCAGGAACTTAAAACATGAAAACATAAAAACATTCTTCTTAAACACATGAAAGGCTTCTCCTCATGTTCACCCTAGGTTCATTACGGCATCTCATAACCTGGGGACATACATCAAAAGAAAGGGTGAGCAGAAGGCCTAGTAAAGGAAACAAGGGAAACATTTAACATATGAACTTGAGATACATCAATAAAGTCATGAAAAGAACATTATGGAATGAAAATAAAATCATGAGGCATATCATAATAAAAATAAAATTTTTTCATAACTTGAATATGTTACTACAAAATTTAATATTTACAATCATTTCGTTTCACTAAGTTCCATCCCCAAGGTGTCATTAAAAATTACCAAGGTTATTCACCAAGGTATCAGTCTAAAAGGTCATCTCTAGAGATTAAGTCTTTACCCAATGCATTAGAGCGCTATCTGGGCGCACCCTTGACATGTCTTTATTATCATGTGAGCCACATATATCATCATCAATAATTTCATAAACAACCCATATAGAAATAAATAAATGAGTTTCATTTCATAATCATAACGTTTTAAAAACTACTTTAAAGACATGATCTTTATGTCACTTTAAACCCACAGAAAAGGGAAAGCGGGTTTCATGTATGTAAATCCCATAATTTAAAATAGAACATTTGGATAGATATGTGAATACCCCTATAGAAATAATAGCTTTGAGTATTCACTTAATAACAAAAAATAATTTTGAGATAAAGAGGGAGGAATTTTGAGACGAAAACTATGCAGCATAACGTCTATGATACATGGTTTTAGAAAACATTGAAAAGAGAGGGGACATGTGTCACCCACTCAAAAATGATACATAAAATAGTAGGGGAATAGAATATAAATTATTTAAGAACATGGTAATGAAATTTGAATGATATACCATATGAAATGAATAACTTGAAAGGAAGATAAAAAATAATATTTCTCTTATGAGAATTCGGCAGCCTAACGGTTTCACTTAAAACTTCAAAAAATGGATTGACGAGATAAAATAGGGTCTCTAATCATATGAACATAAATGATCAGTATGATAGATATGGAGATCATACCCCAACATAATAAAAAGTAACTTGAATGACTTGACATGAAAGTAGATCTTGAAAACGAGAATGGTGAAAGAACCCCTTAGAAATTCGGCAGCCTAACAGCACCACTTAAACTTTCAACAAAAATGAATTGAAGAGATCAAATAGGGTCTCTCATCATATGAACATAAAAGATCAGTATGATAGATTTATATATCATACCCCAACATAATAAAAAGTAACTTGCAAGACTTGACATGGAATTAGAACTTTGAAAAAGGAGAAAGGTGAAAGAACCACTTAAAAATTCGGCAGCCTAACAGCGCCACTTAAAACTTCAAAATACTGAATTGAAGAGATCAAATGGGGTCTCTCATCATATGATCATAAAATATCAGTATGATAAATTTATATATCTTACCCAAACATAATAAAAAGTAACTTTAAATACTTTACATTAAAATAGATCTTGAAAAATGAGAAGGGAGAAAGAATCTGTTACAAAAATTCCGGCAGCCTAACGGCGCCACTTAAAACATTATAAAACGAAATAATGAGAGTAAGAGGGGATCTCTCATTATATGAACATGAAAAGAAAATTAATATGAGTATAAAATAACATACTTTAACATAAGAACATGGAGCATAAAAGAAATTACATAAAAGAGATTTCTTGAAAAGAAAGAGAGAGGTCGGATCCCTTACCTTAAAACGTAACTCTTAAAACTCAAAGGTTGGGACCTTGAGGGCTTGGGGGCACCTTGGTAGGACTCCATGGGAGGTAAGGAGACCAGAACTTCGTTGAGTATTGTTTTGGAGTCGAATGGACGAGAGGAGGGCTTGGTATTTATAGGGAAAGTGAGGGGACATGACATTAATGGCCAAGGGACACCTCAAAAGTGGTTTTCTCAAAACCATGTTCTCTCCCATGATATTTCACATGAAGTTAGGCCACATGGGGCCCCCAATACAATAATTCATCACCTTCGGTCGTCCAACCCTTAAAATATCTCATGACATCATCATGACACGGTTATGATGTCATTAAACATACCGAAACCCTAAAACTGTATTTTTTACTATTCACTGAAAATTCAACTTTCTCAGAAAAAACCCAAAATTTCACCTTAACCAAATATCAATTCTCTGATTTCAAAAATGAACTCCATTTTATAAAAATAATTTTCTAAATAATTTTAATTTATTTTTTAAATAAATACACTATTCACCGAAAATTCATTTTTTCAGAAAAATCCCCAAAAATTACCTTAACATAATATCAATACTCTGAGTTCAAAAATGAAATACATTTTATAAAAATAATTTTCTAAATATTTTTAATTTATTTTTTAATTAAAAAACACTATTCACCCGAAAAAACAAATACTTGAATAATAATTTATGAAACCATTATTTAACCATTTTATTGAACCACATTACTAAATCAAGGTTCCTAGATTATGTTAATACTTTCTTTGTGTGATATTACTAATCCATTTGGAAACATTACTAATCCTAATCATAAAATCACTATTCATAATTTACTATTCATCAAAAATCAAGTTGATCTTGTTAGACTCAAAATTTTGTACTGAACATAATTGTAGAAGACCATTTTTTTAAAATCATTACACATTTTTAATTATTTAAGGTTTACATAAACATTTTTTAAAATATCCTTTCTCTAAAATTCACCAAAAATATGCATACTATATTTATCCGGACATTTGAAAAGTCATAAACATTATCATAAGAAGAAATCCCAATTTTTATTTAAAACAAAGGATTACACAAGGCAGTTATGGTCTCCTTAAATATCCCCTTATCATGCCATCATAGGACCTAAGTGTAAGTTGTTCTAAGGTGAGAGAATCTGAGGGAGGCTCGGCCAACATCGCATGAGTAGTAATTTCTATGAGTTTGAACTTCTTGCAAAGGTGATTCCGTTCTAGCTTCACATGATGAAGTTCGGCTTGGGTTTGGTCCAGAGCAAAGTCTAGTGGTGCTACCTCCTTCCCAAGTTCTGTTAGATGGGCTTCGATCGGTCCAAGACTACTGGGCGAGGCCATCGAATCTTCTTTCTATAATAATTAACCAAGATTACATGTATTTAGAGACAAAAATCAAAAGGTTTAGATTCCAACGGTCCTATTGAACAATGGTCATATAATAGTCAAAACCCAACGGTCTCATTTTAATCATAATCATGTTATCAAGTGAAACATTTTTGTTGAGTATAAAAATAAAATAAAATAACACATAAAATTAGGAAATAATATTTATTCAAAATTTCGGGTCATTACACCTACACTAAACTCAACCTGATAACTACTTACTCAAATAATTTTCTACTAACAACTCACACATCAGGTCCCTCTCATGATCACGAGAAATAATAGCATGTTTTATTACTTCCCCAAGTGTATATGTCTAAATAAAACTTCATTATGATTTTTCACATGGTTCAACCCATGAACTAAGTGAAAACCTATACTAGCTCCCATCGGCAAGATCCCATAACAACCCAAGCCCCACTCTATAGGTTGACATCAATGATTCATTCTTGATCGGCTCTAATCGATACCCTTACATGAATATCCATCATCTACTGGTGCAAATCAGCCACTTATTCACACACACAAAATGAACCACCTCCACCTATGGGTTAGGTTCACCTACACACCAATCCTAATGTACACTAAGAAATTACATCGCTACTAAAACATAATAATGAACATATTTCACTGTCAACTGAATATTTACACTCAAAATCATTGCCAACAACTCCTATAAATGCTCACATCACTGAACCAAATGGAATAACTCGAGGACCCATCCACTTACCAAAAAATGACTCTTACACTTTGACTCTCCACATCCTCACATGGGCTTCTTTGTGACCAAAAAATTATAGTATTTTCATAAACCACAGTTAATAATTACTCAAATTACAAACTATCATGATGAGCTAACACCCACAGTGAATTCCCAAACTTATATTTCATCACCACACTACTCATCCCTAGATATATCATAGATCGTTCCCCAAAAAAATTGATTTTCTCACACACCTATAACACCATGACTTAGGGTTCTCTTATTTTCTAAATTACAGAGGCCTTTTCCCATGAATACATTATGTATTTTTCAAGTTTGAATTATTAAGGATTCTATTAAAAGTAAAAAAATTAATGTATTTTTATCTCTCATTTTTAAAACCACTATATCTATTTAATAACATTTTCTTAGGAACTATTTATAATAATGTGATCAATAGTAATATATTCCCTTTAAAAAAATTAAATGTAGTTTAAAATTAAATGTTTTAAAAAGATGTAGTGAAAAGGTTTTTATTTTCACTTATATTTATCACCTTAGGATTTTTTCCATGTATTGATATTTTAGTGATAGTTTATATTTTATTATGATATGATTTATTTTGGAAAATCAGAATTAAAATATTCTATGATTTATTAAGATTGTGTTATGTGATTTTTTTAATTCTTTAATAAAACCATTATTTTTCCAATTCATGAACTCTTCCCAATATTTCTCATTTATTTACCCCATCCCTATTATCTTATCTATTTCCCATATATTTATCCTTATCCCAAGAACTGAAATTCATTTTTCATGAGGATTTAGGGATTTATGTTTTTTGAGTGTTTTCCATAGAAGGTGGCATGTTGTGTAATGGTTACCATTCAGTTTAAAGTAAGTGTTTTGTTTCATTTCCTTTATTTTATAATTCATGGAATTTGTTTACATTATAAATTTATTATCAATTAAATTATAGTATTGTATGGGTTCCTATGCGAAATTATAAATTTATTTCTCAAATTATAGCCTTGGCATAATGGTTTTCATTAGAATTTTAGGTAATATTTTTAAATTATATTATTTATCATGAAAAGTATATTTTAAAGGTTTATAAGGTCATTTAAATGTTTTTATAGTAAATTTCTATCTTATACCTTATTTCGTTTTTCAAAGGAATTTTCCATGTGCTTGGAAAATGTTTTGGAAAGAAAAAGGTATTTTTTTTCAAGGGCTTCCCAAATCATTCAAATGATGAGATTTTAAATAAGGGGAGTGAGACTGTACATACTAAATTGGTTTTCATGTGAAGACCCATTTTTCAATATAAAAATTATATGGTTTATTTTTCATGTGACCCTAAATGATTTCCTCCATACTTGTTTCACTAGTTATGGGTTATTTATTATTTATATGATGGATGTATGGTGTGAAAAGGGGATGTTATATGTGATGGTGTTGGATGTGATGTGCAAGAAATTTTTTTGGTAATTATATTTATTTCTTTCTCACATTGATTGTGGTTTGATTATGGTAACATGGGTTTCTAGGTGGGAGTTCTTTATTCATGTTACGCTAGTTGGTACACACACTTCTATGGAACCCCTAGTTGTGTTGAAGAAAAGGCTAGTGAGAAGGTTCCATTATGATGAGTTAAATATGGTTTAATTGGGCGGATCATGTTATTGTTGGATGAAACATATATCACATTTTGGTCCATGTAGTTATAGTGTCATGTTGGATCATCACACACTGGTACCTAGGCTATATCCCATGAAATTTTTTCCTTGATCAATGGTTCTATATAGATTATTAAATTATTATATTGATTTCATCCACCTTATGCATGTTTTATTAGTGTAACTATTAATATCAGTTTTCTTTACTATTATATTCTTAACTGATCACATGGTTCCCTTCTTTGTTGTGAATTTATTTTCTCCATTTGATATAGTTTCTTTATGAGATAATGAATTTTTGATTTTCAAGTGGAAAGAAAATTTATTTATTATGATATGGGTAGTACCTATATTTCCCACCAATTCATTGGGTAAAAGATTATATATCATGATATATAAATGTTATGTGAATAGGTTAGTAAGTCTATATGTTAAAAAAGGGTGAGTGTGATTGCGTAATCTCTACTCATAATAATAAATTTGAATAAGTTAAAAAGTTACTACATTCATGGGTGAGTGTGATGGTGATAATCTCTTATCATAAATTTAAATTTCAATATGGTTTCGAGTATCCAGTGGGGGGTTGGAACACTAGAAAAGGAGTTCACCCACAAATGATGGTTTGGCCAGTCCATAAGTTTAATGGGAGGAATAATGAAAACTAGTGATCATGGAAAGATACTCATGTGACATATAAGGCGGGTGACCATTAATTATTTTCATTGGATAGATAGAGCGAATTGAAAATGGCATCTAGTTATTTTTTAAGGGATTCACTTTTAAAATTATTCATGTGTTTTGAAATGTTTCTTAAAAAATTATATGTGATCAATATACCCTTATTTGGTTTTATATTTCATTAAAATGGTTTTAAAAAGAATTGGGGTTTTGAAAAATGATGTTTCGAACTAATTTATTTTTTTTAAAAAGGGTCAGTTATTTTAAAAAGGAATTTGTTTAAATGGTTTTTTTTAATGGGATTTCAACTGTGATTTTATAAATAGTTTTCAATGGATATTTAAAGTCTATAACTTATTTAGTGTTGGTTAAATTTTATATCAATGTTTTGTCTATTTATTTTGTTAAATATTAACATCACCGAATCAAATAGGATGGATATGAATAAAGAATTGATGGATGCCAATCGTCTGACAAGAGAGTATGAAGATTGAGTGAAAGAGTTCATCATGTTTGAGAAATATCATGCATGTGATCCTTCTCAAATCCTTTGTCCATGTTTATGTTGTTGTTAATCAAGACAAGTTAGTCTAGAGGTGTTGGAAGAACACTTGATCTATCATAGAATATATCAAAATGTTGGAATAAACATGGGGAAAATAGAATATAGCTAGTGACTGGGATATAACTGAGTTTTATGGATCATTTGATATGATTACAAGTGTGGACAATGATGAAGACTGTATCAAAGATATGATTACAGATGTGTATTATGATGAATATCATATTAAAGAACTGACAAGGAAGGTTGAAGATGAACTTCGTGATTGCCCAAAATTGTTTTAACAGTTAATGAGTTGTGCAAATATTTCATTGTATGATGGTTGCACTAAATATACATCATTTTCAGCCATAATGAAGCTATTTAATTTGAAAGTATGCAATGGATGGAGTGATTCTAGTATTACGAAATTACTTGCTCCCTTGAATGACATGCTCCCAAAAGATAATGAAATTACGAGTGGAACATACGATGAAAATTGAATTCTATTCCCGATGGGTATGATCTCTGAATGAATATATGCCTTCTTGAATGACTATACACTATTTTTCAAGGACCAAAAATAAATTAGATAATGACCAATGTTTGGTTCTTCTCAATACAATAAAGATGAATCTGGTCCTATAAAAGTTGCATGGTACTTTCCAATCATTCCAATGTTTAGGAACCTATATGAAAGGGAGGAGACTACAGAGAAATTGACGTGGAATGTAGAAAAAAGAAATAAATATGGAAAACTACGGCATCCGATAGACTCTCCACATTGGAAGAGAATTGATCTTCAATATACTGACTTTTGGAAAGGAGCTGAGAAACCATCATCTTGCATTATCTACATATGGATTGAATCCTTTTGATTTTCAAAGCAGCACTCAAAGTACATGGCTAGTTATGTTGGTAAATTATAACATTCCACCATGGTTATGCATAAAACGAAAACACATCATATTATGAATGCTTATATAAGGACCAAAACAACTGGGTAATGATATTGATGTTTATTTGGATCCATTGATCGACTATTTAAAATTATTGTGAGATTAATGTGTTATGATGTATGATGCTTACAGAAATGAATATTTCACAATGAATCCATGTTGTACGGGATGATAAATGAAATTCCTACTTATGGAATTTTTTTAGTATATAAAGGAAATCTTTGGTGTCCCATCTGTGAACAAGGTACACAATCAATTAGGTTGAAACATTCATTGAAAACTGTGTTTCTAGGACATCACAAATTTCTACCCTAACGATATAAGTATAAATCTTGGACAACATCATTCGACTAAAGTTCAGAAGAACTTAAACCATTGTATCCACTAACAAGTGATCGACCATTTGATAAAGTTAATGATGTGGATAATGTTTTTGTTAAACCATTTTTGAAAAACCTTACAAAAATCAGTTGTAAAAGGAAATTTTTTTTTAATTACCATACTGGAATTTTCTATATGCCATACCTTTTTTTGATGGTATGCATGTTGAAAAAATGTATGTGAAATTGTCATTGGAATGTTTTCAAATGCACCCAACAAAACAAAGGATGGAATTGTGGCCTGGTTGGACATGGTTGAAATGGTAATATGAGAAGAGTTTGTGCTAGTGAAGGGTTAAAAATGAAAATTTCTTCCTAGTAGTGCTTACACTCTTTCTAGGAAGGATAGATATTGGTTTGGAAACTAATTGGATGATATAAAGGTTCCAGAGGAGTATTCATCGAATATCAAGAACATCGTTTCAATGCACAATTTAAAGTTAAAATGTCTGAAATCACATGAATTTCATCTATTGATGCTAGATTTAATTCCTATAGCTTTATGTTTCATTTTACCCAAGAATTTCTATCATACATTAACGAAGCATTGGTTCTTATTTAAATCTATATTTAGAAAATTTGTAGACTTGGTCAAATTTCCGGTGATGGAAAGAGAAATTGTCTCCATATTATAAGAATTGGAAATGTTTCTCCCACTAGTATTTTTTGATATGATGGTTCATTTGATGGTTTACATGGTGAGAGATATTCAACTATGTGTTCATGTGCACTATAGATGGATGTACCCTATTCAATGGAATATGAATATTTTAAAAGGGTATGTCAAAAATCGAATTCATCTAATGGGTTGTATTGAAGAGCGATATATTATTGAGGAAGCTATTGAATTCTATACCGAATACCTACCCGGTGTGCAAAGCATTGGTCTAACGAAATCATGTCGCACTAGGAAACTTACAGGTGAAGGAATTTCACGAAAGGAGGTCATCACAATCAATATTACAGATCAATAGACGACCCACCTTTATGTTTTTCAATACAATTTGGACGTTGATCCATATGTTGAAACCCAAAAATAAAATCTTAGGCATCTGAATCCATCAAGAGCTGAAAATGGATATCTCATAAACATAATCAAGAATTTATAGGATGGTTTCAAGACTATATTTTTAAGGAGTCAAATGAAAAGCCAGACTCAATTTTAGAATGACTTGGATGGTTGTCTAGAGGACCAAGTGTGTATTTATTATCTTACAATGCTTATGTAATTAATGGTTATACATTCTATAATAATGAACATGATGAAGAAAGCACCATACAAAATAGTGGAGTTACACTTGTGGATAAATCAATGCATGTTTCAGTTTATAAGGACAGAAATCCAATTTACACGAATATGTTATATTTTGGCATCATCAAAAAATATGGGAGTTGCATTATAATACATTTTGAGTGCCTATATTTTAATTCATGTGGGATGATAATATAAGTGATGTTAAAATAGATGATTTTAGATTTGTGACAGTTGATTTCATTAAGTAATGGTACAAAGACAAACCATTTATAATGGAATCACAGAGAGTAAAACTATTCTATATTTCATATCCCGCAAACCAAAACTGGTCAATTCTTCTTTTATTAACTAAAAGAACTGAAGATTCAGATGAAAATTCAATAGAGGATGACCCTTTAATTGGGACGTCACAATCATTTCACAGTGGTACCAATGTGGATGGCATTTTTTATGTCATAGTAGACCATAATTAATGGATTTGGATACTCGATAGAGGGGTCAAATCCCTTCAACCATTAAAAAAAGAGAGTTCAATATTCAGATTATATTTTTTTCTAATATACATTCTGTTAATTTATGTTAATATATTTTCACAAATTATTTTATGTTATCTAAATTAAATGTTCAACCAATTTTTCATATAATTAATTCTACACGTGATGATGCTCCCAGTCCCCAGGAAAAATATGTTTTTCAACCTTCTACAACTCGCAGTGCATACAAACAATATGTTTCTCAACCTATTGCATTGTGTTAATATATGTTCACTGCTACTTTTATGTTATCTAAATTAAATATTAAACCAATTTTGCAGATAATGACTTCTACCTGTGATGATGCTCATAATCCCCATGCATAAGAGGTTTCTCAACATGATGTTGCTCGCAGTGCAGATGAACAACATGTTTCTCAACCTATTGTTTCTCACAGTGCAAAGGTACAACCACTATCTACACATGCCAATTCTATCCCTCTAGAGTCGGAGGAACCTATTGATGATGGTGGATTTGAAAAATGGAAGGTGATGAAACAATAGTGATGAAAAAAACCAGAACGTCGTAGTTTGACGATATGAGTAAAAATCATTAAGGCTAAAGAGAAAGGAATCAAAAAATAGATTTTATGGAATAAGCAAGACCAACATGTTAACCCCAACAAGACCCTGTTCAGTAGTTACATTAGAATCATCCCTTGGAAATGTGTATCAATTGATGTAACTTCATGGAAGCATGTTGTAGGTAATATTAAGACACTGATGTGGGGATATATTATGGTATCATCATGATATCATTTTTTTAGTTTACTAAATAATAAATAATGAATAATTGACTTACACTCCATCATCTATTGAAAAGTGCATTAATAGTATCCGACTCGCACAAAGACTATGTCTTTAAGGGTTGTTGGAAGGATTCATAGGGGTTTTCACACACTCTAATGAAATATCGTCTTAATGATGCTGAAGGGAAAATAAAACAACACCAACCTCTTATTTATGCATGCTTGATAACCCATGCATCGTGGGATGCATTTACTTGTCATCGTACGAAGAGGTATTTTCAGGTACATTGTTTTTTGTATTACATTGCTTGACTGTATGTGTATTTATCAATTTGATTTATAGTGTTTTATTTATGAAACAACAACTAAGTGTTAAAAATAAACAACATGCATCAAAACAAGCATACCCCTACTGTAAATAAAGGATGAGGTATACATCACTTGAAACAAAATTCGGTAAGTATTTTAATTCTACCATAATACTTTTATGTGACATAAAACAACACAATAACTATTTTATTTTAATTATATACGGACTGATGAGTCGAAATCCATAGCCACGTCCATCCCATGCAATGTGCTATGGAAGGAGGCACATGTAACTAAAGATGGAAAAATAATATATTAAAACACACAAAAATTGTGGGAAACATGTTTAAGTATGACATAATTAAAATTTGTTTTTCTATAAATAACTATTACATAAAAATGATTACTTATTTTCTTATAATTTCTATCAGAAATAGTAACAAGAATCAATAACACCCACACTGAATCTAGACATACTTTCAGTGGTCTTGAAGCAGTCAGAAAAGTGGGGCCGCGTTAGAGGTGTTGGTTTTGGGGTGACACCCGAAACATATTTTTAGAAAAAAATAAGCAGAGGATCAAATTGAGGAAATAAAAAATATGATAGAAACATTATCAATGTTTTAATAATAATTACAATACAAGATAGAGATGACAGTAAGTTTGATGGGGGAATGCAAAGAGAAGAAACAACTCAATAACAACATGTGTGTGAAGATCCCCCCCCCCCACAAGTTTTTAGGTGAGCCGTTCTCCTCGAAAATAATTCTTAACTAAAGTAGTCAATTTTATAATAATAATTTCTATGAAATTTGAATCAGATAGACACTAGAAACTAATACCATTCCTATATTGATATTCTATAGGGTGAAAATGACTGTGATTTATATCTATTAACACCCACCCATCACCTTGTAGAGAGAAATACAGTGTTCAATATCCAGAAAAAAATGCTACACAACTGACCAATTCTAACAGATCAAGTCAGAGTGTCATTTACACTAGCCCTAGAGCTAATCACCAAGCTACTTGTTCCAATTGATGATGCATATATTCAATCTGTCAAACAAGATCTTGGAACATTCATCTCATAGACATCACATCTTGTAAAAAACATGTCGACAATGAGGTATTCATTTCTAATTTATTTTTCAAGAAAAACATTAATCATTTAATGAAAAAAGGTCTAAACCGCTGCATGTTATTAAATATGGACAAATGGAAGGGGTGAAACTAAAGACAAGTTCAAAACCATCTCAAGGATCAACCAACCAATCAAAACGATCTACCCAATGTACCTTAACACCCCACTTCTTGTTCTATATACACATTTATTATCATTGAATTATCATGTGAATACAATGTTAATGGATGGTGGTAATCACATAATTGATTTTGAAGCAAATATGTATGGAGGGGAAGAAACATACGTCATTGGTGTTGAGAGAGAAACTGAAATCCTCGACTATTATTGGTTAGGTGGATCAGTTTTAAATGTTTACATGAGGTATGTTTTCATGATTTGATTTTCCAAAAGATGATATACTATGATAATTATGACTAAATAATTTTAATATTTTTCATAGGTGTATATATAAAAGACAATTGAAGGGATTTCCCCAGGAACAAAAAATTGGACTTGTTAGCCCTCACATCACCTCAACAGAACAAGAAGACATAACTTCCATGAAATAGGGTGAAATAGTGGCAGGACTGCTCAAATTGTTTAACAAGAAAATTACAGTTGACAGACTCTTCTTAATACTAAAGATACAGGGCTAAAACTATACAATTAAATAATATAAAATATATTTTCATTTATTTCATTACATATTCTTTTTTGTGTTATTAAGAAACATTGGATGATCATTGCGGTCAATTTGGATACTCTAAAGATTTATTTTCTAGATTCAATGCATGGATGTCCAGAAAACCTACCAAATATGGTGGAATTTTTCAATTTTTAATACACTACATCCAAAATTTTAGAATTATAAGTAATGTTGTATAATTTATATCATCTTTTAATGAGGATTATATTATGATAGGGCGGTGTGTGAATATAATCTACATCATGGAATGAGGTCAGGGGGAAAGGACAAGAAACCTGACTAGTACTACGACTGGATAAGTATCAAGGTATATATAATAATATTTCATTATCTAAACAAATATATAAAATTAATCATTTTTCACAATTTTTTTGCAGTGTTCGAAACAAAAAAATAGTAAAGACTATGGTTATTTTGTTTGTAAATTTATGAAAGTGATCATATTCCATGAACAAACCAGCATCCCAGAAGAGGTATTCTTTAAGATAATTTCTATTTCATTTAAAATACTTATTAATACTTTTTGTATTTATGTTTTTTCAGTACTACCATGACTTCTAAAAATATTCATATTCATAGGATGATATATATATTCTTAGAAAAAAAAATTTAGCATACCTGATTGAAGAATGTCCAAATACCAAATAAATATGGTAATCTTCTCAAATATTTTTGACGTTAATAATCTTATCTACCTCATATTTATCTTTGTTTGATAGTAATTTTGTGATTTTCACGGGCTAAATTCCCCTCTGAAAAGAATGGTTGTTGGTGGTCCTTATTTTCACACTAAATGAATTTCATGTTGATTGGTTTTTTAAAATAAATTGGTGGTCCAAATTTATTGGGTATGTTTCTTGTTGATAGACCAAAAAAGATAAAAAGTATCCAAAAGGGGTTTTCTTATCCCTTAAATTTGTTGTGATGTCTTGAGACATAACAGGCACATTATCTTACTCCACACTTCTAATTTCCAACAACGAGAAGTGTTTTTCTCTAAAAAACATAGATTCAATATACAACATTGGAAGTTCGCCTCTTTAGTCAACCCTGTATAGAAAAAAATTTCCTATATTCATTAGGACATCTGGAATATATGACAGTTGGTTATTCACTGGTCCGAATAAAGCTATGTTGCAGAAGGATGATGTTATCCCCTATCTACCATATTGGAATCAAAGGTTTTCCCATAATCTTTCTTAACTGGGTAGATTTAGCATGTCGAGCAATTTTGGTCTCTTTTTTAGGTTTCATAGGAAAGAGTGCATTTATTTTCAGGAAAATAAATGTACATAAAATCTATTCTAATACTTTAGTACAATGATCCATGAGTCATTTTTGACGTGTGTCAATCAATCCCACCTCAATCTGACACACAATGTCATCAGTATGACTCCAAACGTGTACTTATTTAAAATTGACATTAATTAAAGTAAAAAAACACAACTAACATACTGAAAACTAAGGAAATGAATTCCGATTATTTTGATACTTTAGGACCATGATCTATTAGACATTTGTGACATGTCAGAATCAACCACACCTCAATCTGATGCACAGTGTCACCAGTATGACTCTAAATGTGTCTTGTCATTTAAAATTGACATTAATTCAAGTAAAAAAACAACTATCATACTAAAAACCAAGACAAAATATTAAGATTGTTTTGATACTATAGTATAGAAATCCATGATTTGGTTGTGTTGTGTAGGAATCAACCCCACATAAATATAACAAACGTTGTGACCAGTATGACTAAAAGTGTCCATTGTCAGTTTAAAATTGACACTTTAGTTCAAAATGTGTCTCTCATAGAAAACAAATAAATCATGCTCCAATTTTCTTTAAAATTAAATTAAGAAATTTTTAAGTCCTTTGTGACATCTATGAAGCAGTATCACATCAAACTGACGCATGATGATACCGATATGTCTCAAATTGCATGTTTTCGGTTTGAAATGACATTTTAGTAAAAAAACACAACTAACATTCTGAAAACCAAGGAAATTAGTTCTTATTGTTTTGATACATTATGAAAATTATCTATCTATCATTTTTGACATTAAAAAATCTACAAAACTTCAATACGATGCACAATTTGACTGGTATAACTCCAAATGTGTCTTGTTATTTAAAATTGACATTAATTCAAGTAAAAAAACACAACTAACATACAAAAAACTGAGAATATTCGTTGGATTTTTTTTGATACATTAGGAAAAAATCCATGTGTCGGTTGGGACATGTGGGAATCAACCCCAACTCAATATGACGAATGGTGTGACCAGTATGACTAAAAGTGTCTGCTATCAGTTTAAAATTAAAATTTTAACACAAAACATGTCACACACAGAAAACCAATAAATGCACTCTTATTTATTCCAAATTAAGGACAATAATTCGTAAGTCCTTAATGACATCTATAAAGTAGTCACACGTCAAGCTGACGCACGATGTGACCGATATGACTCAAATTTTGTGTTTTCAGTTTGAAATTACATTTTAGTAAAAAAACACAACTAACACATTGAAAACTGAGAAAATGAATTCTGATTGATTTGATACTTTAGAAAAATGATCTATCAGTCATTTCGGATGTGTAGTAATCAATCGTACCTCAATATTATGCACAATGTGACTGGTATAACTGAAAATTTGTCTAGTTTTTTAAAATTGAAATTAATTCAATTAAAAACACAATTAAAAAACTGAAAACTGAGAAAACACATTTGAATTTTTTTCATACTTTAGGACAATAATACATGATTTAGTTGTGACATGTAGGAATTAACACCACCTCAATCCAATGAAATGTGTGATCAATATGACTAAAAGTGTCTGTTACGAGTTTAAAATTGACATTTTAGTTCAAAACATGTCAGTCACTAAAAATAATGAAAAAACACTTCAATTGTCTTCCAAATTAAGGAAATTGATTCATAATTCCTTTATGATGTGTATCAAGTAGTATAACGTCAAACTGACACATGATGTGACCAGTATGACTCAAAATGCATGTTTTAGATTTGAAATGACATTTTAGTAAACAAAACTGACATACATAAAACCAAGGAAATGCATTATTATTATTTTTATACTCTTTGAAAATGATCTATCAGTAATTTTTCACGTGTAGGAATCAACAGCACCTCAATACGACACATGGTGTCACCAGTATGACTCCAAAATGTGTCTTTTTAATTAAAGTTTACATTAATTTAAGTAAAAAAACACAACTGACATACTGAAAATAGAGAAAAAAACATTCAATTTTTTTTGATATTATAGTAAAATGATCCATGAGTCATTCGTAACGTGTAAGAATCAACCCCACCAAAATCTGATTAACGATGTGACTGTTATGATAAAATTGTCCTCCATCAGTTTAAAATTAACATTTTAACTCAAAATGTGTCACTCACTGAAAACCAAGGAAATACACTTTTATTGCATTCCAAATTAAGGAAAAATATTTGTAAGTTCTTTGTGAAATGTACGAAGTAGTCTTGTGTCAAACTGATGCACGATGCGACTGGTACAATTCAAATTGCATGTTTTCAGTTTGAAATGACATTTTTGTAAGAAAACACAATAGGAAAATTGAAAATCAAAGAAATGCATTATGATTTTTTTTGATACATTCATAAAATGATATTTCTGTCATTTTTTATGTGTAGGAATCAACCACACCTCAATATGATGTATGGTGTCACCGGTATGACTCCAGATATTTCTTGTTGTTTAAAATTGGCATTAATTCAAGTAAGAAAACACAACTGACATACTGAAAACCCAAAAAATTAATTTGGATTGTTTTGATATTTTAGGATAATTATCCATGAGTCAGTTGTGACATGTAATAATCAACCCCACCTCAATAAAATGAATAGTGTCACTAGTGTGACTACAATTTTCTGCTATCAGTTTAAAATTGACATTTTAACTCAAAATGTGTCACTCACAGAAAACCAAGAAAACACACTTATATTGTCTTCCATATTAAGGAAAGAAATTCATATGTACTTTTTGATGTGTATAAAGTAGGATCACATAAAACTGATGCACTATATGACCAATAAGACTCAAATTGCATGTTATCTGTTTGAAATGACATTTTAGTAAAAAAACACAACTGACACACTAAAAATCGTGGAAATACATAAAAACTATTTTGATACTTTAGGAAAATGATATTTCAGTCATTTGTGATGTGTAGGAATCAACTACACCTCAATCTGATGCATGGTGTCATCGATATGACTCCAAATGTGTCTTGTTATTTAAAATTGACATTAATTCAAGTAAAAAAACACAACATGCATACTGGAAACATTGAAAACACATTCAAATTGTTTTTATATTTTATTAAAATGATCTATCAGTTAGTTTTGACATTTAAGAATCAACTCCACCTCAATCCAGTGAATGGTGTGACTGGTATGACTAAAGGTGTCTGCTATCAGTTTAAAATTGACATTTTAACTCAAAATGTGTCAATCATTAAAAACCAATAAAATGTAATTTTATTACTTTCTAAATTAAGGAAAAAAATTCATAAGTCCATTTTGATGTGTATGAATTAGTCTCATGTCAAACCGACTCACAATGTGACCGGTATGACTCAAATTGCATATTTTGGGTTTGAAATGATATTTTAGTAAAAAAACACAACTAACATACTAAAAACTGAGGAAATACATTCTGAATGTTTTGATACTTTAGGAAAATGATCCCTCAGTCATTTTTGACATGTAGGAATAAACCCCACATCAATATGATGCACGGTGTGACCGTTATTACTCCAAATGAGTCATTTTTTAAAAAAAATTGAAATTTTTTAATGTATTCTTCATATTAATGTTTAATTTCATTCATTATAGTATTACTAAAGTAATATTTGTTTTATTATATAGGTGGAAACTTTTTATCTAGTTAGGAATATTTTTTATGTGACTATAACCATTAGAGGAAATTTTTTATAGGGGACCACATACGTCAAAATAGAAAACATTAACGTTTTTAATTGTATGTTGGATAATTGTAAATGTAATTTTATAAAACACTGTTCAAAATGTATATAGAATTGTTTTTCTAGTATATACCATGTGTAAATATTTTTGTATTCATGATGTTAATTAAATTTATATATCATTTTTTGATAAACCATTGTGTGCACAACTTATTTTTTCCAAATTTCTATCGTGTGAGTGTTTATTTTGTATACACTATGGGTGGTTATTTTTGAGTAGGTTTTTTCTAGTTTGTGCAGGTTATTTTTTCTTGTTAGTGTAGGTTATTTTTTGCATGTTGACTGGGTGTGAAATTATATAAATAGCACACCCAGGAAAGGAAGAATTTATCATCACTATTTGAAGCAATGGTAATGGGGACTTTATCATAGCTTTTTAAGCACTAATAAATGGGGACTTTATCACTGCTTTGAATAGAGATGATAAAGGGGAACCATTATCAACACTTTTTAGAGAATTTTTAATAGGGGTCCTTTTTCAGTGCTAAAAATATCACTGAAAAAGGACCCCCTTTATCAGTTTTTTAGCTCTAATAAAGGGGACCCCCCCCCCCCTTAATAGTGTCTCTATTATCATCACTTTTTTAGCGCGGATAAAGTTATTTTTTAGTGATGATAAAATCCTATTTTGTGGTAGTTATCGTGCTCGAGTATCCCCTCTGAGGGTAGTGTAATTTATTCTGAGAAAACAACTAACCATTGAGCATGTACATCGGTCTCCCACTCCCAGGTCTCATCATAAACACATCAATGTTGCAATAGCACCCAAACTAGAGGAACTGACCTCCCTCATAGAACCTTCTTGATATGATCAAAAATATGGATAGGATGCTCTTAAACAGATGAATCTTCATCAAGATCGATGTCTTCCAGCTTAAAAGAAAGAGACGGGTCTGGATGATAATTTTGAAGGTGATATATATGGTAGACACTGTGTATGGCATGGTGCCTCTGAGGTAAATGTAACTGATAGGATACCAGCCCAAATCTACCCACTATCTCGAATGGACCAAAATATCATAGTGATAACTTCTTCTACCTCCTAATCCACCTGTAACCTAACCTTTCCGAATCATATAGAAAAATTTGATTTCCCACCTCGAACTCCAGAGGTCTACAATGATGATTTGAATAATATTTTTTTCTAGACTGAGTTGTATCCATGTGCTTCTAAATCAGATAAACTTTCCCAGAAGTCTCATAAATTTTACGAGGACCCAACAGAGCTGCCTCACCTGCTTCAAGCTAGAATAAAGTTGAATGACACAATCTACCATAGAGGGACTCATACAGAGACATTTGAATTTTCTCATGAAAGCTGTTATTATAGGTAAACTATAAAATAGTAATATGTTTCTCCTAAGAACCTCTAAAATCAAGGATATATTCCCACAACATATCCTCTAACACTCCTATGGTCCGCTCAGACTACCCATCAGTCTAAGGGTGATATGTAATACTCAATAGTACATGTGAACCCAGTGCTTTCGACAACCCTTTCCAAAAACATGATGTAAAGTAGGAACCTCTATACAAGACAATAGAATGAGGTATTCCATGAAGTCACACTATCTTCTAGATAAAAAAACTTCTCAACTCATCAATAGAGAAGGTCTCTTGGGTAGGTAGTAAGTACACGACTTTGGTCAATCTATCGACAATCATCGATACTACATCACTGCCTTGATGAGATCTTTGAAATCCTATAATGAAATCTTGGATGATGATATTCCATTTCCATTCCAGAATTGATAGAGGCTGTATAAGTCTAGTATGTCATTGGTTCTCTGCCTTCACCAGCTGACAGGTGGAGCACCGAGTGATGAAACCCGCTATATGTTTATTCATAACCGACCACCAGTACTGATGACACATGCCTCTGTACATATTAGTATAAACATGATGAACTACCTAAATAGAGGTATGATATTCCTTAATTAGTTCATCCCATATATTTTAAGGTACCCATACATGGCCAGAGTAAAGTAACATTTCATTACCATCATTAACCCAACCAGGAGGTGGGTTCTCTCCTATAACGCTCTCCCTCAAAACAATCCCCTCTAGGTCAGATAACTATTGTATACAGACTCACCATAGAAGAGAGGATGTAATAATAATACCTATTAAATCTCGTTTCCCACACCATTCCTAAACATCTAGATCCATCTCATAAAAAAAATCCATCATATGCCACTCACTTCTAGCAATCTGGATAGCTTGTGTCTGTGTTTTGCTGCTCAAAGAATTATACATGACATTTGCATTGCTAGGGGTATAATAAAGATCAAAATTTAATGATTATAGGTATTTGACTCAACTGCATTTCCTTAAATGAAAGTCTCACTGTATGGAGATATATTTCATGATTTTATAGTCTATGTAAACAAAAAACATCTCACACTACAATTAGTGTCTCCAATAGTGTAAATCATGAACCAAAACTACTAACTCAAGGTCATTTGTAAGATAGTTTTTCTCATGAGGTCATGTTGGTGGGATCTATAAGCCACAACTAGATCACCCTACATCGAAAGTAAACCTAGTCTTATTCCTGAAGCATCATAGTAAACAATATATCTTCTTCCTGGCTCAAAAAAAATTATGATTGCGTCTAAGGATAGTCTTCCCATGAAATCATGTATTGATTTTTCATAAGATTCATATCAGATGAACTGCACACCCTTCTTAGTATGGTCCATAAGAGCCATTGATAATCTATATAACTCCTTGATGAAATTCCTGTAATATCCAGAAATCCCCAAAAAACTATGTATGACGAAAACATTCTTTAGCTGCTTCCATGAAACTATGACACTCACCTTTTTTGAGTCAACTGATATTCCTGCCTTAGATATTATATTACCTAATAAGTTAACCTTATCAATACAAATGTGGTATTTATTGACCATTTCATATATTTGGTTCTCTCTTAGTGTACTCTACATGATCTGAAGATGGGTTGCATGGAGACTACGGTGCATTAGTGAGGCTCAAGGGTATAACTAGATACTCGTACAAGATGTACCAACACTAGAACTTCGTACATGATATGTTAGATGGTTTCACATGGACATGGTGATATCCTGAGCTCATATAAATCCTAGAGAAAATAGTTGCTCCTCAGAGATAGTTAAAGAGGTCATCTATACGAGGTAAAGAATATAAATTATTTACCATAAGCTGGTTAAGGCGGTGATAATCTACAAAATATCAGAGGTTATCATCCACCGTCTTGGTGAAATGAATAGGGGAACCCCATGGAAATGTGCTGGGTCTGAAAAAACACTTATCCTTGAGGTCTTCAAGCCACTTTCTGAGTTCATGTAGCTCAGTAGGTACCATCCTATAAGGAGGAATTGACACTAGTGTCGCACCAGGTAATAACTTGATAGTGAACTCCACTTCCCACATGGGAGTTAAGATAGAGAAATATTCTAGGAATATGTCCCTAAAATGATCCACAACAAGAGAGAATTCCATTAGTTGTGTTCCCTAATTTCTCGTGAATAGACCTACTAAATGATATTTCACTCTTCTTAGTCCTTAATTATTAATTCCAGCTCTATTTTCCTACATATCCATTTATCCTTTGTGTAGATATTGTTTTCCCTCATGTGATGTGAAGGAAACCCAACGACGATAGAAATCTACTTGGGATGGATAAAGAGTGAGCCATTTCATACCAAGAATGAAATCGATTCTAGACATATTGTGGATGTAAAAAATACAAATGAAATGGTACCCACCTATCTTTGCGGGCACTCTTGGTACTATTGTATTCCCTTGGTGCTGAACCCTATCAAAGTTTCTAGATAGATGAAACCGAAAAGGTACTCAATTGTAAAACTAAGTCTTTCAACAACATCAACAGATAAAAATGAGTGAGTTTCACCAATATATAAAAGGTAATGAAATAAAGTAGATTCTACTAGAAAAGTACCTCTAACTATAGATGGACCTGTACTCTGCTCCTATGGTGATAGTTGCACAACATACATGAGACATGAACCACGACCCTAAGATACTGCCTAACTAGCCTGAGCAGGTTCTCTCTACTAACAATGCTAGTCTGAAACTTGATTTCCTCAACCATGGACTCCACTATTACCTTGGCATGATCGGACTGTGGAAAATGAACTTCCATCCTATTATTGATTCATAGATCTCATACCTGATAGAGGTGATGGTATAGATCCTCTTCCATTGGATTCTAATGAGAAATAATGGAAAAAATGTTGAAGTTAACCCATGTTTCCGCAAAATCAGTACTCCATTGGGTTTCTCGTGCACTGGGACTTCTTATGGTCGATCATGCCACACTGATAACATAGGATAGTGTTGTCAGTACATGTCATTTGGCTAGAATTATCCCCACATGTACCCTCTAAGAGGGGACTTCTGGTGGTTGAAGAACCATCACCCTGTCTCTGAACTAAACATCCCAAGATCACAAGTTTAGCTTCCCTGACATTTCATTCCAAAATTAGGGCCTCATTTATTATCTCTTTAATAGTTTTCTAATGAAATATGTTCATGTATGGGCAGATGGAATATCTGAGTACGTCCTCAAAGCATCTCACAGTTGTCTGTTCGTCACCTGTCTGAGATGGAGCAAAACTCTAAATCTCTGTGAAATGAGTAGAATACTCCAACACTATGATAGAGCCTTAGTGAAGAAGTAATAATTCCACGGAATGATCATCTATCTGAGTCTGTAGAAAGAAGTGATTGCAGAAATATGTTTGAAAGTCTGACCAGACCATGTCTCTGGTCTGCTCCACCTGAGAAATAATATCCCACTAATGCTTGGCGGAGTCATGAAGCATGTGGACTGCAAGTTTAACCCTACGCTCTAAAAGTATCTAATTATGGTATAATATGGACTTAATGGATTCTATCAATGAATATATAGCATGAGGACCACCAATCCTTGAGAAGGTGGGAGGGAAGTACTATATAAATTCATGTGTAAGTTAGGCCATAGATGGAGAAAGTCTGGGAACATTATGAAATGACTGCATATACCTGAGGAGACTATCCCTGAACTGAGTGTTAGGGCCCATCAGAAGATTGGAAGGATGTTGTACTAAATGAGTCACTATGGGTGGTAATACATGTAACACTATAGGAGGCGCTACAATAGCCACTTAAGGTAGTTCGGGACCCACCATCTCTGGAATGGGATCATTTTCACTCTCCTGAGGTATGGCACGATGATATCATGGCGGCATTGTTCTACTATATACAAACACACACCTTTATATAGAATTTCATAGAAGACGTTTTAAACTTGTTATAGTGAAATAAAGAGGGAAGTTTCATAGCCTACCTCTAAGTACTACACAACAGATAGCCTGCTCCAAGAGCCGAGACTAGATATGGAAGAGAAAACATAGGAGGATCACTAAAACAAGGCCTGCCACCCATTTACTAGGTAAATTAAAGTTAATATCTAAAAACCTATCACAACATTATATTTAACAAACATAGACTTAAATGTTTTATAACTAGACACAACAAAACTAACATGAAAACAAGAATATACACGCTGAAAGTAGATATAGCATTGAAATATGCATGTAATTTTAATCCCTATGGTGCCTAATATGATGCATGTAAATTCATTTCCCCCATATCATCAGGCTGCAATGGTAAAAACCATTATATCAATAATACCAACATTAATAACAATACAAAACAATTGTGTCACCCAATGGTGAAATCATATCATCAATAATTGGCATAATCAATAACTGCAATCCCAACCCATAAATTTGGGCTTCCCTTGTACATGGGTTAGCAACGTCCAAAAACATAGTACATTCTAAATTCACATGTCCAAGTCTCATGTATATACCAAACAGTAAGAAAAAAGGAAAAAATAACCACCTATGATACCACTTTGTAACATCATCTGCTCGGGAGCCACTAAAAGGGAGCTCTGAGCCAGGTTGACCACTTGACCTCAAGCGCAACTCCCTGAATGCCAAAGGCTACCAATTAGTAGCGAGGGGCTTTTAAACTTGTTTTTGGGGGAGGATTTTTTATAATCGGTAATATGTAATCCACAGTTGATGAAAAGAAATTTATAAGAAGTAATATAAGAATATAAATAAAAACATTGAAAAATAATCAATTAAATAAACCCAACTGAATAAATGAAAAGTGTCGAAGCTAATAAATAAAACTAGACACATAATGATGTCATTATATGATGTCTATAATAAAATAAAAGTACATAATGTATAAATACATTCATTCTATAAAATTCTTAATGAAAACATCATAATGTGAAACAACTACATCTTGAGCAAAGGCTTGGTCCTCTGCCCCAATCTCCATCCTAAGCAGCAAGCAACACATAAGCATCAGAAGTAGTATGGTTACCTTTATCCATATCTATGATCACAAAGTCTACTTGGGTACCAAAGGGTGTTTGAGTAGGATGTGAGATATAATCTCAATGGTTTGGAACCCATGTTTTCTAGACCATTCCATTTTGTGCAGTAAACTAATGTAGTGTGCCTATATACGATAAATGAAAGCAATTAAATAAAAAAAATAAAAAAAATAAAACTTGGTCTGGGTTCTCAAAGCACCCATCTATACAACCTACTTCATCCTAAGATAAGAATATAAATAAAGTAAATGTAATATGTAGGATTTATAAATATATAAAGGCTAGAAAAATAGAAGGCATATAAAAAAGTGGCATTCCCCTAAGCTTGTTCTTTAGCTTGGGTCTAATTTATGAGTCAACAATGTGTGATTCAAGGAAACAGAAAGGTATCACAATTTACAAGGAACCCGAAGAACATCCATATAAAACCATCCACGTATTATCATTATTGTTATATTAAATTTTAGAGTTGGACTATGATCTTGTATCGAAAGTATCGCTATAGTACATCCTTCCATTTTTCCAATACCACTGAGCCCATCCATGAAAATCTTATAAAAGACCAAGTATCCATCAAGGAATTGTTTTATCATGAGTTCATCCCAAGTATCACACATAAGGGTTCTAGTATTACACGAGTCTTGGCATATCCACTTTTCTAATGGTTTTATCCTCGATTTTCCCTTAGGGAACCGATATCACTCATGACTATATTAAAAACTCAGGGAAACTGTCATCCGGGAAATCCTAAGACATGGCCTCCCAGGCGTGTAGTGTGGTAACCAATTAGTAATGAAGAATCCAGGTGTGGGTCCTTAATACATAATCCACATTCTCTATCCCCTCCATGAATTTAATTACATTTCAAAGAATCTGATATCATAGAGTATACATTTATAATTGCAACAAATCAATTTAAGCAACTAAAATCTATGCACTTCATGATTATTCAAGCCTAACAGTCACATCCAAATATAAGTAGCACAATAAATATATCAATACTAAAACATGCCTAAAGAAACCAACTCATCCCATTTTGGGTTGAAATTATCACACATCCATTAAATTATTTTAATTTCGAAACATGAAATTAATCTTATATATAATAAATTAACCAATTAATTTAATATCATAGTCCAAGGTTTATTAAGGAAAACACTTTATCAGTGAAAGAATTATAAAAATTATTTTTTCTATTATAAAAGAATAGAACAGTAATAATTATAACAAGGAATCATAAGGAATAAACAAACGAGTAAAACCACAAATTTCATGGTTCACATTTATCCTAAATAATTTATATGGTTTAAAATTCAACAAAAGAGGGTCGCTCAAACACATGCAATTAATAAATTAATATTCAAGGATATAGTAATTTATAATGATTATTTTGGAACACCTAAAGGTGTATCCAAGGATGTTACAAAAATTTAAAAAATTCGGGTCACCTAAAACAAGGTTGCAATAGTCATGTAAATGAGTTCAATTAAATTAGATTGAGTATAATTTAGTACCACCAGTAGGTACCGATGAGCGGAAAAAACATGTTCTATAAAAGATGTAATAAAAAGATAGGAAATACAGTATACACCCTACCTCTTAATCATAGTGGATCATATTCCCCACAATGAGCTTTGATTTGAACGTAAACAGAAGAAATAAGATGATTTTAGAAAAAACCCCATTTTCTGGTAAAAACCATCCAGGAAATATTGCTCGATGGAGAGTGGATGAAATCCTACGATTATTGGTGCGTGAGGATATAATTATTGAGACCTTCATAGACTATCAAATTATGTTGTAAATGGATAAGGATTGAAGGTGCAGTGAGCTTCCAAAGGAGGAGGAAGAGTAAGCACACCACATAGCAGGGGGTGTGGTGCACTAAGAGGAGAGGGAGGAGAGAAAGAGAGAGTGAAAAAAATAAAATAAAGAAAGAAAATGGGAGAGAAATAAATTTAAAATTAAAAATAAATAAATAATATATAAATAAAATGAACTAGAGTAAATTAATAAAAAATGGTGGGAGGAAGGAAAATAATTAATAAAATGGGTTATACCCATTTTAATTATCTCCACTCTTCTGCAAATTCTTTTATTTTATTATTTATTTTTATCCATTTTTCATTTATTTTTATTTCCATGAAATTATTTTTATTCCTTTTTACTCCCTTTTTAATTATTTTTTACACAAACACTATGCTACGACACGATGTATTATTATACAAAAAACTTGTGCAAATATTTGAATAATTTTAATAGCTTCTTAATACCTAGAATAGGATGCACAGACACGTTCCATGCATCTCTTTAAGGATTTGGAGTAAAATTTTAAATGGTTCATACATTTATTAGATGAGGGTTGTTTTATGAGCCCACTACCCAAGGAAAATTTAGTCACCCTTTATATCAACCTTTTACAATGATTCTTTCTCAATAATTAACATGGAAACACCCTCTCCCCCTCACTTTAAAAAATTGTAACAATAATGTACACAAGAGATGGGTCGGTATGGAGAAACTAGCCAGTAATGTGGCTACCTAGCATGCATTTCGTGGTCTCTATGGCTTAAGAAGGGTAAAATGTCAAGTTGGCCAAAATAGATGTTAATTGTACAAATGGTTCTTCAATGAATGATGGAATCTATAATTAATGTATAAAAATTGAATATTGTGGATTCAAATAGAATCAATTCACATTCTAGTTTCTCTACATGACCCAAGACTCTCAAAAAAGTGTATAAAATGAAGATTATGTAATAACGGGATAAAATTTATCCTAGGTAAAGGATTAAAATGTTGGTTAGTGAAAATGATAAATGTGTTTCAAAATTCCATTAATCACCTAAAAATTATTTTACAATAAAAATTCTAGAAAAAATATTTCATATCAACATTCAATTGAAAAACATTTTTCCAAAAGCAATGAAATTTTCCACACAATCATGTCAACCATGAAAAATGATTTTTGATATTCTTTTAAAGATAAATGTTTATCTAAAAACAAAAAATAAATAAAACATATTATTATTATTATTATTATTATATAGGTTTTTTTGTTCTATTTTTCTTAATATTACATGTCACTCTCCCCCGCACCAAAAAATTACATTTTCCTCAATGTATGTATTTTAAATAAATAGAGAAGTAAATAAAGGTAAGAAGTAAGGACAATATACTAAGTTCTGTCATATGAAGAATCCATTAGTAGTATTTCCTCCATGAGATGATTTGAAAATTTATCGTAGAAGTTTTTTAGCCTCTTCTCATTAATAGTGAACCTATGTCCACTCTTCTCATGCAAAACCTAGATAGCACTAAAAGGGTAAACATGAGAAATAGTATAAGGGCTAAGCCATTGGGATCAAATCATACTTGGGTAAATATTTAGCTTGTAATTATAAATGAGGACCTTCTCACCAATATTAAACTTACACTAATGAATCATCACATCATGTATGGACTTTGTTTTCTCTTTATAGTTTCAGGATTTATTATATGCCTCATTCTAAAATTCTTCTAACTCTTGAATCTGCAACTTCTAATGCTTACCTATATTGAAGAGATTGATATTACATTGTTTAAAAACCCAATATTCATGTTTCTATACCTCTACAAATATTTGAAATCATTTCAAAACACAATTATGTATAGTGACATTCTGACGTGGTTTTCAAAGTTGTACAGTATGCCCAAACTACATCATCCAAGCTCAAACTCCAATCTTTCCTATTGGGTTGTACTATTTTTTCCAAGATTCTCTTAACTACCCAATTTTATATTTATGTTTTTCCATTAGTTTGGGGGTGATATGTAGTAGATATTTTATGAACAACCCCATACTTATGGAGAATGTTTTTCAGGTTACAATTGAAAAAATGTGAACCCTTGTCACTAATGATGAATCTTGGAAAACAAAATATACTGAAAATATGGGACCACACAAAATTGAAAACAACTTGAGATTCATCATCCATAATATCCTTTTATTCCATCAATTTAGATACATAGTCTACATCCAATAAGATGTACACAAAGACAAATGAATTTAGAAAAGGCCCCATGAATTTAATGCCCCATGAATCAAAGATCTTACAAAATAACATGGGTTGTTGGGGAATTTCATTCCACTTGGAGATATTCACTATGAGTTGACATATTTTGCATGACTTAAAAAATGAATGGGTATCCTAATACAATTTTTTCCAACTAAATCCTGATTGAAGGACCTTTTGAGCAGTACATTAAGAGACAAAGTGTCCCTCACAAGATAAAGTGTGTCAGAAACTCAAAACTGAGGTGAACTCATCTTCAGGGATACACCTACGAACAACTTGCACACTTAAAATTCTCCACAAGTATGCCCCATATAAAATGTACCATCATGAATCATGATTTTGTATCTAGGATTGTGAGGTGATAAAATTAGGGGAGACCCTAGAAGTTTCTAGAAAAGTCACAATCTCTGCATACAATGGGGTAACATCCATAACATCATAGAGGTTCTCTGGATGAAATAATTCTCCAATGGGGAGGTATAAGTCAAAGTAGTGGTCCAATGGAGGGTAAATCCTACTAATGTGGTCAGATGCCACATTTTCCACTCCTCACTTATCTCAAATCTCATGGTCAAACTTCAAGATGAGGAGAATCCATTGAATGAGGTGGGGGATTTGCTTCAGGTTTCTTTAGGAGAAAAACAAGGTCAACATTATCAGAAGAGAAAATTATTTTTGACCCAATAATATAATAGTATAATTTTTCCAATTAAAACACAATATAAAGGAGTTATTTTTCATTTTTGGTGTAGTTTTCCAAGACATGGTCAAGGGTATGCAAGGAATATGTAACCACATGAGGACAATTCTCAACCCTTTTTGAAAAAAATTCCCCAACTACAAAGTTAGAGGCATCACACATAAGTTTTAAGGGACGATCTCACCTTGGTGGATGGATCATGGGAGGCAATTTGAGACTCCTTTTTAGTGAACTGAATGGATCCTCCAAATTTTTATCAAATAAAAATTCAAAATCCTTTTGAAATAATCGAGATAGTGGATGTGTAGTCTTGTTAGTCTATAACTAATTTGGGGTAAAAACCATCATGAACCAATAAATATCACACATCACAGACACATTTTTAGATATTGAAGTGATGAAATTAATTTGATTTTTGGTTTATCCACTTGAATTCCCTCTTTTGAAAAAACATGTATAACAAATATCCCTCTCTAAAACATTAAATGTAATTTTTCTTAATTTAATAAGAGGTCTCTTTCAATGAAACGATTGAGGATACATCCTAGGTGTGCCAGAAATCCATAAAAGGAAGTTTCAAAAACTGTGGAATCATCCATTAAAACATCCATAAAATTCTCAAGGAACTCTGAAAAAATACATAAGAAACATCTCTAAAAATAAATATGATAATTAAAAAGACCAAAATCCGTCCTTCTATATCAAAATGTGCCAAATGGATAGGTAAATATTGTATTTTCTTGATCCTAAGAGGCTATATAGATTTAAAATTAACCCTAATAGCCATCAAAGAAACAATAATGGGACTTACCAACCAGTCTTAATAACAATTGGTAAATTATAGGATGAGAAAAGTGGTCCTTTCATGTGGCTTGATTCAACCAAGAATAGTCAATACAGACCCTCCAACTATTTTTAACATGTGCTGGAACCAATTCATTACTTTCATTTGACACCACTTTTATTCCAGTTTTTTTAAGAATAATTTTCACTGGGATAACCCATTACTATTAGATATATAATAAATGATCCCAATAGTATGTAATTTACTAACTTCTAATTTTACAACATTATGGAGACTGGGATTCAATTGGCATTGATATTGCCTTATATTCTTAGCCTCATCATATAAAAGTATATGGTGAATGCAAAAAGATGGGATAATACTACGAATATAAGTCAATGTCCATCCAATTTAATCATTACACTCTCTCAAAAGGTCAAGCCGTTTCGATTCTTACTGTGGAGAGAGGATATCAACAATAATGATAGGAAATTGGTAAATATCCTCAAGATATGCCTATTTAAAATTTGATAGAAGTGGTTTTAGTTCCAACACCAGTGGTTTTTTGATTGAGGGAGGGGATTTAGGAGGAGTGAGGTCTGTGAAACTGTATATCTACTCATGTTTATTCTCTAAGGAAAAATAATCAATGTAAATGATATTTTCAAAATCATCTATGGTCATGGGTACCTCAGAATGAACATACTCATCAATTAAAATCACAAAATTTACAGTTTTATGAACCCAAAAAACACTCAAAACATGAATCAAAACTCAAATAATCCAAGGTTGAAGAAGAGAAAAAATAATTAGATTATGGGTTGAGGAAATAATTGTGTTTGTGTGTGTCATTTGAGAGTACTTACCTCAAATAGATAGTAATATTGGAGTTCTCTTAAATGGGGTCTTTCATAGATTCAGTGATATTAAAACATACCTTTTCTCCACTGAACTCTATAGAGAGTATATCATTGTGAGCATTTATGATCATCCTTATTGTTTTAAGGAATGTCCCCTTAAGTATGAGAGGATCATTTTCTTGGTTTCGAGTATCTTCCATCTCAAGAATGTCAAAATAGGTATGGAAGATGAGATTTTTCCCTTTTACGGGGACATCCTAGATCACTCGGGATGGGTGTGGTGTGCTCTAGTTGGAAAGATTAATGATGATGCTCATTTGTTGAATACATCTAAGCTATAGAGAAGTGTACATAGAGTAGGTCATCACATTAATTGGAGAACCAAAATCTACAATTGCATTAGAAGAGAAGTTCTCCCCTATATTTCAAGGTATCATGAACGTTTTTGGATCCTTGAATTTTGTTGGAATTTCAATTTGAATTAAGACTGAGACATTCCTTCCCAAGATGAATCTCTCATTCCCCTTTAGTCACTAAATATGGGTGAAAAACTCTTTAAGAGATTTGTCATATCATGGAATTGGTTTAACTGCATCTAATAAAGGAATTTTAGCTTGTACCTTTTTAGATATATTCATTATTTCTTTATCAATATAATTATCAAAAATCTTCTTATATCTAGACAGTATTTGGGATGAAGGAAGATGAATGGATGGTTTAGTGTAATCCTCAATGAATTTTTTTTATCATTTTTGTTTTATTTTCTATCATTGGAATCTTTTGAGGGTTTGGAAAGTGATTTTTAAAGAGGGGGACATGCATTTTTTGTAGAATCATTATAAGAAGAAAAATATTTACCTCCATTAAGTATGATTATGCCTACATTACCTTGGTCTTCTAGATTTGAAATAGGTTGGTATGGTAGTTATCTAGAACATTGCATCTTTATCTCACCGATGGTGTTTTCCAATTGTCCAACTTGAGTTCGTAGGTCTTGAATAACTGATTCCATGGGATTTTGGAATTGGAGGATCTAGGTTTCCATTTTCTTCACTATGAAATCAAGGTTTGGTTTAGATTTTGGAGGATTATGATTGTTCCAAGAAGTTGAGGGATAATATGGTTTCATACATTTCCCTTGTTGATACAAATTCTTTTTTGGGTAGCTTGAGTTTCCTCCTTATTGGTATTATGGTTGTGATTTCTTCTGAAGGTTATGATTTAGACTGAATCCTTCTTTCATGAAGGGAGGTTCTTGTTGGAATGGATGACCAGGGAATACTATTTCACCAGACTTATATGGATCTTGATTTTGTGGTCACTGGTCATAAAAATGACTATTATAAGGACAAATACCATAATTTGAGGGAATATAAGAAGATTTTGAGTTACCTTGTGCCCAATCTAATTTTTATAGATGTGTATGAATCTCATCGAGTTTGTTAACTATTTTTTGTTCTAGGGATGAATTAATTACCTCATGAACTCCTCGGGTAGGTGCAATTTCTCTTGTACCAAATTGTTGTGCATTTTAATTCATGTTGGCTATTAAGTCACGAGTGGCGGAAGAAGTTTTATCAAATAGGGAACCACCATCTGAAACATCTATCATTCCACAATCCATGGGAAAACTTCTCTCATATAAGTATTGAATTATAAAATTTTCACTTATTTGGTGGTGGGGGAAACTTGAACAAAGTCTTTCGAATCTCTCACAATATTCATGAAGGGTCTCTCCTTGGGATTGGATAATTCCATATATTTCTTTTCTAATTGATGCAGTTCGGGAGGGTGAGAAGAATTTCAATAGAAATATACTTTTAGGTCATTAAAAACCCCAATTATGGTTGGAATATAGTATATCTAGTCTTTGGATATACCCTCATAGGATAAAGAGAAGACCCTAAACTTTATGAGCCCCTCATACACATTTTGAAGTTTCATGGTGGAGAACACTATGTGAAACTCTTTAAGATATTTGTGAGGGACCTCATTGGGAAGACCATGGAATTTTGGAAGAAGTTGTATTAGGCATGATCTCATCTCAATGTTTTATGCTTCCTCATGATATTGGATGTATGTAGGTCGGTACTCTACATCCAGGGTTTTCAGTTCTTTGAACGTTTAGTTATTTTCTACCATGATTTCTAGGGTTTGATTTGGTTCAATTTTTTATTGGTTTGGGACAAATTGAGGTTCAAAAATGGGTTCCTTGCTGTTACTTGATTTTCAAACTCTATATTACCTAATTTTTCAGTGAAGTGTCTTAAATTATTGGGTCAAATTAAAGCTGTTTTTCTTTTTCTGATCGGGTCTTGCAAATAGGTTTTGAAGGTTATTTTTTTGTATTTTTTTTATTATTTAATGTGGATAAAAAATCACTTAATATGATTTAAAGGATAAAATAAAATAGATAATGTTATACTATATAATTATATATTTAGAAAGAGGAAGATATAAAGAGAAGAAGAAACACGCAAAAACAAACCCAAGAAAAAACAAAAACAAAAATAATCAAAAGGGGTGGGGATATTAAAAGAATTACAAATTAATAATAAAAATAGATAAATAAAAGGAAATAAAGAGAAAAAATTATCATTTATTTTTGAAAATATTGACAAATTTTGATCTCATGGTCGAGAGCGCTGAATTAAATGTTTAGTTCTTACTAGAATTTCTACAGTATAATAGAAACCTTATGTCGTATCTCAATGAATCTTTAGATGATTAATTTAAAAAGAACGTTTTTATTAATAAAAATAGTAATTTTCTTGTATGAAATTTGGGTTTTGACGGTTTAAGATAAATCATATAAACGAAAGCAATACAAGAAGTAATAAATTGATAGATTCAATTAAGCATGATCAGCTTGGGAAAATCTCATGATGATCATCCTTCATAGCTTCAAGATATAGGATTATGATATTTTAATCCATGGGTTTTAACACCTAGAACAATAATTTAACTAATTTTATACTAGGATACCTCCTAGGGTTAAGCCTAAAACACACAATGATTCACCAGATACCACTGATGTTTGGGTGATTTATGTTCGACTTCATAACCTAAACTCACCAAGGAAACACATGAAGAACTTGATGAGCTATACAAGTTTTTTTGTTATTTCAATGTGTTATCATGACATGAATGTACATGGACATGAAACTGTTTATGTGAGTTCAATTGAAGAATATGAAACACACAAACATTATAATTGAAAGGTGGGAAAGAAGTGGTGAATAGTGTGTGAAACTTCACATGAATGAGTACCGCCAAACATGACCATATGAGTCAAGTACGACATACCTATACAAAACTCAATAAAATAATAATATAAGATTAATAAAAATAAAATAAAAATTTGTAATTAAAAGGATCATTCAATTTTTACAAAAACAAAGATTGGGATTTACAACAAGTTCCCCCCGAGAGAGAATAAGGAGTTTAGAACTCCATGGGAGGGGAGGAGGAAAAATATATTGACGTAGAATTTATCATAGAGTCTAGAACTTATAGGGATGATTAGAGGACAAATTTGAGTCTCCAAAAGGTCATAACCTTGCCTCCATGTCTAACATTAAAATGGGGTGCCCCAAGTATCATTTTTTGGACAATGTGGAAGGTGGTTTTGATCCATAGATTTTTAAAAAAAAATCATATCGTTTTTGGACACTAGACAGTATTATATCACTTTTTTAAAAATTGAAAACATGTTTAACCACATATTGAATATCTCCACTTAAAATTTGGCATCATTTGTAGGCCCACATCTCTAGATATATCTGAAATACAAAACACCACTTTTGACATTCTGCAGATTTGATTCCTTGGACAGATCAGTTCAGATGGGCATATGAATGGATGGATTGGGATTGGTATCCTTAAAAAGAGTTTTATCACCCTAAATTTGGATCCTATGACAAAATATAATCCCATTTTGATGCATTTATTTCTCAAAACATGAAAAATAGTGGACATGCTTTCATGGACTTCCATGCTCTCTGGCCCATTTTCCTTCTACATCATCATGGGCTCTCCGAATCACCTCCACCTTCAATGAAATTATCACAAAAAGTGAAATTTATATTTTTAATGGTGAAAAAAACAAAACAATAGAATCAATCATGAAGTGAAATTTTTTATTAAATTTATATTTTATGATACAAAATCAGTTTAACGCAATGGTATATGGGTAAAAATGAATAGTGGATCATGGTGAGATCATTTCTCGGTTTTTCTATTTTCTAAATAAATATTTGTGATCTTCCTTCATCAATATTGTGATATGATCTCACACCTCCAAACATGGAGGGATAATTGTCAAGTCCAATTTTAGGAAGTTAAACACTAATGCTTCATGGATATCTTCACATCATGTCATTCATCATAATTATTTATTACTCTTAGCGGAAAAAAACAATACACGTGGTGGAACAAGAGTTTGACCATCCTGTGGAAGCATTCACAACTATTTCCCCTTCATCATTCTCCCCTTATTTTCTTGGATAAATTAATTTAGATTCTAAGAGTGGTTGTGTTATTGAGGATCTCATGGATATCACTTCAATTGGGAAGAGATTCATGGATGGAGTGGATTGATTGGGTGAAACATTCACATTTTGGAGATTGTTTATGTATTAGAAGAAATTATGAACATAGTTGATCATAATTTTGGGTGAGGTAGGTGTTTGAATTGAGAGACTGTGCATCCACTGGGTGTGTTTTATAAATTAACTAATCTATTTGAGATCAATAATAGGTAGAAGATGAGTGGATCAACCAGAATCTGGGATTGTTTCAAGCTAACTTAATTATCCTTTTCTTATCTTATTGTCTCTATTTCTTGTTTATACTCTATGTTTATCACTCTATTCCCCAATACCTATTCTTTTCAACACTATCTATGAAATTTTTTACTACTTTCAAAATTTATAAAAAAAAGTGTTTTGGAATGACCGCTAGGATATTCAACACTGATTCCTTGAGATTAACCCCTGAATTGGCCATTATGCTATATTTTGGGTTATAAATTTATTAGAGATTGACATCATTATAAGGACTTTCTCATCAAAATGGAAACAATTTTGGGGAAGAAACATATATCTTATTTGTTTTTTCGCCTTTATTTTGAATTTTTCATAAAAAACACAAAAAACACCATAAACAGTAGTGATAAACTCTAACGATTCTGATTCAATGTCACTATTAGATTTGATACAATAACATGAGGATGTTGTTTAAGTATTCTAATGTTGGATACAAGGACACAAAAATAGATATCTTACAGATGTATAAATATATTATCATGATGAAATCTGTAAATGATTTAGAAAGATAAGGATACAATAAGTGAAAATAAAGTAGATAAAGATGCACTACAACAACCTAATAAAACCTATATGGGAAAAAAATTTAATAAAAGAGAAAAGAAGTTAGAATTTTTAATTTTCATTTCTAACATTCCACTCAATACACTGCTGGAAAATTGAGATCCATACACTGAGAATTATTTTAAGGCTTGGTAGGGGATGGATTGTGAAAAACCTAAACAAGCTAGATGACCTTACAAGAATCGTTTTCATAATATTCATTGTGATGAATTTTACTACATTGACCAATCTACTAATTTTTTCATGATATAATGGGTAAATATTTCACAGGACATCCTCCCTATTTCTATAGAGGATACTGAAAATGTGTTAATGTGATTTTAAGATAGGTTGTAGGATTTTTACTACCTCGCTCAGGACTCAAAATTACTTCTATGAAAACTATTATATATTGAACAATAAAAATATGTACACATTCATGGAGTTGATAATTTTATAGAATAATCAATATTTTTATTTTACTTTTATTAAATTGATTTTGATTTATATTTTTTTCTCCTATTGTAGGTATTTGAGAGACAACTCATCTTTGTGGTTTCCTAGAGAGTCCTGGGAAGGTTTCACAATTTGATGAAGAATAAGAGTATTTGGAATTGTTTATGAGTTTTAAAGAGGGTAATGATACATTTATTATATTCAATGATGATATTTTTTTTCTGAACTAGAAGAAAAATCTAACCCTATAGTTGAATTCTCACAACCCATAAAACCCACCCCTTAAAGTGAAAAATAAGGGAAGTTCCCCTACATCTTATTTCCCTTTTGACTGTTCTGTAAAAGCATAAATGTCATGTATGGGGACTTCAATGAAGTTTTATAAGTGGTAAACCATGAATTGTAATATAATGAAGATAGAAAAAATCTCATCCATTAGTTTGTGAACATGAAGCCACAACCTCCTTCGGACTGGGGTTGACCTACAAAATGTCCAATTGAGGATAGCATAAACACAACACCACTTGGGAGTTATCCCAAGATTATACTTCTTTATTTTTTTCCTCTTTAATTTATATTTTATTAATATTTTAAATTGTGTAATTTTTCATTTAGAAAAATAATCTGGTAGTGATTCCATGTTGAAATCATTCAAGGACAGTAGGAGCTTCACACTAAAAATCATAGGATTAATCTCCCTAACAGAAGATTTGTTTCATTTCACTTTGAGATATAAATCATGAAGAATAATGTTAATTTATTTACATATATATTGACTTGAACTACGAACCTAGAGGGATCCTTCATAGAAAAATCTGGGATTTCTTTTTTACTACACTTTAATTAGAAAAGTATCTATACTACAGAAGTTCTTGTTTAAATTCATCCATTTCAATTATTGTGGTTGTATGAGTTTATGAATTAATTGTGTGTGAATAACCCATGATATTATTATGAAAAAATTGAATATTATTTTTTGAATGGGTTTCTAGATTCCATATTTCAATATTATTTTCATAATAAATTTAAATAGAATTTCAAATCTAGCTACCCCCCCCCCCCAAACAATTTTTTTTACTATTTCATTGTTCACCATGCTCCTATTTCAACTAAATTGAAATTTTTTTATTTTTGTGTACAAAAATAAACTGTATGAAATTTAAAAAATGAACTAATTTTTTTTAATCTGATATGAGGTGTAGAAATTTTATTGTTTTTGAACTTTCATGCAACCCTCTAAACATTATCTGAATAGCTGAATTGAATATCTATTTTGAATGAAATTTTTCTCCCGCATTATGATTCGACATTTGGGATAATGTTTGGTTTTAAGTGTGGGGTATAGGGGGGTTTATTTGTGCCTCATTTGTACTTAAATTCTATACACAACAAAACAACCCTCATTTTTTTCAAATCGCCTCCCTTTTGGAAACCATTTCATAATTTCATCTTTATTTCTATAAATATATGTTTTTTGTGTTTCTTTAATTTAGTAAAATAAGAACTCAATATGTTCTAACTACTATAAAATTTCATGCATTTTTTGAGGATTGTCACTAAGTCTAAAATTTCATGGGGGGGAATGTAATTCTTGTTTTGATTATTTTAAATAAGTTTTAATTTTTGATAATTGAGTGATTTATGAGTGATGCATTCTAATATCTTTACATAGATTCTATTTGTAAACTAATAAAAGGAAGTTTTTAGGTTATATTCTTATGTAATTGGAACTATAACTTGAGGAATATTTAGTGTGAACTTACACCTAGATACTCATCCTTGGTAACATGAAACACCATAGGGAGCCATATCAATCGATGGTAATATAAATCTTGTCTAACTTGAATAAACTGGGTAATTGGGATCTCCTGGTAAGTCTCTGAGACAAGTGAACTGGGTTTGATTCTGTAAATAAATCCAAATTTAATATGTATCTTGCATAGTTCTATGCACAATCTCATTACTAGTAAAAATTGAAATAGTTTCAAAGTAAAAAACGATATTATTAAGGTGAGTGGAATATTTAACCCAAATGAACAAGTGGAAAATTGATTTATAAAAAATAATGTGATTAGTACGAACAAATTGGAATGTGGTGATTTTGTTTTACAGAACCTTAGATAGAGTGATAGATTATGTTCTTTGGGTTATAGATTTAATTCCACTTGGGTCTCTTTCATCTGTACTCCTAGAACTAGAATTTGATCCAGTGTTGAATTAGGGATGTGTGAATAATTCACAGAAGAGGTATGGCATTCTTAGAAATGGTTTCTTCAATGGTTTTCTTTAATTTGGTCACATATAGTTGAACTTAGGTAGGATGATCATCTTGTTTTCTTTGGAGTCTTTAAATAAATAATTGAATGAGATGAATTGTTTATGAATGAAATTGTTTAATTGTGGGGTAATTTTATGAAACATTATTTTATTAACCTTTTACAAATCTATTTTTTGAGATATTTTTTTATATTGAAAATATTATTTTAATATAGAATCATGTAAATCTAGTTGATTTATGATGAAACATGCAATTCCATAAATATATCATTAAAATATTTATTAATTCATTATATTATTCTTGATTTAATTTTAATTATTTTTTAGAACAATATTTATTGCGATTTTTAATTTTTCATATTTTAAATTAAAAAAAATATTTTTTGGAATTTGTGTTTTTTGAAAACACTATGATTTCGTTCGTATGACTAAATTTTTAATAGAATATTTTATTTTCATTGAATCTATAACTATAAATTTTTAAGAACGATATATAGTAATTAACAATATGAATGAGTGACAGTTCCTTGGTTGGAACAACCACACAACCTACCGATTGACCGTACCCGATCCTGTGTTAGACCATAAAGAAATTTAACCAACCGTGAGTAGAAAAATCGATAAAGTCAGTTCAATATTTTTCATTATTTTGTGGAAATTTCTTACATCAAGATCTATTCAGCCACCATAAACTAACCATGTGTAAAAATAGAGTTACTGTGTGTCTACCCATAACTAATCGATCATGCATATATCCCAATCGATTGAGCGACACTACTGGACCATGAAAATCCTCAACCTGCTGCACTACCACCAGTGATCCAATACAAAGTCTATGTAATTGAAAACACATAAAATTTAGATTGACCGTATTCCTCGTGATCTACCATGAATATTAATTTCATCCAACCATTATGGCAGAGCTAGAGATTCAAAACATTCATCGATGAGGAAATAATTAAATATGAGGCTCACTCTCATTTTATAAAAAGAAATTTGAACCCCTATAATTTCTGATGTCGCCACTACCACTGCTATTGTTGAATCACATCCAAGTGAGAATATGACATGGACACCTATTCATCCAACCCAACTAACCTTTCTCAATGGATCTGTATCCACCATGAAGAACACTACCACTATCCCTTTTATATCTACAACACAGGCAATGTATGGAGAAAATAATAAGAATACACTAGAAATTGATCTTCACTTGATGTGGCCAATTGAAAGAAAATCCTTCACCACTAAAGATTGATTAAACCTGAGTAGTGATAAAGTAAAAAAATTCCATCATAGAAAAACTAGGGACCTATGATCTACTCAGGTTGAATTTGATCCCAATTCCACTAAAAAGCACTGAATAGGGAGGTTGAAGAAGAAGTCGGCCAATGTCGGCATCCACGCTATCATCACCATTAAGGATTCCAGTGTGTATAAAAGCAGTATAAACTAGACAACCTAATGTTGATCCATGTTCTAAGATCTCATCATACTTAAGGAAATATGAGCCATAATTTCTGAGGGTCATTCAAAACTGAGCGCCAATAAGGAATCTCGCCACCGTGATGTCCTCCCAATGGAAAACTCATCCTGATCCCACCGCTGAGATATAAGAACACCAAAAAGGAGATACTAAGACAATAATAAAACCCCATATATATATATAAATAATATTATCAATCGAAATATATTAAAAGTATATATATATATTTTTTGATGTCTACATCTCATCATTTTTTTGTTTTGTCTGAATAAGAAATGTATAAAGGCGAATGCGATTGTGACATGAGTGATTTTTTAATCCATTTATCACATAATTTTAGCTTTCAATGTAGAGAAAATAGGGATATTAGTACATGGAAACTCTTTTCCTTGAAAAAATTGGAAGGGATGTGCATATCATTGTTGAAGGTTGACTAATCTCACAAGAACTTCACCCAAAGCTAGTCACGATCACTTCAAATCATGTCACATGGATTTTACTACCTTTTATTTTCTAATTTTACTAAATAATTTTTTATATAAGAGGTAGAATTATCATTTTTTTGATATCCTTTGGAAGAAAATACTCAATATTTAGATTTTCTTTTCACCATTTTTATCCACTATTGCTCTATTTTTCTATTATTTAAATATATGTTTGTGCTTGATCCTCCTCCTCAATGTTATATGATCTGAAACATTAAGAGATGAAGGGATAGTTTTAAATTCCACTTATAGAATGTGAAACCTTGATGCTTCGTGGAGATCCTCACATCATGTTGACCATTATCCTTCTTCATTACTCTTAACCAACAATGACTATGTAAGTAGTGAATGAAGAGTGTGACCACCAAAGGGAAGAAATCGTCACTATTTACCCTTCATATTTATCCCATTAATTCCTAAAATAACTTGAGAAAGTGACTAAGAGTGGTTGTGTGATAGAGTATCTCATGAATATCACTTTTACCAGGAAGATATTCTTAGATAGAGTTGTTCAATTATGTGAAAATTTCACTTTTCAAAGGGTATTTTTGTATTGGAATAAATTTTTAATAGTGGTGCTCATAATTTTGGGTGAGAGTGGTGGGTGACTTGAGAGATTAGGCTTTAACTATGTGAGGTTGAGAAATAATATATTCCATTTGAGATCAATAATAGGTAGCATATGAATCAATCAACCTAAATTTGGGCATGTTTTCTCACACATTGATCCGAGTTTTTTTATTTCATTATTTCTTATTTCTATTAATTTCATGGTGTTTGATGTTTTGGTTGTGGTTTTGGCCATGTTCACTGCCATTTTTCATGGTTTAGAAAGAACAAATGTGGATGGTGGAGAAAGATGGTGTTTTCATTTCATTTTTTTCTTTCATGGTTTTTATTACTTGGTATGTACATAGTTTGGCCAAAACCATTCGTGGTAAAGAAGTAATTTTGCATCCTACTGCTGCAGAAACCTTGTGTCTGGTGGAGGTAGTGGGTGTTTTAATTTCATTTTTTTCTTGCATGGATTGTTTTTCATGGTCTACACATGGTTTGGACCAAAACATTCATGTTAAAGGAGTAATTGTGTATCCTATTGGTGTTGTCTGAGACCAGGAACATGGATTTTGCGTAGTTAGAAGGAACCATTTGGAAAGAATACAAGGGGGTCGCTCGTTTTGATAGTGCTTTTTTTCATGCTTGGCACATAGTTTAATATTTTTTGTTATGATCCCATTCAACCCTACTCCTCTCTTTCTCTATTTTTTCATGAAGGGGGACCTGAAACCCTCCTCATTGGGCTCTCCTTCCTCCATTGATGCTCCTATAAGGTTTCTAGGTGGGTTTCTCTGGATTTTTTGGTGTTTTACTCCTCTCATTTTCTCCCACTCTTGGTTTCGTGGTTCTACTTTTCTTTGATATTTCTTTTATGAACCCTATGGGTATAGATATGATGTTATCATTTGATTATTTTGATGTTAGGGGTGTCTAGTTTTTTTATTGTTCTTGGTTCTTCCATATCTTGGAGTTTCATCACATTCATACACTATTCAGGTAGGGGTTTTCATCCATTTCCCTACCAAAGAATTCCATTTGTCACTTTATCTTTTCAAAATAACACCAAATTGTGTTATTCATGCTTGTGAGGAGTTGATGTGATTTATCATAGAATTTATATATTGGTAATTTGATGAAAATGGGTTTTATCAAGGTTTTAATTAGTTATACTTATTTATATATGCACACAAGATATTTGATAAAACTAAAAGTGGACTTATAAAATGAATTTGAGTACTTAGAAAGTGTGTTTGACCTATTTTGAGTTTTTTTTAGTTGGGTGACATGTGAAATTGAGCTTTGTGAGTGGTTTTTGGTTTCTTTCTATGGTTTGGTTCTTATGTGTGAATTCTTGTAATTGGTTATAAATATTCCTATAATTCTTTCATTGGAACCTTTTGCATTTTAATGGTCATCCATATATGTGCCGACGAATGTGGGAATATCTTTATAAGCATGGATTCCATATATAGATAGGAACATGAATATAAATTGAGACTCTATAAATATTCCAATATTGAAAACACAGTTTTCAAAACAACCTTCCACCATTTCCACTCCCTCCTCAAATCCATCGCCCAAACAGGTCTCTAAAACCCCAAAAAAATTTAAATGGTTTTTTTTCTTCAAATGAGCTAAAATGTGTTTTCATGTGATTTTTACAATTCCTGGCCCGTTTGGAACCTTGATGTATGATCTGGTGACCACTTTCTTTGAGAGGCTCATTTTTCAACTTTCAAGCATGAATTATGTTTTTTTACTTTGGTTTTGGTAATGAGTATTAGAATAATGATTTTTTTATTGGAAATGGTTTGAATTTATAAATTTTAAGACCCGATTGGTACTTTGTGATGTTTTAGAAATTGATTTTAAATTTATATGGAATGTAGTTTTTGTTGGCACTTTTTAAAGGTTCTATGTATGATGAGAACCGCTATAGTCATCCTTCTAATGAGAGAACCCCCAAGAAAGAGTATAGCCACTGGTGAGTCTATTTTAGAGCAACTAGTTTGGTTATTAGATATGGAGTCGCACCATATGCTAGAAGGTGGGCCAAAACTGAGTATGTCTAGGGATTTCTTCTAGGGATGTTTAAGAAAATCTCACGATTACATATGTGTATGCTCATTTTTATTCTACAACACTTTGGTTACATTTTATTTTGGTTTTTTATTCTTTCACTTTCGTTATTTACATCTATTTATTTCTTTTTTACCCATTTATTTTGTTTAGTTTTATTTTATTATTCCCATGTATTTTCATTAGGTTCTGTTTCCACTTTCCTTTTGGGTTTTCAAATTAGTTTTTTAAGGAAATATGATTTTCCCATTTATATGTTAAAAACATTATTTTCCCTTAATGTATTTCAAAATAGAATTTATGGACTATTTTAGTAAAGGACATGTATGAATTCTATGGTGATTACTTGCAGAGCTGTTTTATGCTCACACCCAACTTGTGTTACTAAGCATCGATACACCCATACTTTTTTTCGGTATTAGTTCTATACAGGATTTCCTATAGAGTATGCTTGTTTTATGGGTGATGGTGACCAAGAGGTCTCATGGATATTATTTCAGTTCTGATTTGGTTTCAATTTTTTTTTATTTTTCTGTTTTGTTCTACAGTAACTATATTTGGATCAATTTATATATTTACTTGTGTTAAGATATTTAGTTCCTCATGTTTATGTTGCATTCTATTTTTTGTTTTATTTATCATCTCTTTATGGTATAAAATCATTCCCAGGTGTGTTATCTTTCATGGCCCACACTGGTTTCCATCCTAAGATGATTGGGAACACCTCTCAAGTCTGGTCATGGGGCATCTTGGGTGATCAGTTTAGGGTCGACCTTTGTTGGTTCATAAAAAATTGTATCATAGGAACATTTTTTATTTGGGGAGTTATGTATTTTGGATATGGGATTTTTAGGACTCAATTGGTAGGTACAAGAAGTTATTCATGAACTCTTTCTCATCTTGAGACTCGAGTTACTAGGGGTAGTCTAGGATTTGACTCCCTTATTTTGGATCTTTGGGGTTATTTCATTGGTACATGTTGGATTTGTAGTTTGGGTAATTACAACGGAGGTGAACTGGTGATACACGGTGAACTCGAATGGGGTAGTGACCCATTTGGATCCCATGTACATAGTTCAAGATACTTCTAGTGGTTGATTCAAGATCAAGGCATGGTCTGATAAACCATGAAATCGGGTTATGCATCTCCACTAGTTAGTTATTCTAGTAATTTTGGTGTGAGTAATGATTTGGATTGATTTTATTCAGTGTTAGTGGATTTTGAAATGAAAAGTGATTTTTGGAAATATGTTCACAAAATGAAAATGATTTTGGCACATCTTTTTAATTTTAAAATGGGATTTTTTGTTAGATTATGATTTGAAAATTATTTTTCGGTACTTTGGGAAAGTGTCCTTAGAGAAAAATTGATTTGTAAGTTAGAAAAAAAATGATGATTTCTAAAAGAGGATTTTGATTTTCATTTGTGATTTTTGGTTTATAATTTTGGAATATAATCTTGTGGTGTTATTTTAGTTTAATTTTGGTTCGATGTTGATTTTTTTGGTGTCTTTGTGTATATAGATTATTCACCCAAAAAAATATACCAAAGGGTTCTAGTAACACTTTTTTAGTCACTAGACTCTCCATAATTCCATATGGGGTGGTAGAGTCTAGTTACTCATAGTTGTTTTTGGTTTTACATGGTGATCGAGGTTCCTTAGAAGCTTCAAGATGGATTAAGGAAATTGAAAGTGTTTTTAGGTATTTGGGAAGTCTCGAGACCGTGATGGTGTGAGGTATCCTAGGTTTGTTTGAGGGTTTTGGTTTGGATTGGTGGAAGGCTATTGTCCCATCATCATTGCAAGTTGGAATGACTTGGGTAGTTTTTAAGTCAACTTTCATCTAATAGTTTATACATGATCAGATGAACGTGAAGAAAGTGGAAGTTATCTTGGACATTCAGTAAGCTCAATGGATGGTGAAGGTAAATATTGATCACTTCAAAGAGTTGGTTTCTTTTCCTTGATAAATAGTATCAAATGATAAGATGAAATATCCTCTCTTTGTATGGGATCTTCATTTAGAGATTAAGGATCATGTTCTCTAATATGGGGAGGTTATGTTCCAAAAGATAGTGGATGAGCCGTTTCTAAATGATTTTATTCTTGTAGAATAGTCTGTAGTAGTTGGTAGTCTAGTTTCCCTTAGATATCATGTAGGTTCCCCATCGGGTGAGGAGTGTGTACTGGATGAACTCGTTCTTGATGATTCTTATTTTTCTTGTCTTGTGTCTGGTTCATTAGACCACTTTCTCATGTACTTCTATTGTGGTCCATTCTGGCATTCAAATCCATCTTTTCGTAACCCTCTAAAGTATTTTTGATGGTGTGGTCATTTGGGTCATCTGGAGAAGTTCTTCAAGCAGTGTTTCAAGAAGAGGAAGACTCAATAATATGATGTCAGATCCTTACTACGGGGTAGAAGATGCTTCAATACACCGGTGCTCCATCCATAGGTCTTGAGGTGAATATATTCATGTAGTCATGAATTTTTGGGTGTGGGGGTGTTGGCCCATATTTTTCCTCAAATTTTTGGGTGGGGTTGTTTTATTTTTTCCCATTTTGTAGCCATTTTTTTAGAAAAATCTTTTTTCTTAGAAAAATCATGGAAGAATCATTTCTTGAAACCTCTATACTTCTTTTTCTTTATATATGTAAATTTTTAAATCATTATACATCTTATGTATCTATATTATTTTTGAGTGGTTCTCATTTGAATATTCATATGTATTATAGAAATGATGAATTGTGGTTTAGTTTGACATTCAGTTATAGCTTCTTTCATCAAGTTTCATCTTGGGCTGTTTTGATAGTTAGTTTATAAAAATTCATGAGGACCTATTATTTCACTCTCTCATTGTTAAACTTAATGTGGTTCATTTTATATCTATTCATCTTTAACTTGTGGAGTTGAAGGTTCGCACTGGGGATTGTGGTTTTTTTAGACTCGTTTTGTTTTGGGTTCTAGTTTTGTTCCTCTTTTAGTTGGGTGACAATATGGGGGAAATTTTTTTTTCTGGTGGGGATAATTTTTACACCTTGACTATTTATTTATTTATTTTTATTTTTATTAATTTTTTGACATTTTATCTTTCTTGTAAGGTTCAAGTTGAGTTCCCAATTAGTATTTTTGAGTTTTGAAGGTTTTGGGTTTCTCTTTCCCCTATTCATGGTTAGTGTCCATGGTTTGTAGAGGAACTGAAAAGCTTCCAGAGGTAAAGGATGTTTTAAGTTCATTTTTTCCTTTAATGGTCTTTCATTCATAGTCTACACATGGTTTGGCTCGAACTTTGGGATGAAAATGAGGAACCATGTGGCTTGTTAGTGGTGTCTGAGACATGGCCCATGGATTATTCATGGTTAGAGGGAACCATATGGTCAAAAACATGAGAGTCTATCATTTTTACATATTTGATTTTGATAGATGATTCATAGTCTCCAAAACCATGTGACCATCACATGATATTGTTCCTCCCTTTCAGTAGGGTGTGAACGATTGGTGTACGTTTTTTCAAACCATGCATCCAAACCATGCAACTTACCCAGATTCATAAAAACATGAAATTCCAAGTTTCCTCCCCTTGTTTTTTAATCCCATTCTAACCTTCTCCAATATTGATCGATTTTAGTGCATGGAGGGGGCTCCCAAACCCTCCCACATTTTCTCCCCTTCTTCCATGGATTATCCTCAAACATTTTTAGGTGTGTTTCTCTTGATTTTTAGTTGTTTTCCTCCTCTCCTCTTATATCTCTCTTAGTTTATTGGTTCTTATTGGATTATATCCCTCTTGGATAAACCCTATAGGTAGAGGGATGTTGTTGGCTTGTGTTTATTTTGATTCTATAGTGTTTTATTTTCTTCTTGGTATTGGTTAGTCCGTCTCTTTTTGTTTCACTATATTCCCACACCATTGTGGTAGGTTTCCTCCTCCATTTTCTTTCCAAATCATGTCATTTGAGGTTTGATATTTCTAAATTAATTCCAAATTATGTTATTCATTATTTTGATGTGTTGATATGATTTATCATGGAATTTCAATGTTCATAATTTAATGAAAACGGGGTTCTAAAATGTTTTATTTAGTTATACCCATTTATGTACATACATAAGGTATTTGAAAAAAATTCCAGGTGGACTTGTAAAATGAATTTGAGTGCATTGAGAGTTTTTGTACCTTGTTTTAGTTTTGGTAGTTATATGAAAGGTGAAATTGATTTTTTTGTGTGGGTTTTGGTGATTTTTTATGTTTCTGTTCTTATGTGTTAATTCTTTTGATTGGTTATGAAGTTTCTTGTAATTTCTTCATTAGAACCTTGGGTATTTTTAAGTTCATCCATATATATTACAATGAACATGGGAATATTTATCAGATCATGGGGTGAATGTATAGATAGAAACACATATATAAATAATGACTATAAATTTTCCCATCTTGAAAACATGGCTTTCAAAAAACCCTCCCCAATTTACATTCTCTCCACCACTCCATCTCTCAAATAGTTTTCCAAAAACACAAATGTTTTCTAAATAGATTTTATGGAATCTAATGATATCAAAAGTAGTTTTCAAGTGTTTATTCTAAATCTTGGCGGGTTTGGATCCTTGAGAAATTATTTGGACACCACATTATGTGAAATGACCATTTGGAACCTTCTAGTCATGAATTATGTTTTCCCTTTCGTTTTTGTAATGACTTTTAGAATAAGGGTATTTTTACTGGATATGGCTTAGATTGTTAAATGTTATGTCCAAGATTGTAATTTGTGATATTTTTAAATTGGTTTTAAATTAATATGTCACGTATAACTTGTTTAAAAGTTTTTAAGGCTTTATGTATGATAGTCACTCCTATGACCATCCTTCCTATGAGAGGGCCTTCACATAAATGGAGTTAGAGAATGGGTAAGGCATACACAGTTTCATTTGAGAGTTATTCTTAATGATAAGAATGTGATTACCTCCTCATTCTTCATTATTACATTATCAAGGGATTAATATACATCTTCTAGAGGGTAGGGTTATGATTTGTTCTTATTTATGATTAGACGGATTAGAACCCCTTGGAAAGAGGATATGCAAGGTGGGATCTTCCAGGAGTGAGGCTAGTTTAGAGCATCAGGGTTGGTTATTGAATATGGATGTGCACCATATGCTGATAAGTGGGTCCGAACTAAGTTCATATGGGTATTTATTTTAGGGATATTTAGGAATCTCCAATTATTACATATATGTATGTTCCTATTTAATTCTACATCACTTTGGTTACTTGATATTTAGATACTTTTTTACTTTCACTTGGACTATTTTTTATGGATTTTTTCTTTACCCTACTGTTGTGTTTATTTTTATTTTATTATTCTCCTTTATTTTCTTCCAGTTTTGTTTCAACATGACTTTTTGGTTTTCAAATTGGTTTTTTATAACAAGGAAATATTATTTTTCCAATTTAATTGTCAAAAACCCAATTTTCCCTTAATTTATTTCAAACTAGCTCTTGTAGATGATTTTAGGAATGAATATGTATAGATTCTATGGTACTTTACTACTGAGTTTTTTTATGCTCATACATTACTTATGATACATGATGTTGGTAGAACCAATATATTTTGAAGGTTTAGTTATGCTAAAGTTTCCTTATGGAGCGGGGTGGTTTTACAGATGGTGGTGACCAAGAGGTCCCACGAAGATCAAATTAGTTCTAGTTTGGATTCAGTTTTGTTTTCTTTTCTTTTTTTTCTTCTATAGTTGTATTTGGATCTGTTTATGTATTTACTTGTGTTTATAGATTTAGTTCCTCATATTTATGTTGTGTACTCTATATTTTTTTATTTATTAGTTCTTTATAGGATAAAATCATTCCCACATATTTTATCTTCTATTCCAAACACTATTTTCCAGCCTGGTAGGATTGGGAATGCCTCTCGAGCCTTGTCACGGGTCGGCTCGGGTGATCTGTTCTGGTTCACCCTAGGTCAGTCTGTGATAAGTTTCAGGCAAACCTTATTGTCCTTTTCCTGTATTGTTGTCTATGTTTATTTTTTATCCATTTTTTCAATACTATCTATGAATGTTTTTACATATTTCAAAATTTATAAAATAATAATAATATTTTTAGGTAGACCGCTAGGATATTCAATACTACTTCTTTAAGATCAACACTAGATTTGACCATTATGTTGTATTTAGGGTTATATATTTGTTTTAAATCATCCTAACAACAAGGATGTTCTCATCACTAAGATCACATATCCATCATCTTCCTCGACTCCCATGCTCATCTTAGCGAATAAACTAATTAGAGACCACTCCTATATTAATTCCCTCAATGATTGAGTCAGTAAATTACTACTCAATATATCAAGGACCAAATTATCTTTTCTAGTAGTATATGGAATATCAAAAACAAAAGTATGAAGATACTCAACCCGATGTGTCTGTTACAAGTTCAGATCCTACTGAGTAAAAACGCACTTCATGATATTGTGACCAGAATATACCGTAAATCACTCCAAAAAGAGATAGCACTGCCATGTTTTGAGTTCATGGAAACTTTTTTCCAACTCAAGAGTGTTTTTAGGGTATTTCTTCTGATGATGGAATAGTTTTTGAGAGTTATAGGCCACCACCTTCATTCCTTATATCAAGACACACCCAAAACCCATACGAGAAGAATTATAGAAAACATCATAACCTGAACTTGTTTCCAGAAGAATCAGAATTGGAGATGAATTCATCCTTACCATCAATTGCTGAAAATATCTCTTAACATTTATAGTTCCACTCAAACTTCACACCGGTTCACGTAAAATCAATAAATGGTGATGCAAACATGGATATTTCATGAAAAACCCATCTATAATAACCGACCTAACCTAAGAATATTCATATCTCAAACACATTTGTGGGATGATCCTAAGACATTATTGCCTGTATCTTTTTAGGATTCACTAATATTCCCCTCTCAGATATAACATGTCCCTTAGAAATCACGTATTGGATCCAAAATTCACACTTGGAAAGATTACTATACAAGATATGTTCTCTCAAGGTTGTAAATATGATATCAAAATGATCCATGTGTTCCTCCTATTACATAGAGTACACCACAATATCATCCAAAAACACAATAATGAAAGAGTATAATTGCTGATTAAATATCCAGTTCATCAGTTCTATAAATACCATAGGAGCATTAGTGATACCGAATAGCATAACCAAGAACTGAAAATCCTTATACCAACTTCAAAACACTGTCATAGGTATATCCACTTATTGGGATCTCAATTGACGGTACCCAGACTGGAGTTAAATCTTTGAAAACCAAATATACCATACGATTTAATAAAATATGTCATTTATTCTTGGCAAGGGATACTTTTTCTTAACAGTCACCGGATTTATATTTCGATATTAAATATAAATTATTAGGCTCCCTTATTCATTTTTAGATAACAGGATAGGAAAATCCCAAGGTGACATACAAGGATGAATAAATCCCTTAACATCAAGGATTGTTGACTATAATTTAAGTTCCATTAAATCATTAGGATATATGAAATATGATGGAATAAAAATGGAAGTTATAGCAAGGAGTAGATAAATAGTGAACTTAACCTATCTCTAGGGTGGTAACCTAAAAAATCACTAGGAAAGACTTTAGGGTATGTTCTCACCACTTCTGGAAGTGGACTGGTAAATGAGGATTAACAGGATTATGAAACATTTTTCACAGCTGTCATGAGATCATTTCATCATAAGGAACAATAAGACCCACCCTCCCAAATAATGAATCCAACTCACCCTAAAAGACATGAGAGAGTTGATTTTATGATAATAACATAACTTGATGGTGATAATAGATGGTATAGTCCTTAACACTAATCATTTAATCCATGCCTACAATCAGGTCTAAAATATCATGATCAAGGACTAAGAGGTCCTACATTACCTTAAAGTCAGCTGTTATCACCAAAATCATGTTTCATAAACACCTCCCTCAAAATATGCCCCTCATAGGCTAGAAATGGAGAAAGAGAGATAATGACCCCTGATTCCCACCTTTAGTAGGCCCCATGTTGGCGACTAGAACCAAGGGTATACAGATCTCACAATATGGGAGCCATTACCTGCTTTGTTTTTGAACAAGGTCGTGAGATATGATGGATCGTCCAAAAAAAACTCCAATACATACTAGAAGAATTCCAAAACACACCACACATGAATGCATAAGGTAGAACTATTACATGTATTAAAGTATACAAAGTAAATTCCAAAATAAAAGCTAAGTAATGACATAACAACTGTTAAGATACGATCTAGTATGGTCCAGAAAATTCCACAAAATCCTCATGGAAACCTAAAAATAGTTTTATATACGTAGGGTGAGCATATATGTATACTTAGTAGGAAAACCAAAGTCTCTCATTCACCTATCAAAGAGACATTCCAATGAACCCGTGAGAAAAACAGAAGAACCATACAACACCAAACATGTATACTAACCATACCATCATCACCAAGTCACGCCCACCAAACAACGAAAGTCAAGTAATTTAATATAATTCACATTGATGATAGGGTATCCCACACCAATTTACTATGGATTAGCGAATCTTGGATAATTGAAAACGTCCTTGCACTCCCACCCATTCCGAATCCATGTCCCAACCCACTCGCACACACCTAGGCCTCACGAACCATGTCACATCCCACCCATGGACACCTGGATCACAAACGACATCACATCCCTCCCGTAGACACTTAGGCCACAAACCACATCACATACCACCCATTGACACATGGGACACAAACCAAGTCTCATCCCACTTGTATACACCTTGGACACAAACCCCATCTCATCCCGAAGACACTTGGGAAACACAACTCACTTACACACACCTGGGAAACACAACTCACCCGCACACACCTGGACCTCACAACCAAAAGATGCTTGAAGAATCTTGGGATATCACCACCTAGAATAGGGGACATGTAAGATAGGGTTTATAACCATCCATCCTACCACCAAAATATTTGGGGAAGACACCCTCCCCTGTGATGATGGGGGTTTTCATCACATAGTGCTTAACTAGGGTGGAGTGCATACAGAAATCAAAAGTAAGATACAAGTACATAAATAGAGGATACCAAACACTCAAGCCCAACCTATGGGTTCTGATTAAAATAACCATCTCACAACACTACCACCTTTTCCGCTACCTCTAAATGCAAAACACCACACAACATTCCCCAAAACCCATTTCATATTCCCAACCAATTTAATTAACTATTTCCATTCTTTATTAAACATTTCATTTAACCATTACATCACTATATAGGAAACTAAGAAACACATAAATAGTCATTCCAGAAGGTGAAGATCCTAATAATTAATGGTAGATTCACATTAAAGGCACATCATTCCACAACCTCCCCATTTAATAATGATTCATGACATATCACATATCGGTCTCTATATATGGGGTGAATCTTTATGAATGTTATAAATGGAGAAGCACCCATACCAACCACTATCGTAATCAATCAAATTCATCCAACCCAAACTACCCATTCCAACAAAAACAAACACCAACTCACAACCACATCTATTAACACATTATACCACAACCAAAATTGCAGCCTCACTGCACAAACATACCACGACCAGATTACGAAACTCATAAAACCAACCCCTGTATAAAACATTACCCACAAAAATATCAACACACGAACCAAGGAAAAACATATTCATATTTAACAAGGAATTCCTTCTTTAATTTCACTTGTTAATTCAGGGGTTATCACATAAATATCATGATCCTAGGACATCCATTTATTAGCTGAAAAAGACATGGTTAACAATTTTGAAATATAATTGTTCAATCAAAAAACAAAAGTAATACATCCCATTAACCATTTTGTGTGTAAAAAAGGACCCCCAATGGACAAAAATTTCAATGGGTAGTTATCCCATACAATTCACCATAAAAACCCAAAAATAAATAAAAAATAGATCATACATCACTTTTCCCTAGCCCCTATATATTGATATTAAACAAGAGAATTATATTTACTTAATTAGAATTATACTATATTCACAAAATAAATATTCATACACCCACCACATATGATACAAAAATAATAGAGATAAAGGAAAAACGACCTGGAAGAAAAGAAAATAGCACTTCCTGATTGCACTAAGACAGCGGTGTACATGCCCCAGGAAAACTCTAGAGAAAAAATGAACCAAAAGCCACAACATGATCGCACGACTCTTACTAGAGGAAGTGTTTAGGGATTCATGTACCAAGGGAACGAAATAAGGAAGAACAAGGGGGGAAGTTATTATGTGTTTGGAAAAATCTAAACTGAGTTATGGGTTTAGATACATTTTGATTTTCAAATAATGGTAGATCTAATCAGGACCACATGTTTTGACCAATTAATATCCACCTCACTCTTGGGGAATTTAATATATGATTTATGGGAATTTAATTGGTCTTAAATCCATTCATGTAAGGCATTTAAAACTTTATATTTTAAAGGATAAGTAAAAATGGAAGAACTTGAAGAAGCTGGAATCACTATTTATGACACACTACTAGATGAGGCACCACTCGATGAGGCATTTCCAGATGAAGTACCACAGAATAAGGTTCCATTGGATGAGGAATAATCAGACGAAGTACCATCGGATGAGGCACCACTAGACGAGGCACCATCAGATGAAATTCTTGATGCTTTCCATGAGAGACTATCTAGTGAGACGCCGCCAAATGTCCTACCATTAGGAATGAGGCACCGCTGGATGAACGAACACCAGTGATTGACCACTAGTAAGTAACAACAAGGGTGAAACCACCAGATTTACACATACATGGTGAATCCTCCAGGTTGACACATTGTTGGCATGCGACACCATTGGAAAATTTGTGAAAACTAGGAATTTTGGTGAAAAGTGTTGCGATGAGTCACATTGATTCCCTAAAACACCTCAAAAACTATATTATCACAAAGGAATGAATTGGAGAGGTCCAAGACATTACAACAGATACCTCTCAAACTATTCTCACCATTGAGAATTCAAAACCAACCCAGAAGAAAAAAATGATAAGGGGTCTGAACAACCATCCCTCAAGATACCTCTCAAGGACCATACTACTTTTGGAACACCACTACTGTCTATACACATCATGGTTCAATGATAAACCATCTTGTTTTTTTTGAAGTGTTGAGTGAAACATCCATATCCAAGAACACCTCCTCTGAAATCTATAACCTAGGCCCCATCACGTTCACCCAAATGGCCACAACTGCACCATACAAGCACAACAAACATGCTATCCTAAACACACAAATTAGGGAATACCATCCTCCATGTCAAGATACTATTTGCTCTAGGCAGAACTGACTTTCCCTCATGGGTTTAATCGTATCACAGTTAATGCATCTTTATTAAGAATCTGGTCCTCCCCTTATTATATGTCAATACATTATCACACATCTCACCACACAATGTAACCAAGAATAAAAACTCATTTCAAAATCAAAAAGATTCAAACATCACATTATAGGGAAAAACAAGAAAAGAAAAACTAAAAACAGCTATGGGTATTATGCACACATATGTGTCTCTCACTCCCAAGTATGCTCTTATTGGACACCATGCCCCTAAAACATGTGAACAAAGGGAATGGTCCACCCACGAAGAACTATCTCTTGATGATATTTGATTTCTATTGGTCTCTCCACGAATTTCACGTCATCCTCGATATCCATCTCTCCCTAGTCAAGAACATGAGAGTCATCGTGTAGATACCAATGAAGATGAGATATATGGAACACATCATGGATTCTCTCCAAATGTGGTGGAAAATCCAACTGGTATGCCACCTTTCCAACTCATACCAACACCTCAAAAGGTCCAACAAACCTGGGAGAAATCTTAATTCCTCTTCCAAACCTCCACTACCCACATCGAGGGGAAACCTTTATGAATATGTGATCCCCAACTGCAAACTCCAAGGGCCTCATACAATCGGCATAAAACTTATGACAGTCCTTCACTACTTTCATCCTCTCACGAACATGATGAACCTTCTTGGTCATGCTTTTCACATCCTCGGAACCAAGAACATATATCTCCCCAAATTATGTTCATCACAATGGTGAACGACATGGTATTCTGTAAAAATATTCACATGGATCCATGAAAATGGAAGATTGATAGATATTATTATAATAAAACTATACCCAGGGTAAATTTCACACCCAAGATTCACTAAAGACCAAGATTCACACCTGAAACATATCCTCCAATGTCTGGATAGTCCATTTTGTCTTCTCATCTGTTTAAGGGTGGAAAGAAGTGTTGCGGCATAACTGAGTGAAAAAGCATATGACAATCTTCTCCAGACTTTTATGGTAAACCGAACATCCCAATTTGAGAAAATGGACCTTGTAACTCCATTAAACCAAACCAATTAATCTATGTACCTCTTGGAAAAGGAATCCACTATGCCCTACTCTTTGACTGATAAGAAGTTGGATGATTTTTTCAACAGATCAACAGTCAACGAGATAGAATCACAAACTACTTTATCTTTGGGTAAACCCATGATGAAATCTATTGAGATTTATTCCCACTTCCAATCATGGATATACAAATTCCATAACAAACCACCAGTTACATGGTGCTCGACCTTTACCTTCTGGAAAACCAAACACTTCACCACAAAATTCGTCATTTCATGTTTCTTCCTCAGACACCAAAACAATATACATAATCAATAATACATCTTAGAAATTACTGGGTGCACTACTAAGGGTGATCTATGAACCTCATGAAGGACTCCACTATGCATCACCACCAGAACACAAAAATTCCCTCAAAATAACATCTAGTTTCGAACATCCCTCTAGAGCATCCCTTTTGCCAACATGATTGTGAAACACCTCTTCCTTTGAGTCACCCCACTAATACTCTTTAACATGATACATTAGATAATAATGCACTATCATCTATGAAAAAAACCTCTACCTCCATTCACTCATACATTCAAGTGAAAAGCTGCCAACTCCTCCATTGTTCTCCAAGCATCTACAGATTCCCGAACAGCTTCTTTCTTCAGCTTTTTGCTCAAGGAATCATCCATGAAATTTCCATTTCCTACGGTTTAGGAGATCTCAAAATCATAGTCTTGAATAAAATCCATCCACCTTCGCTACCACAGATTTAGATCACACTGGGAAAAGATATACCTCAACATCTTGTGATCCATAAAGAGCCCAAAGCACTCCCTGATGAGGTAATGCTGCCACAACTTCAGCATGAACACAACTAATGATAAATACATATCATGGGTGGGTTATTTATGTTTGTGATGATGTAATTTCTTGGACCCATAAGAGATCATTGGCCACTACTGCATCCACACACATCCCAAACCCAGATGGGAAGCATCACAGAACACCACAGACATAACCCCTTCCTCAGGAACCAGAGCACTATATTATTAACCAATATCCAATTCAGGTAGGCAAATGAATCCATACAATGATCACACAACACAAAATCTTGTTCATTCTAAGTTAGATATATAAAAGGAGATGAAAATAGAGGGAAACTATGTACAAACCTATGATAATAGCCTATGAGACCATGGAAACTACCAAAATATGCCAAATTCGTGGGTGCTGCCCAAGAAACAACTGCTTCAACCATCGATGGGTATAATTATACAACCTACTAGGACACCACATGTCTAAGTAAATACACCTCTCATATCTAGAACATACACTTGTAAAACATTCCATAGATCTGGTAGCGTCAAATAACCTGTAAGATAGTTCTAATATGATCGGAGTCATCCTCCTCTAACTTCGAGTAGATTAAGATATCATTGATAAATATGGAAAAGAACTAGTCCATGAACTTATAGAAGACATAGTTCATAAGTCCCATGAACATGGATGGTGTTTTCATAACTCCAAAAAAAACATTACCACAAACTTGAAGTGCCTATACCTGCATATGAGGGAAATCTTCGAGTATCACCATCCTTCACCCTTAACTGGTGATATCTAGACTGAAGATCAATCTTAAAAAACAACTTTCTCCTCTTAGCTAGTAAAAAATATCATCTATTCTTGAAATAGGGGAACATTTCTTAACTGTTACCTTGTTCAACCTCTGGTAGTCTATACACATCCTCATACTACCATCCGACTTCTTGGAAAACAACATGATAGCACCCCATGAAAACACAGTAGGCTAGATAAAAACCCTTCTTCATTAGATCATCTATCTGAATTATCAAATCTCGTAGCCTAGAAGGTGTCATATAGTAAAGGTACATCAAAATTGGAGAAGCATTAGGCTGCATGTCTATCCCAAAATCCACATCACGTCGAGGGGGTACATCAGAACATCATTGGAAAAAAACATACAGGAACTCCCCAAGGACCATTGAAACCTCTACCAACTCAGCATCCTTTGATTCCAATGACATCTCATAAAATATGGAAAGAAGGGACTCTGCACATCGACTACCCACCTAAAAACTCCTATCTCCAACGAGTACTACAAGATGGACATCCATGTAGGAAAACATGACTCTAATCCATAAACAATAGATAACAGAATGCTTGGAATGCAACCAATTGATGGTAAGGATGACATCATATGGTTTCATATAAAGCAAGAAGATATCCCCATGGGACTTATATGTTCCCATCATCAGTCTACATCCCTATCATGCATCAAACAAACTGGTCTGGCCTCCGACTAACATACTCAACACTAAGGGCACAAGAAGACTCTTTATGTCTAGTCTGAGAGAATGAGTTAGAGAAGATGAAACAAAGAGTGAGAATCTCCGGAATCAAACAAGGCATAATAAAGGTTACTAAACAAACTAATCATACCTCTGACGGTCTCTGGCCCTGTTCGAACTTCCACCTACGCTACGTGAAACTAAACACACCCAACTCCCCTTCCTATATACTAATGACCACCCCCATCACCATTACTAGTTAGAGGTCCCTAAAAACTAGTAACATATTGAGTTCAGCCACTTCCCACTCCATCTGACCTCAGTGAAGCAAAATCCTATTGTCCCGGCTGCTGAAACTATATCATTATCAACTGCGGTTGAGGCTAACATTGAGTTTATACACCTCCACCAAACTGAGCTTGAATGGATGTTAGACACTGGTTCTAAATATAGATGCAAATTCCAAAAAAGAAACACCTTGACCCCAATCCCACAAAAAAGGAATGAGGACCAGAATGTCGAAAATAAAATTTCTGAGGTCGACGCCCTACCATTCGAAACTTTAAAGGTCCTAGCACCCTAGATCTGTCATTGGTAACCCTCCCTCTTGATTAACTTTACTAGATACCTTATCATGGTATACCTCATCATGATTTCATTAGTTCGATAAACTCTACCTACTTCTAGACCTCTATGTACATTTGAAATGTACTAGGAGTAACCGCGTACTAGATCGAAGGATGGAGCACCTCCTTAAAGAATATCACATGAGAATCCTCATTTAGAAAGAGATCTAGGGGAAAAAATGAGTTCCTTGAACTTGATTCCAACCTCTCACACTGATATACATCCCTACTAAAGGAATAGTATCCCCATATTCTTCTCATCCTTTATAGTCAATAAAAGAAACTCTTTTCGTAATTCCATCACAAAGTAGACCCACAAAATGTATGCTTCCTTCCTCTCCCCCAGAGAAAGCGTCCACCAGTGAAATGAATCTCCTCACATCTGACTGACTTCCAAAGGAACCTAGTACTTTGTCGGGGCCCAAATTAAACTAAAGGTGATCTCAAGATTTTCGATATATCATTCCATCTCTATTTCTGAAACACTTCCCTCATACTTTCCTAAAGATTACCACTGGAATACACGCAATTTCCTCTTCCATTGGTCATCCTCCACAACTGGATCAACCCTCAATCGATCAATTTGTTCAGCCTTCCGGTCCTCAACATCTCAAGACACAAGCAGACGATGGCCATGAGCTGTAACTAAAAAGGTAAACAAATATTTCCAAAGCCCTAGTGGTATGGAATTTTACTAAAAATTATTTTTATTCATTTAATTAATTTTATTCATTTTGTCCCTCCAAAAACCACCCAATTCAAATAATAACACAAGTCATTATGATGCATGTACTATTCCTATGTATCTACTATGCAAATAGGTCCTTCTTGATTGTCCATTCAATAGGCTCAGAGTTTGTGAAATGGATCATGGGGGGCCAAAAATCATGTGTCCTAGCTAGTTTACCTAGACTAGGTCATGCACTAAGGTCAAATAGAATTGTTTCCATACCATCCCATAAAATATTAATGGTTCATAAATCTAAACTCCATTCTATCTCTGAACCCTGACCTCTGATTTCATTCTGTCACAACCCCCTCCCTCCAAAGATGCCCCTCCTGGGCTATCAATGGAGAATGGGAGATAATGATCTCTGATTCCTTCCTTTAGAAGGACCCGGTTTGGTGAAAATTACCAACGGTATAAAGATATCACAATATGGGAGGCATTACTATTTTTTAAAATAGGATTGGGATATATGATGAATCATCTACAAACAACTCCAAGAAATATATAAATGAAAGCCAAAAAACACCCCACATGCATGAATAAGGTAGAACTATTATAAGTAAAAAAACCTCTAATGTAAATACCAAAAGTAATGCTAAGAAGTGACACAAGAAATTTCAAGATCCGAGCTAGTAGGGTCCAATATAGTCTTCAAAATCTCCTAGAATACTAAATATTGTTTTATATTCATAGGGTGAGCATACAGGAATACTCAGTTGGAAAACCAAAAAAGCCTCTTGAGTACATGTGAAGGAGGCAAACTAATGAACCCATGAGAAAATCAGTAGAACCAAACAACACCTAACAGTTATAAAAGCCATCCCATCCTCACCAAGTTATGTTCACTAAATAATGAAAGTCAATTAATGTAATATAATTCACATTGATGATAGGGTACCCTGCTCCACTTTCCCGCTGATTAGATGCTCTTTCCTAATGTAAAACATACTCAAACTCCCACCCCTTTTGAATCCACGTCACAACCCACCCACACACACTTGGTCCTTGTGAACCATATCACATCCTGCCCGCAGACACCTAGGTCACAACCCAAATCACATCCTGCCTACAGACACCTGTGCAACAAACCACATCACATCCTGCCCGCAGACACCAAGGCTACAAACCACATATTATCCTACCTGTAGACACCTGGTCCATAAACCACATCTCATCTTGAAGACACCTAGTAAATCACAACACATCTCATCCCAAAGACACCTAGGAAGAAAAACTCACCCACACACGCCTAGGCCTCACAACCACAGTCTTCCTGAAGAATCTTGGGTTATCACTACTAGAAGAGGGAGTAGGGAAGAGTGGGTATCCAACAACACATCATCCCACCGAGATGTTTTGGAAAGACACCATCCCTTGTGAAAATGGGGGTGTTTGGTACATAGTGCTAACTATGGTGGGGTGTGTAATGAAATCACAAGGAATACACAGGTACATAAATATAGGATACTAAACACTCAATACTAACCTATGGGTTCTCATAAAAACAACCAGCTCACAACACTCCCACCTTTTCTGGTACCTCTAAATTCATGAAACCACATAATAATCCATAAAACACATTTTATAGTACCAAAAAATTATATTATCCATTTTTATTCTTTATTAAAAAGTTCATTTAACCATTCCATCACTATCCAATCAACTAAGAAACATACAAATTGTCATTCTTGAAGGTGAATATCCTGATAGTTAAAGGCAGCTTCACATTAATGACATGTGATTCCATAAACTCCCCATATAACAACCATTCATGATATATCATATATCGGTCTCTAGATATGGGGTGAATATTTCTACATGTTATCAATAGATAAGCACCCATAAGAAGCACTACCATCATCCTTCAAATTAATCCTGACCAAACAACCATGCCCACAAAAACAACCCCCAACTCTCAACCACATCCAACAACACATTAAACCATAACCAAAACGGAAACCCCACTGTATAAAAATACTCTGACTAGATTACCACACTCAAAAAACCAACCCCCTATGCACAACAGTACCCACAACCACGTCCCCAAAAAATGAATGATAAACATATTTAGATTTAATGAGGCATTCCTCATTTAATTTCACTTTTTAATTTAGGGGTTATCACATAAACAACATGATATTGGGGAATCTGTTTATTAGCTGAAAAATATGTGGTTAAAATTTTTCATATATAGTTGTTCAATCAAAAAACAAACATCCTTCATCACAAAAACCATTCTGTGTACAAACAAGGACCTCCAATGCCCATAATTTTCAGTGGGTAGTTATCACATACAATTCACCATAACAACAAAAAAAATAACAAGAAGATCATACATCACTTTTCTCAATACCTTGTATATTGATCTTAAAATGGTTCAATTATCATTATTTAATTTGGATTCAACTACCTTAAGAAAATAAACATTCATGCACCAACATTGCATGATACACAAATAAGAGAGACTAAGGAAACCTACCCAGAAGAAAAGAAAAAAATCACTTCCTAATTACACCAAGACAGGGGTGCACATGTATTTGGAAAAACTCAAGGGAACACATGAAACAAAAGACACAACATGACTTTATAAATCTTACTGGTGAAAAGGTTCTTCACGATGTCGAAGAGTCTCAAGTTGAAGTAGATATGGTTCTAGTGACTGTGAGAGGTACCATCACTCTAGCGTCATTATTAGCGACTGCTTTATTTTATAATGGTGCATGTCATTCATTCATTTAAAACTACATTGTAAATATACTTAATATTCTTATAGATTTTTTATCCTATGTGATGGATATTACTAAACCCCTTGGAATGAAGGGAGAGTTTGGTCTCCATAGTCCTGTTTGTGTTTTCTCATTATCAGATTCAAGATATCTTGGTATTTTCTTATTCTCAACATGAAACCTCTTGATAGATCATTTTTTGGATGGATTGTGATATTTCCAATAAATTCAATATTTATTTTTATCTTCAATATGTTTCATTTACTATATTTTATGGGGTGCTCCATATCATTCAAGGAGAATGGGACTCAAGGTCGAGTAGAGTTGTACCGTATTATCCATATTTGGTAAAAGTAATATATGTGTTGTCATTTGATCTAGAGAAAGAATATTTGAGTTGTGATATCCTTTGAATTTTTGTCATTTTTTCTGATGTGTTCCCTTATGACTTCTCTGGTTTTCCACCAGTAAGGGAGGTAGAGTTTTCTATAAACTTAGTATTGGGTACTACCTTGTATATATTCTTTATTGCCACATGAAACTTGTTGAAATGAAGGAGTTCAAGGCACAACTGATTATATTATAGAGAGAGTATTTATATGACTAAGTGTGTCATCTTGGGTGATGTCTATGCTATTTGTTAAGAAAGATGATGGGTCACTTTTCCTTTGTGTTGGTTACTGAAAACTCAATAAATTCATAGAAAATAAAAAATATTCTTTTCTACATAATGATGATATTTTGGACCAGTTGAAAGGGGTGAAGTGGTCTTTAAAGATTGATCTTCGATCTGTTATCAACAATTGAGAATAAAATAATTTAACATTCAAAAAATTTCCTTCTGAGTAGGTAAAACTATTATGAGTATGTTTTCATGCCATTATTTCTATCAAATGTTCCTTCAATATTCATGTAATTTATAAAGAGGGTTTTCCATGAGTACCTTGATACTTTAGTGGTTGTCTTTCGGGATGAAATCCATGTTTACTATAAGTATAAGGAGAATCATGTGCGATATTTGTGGTTAGTTCTAGAATTGTTGAAAAATCACCAAAATTATGTCAAGATATTGAAATGTGAATTTTGAATTTGGTTAGTGATGTTCTTGGTACATTTGGTGTCATAAAATTGTATTCCAGTTGATCGTGAAAAGGTGAAATCTATTATGAAATGGGAAAAACCATGAAATGTTTTCAATATTAGTAGATTCATGGGTATGGCTAAGAATTATATCCAGTTTGTAAATTAATTATCAAATTTTTCTTCTCTGATAGCTTCCCTAACCTAAAAGGGAGTACGGTTTGTTTTGGATGAGAAATGTCAAATTTATTTTATTCAGGTGAAACATATTTTCACAACAGCACTGGTATTGACTCTTTCAGAGGTCGAGAAGGGTTGTGTGATCTTCTATGATATATTAGGTTCAGGTTTGGGTTGAGTTCTTATGATGGGTGATCATGTTATTGACTATATCTCTTGACATATTAGGAAACATGAGAAGAATTACTTGACCCATGACCTTGTACTCGCAGTTGTGATGCATGTGCTTAAGAGTTGTTGACACTACATTTTTGGATAAAGTTTTACCATGTTTTTATACCAAAAGATCTTGATTTAAATCTTCTCTAAAAAAAATAATTGAATCTATTTTAGTTTAATTGGGAAGAACACCTAAAATAATTTGACTTTGACATTGCCTATACCCCGGGGAAAATTAATTTCATCACAAATTCTTTGAGTAGGAAATATCTAACCCAGGCCAAGAAAAAAACATCAGATGAATGAAACTTTATGGAACTCTTTGTATAGTTTTATATAGAAGTTGGGGAATCTAGGAATGAGATTACTTGGCCAATGTTCAGTTGAAATACACTCTTCTCAATAATATTTTTCATGAACATCATCTTTATGATGAGTTCTATAGCATTAGAGACTCTATTTTTGGTGGGGAGACCATTATTGAGTGGTCATTTCCACCAAGGGAATTCTCTATAATTGGAATCATTTTTTATTCCATTAGAAGTAAGGAAATATGATATGGTGGATTTTCATAATTCTTAGTGAGCAGTGCACTCAAGAACCATAGATGTTCTATGACATGCAATGATGATTCTGTTGGCCAGGTACGAGATGGGGCATTACTGAATTTGTATCTCATTTTTATACATTACAACATGTCAAGGATGAGCACCAAAGACCATCAAGTTTTCTACATCCACTTCCACTACCCACTTAGAATTGGGATGATATCTTTAAGGACTTTATGGTTGGTTTTCCACATACACAGAGAAAGAAGAATCTTATTTGGGTTGTAATTGATCCTCTAACTAAACCATCTCACTTTATACCCATTCATGATGTAACCAAATATGTGGAGATGATAAATATTTATATGATATATATTTTTCTATTTCATGGAGTTCCATATGCTCTAGAATCTTATAGGTATCCTCGGTTCACTTCTCGTTTTTTAAGAGGCCTTCATGAGGCATTGAGATCTCATGTTCGTTTGAGTACGACCTACCATCAACAGTCAGATAGTTAGATAGAAAGGGATATAAAGATTCTTTAGGATATCATTTTTTCATGTTTTATTGACTTTTTAGGGACTTGGGATGACCATTTTTTCATTTGAGATTCTATATAATAGTAGTTACCAATCTGTGATCATAATGAATCCTTTTGAGTCCTTATATGTCTAACCATGAAATATTAATTGTGTTGGTGGGGGATTGGTGAAAGTTCCTTAGTTGGACGAAGATTGGTTCAAGAGACTACAATAAAGATTCAATTGATTTGTCAGAGAATTTTTATGGAATATAGTTGTTATAAATATTATTTTTATCATCATTTAATACCATTGAAATTATCAGTTGGTTATCAGGTGTTCTTGAATGTTTCACCTCGTTCGGTTCATCGATAGCTTGGGAGGTAAGGGAAACATGCTCCAAGTTTTATGGGACATTTTTAGGATTATTATTAGATGGGAAAAGTGGATTAACATTTATAACATCCATTTTATCTGATGTTGATACATAACATGTTCCATGTACCTCATCTCTGAAAGTATTTATCTAATCCATCTCATGTTATGAGCTGGAGTGATCTCGATGTTGATCCTGATTTATCTATATCTGAGAACCCAATCAGGATATTTGATTCTAAAACCAAGTTACTCCATGGGAAGAAATTACCTTTGGTTTGAGTGGTATGAAAAAACTAGTTCTAATACTCATGAAAAAGGGAGATACATGTGCTAATAAAGGGGAAAGTGGCCTCATCTTTTTTATATGGTTTCTTCTTAACAGGATCTCTATGGAAAAATAGTTTCTAGTTTGGGTTCTTTTAATATCATATTACTATTTTTCAGAACTTTTAAACCCCTATTTTTATCATTCTTTGGTTCAGTCTCGTTTATAGGTTCTTCGGGTGATGTTTTGGAAAATTTTGGAACTTTTTGGCCCTTGCATGGTTCGTACATGGTTTTCCCAAACAATGCACCAAGATAGTGAAAAACATGAAAACCTAGGTAGTGGGGATTTCATAGTTGGTTCACATTTTATAAAATCATGTTCCCAGCTAGTATAAAACACACTTCCCCACTAGAAACGTTTCACAGTTAGGGCACACCATTTGATAAACTATGTTGCCCCATCTAGAAAACTGTGCATGCAGCTTTTTATTATTCAAAAAATTTATAAAAAAAATATTAACTCCCTTTTTATCTCCCACTTAGGACAAACTCAACCTAGAATGTTTTACTTTTTCATTGGAGCTCTCAAGGATCCATTTTTGTTCCTCTAAAACCCTTCTATGGTGGATTGAATCTAGGTGATCTTCATTTGGTCCTTCCTCAGTAAGTTTCTTCTCCCTTTTCCTTCTATCCTAATCTCATATCCTATATTCCTTTGGGTTTTTATATCTACATGTTTTTTTATGATCTTGTCTAAGTTTTTATAAATCTTAAATCAAGGTTGGATTATCATATATTCGTTTCCAATGTTCTACGTTGGAGTTCTCTATTTAGGGATTTGTGTTTTGTGATATCATGATCCTGAGGTAGGTTGTTCCATTTAATATTATCCAATTGATTAACCCTAATTTTCTTAATTTAAATTAAATTTCTTTATTTAATTTTAGTTTCATTCAATTTGTTTTTTAAAAACCCAATTCCATTGAATTGGTTACTATAATTGGATTTGGAATGAAATTTGGGAAAACACCACTATTCCACTGAATTGGGGTGTGTTGTGAGATTTTATGGAATTTGTGAAATTACATTTTGGATTTAAAATTTTTAAATTTATTTGTGTAATTGATTTAAATTTTGTATTTGAGAAAAATAGAATAAGTTTTTTTTTTGATAAAAATCCATTTGATTTATCCTGGAAGAAGGCTTGATTTTAGTAAAAACCCATTTTGGCTTTTAAATGAAAATTGGCATACTGAAATAGAAAAATGGGTTGAATCTAATTTTGATTAGTTTTGAAATAAATTTCCCTTTATTGATTATTGTTTGATCACATGAAATACTAGGTAGTTAGTGAGTTATTAGGGACAAACACCATAGGATGGGAATTCCCTAACACTGGATTGATGTTTTAAAACTCTAATATAAACATTTGGTAATATATTATCTCTATTGGGATGTTTGTTAGTATTCTTAAGCCAATGTTGGATAGAAATGTGTTCACATTTTCATATTCATTATATAAGTGTGTGAGGATCCCATAACCTGGATCTATTATACCTCTTGGAACATGACAATGTTTTTCATTTTAAATGCTATTATATATATGACATTGGTTGTAAACTATTTTACACATCCCTTGTGAATTTATATAAATTATTTTATATAAAATTTTTATTAATATGTTTTTTAATATATTTCCATCATTTGAAATGTAAATAATGATTCTTTTTTAATATTATTTTGAAATTACATTAATATTTATTTAAAAATTGAATGAATTATATGGTTAATTAAATTTGGAATCTTATCATTGAATCATTGGTGATACCCTACTGGGATTTTAGCTCGCACCTTAACCCTGACATTGGGAATTTGTAGATTTCCTCTTTCTAGGTTTGAGGAAGGGAAATCACCACTTGAATGTGGTAGTTACTGTAGATTTTTAGGCTTTGAGTTGCTGTGTATATTGTGACTTTGGTTATTTGTCATGTTTTTTCATACTTTTTTTTCTACTTTAGGTTTGTTTACCAATTTTACTTCCGGTACAGTTCTCCCTCTGGTATTTTCTTTTGTACACACTAACTTGTATCTCTTTATTCTATTGTGTTTGTGGAAATTTATTTTCCACATTCATATTTTTTTATTCCAAGTGCCTATATTTAACCCATGGGGATTGGGAATTAACTTCAGGCTACATCATGATGAGCATGGGTGTCAAAGTACCTGATTATCTAGGTCAGTTTGGGACAACCTATGTTGTTATTTGTCTTTAATTTTCAAGGAAACATGAAACATTCATCTCATGGATGGATTTTTTAGAAAATTTAGTGATGAACTGAGGTTTATCTTATTAAAACATCTTAAATATGTTTTTTAAAACTTGAACGGAAGATTAGAGGGTGACTTGAGACTCAGGTTTTCAGTAGAGGAGGCCCATTGCATCCGGGGCTTTTGTTACTTCCACTATCTCGCTGGTGGGTTTGGTAAGATCCCTAATAACGAATGGAACTCACCATCTAGCAGCTAAATATACACTTTGTGGTCTATGGGGAGTGCTAGTTAGACTTTATGTAGGGTCCCTTTTGGCCTTTTTGGTCATTGAGGCCCCCTTAGTATTATATTCCAGGCCTTTCATTTTTGATATCAATTCATCCATATACTCATATCCTCCCTACATGATATTAACCCAATTGAGGGAGTATCTACATGAAAAATTTGGGGGAATCTAGTTGATATCTTTCATTATTCATTAATCTTAGCCTTCATCTTCCTTATATGGTGGTGGATCATTGTTCTGTTCTACATGGTTGATCCTATTAGTATGTATTGAACCTTGAGATCCTTTTATGTCTCAATTTTTACTTGAATTTTCCCCCTTTTCACCTTAATCATCACTTGATTCTTGGAAAGATCATTATTAGAGAATTAGATGAAAATTTCATCATATCTTGATAGAATTGTTCGAGAACAATGGGGATTTGGATTGGCATGTCTAGGGGATTTATCATTATGACCAATTCATGTCTTTGATGAGGGCTTCATTAAATTTATGTCCATTGGGGATCTCTTATAAGGTTTTTGGTCAAATTGAGTAAACATTTTCATCATATCATGGAATTTATTTGGGGCCTTTTAACATCCTAGAGTGTTCCAAGAGTGTCCAAACATCATTTTATTTCATTGTGGCTAAGGTACATCGCTTGATTATTTTTATTATAAGGTTTTTAATTTAATTTTATTAAACTAAACTTTTTATTATTTCTGTTTAATAGGGGATTTTCTTGGTATGAAGTCAAAAGTGTGTTAAATACCTTCCATGGGTGGTTGGTTATTGTTCTGGCTAGGCATTGGAACCAAGTAAGTCTTCTAAAAATTATACCTTTCGATTTTAAATGTGACATTCCATGTAATAATTTAATTAATTATAATTTATTTATACTTAATTATTTGGAATTATTGGGTATAAATAGGATCTCATGGAGATTTTTGGAGGGTGAATGGACTTGGAAGACTCAGATAAAGATGTTGGGATTTTATTGGTTTGTAGTTGACTCCATTTGAGTTATTTGGCCCCATGTACTCTTCCATATGAAATTATGCACGGTTTATTTTCATGTGATGTGAGGTTCACCAACTTTGGTGAATGAACTTTATATTAATAATGAGTTATGAATAATAAGAAATTTTTAATTATTTAATGATCTTTAACTCTTAATTAAAAAAAGGAACCTATCATAATGTAATTGGACAATGTGACAAAGAGCATGATGGACCATTGATAATTTTCTTGATGTGTGCCACCAATGGTCAAGGATTTACCACTAATGAGTTCCTTATATTACATAGTATCCCTTGGGTGTGTGATTATTCTAATTGAGACCCAGATCACATGACACCATGTATGATGATTTATTCCATGAGTGTGTTTAGGTATCCTAAATGACAGTGTTGACCTTGATCGCATGTGTATATATTGTGACTCAAGATTATATGGAATGCACTATTTATGTGTACACTATTTTCTCCTTGATGTGATACTTATATTTTCATAGCTTGATTGAACATTATTTAATATGATCACATGTGGGTGCATGTGTATCCCCTATGAACCATATATGATGCATCATCCCATGAGTTTTCTTATGTGGCTAGTTATGCCTTATTTCATGATGATCACATGTATTTCAATGTTGCTACAAAATACTCACAATGACATGATATTGATTCTTTTGTTTCTACATTCATTCATTATTTATCTATTATTTCACACTTTGAGGGAGGGTATTGTGTTCCCATTACTTCACATTGACCCTCACTTCAAGTCAGCATCCTCTAACATATGTGGAGGTTCCCCTAAGCTCATGTTACATTATAGCTCAGATCTGGAGATTTAGGTCAGGATATTATAAAATGGTATCATATCCTATCTTTTATTCCTATTTTTTTATTTGACAGAATATCAACATATTATTTCTTAAGATCTTGTGATGAAATTTTTCTTACATGTCGTAAAGTCCATTTCAAATGGAAGTCCAGGTTACTAGGGCATGGAATTGATATTCTTGGTTTAAACTATTATCATCATGTGTTTTCACATCATGTGAGACACATGGATTTTGAGGTTTGTGATTTCATAAGGCTTTGACTCTTGGTTTTATTGGAAATATGTGTTTCATGCATCATATTTGTAACATAGGTTTCACATGACATATGTGTTTCTTAAGTGAGATTTTACTGATGATTGAGGACTCTGCCACATGGTGTCAACAAATTTTAATGTGTTTTCACACATGAATTCTTGATGAAATTATTTCAGTTGAACCCTTATGTATATCTACCTCTAAAAACATGTCATGTTCTAATATAGTGTGGTACTCCTAGGATACAATGATGATAAAAAAAAGAATTATTGAAGTAATGATTGTGATGATGATGATGTGGTCCCTCAATTCACAGTTGCTGCAATGTACCTGTTTTTTGGTTTTTGGTTTTATTTTCCTTAAAAAGAAGGTTTTGAAAGTATCTATTCTATAGGTTCTGTTAATTAAGGTTCTAACTATAGCCTATATGGATTTATCCAAGTATAGCCCATTATATTTCTATTTAACCAATCCAAATTTTTATAACTCCTCAACATGGTTAATATAAGGGTAATTACATCTTGAAATATATGTGGATATGTACCTAGATGATGATTAATGATTTGTTACCCTTAGTGAGACCCTTTTGGCCTTAGATATGAGACTCTGGTTACCAGTGTGATGGTATCTCATGTTGTAGTAGGTAACCTAGGCGAGGATTTTCCTTGTGAATGAATAGTCAAGGCTAACGACGTGGGGTAATTTTTCATGGATAAAAATTATCTATGCATGTGAATGATCCTTAAAATACTTAGAGTAAGGTATTGTAAGTTTTTTTACAACCCTAGAGTATAGATCACTTAGAGTGATAGTTCTCATGACACAAGGTTGGGCTTTGTACTGCTTGGACGCTTGTGGCACTGAGGGTAGGACCAAGTGGTGTCAAGACTATTAGTTTTGATGCAATTCTCATTGGATGGGGATTGAAGATCATATTTTGTCAAACCTAGGAGAAGTAGTGTGTGGGTGGGCACTTGATGGTTTTAAATTGACATTGTATGATGGTTTTTGTGTGGTGAATCTTTATATCATGGAGATTCCATTTTCTAAGGAGAAGTTCCTAAGGTTCTTGGTTTGATGGGTTAACACCTTATAGAGAGTGGACACCTAAAGTGGCCTATGAGTCCGGACTCTAAAAACATGAATCATTAAAAATTACTCTATATTGATTAAATAGTTGTGTTTTCTCGACTTTCTTGGAAAACCATAATTAATGAACATCCATGTTGTAGTTACACACAGGGTCGGTTATTTTGTTGGAGTGGGTGGTGATCTGATCACTGATAATTTATTTAGTTCTGTAATGAACCTAGAGGATGTTGTGATGGTAGGTCACTGAAAAATTCAGTTCATGTTCACTCTTATATTTAGAAACCAGCACGTTTTTCATTAACTTCATAGGTCATTGTATCCTAGAGGTGGTTGTGTGTGGAGGCGTATTTGTGGTTAAAGATGACATAGGTAATGGATCAAGGTACAATTGTGAATCCAACCCATGTTTTTCATTAGAGGATAAAAGTGGCTTGAAATAGAAGCTTGAGTTAGGAGACGATTTCCACCTAGTTCAGAAGTTGTGACCTATACATAGTCTATTTAATAATTTCATGCACACTGATAATGGATCTTTGAATGCAGTGGACGATGTTTCTAGGTAATCTAGATATGTTTAGTTCATTGGGTTTGATTGGAAATTGGGTATGAATTGGTGGTCATGTCTAGTCATTATGTATGGTAATGAACTAGTAGACCCAATTTTGTATTTTTAGGAAACAAAAAAGGATACTTATATTTTTGGGATCATTAAACTAGTCACCTATGAATGGCCTCTCTTGTGGGAAGGTTTATGGTCTTGAATAAGATTGATCATTGGAAAATTCACATGACTTCGGAATATCGATGTGTTGTATAACCAAGAGTATCTAGATTCTTGATGAATTATTGATGTTTTATTTAGATTTTCCTCTCTATGAGGACAAGATATGGTATTCAAAATAAAGAAAAATCAATTTGAACCAATAGTGAGTTTGATCATCAGTTCTTTGAATCATATTTTTGAGCCTTGTGGCTAGCGAAAAGGGTTGTTGAATCAACTGGGGAATTACCTTTGAAGTCATTTTAGACTTAATTAAGGGTATCTTATTATTTTAATGATGTCTATGAGACTTGAGTCATCATGAATGGTGATTTATAGAGTATTGGTTTCTTAGATTGGGAACCTTTATAAGAAGTTATCTATAAAAGTGTTAACTAGTGTTTCCTTGTAAACCTGAATGTGGTGGGTTGGAACTGCATCAATCTCATCGTATCGGGTATGAAAAAATTGTTTAATAATTTTCTAGGTCCATTCTAGAAAGAGAAATATGACCAGGTTACATTTGGTCAACTAAGACTATTTGGTTTGGATTAGAACCAGGAAAGTTGTTTTGGTATTGACTTTTAATAAATTTATTTCATTTGATCAACTGCGATGATATTAAGGCACATTAGTTGTGTTTTCAGGCTATCAAAATATTTATCCTATATGTAGAATCATATAGTTGGGATCACTCATATAATTTGGAATGAATTGGTTGAGGACACCACGGTGAATGAAGTTCAACAGAGGTGGTGATCATAGTCTCAATGTTAGATAGTAGTGAGCTTTTGGATTTTATTTTTATGTTTTTTCTTGAGTAAGATGAAGCATCTTGATGGGAATTAAAAAATGAGTGTGTACATGAGGCAATGAGTTGGATTTTGGGGATGTGATGAAGATAATTCTTTATGAATGACAATCAGAGCATATTGGGAGATGTGGTTTACAAGATACAACTACTTCTCAAGGATGAGAAGCACTATGGTGTGGATATTTTAATGACCCACATCATAACATGTCTTGAATTTTGGATGAAAATTCGAATTTTAATATGGTAGATGGATCATTTAGAGAATCATGTGATTAACTGAGCTGCAACCTATTTAAACACCTTTAAGATGTGTTTTGAAAAATGAACAAAATCATGGATGGAGACTCAAGGATTGGGGTTTTAGTGAAGGAGTTTTGGAGTAGTCAGTGGGGTGGGAAGTTGTAGAGACCCGAAGCTTGACGTACATGGACATTACATTACTTTTGCGGAATACTTAGTACATAACAAAAACACACACACAAGGATCGTAATAGTTTAGTGTCTTTGGAAACTCGGAACGTAATCTTCTAATCGTGGTGAAAGATCTTCAATATCTCCCATAAAGATCTTCCCTTTTTTTACCTAAAACCATTCTTTATATCCTGGGGAAACGAAAACATAAAAGGGTGAGCTCAAATGCTCAGCAAGGGCAAATAAAGGAAATAAAAATCATATCATATCTTTTTGAAAATCATAACCTGCAAAAGAGATCATAATATCTTAACATGGAATAAATCATAGAAGTGAAAATGATATCACCATAATCATAACATGAAACTTGAAACTTTGTGGCATGCACACATAATCATGGAAAATCATTTCTTGTTAGTCATGACTCGTTGCCAAGACTATCTTAGTGGACAAAGTCCCTTTCTGAATCGAGTAACCCTCGTTTCAGTCCCGTTTCACTGAACCGGTATAACCTACCGTTCCAGCCCTTTCTATCTCATGAGATATAAAATCTTTACCCAATGCATTGGAGGGAGATATAGGTCCCACCCATCTTATAATGAATCCTTTCTTATGTGTGCCACATAATCATAAACCATACATCATAGCGTAACCCATGTAATAAAAATGGGATTCTTAAACAACATGACATCATAAAACAATTCATATAAGATAAAGGAATTCATAAAAATATGTCCATCACAACATAATCAAACCAATGTAATAATAGGGATAAAAACAGAACCCTTTTATTATCTTAGATGGAAAATAATTTTGATAAAATACTTGAACTCCATTCTTGAGGAAAATATCCTTTCTACTTCAAAAACACTTTTCCTTTCTTAAAATGTCATACAATTTTAAACTAAAAGATGTTGATTAAAAATAAACTTGAATACTTGAAAAGGAAGCTTCTTGGAAATAATTTTTTAGAAATCCATTCATGCCGTATAAGTTAAAAAAAACATTCTTCATACTTTTGTCGGAAAAGTCAAAAATTACCTCGTATGAAAAACGACAAAAGATTCCTTTCATATCTTTTACTAAAAACTCACCGAAGGGTAAAATTTGATATAAACTATTGTAGAAGGATGGAAATAATATTACATATTGAGGGAACATGGATGTGGATGATAAAATACACCCCAGTAATTACCAAAGTAAAAACAATCTCGGATAAAAGTGAGATTGTGATATTTCCCTTACCTTAGGTCCGATTTGCTTCGTAAGTGTCCGAACCTCCTGTATAATGATTTAAATAATGTCATTTACTTATTAAAGAATCATATTCATTGTTATGATATCATATATGGTTCACTTATGACTTTATATTACCCGTTCTTTTGTAAATTCCATGTTAACGAGCGTTTTGGGTAAAATTGTTTCATTTGTCGTCCGTGTTTTGACTTGTAATTATTCATATGATTACTTAGATCATGATTACTTAATTCCAGAACATAAAACATTATTTATATATATATATATTCAGGATATACATATATATAATAAATCATTAAATGGAATGAAATACACCGTTCATGGAGACGGTAGTCCGTACGTACGCATGAACGCTGTTTTCGTTTCCTTATTGAATTTAATGGAATTAAGTACATGACATACATATAAATATATAAATAAATCCAGTATCATTATTATGTAATATATTTCATTAGTACATATTATATATACTTTATAATCATTCTTAAATGGTTAACATGGAGAATGAATCTCATCGCGTCGTGGAGACGGTAGTCCGTACGTACGCACGAGCGATGATATCATTTCCATAAATATTGAATTGAATTGGAGTGGATTATACAATATATCAGAATCAATATGATGTTGTAATAACTATGTATAGTTATTATTTACACCATTATACCCATCCATGTAAGGTGGTGGTGGAAAATAGATTACACCACGGCGTGGAGACGGTATTCCGTACGTACGCACGCGCGGTGATTTCTTTTTCCGTAGGATGGATAGATGGTGAAATAGGGTTGTTTCATACTTATAATAACATATCAGTATATGAGTGATACTGATGTTATTACTTCATAATGGAACAACCTAAGAAGAAGAAGTGGAAGAAGAAATAAAGATGAAAGAATTGGTAACGGTAATTACCTCTTCTTTGAAGCGCCTCTTTGAGACCTCCTCTTAGGGCACTAAAATTGGTCTTTGAGGAATACCAGAACCTCTAGGATGTTTCTAGGGAAGTGGAGAAGAGATTTTTGCAGGGGTTGGCCGAGATTGAGTTCTCAAATTGGTGTGAGGAGGAGGGGGAGGAGGTGTCCTTTTATAAGGGAGGAGAGGGGCACTTTAGGAATATCTCAAAATATTATTTTATATTAAAGTCAAAATCGGTTTATAATGGTTCCAAAGGGTCTTATTTCGAAGATAAAGTGGGGATGGGTCGAAATCCTATCAACCAATAGGATTTAGACAAGTTTAGGGTATTATTTTAACCTTATCAATTAGATTTAACTCTAAGTTAAATAATTTAACTTTTACCGTGTCTTTTTATTTTCTTACACTATATGGTTAATACACTTACTATAACATGCCAAACTAACCCCAAATTGTTTATTATTAGTATATATATCCTTATCTAAGTCATTTGGCCGAACCTTAGATTTTTAGGAATAAAATAACAATTAATAATATAATATTTGATTTAAAAACTATTTTGTGTCAATTTTGAAACTATTTGATATATGATTTTTGTGAAAGTCATAAAAGAATTATATGTTCGAACCAAGTTGATTAAATCAACACTAATATATCATAGTAACCTATAAAATTAGTGTAATTCATAAAAAGTCTCAAATTACATTTATTTTGGTGTTTATAACATCAATTATGTCAATATTTCATTAATAAGATAATTACTGCATCATCATTGTGTCATAAATAAATTAAATTATTTAATGTCTAAAAATTACAAATAAAATACCATTATGTAGTAAATCGTTTTAGCTTTCTAATTAATATTTATAGTAGAATTTATCTTATGTATAACCCCATATTAAAAATGATTTACTTATTAAACTTTGATTTTAACTATTTTAACCCTTCTTTAAATAAATTAATAATAAATCTCCTAATCTAATCCAAGTGGGCCTAAATGGTCATATGTTATTCCTAAGTTTGTTTTTGGTCGAATTACACTTGTCCAATAGAATTAGGACATGTTTTAGGGTAATAATAATATCATTTTTACCCTTAATTACCCTATTTACTTTTAACCGTGGTAAAAAAAGTAAAAAGTTACTATTCACCAAAAAAATTATTTTCATCTCATTGAACCACATTTTAGTCCTTGATATTAACCGTGTCTCTCGGATTTTCGAAATTCCACTCACAGAAGCGGTAAAATTAAGTTTTATGCAAAATTCAGTTTTTAACCTACCACTTAGTGGTTTCACTATTCATCAAAAATTGAAAGTTTTCATAAAAATACCAAAATTTCACCCTAGGCTAATTTCGGTATTCCGAATCCAAAAATGAAGTCCATTTTGAAAGATAAAATTTATAAAATTTCAAAAAGTGGTTATTACTATTCATAACGGCTAGTTTTAATAATATTTTAATAGCATATCGTTGTGTAGTGAAACTCAGTATTGCGTACGACACAAGCTATCGAGGAAGGTCGTGATTGCGTGTAAAGTAAGCCAAGCAAGTGTGTAGTGAAAGATTCCTTTTATGATATAAAAACAAAATATTACTCATAAAAATCTCGGGTGTTACAGAAGTAGCTCTACTACCCAGCTGGACTCACTAGCACACCAGTGGGGCGTGCTAGGTATAATTTAAATGGGGTCCCATTTGGTCTTTTTTCCACCAAGAAACCATCTGTATTATCTTTATTGGCTCAATTTTTTGGATATTTATACGATTTTTGACTCCTTTCCTCATTCCTCCATTAGATTCCTTTAATCAAGGGTGCATCTAGATGAAAAATGATGTTTAATCCAAGTGATATTCTTCATTATTTATCAATATTTTCATCTTTTTGTTACTTTTTTAGTGGTGGATCATTTTTTTGTTAATCATGGATGATCCACTTGGTACGTCATGGCCATTTTGATCCTCTTATATCTCATTTATCATTGAATTATCTCCTCCTTGGTCACATTAATCAACTGTTGATTCTTGAAATGACATTTATTAGATAATTGGATGACAATTCCATCTGATCTTGATGGAATTGTTTGATAACGATGGGTATTTGGATCATTGTGGATATCAGATGTCTCATGACAATTAACATGTGTTGTTGATGGGAGTTTCATTGAAAGTATATCCCTTGGCGATCTCTTATAAATATTTTGGTTAAATTGAGTTAAATTGTCCATCGTGTTAGGGAATTGATTTGGGATTTTTTTTATCAGAATTAGTAGTGTGTCAAGAGTGGAAGACATTTATTGGATGATGTTCTGGCTAAGTTACATCAATTAGTTATATTCTTTTAAGTTTTCTAATTTATTTTTTTGAAATTGGAATTTTTATTTTTGTTATGAAATGTATATTTTTTCTAGTAAAAAGATGGAAGTGTGTTGCAGACAATCCATGGGTTGTTAGTCATGATTTTGGCTAGGTGATTTTTGGCACCAAAATTTGGGAAGAACGATAACAACTAGAAAGCCTTAGGGCCTACCTCATGAGGCTAGCCCACAGAGCCCCGTAGCACCGCGACCATTGCAATGCTCCCCCTTCGTGAACTCACCATGGAGGAAAGAGGCGGGAGGATCTATGAACGCATTTGACATTTTCAAACCTGCCGCGGATCAAGGAGGCAGGAGACTCTGCGAACTCATTTGATGTTTGCAAACTCGCTGCTGAGTAAGGAGGCAGGAGGATCTGTGAATCCATTTGACGTTTGCAAACCTTCCATGGAGCAAGGAGGTGGGAGGCTTCGTGAACCCATTTGATGTTTCCAAACCCTCCACGAAGCAAGGAGGTGGGAGGCTTCGCGAACCCATTTGACGTTTCCGAACCCACCGCGAAGCAAGGATGTGGGAGTCTTCACGGTTACGACAAAATTCCACGTGTCTTCCCGCCCAACAAGATTTGCTTCGCAGTGCCTCTTGCTTATAAATACCAGGAATGCCTCGAACCCAACGGATGGATCCTCTGAAATTTTGCCTTCTTAGATCTCAAATCGTGAATTAATTTATGCTCTATGAACCATGAGCTTTTCAAGGTACTTTAGAATCGTGAAGTACCTCCCCCTCTGCTTAAATTCAACCCCTCTTCAAAGAGGGATTCCCTTCACAGAGCCCACGAGCCTCCGCAAAGGAAGGCGATCCCCAAGTGGACTTGGGTCTTCACGGAGCACTTATGCTTCATGAAATACCCTCCATTCACATGTGACCCACATGCTAAGGTAGGCTCATTGTGCTTCGTGAAGCACATTGATTCCCAATTCTACACTTCGCATGGCACCCTTCCTCTGCAAAGCACTACTCTGCGAGTGCCTTTCCACTTCACGAAAGCCCCTTCCATATGCACTAATGCCCAACGCCTAGGCTAGGCCACTTCACTTCGCAAAGAATACCCCTTCGTTAAACCTATATTCTATATGGAGCACCAGAGCTTCATGAATATTCTACCTATGAACCCCTTTGGTCAGCAACTCCTTTTCTTGTGTGACCCTCCAGGTTTGCACAAAGTGATTTCAATGTTCCTTGGGAAGTACTTCCCGTCGTGTTGCTTCGCCTCATGCTTCTTCGCATAGGCATGCTAATAGTTATTGCTTCATCACATATCCACCCTAATGTGGACCCCTCTATAGATCATTCCATAACACCCCCACCCCATGGAGTTTCAGATGCCTTCCCTACCCTAAGTGTGGGTGGGTATCAATTATGTAAGTCATAACGATGCGGAGTAAACCCACCTGGTCCGAGATGCAGGACGTTAGACTACAATGTGCCATCATCCTCAGCACCTGACATTAAACTATGGCATCACACATGTGCATTATATATGGGTTTCCCCATCTTGGACATTCTTTACACCCACTGGTCTCCACAGGAGTGAGATCATTCCTCACATGGAATGAGATACTCTTTATCGTTGTGGCGTCTGTCTTCAGGGAAAGGGAAACCATCTTGGTGTAATACAATATATTTCTTATAGGAGGTAGCATCCCTGATCCTACTCTCTTCATTAGTTCCAAGGACAAAGAGGGGGATAGGCACCAGATCACCCTTTTTTCGGTTCCAAATACCTCTCCCTTTGGGCTTTGTCACCACCAGGCCTCCATCCTAGAGTAAGTCCAAATATCCATCTCCTTGGGCTGCAAACCACACGTAAGCCCCTATTTTTATTTTGGGTGGAAAACCATGTTTAATCCACTATTTCCATTTTGGGCTACTAACCACGTGTAATCCCTATTATACATCCCATGGACGCACCTATCGCAACATGATCTTCAGGTCTTCACTTTCTCTTGATTCTCACACCGAGAATGACTCACGTGGGTTCAGAGTAATCATCGACCATGACATCCTGCCTGGGCAGCCTAGAGTGTAAGCCCCAAACACCATCCCGAATTATAGGTACTTTGATCCTTTCCAAGGCAAGGTATGTAGGATGCCTCCCTAAGGTTCAATCCCAACAACCACTGGTCCCGACCCCCTTCACATTGGTTCCCACCATCCCGAACTACGTGGACTTTGATATTTACCAAGGCAAGGTATGTAGGAAGCCTCTCTGAGGTTCATGCCCAACAACCATTGGTCCCGACCACCTTCACGTTGATTCCCACCATCCTGAACTATGTGGACTTTGATCCTTTCTAATGAAAGGTACGTAGGAAGACTCCCTGAGGTTCAATTCCACCATCCATTGGTCCCGACCATCTTCACAGCAGTTCACCAAACCATTTGGAACTACTTAGACTTTGATCCTTTCCCAGGAAAGGTGCGCAGGAAGCCTTCCTAAGGTTAAATCCCCCCATCCATTGGTCCCGACCATCTCCACGTCGCCCCCCCCCCCCCCCCATTCTGCATGACGTTAAACTATACGCCCCTTTTGTCTCGCATGACAATAAATTGTCCCCCATCCAGTGGTAAGTTTTTGTGCCCCCATCCAGGGGTAAGCCCTTGTAAACCTCATCTAGCGGTAAGTCGTTGTGATCCTATACCCGATGGTAAGCCGTTGTGAACCTCACACAATGGTAATCCATCGTGATCCCCATTCAGCGGTAATCCATTGTCAACTCCAGTCAGTGGTAAGTCTTTTTCAACCCTGATCAACGGTAAGCCGTTGTAGTCCCCTTTATTGGTAACCACATCTCTGGTGATCCCTCAAGCATCAGAACAACCTCGAACTAGTAACTATGCATAGGCCTTAGTATATCATCAGGTCTTTATCCTCTGTGCACACTCTGATCCTATACCCCAACATGAACAACGTGGACTTTGATTCCCTACCACATGGATACATAGGAGGTCTCTTCAAGGCTCAATCCCAACATCACTATCACCCTCGAGTCGACTCCATTTCATTCTCAGTACACTTCACATAACCATCCATTATCCATCATGGTTCTTACCCAGGCCGGCACATCCCGGTGAGATCACGTCAATTCACCATCTAGCATCAGTGTTCCCTCCAGGGTTTGCACCCATCTGATCCACTCTAGTCAGTGTTTCGATCAGTCTGATCCATCTCCACTAGACATTAAACCTACGGCATACCATGTGCTAACCATTGGAAGCTGAGAAAAACTACAAGGACATGCCTATGGCATATAATTTCCATTTGTCCTGAGCCCCTTCACATCGGTTCCCAAATACCAAACTACATGGACTTTGATCATTGCCAAGTCAAGGCACATAGGAAACCTCCCAAAGGTTCAAGCCCAACAAGAATTGGTCCCGACCCCCTTCACATGTGTTCACCAAACTATTTGAAACTATATTGACTTTGATCTCTGCCAAGGAAAGATACATAGGAATATTCCTTGAGGTTCAATCCCACCATCCATTGGTCCCGACCATATCTACGTCGGTCCACCCCTTGTCCTACATGATGTTAAACTATACACCTCATTTGTCTTGCATGACACTAAACTATCCCCCATCCAACGGTAATCTGTTGTGCCCTTATCCAGAGTTAAGCCATTGTAAACCCCATCCAGTGGCAAGACATTGTGATCCTCTACCCAATGGCAAGCCATTGTGAACCTCACACAGTGGTAAGCCATTTTGATCCCCATTCAGTGGTAAGTTGTTGTCAAATCTAGTCAACGATAAGTCATTGTCAGCCCCGATCAATGGTAATTCGTCATGTTCCCCAATCAATGGTATGTCATTTTAGTCTCTTTTATTGGGACCCACATATCTGGTCTTCCCTCAAGCGTCAGACCAACCTTAGGCTACTAACCATGCATAAGCCCCAGTATATCATCTGGTCATTGTCCTCTGCGCACACCCCAAATCCTATACCCCATCCTAAACTATGTGGACTTTGGTTCCCTGCCATGGGGATATGTATGAGGTTTCTTCGAGGCTGAATCCCAATATCATTGTCTCCCCCAATTCGACTCCATCTCATTCTCCATCCACTTCACTTAACCATCCATTATCCATCTTGATTCTTACCCGACCTACCACATCCCAATGACATCACTTCAATTCACCTCCTAGCATCAGTGTTCCCTCCAGGGGTTTGACCCATTTGATCCACTCTAGTCAGTGTTCTAATCGGTCCAATCTGTCTCTACTGGACGTTAAACCAATGGAATACCCTAGGCTAAACATGGGAAGCTGAGGAAAACCTCAGAGATATGCCTATGGAATATAATTCCCCGCATTTGATGTGAGATTCCTCAGGCTTCCTCACCCTTGATAAGTCCTATAATATGGGGAAGAAACCTAGATGTGTTAGTGTTCCATCATCCAGACATTCCAGTGATGTCCAACATGACTAATCCCCCGACCGAAGGTTGCTTCCCTGGTTGGAACCCTTGGAAAGTTGTTGCATTGGTTATTGCCCCACATTCCAGCTTTCCAAATGAGGGTGGCATCAATCACTTGTTCAGGGATGTTTTCTCCTTGATTGAAATGGGATTATGGGATTTCAGTTCTTTATTCCATGGATTCCTCCACAGAAATTTCCACCTAGTCCAGGTCTCCCTTATAGATTTAGAAGTTTTTCATGAAACTCTTCCTAGTTCCGTATATTCATGGATGCTGGTTAATTACATTGCTTCTATTCGAACATTCCAAGGGGTCCGGCCAGGGAAACAACCTTCATTCGAGGGAGTAGTCATGTTTGACATCACTATTGTGTCTAGAAACTGGAACACTAGTACATCTGGGTTTCATCCCCATATTATAGGGCTTCTCAAGGGCATAGAAGCCTGAGGCATCCCAAGTTTAATGCCGGGAATTATATGCCATAGGCATGTCTCTAAGTTTTTCCTCATCTTGCCACAAATTTAATGTCTAGTGGAGATGGATCAGACTGATTGGAACATTGAGTAGAGAGGATCATATGGGTGAAACCCCTGGAGGGAACACTGATTCTAGAAGGTGAATTGACATGATCTCATTGGGATGTGGTGTCCTGGGTGTGAATCAATATGGATAATGGATTGATAAGTGAAGTGGATGGAAAATTAGACGAAGTTGACTCAAGGGCAATGGTGATGTTGGGATTGAGCCTCGATGAGACCTCCAACAAATCCTCGTGGCAGGGAATCAAAGTCCACGTAGTTTAGAATGGGGTATAGGATCGAGGTGTGCACAGAGGACAATGACTTTATGATATACTTGGGCTTATGCATGGTTAAAAACCTGAGGTTGGTCTGACACATGAGGGAAGACCAGATATGTGGGTCCCAGTAAAGGGAACTACAATGACTTACCATCAATTAGGGAACACGAAGGCTTACCGTCGATCAAGGCTAAAAATGGCTTACCACTAACTAGAGTTGATAATGGCTTACTAATAAATGGGGATCACAATGGATTACCACTATGTGAGGTTCACAATGGTTTACCGTTTCCAAGAGGATCACAATTTCTTGCCATTGGATGAGGTTTACAATGGCTTAACACTGAATGGGGGCACACCGACTTACCACTTGATGGGGGAGAATTTAGTGTCATGTGGGAAAAAAGGGGTGTATAGTTTAACATCATGAAATATGGGGGGTGGACTAACATGGAGATGGTTGAGACCAATGAATGGTGGGATTGAACCTCAGAGAGTCTTTCTACATAACATTCCTTAGAAGGGATCAAAGTTCACATAGTTTCAAATGGTTTGTTGAACCGACGTGAAGATGGTCAGGATCAATGGATACTGGGCTTGAACCTCAGGTAGACTTCCTACGTACCTTGCCTTGGCAAGAATCAAAGTCCACATAGTTCGGGATGGTCGAAACCGAAGTGAAGGGGGTTAGGACCAATGGTTGTTGGGATTGAACCTTAGGGTGGCTTCTCATGTACCTTGCCTTGGTAAAGATCAAAGACCACGTAGTTTGGGATTGTGGGAACCGATGTGACGGGTTTCAAGACCAATGGTTGTTGGGATTGAAACTCATGTAGGCTTCCTACATACCTTTCCTTGGAAAAGATCAATTTCCACGTATTTTGGGATGTTGGGAACCAACGTGAAGGGGTTCAGGACCAATGGTTGTTGGGATTGAACCTCAGGGAGGATTTCGACGTACCATGCCTTGGAAAAGATCAAACTCCACGCAGTTCGGGATGGTGGGAACTGATGTGAAGGGGGTTGGGACCAATGGTTGTCAGGATTGAACCTCACGGAGGCTTCCTACATAACTTTCCTTGGAAATGATCAAATTACATGTAGTTCGAGATTGTGGGAACCGATGTGAAGGGGGTCAGGACCAATGATTGTTGGGATTGAACCTCAGGGAGGCTTCCTTCGTACCTTTCCTTGGAAAGGATCAAATTCCCCATAGTTTGGGATGGTGGGAACCAATGTGAAGGGGGTTGAGACTAATGTTTGTTGGGATTGAACTATAGGGAGGATTCCTACGTACCTTGCCTTGACAAATATCAAATTCAATGTAGTTCAGGATGGTGGGAATCAATTTGAAGGGGGTCGACACCAATGGTTGTTGGGATTTAACCTCAGAGAGGCTTCCTACATACCTTGCCTTGGAAAAGATCAAAGTCCACATATTTTAGGATTGTGGGAACTGATGTGAAGGGGGTCAGTACCAATGGTTATTGGGATTGAACCTCAGGGAAGCTTCCTACATACCTTGCCTTTCCAAAGATCAAAGTCCACGTAGTTCGGGATGATGGGAACCAATGTGAAGGGGTTCGAGACCAATGGTTGTTGGGATTGAACCTCCGGGAGGCTTCATACATACCTTTCCATGGAAAGGATTAATGTACCCGTAGTTCATGATGGTGTTTGGGGCTTGCACTCTAGGATACTCAGGAAGGATGTCATGGTCGATGCTTACTCTTAGCCCATGTGAGTCATGCTCGGTGTAAGAAACAAGAGGCAGCGAAGACTTGACGATCACGTCATGAATGGTGCGTCTATGGGAAGTGGAATGAGGCTTACACGTGGTAAGTGGACCAAAATGGAAATAGGGGCTTATGCATGGTTTGTAGCCCAAAATGGAAACAGGGGATTATGAGTGGTTTGCAGCCCATGGAGATAGAGATTGGGACTAACTCCAGATTTCAGTCCCGGTGGTGACAATGCCCAAAGGGAGAGGGATTTGGCACTGAATAAAGGATGGATCTGGTGCCCCCCCTCTTAGTCCATGGCACTAAGGAAGAGAGGAAGAGCTGAGATGCTACCTCCTGGAAGAAAAGCTAGGGTCTTACACCAAGATGGTTTCCCCTAACCTACGGATAGACACCGCTCCGATAAATAGGATCTCATTCTAGGTGAGGAATGATCTCACTTTTGTGGAGACCATTGGGCATAGAGATTATCTGATATGGTAACCCCATGTATAATGCACAGGGAGAGGCCACAGTTTAACGTCATGTGATGTGGACGATAGCGCTTGACAGTTTAACATCCTGCAGCTCAGACGTGGCAGGTTCACTCTGCACCCCTAGGACATACTTAACTGATACCCACTCGCCCTTGGGGAAGGTAAGGCATTAGCAACACCATGGTGTGGGGGTGTTATGGAGTGATCCATTGAGGGGTCCATGTTAGCATGGCTATGTGAAGAAGAAATAGCTGTTAGCGTGCCTATGCGAAGAAGCATGAGGCGAAGCAACGCAACGGGAAGTACCACCAAATGAACTTTGAAATCACTTCGTGAAAACCTGGAGGGTCACATGGGAAATGGAGTTGTGGAGAAAATGGGTTTATAGTTAGAATCATCGTGAACCTCTAGTGCTCTATATAGAATAGGGGCTTCGTGAAGGGGTATGGTTCATGAATTGAAGTGGCCTAGCCTAGGCATAGGGCATTGGTGCATATGGAAGGTGCTTCACGAAGTGGAAAGTCACTCATGGAGCAGTGCTTCATGGAGCAAGGGTGCCCTGTGAAGTGTATCATTGTGAAGAAATGTGCTTTGCGAAGTATAGTGACCCTGCCTTAGCATGTGGGTCACATGTGCATGGAGGGTATTTCGCGAAGCATAAGTGCCTCGTGAAGACCCGAGTCCCCTTGGGGATCACCTACCTTTGTGGAGGCTCGTTGGCTCTACAAAGGGCATCTCTCTGTGAAGAGGTGTGGAATTAAAGCAAAGGGGGAGGAACTTTGCGATGCAAAAGTACCTTGAAAATCTCAAGGTTCATAGAGCTTAATTTTCTTCGTGATTTGAGAGCTAATAAGGTGAAAGGTTGGAGGATCCATCTATTGGGTTTGAGGGGAGCCTGATATTTATAGGAAAGAGGTGCCATGAATTTGAGCATGCTAGGCAGAAAGACACATGTCATTTTTTCATAACCTCAAAGACTCCCGCCTCCTTGCTCTATGACGTGTTCGAAAACGTTAAATGGGTTCATAAATCCTCCCTCCTCCTTGCTCTATGGTGGGTTCGCAAACGTCAAATGGGTCCGTGGAGCCTCCTACCTCCTTGCTCCGCGGTGGGTTCTCAAATTTCAAATGGGTTTGTGGTGCCTCTTACGTCCTTGCTCTGCAGTGGGTTTACAAATTTCAAATGGGTTCGTAGAGCCTCCCAACTCTTTGCTCTGTGGTTAGTTCACGAAGCGGGAGCTTTGCGATGGTCGCAGTGTTGCAGGGCTCTGTGGGCAAGCTTTACGAGGAAGCCCCTATGGATTTCCATTTTTTTCTCTTTATTCCAAAATTTTGTCACTAAAAATTCCCCCCCCCCCCCTCAGATTGGGACCTGAGGAGAAAGTGAGGGTTAAAGTCTGAGGTTCAATCACCAAAATCCCTCCGTCAATCGCGAAGATGACTCGGGAAGGATGATCGCGAAGCGGAGAGGCGACGGGTGTGCTGGGCACACCGTGAAGCTCACCTTAGTTGGATGCGTCGCAAATTTATAAGGGTAGTCAACTATAAATAGGTGAGGTTGACCTATCTTTTTTCATTTATCATCTCTACATTTTGGAATTTTGCAACATTTATTCACGAAGCTCTGCATACTTTGTGAGTGCTCTCCATGAATCGGTCCTTCTTCTTCGCGATGCAAAATGGGTTTTTGATTTTGCAATAGTGTGCTCTAAATATTGTGTCTAAAGGCAGGGGTTGGGCTTCGTGAATTTCCTTCACAAATGGACTCCACGAATGAACTTCACAAATGATCTCAGCGAAAGAGCTCTGTGAACCCAAACCCAAAAAACATCCAAACTCAAAAACTAAATGGCTCACCGAGAGGCTTCCAAGGGGGTCTTTGAGGATGTTTCCCGAAGGGAGGAGATATCGGATCGCTCAGGTATAGGGGAGTTTGTGTGGAGCCATTCTGACCATAATTTTCCGGTGGATCTGCTATCGAAAATCCAAAAGAACTATCCACTATTTAAGAGGCTACCTCATCATGGATTTGAACAGAGGGATGCCGTCTTCATCCTTGAAGTCAGCAGGGATGATCCGGCTTACTAGTTCGGAAGCATGTTGTGCCAGCACCAGTAGTTCAGGGCAGTTGACAGCCATAACTAGGAGGACTTCACACCTATCAACACTGACTGCCTATACAATCACTTAAACAACATTGATGGGAAGGAATTGCAGTTAGAGACATCTCCCCTGCTGTATCATACTATCTTGAAGGTATCCCTGAGGAACCAAGGAAACGGGTGGTCCGATGAGTGGAATCTGCGCCAGGGTGGAAACTTCACAAACGACCGGGCCTGGGCCTTCTGGGTAGGTGACTCGTGCAAGGAATTCGGGGCAGAGCTCAGAAGAGTGGGCCTATAGGTGGTGGCTTGGGCCTCCCAATTCCACATCTATCAGCTGAAGAAACTGATTCTGAAGTGGATGAGTAGATGTTCATCAAGGACCAATACCTTCCACTTACACCATGGAGAGGTCAACATCAGTTTATGGGACCTACATCAGATCTCGAGGGTCCTGATACTGGGGGCGATGTATGATGAGTTTCTCCCTATCATGGGTGTGTGGGAGGATCCTAAGAAAATTACACTACTAGCGATGGCGTTGATGAACCTAGTACTGGTAGTGGACAAGTAGTCATTGAGGGATATACACTTCAAACAGTGGTTTAAGTAGTTCTTGAACTTCCTGGAAAATTGGAAGTTCCCTGTGAGGCCTTGGACTTTCCCAAAGGTGGATCGATGAGGTAAAGAGCACTCGTACTGGTGGCTTTTGGAGGAAAACTAGTAGAAGATGTAGGGATTTGGCATTAGTACCAAGCAGTAACCGGTATTCGGGTTGGCAGTATTCATTGTGGCAGTCATTTGCAGTTTCATCCTTCTGGTGAGAGACATGAACATGGGCGTGCGACCGAGCACATTTATCATGGCATCCATGCTGTAAAAAGAAGGAAGATTCAACCTTGTGATGTTGATGCTCGCCAAGATGTACAAGTTTCTATGGAATATCACCGAGGGGAAGAAGTCAAAGGGAATATGCCGACCATTCCATCTCATGTATGGGTGGATAGCAACACATGTCATGGGGATTTATGAATATCTAAACCCCATCTACCCTCTAGGATCAAACTTATTTCCATCCATTCTAAATGTTGTAGGGAAATTTCCGGCCAAGATGACCATGTAGGCGGTACTGAACCGGGTCTGGAAGGTAGAGGAGTTAAAATTTCACCAGTTCCCATTGCCAACGGGTGCGTTCACGAATGATGGCCAGGGAACAGAAGAGAAGTGGTCCTACCTTCTGTCCTTTCATGGTGGGGTCCTAGTGGCACAGGTGGACTACGAGCCCATATGTGATCCATACACCCCACACCGATTTTCAAGACAATTTTAGTGAATGCAGCGACAGACCCCACAGTTGGGGGTATGCTACGAGGATCACTTGTGTGTAATGAGGTAGATGTGGCTCATGTTCACATGTGAAGATGGGAAGATGTGGAATGAGCTGCCTTCGCCAACGGCTGTCTTCGAACTGGTGAAGAAGTTAGCCAAAAGCTGGGAGGCAGCCTACCCGGGGGAGATGCTAAAGAATCCAACCATTTAGGCCAGTGATGGTGTGCCTCCCCAACCTCATGGTCAGGGCCGAAAGGTGGAAAGGACATCCCGTAGCGGTGGGGCTGTCGTGGCCGTGAGGCCCGTCCCGATTGAGGGGGAGGCAGCAGAAGCAGATCCAGTGGTGATAATGGTCCCAGTGGCCCCAGAGGAGCAGATTTATCTAGAGGGGATGCCACCTAGAATATTCTACAGAATATACACCCGAGCTCCGGGGAAGAGGCTGCACCATATAGACATTCCAGAGAATGTTGTCTTCCTAGATACCTGGGACATTTAGGATGTCAACCGTCAATTCCTTGGACCATCTGAGATGTGGAAACACCTAAACCATCTCAGGATGGATTTTTTGGGAATCATCCCTATTAGGGATGGCTTTACTGTATCTCAGGTGTAGGCGGAGCAATAACTGGCCGAGTTGGAGGACTTTGTGCACTCCAATTGTGCCCTATGCCCAATGACAGTTCGGGTGAAGGTTTTTTTGGATCGAATGGACCCTCCTCAGTTGTCATCTAAAGAATTGAAGGAGTGCTTCCCTTTTTCAGAAGAATCAGACGAGCCCTCCTGGGGGGGAGGAGGCCAGTAGAGGGAGATCATTAGAGGAGGGTGAAGTTGGTGATTCAGACCCATATCTTGAAGAGTTTGCAGAGGATCTCGATGTAAAACCCTGATTCCCTCCCTTGGGATCTTCTTTTAGGCTAATTTGGACCCCTCACTAATATTTAAACTATATAAGAAGGCCCCATACATAGAACCTAGTCTCTCCCCTCAATAGATGCAGATGCGGGGCCTTCGGGATCTACGCCCACGGCTATGGAAATTACCACATCCAGCGGGGCCAGGACACCTAAGGTGGTTCTTCTAGAGTTTTCAAACTTCTCAAAAATATAAAGAGGGACACTCCTTATGATACTGATTGAAAAACCCCAGGAACAAGACTGATAATTAGTTCTTTATAAGTATCCTTTACAAAATTCATGACTACCACCTATTGACCAGGCTAGCTAACATTTGTGCCGCTTTTTTGTATGCACACTTCATCAAATGGTGTGGTATGCCTTGGTGAGGTTGGTTGGTACTTCTGGCAGTGCCTTTCCCAGGGTAATTCCGGTGTTCCTGGAGGCGGATATCCAGACTAACCAAGCTGTGGTGCTCCCAATCAATGGTGGGACCATTAGCAGGGTTGAGCCTGAGATTATTGAGGTGGGATCTGATTATGAAGATTGATTGGATATCAAGGGTCATTCCATTTCTGATCAGACACTAGATGCGGACCCTGCTGATGAGTTCTTAGGGGTGTTCCCTCTGTATGAGCCTTCCAACCCCGCATATAGGGATAATATAGCCTCTGATGAAAAGGATAGCCTGATAGTCTACCGGCGGTCATGGACGTTGATCAAGCTTCTTATTGATGAAACCTCTCAATCACAATGGATAGAACAGATGGATATACTTCATTCATGATTGTGCAAACTGTGCACTGGGGGAGTTGATGCCCAGTGTCCCCACATGCTCGTCCGAGATCTCATGGCAGAGAAGATCTAGGAATATGATTGTAGCCTTGTTGTGGGTTGGCAGTAGAGAAAAGTGGTGAACATCAAGAGGCTCCAGGAGGTTAAAAATGAGATTCAGTGGCTGCACATCTAGGCATATGAACATTCTTCTTTCCTCAAAGCACAGTTGGAGATTGTATCCCAGATGAAATCCTAACTGGCAGAGGCTGAAGAGCACACGAGGATGGCCTTTGAGGAGATGATTTTTTTCTAAAACAATGAGAAGAGGGCCCAGATCATGGATGAAAAACTATGCCCCATTTATGCCAAGGAGGAGTGGGAACTAAATAGGACATAGTGAAACCTGGATGCCATAAGCCAAAGGGTGGTGGAGCTGCAATACTCTTTTGATGGGGTCAACCCATCCATGGGAGGGGTTGATATTTGAGTACTGTGATGAATTTAACTTTTTAATGCACCTTCATGTTTTGATTATTCATTCTAGATGAATACATGAGTTCTTTAATTCATTTTTTGGTTTATTTCATATCGGTTACATTCATGGAACATCTGGCGATCAGCCCCTAAGCTCACGTGGGTATGGCCCGATGTGAGAAACGAGGGATGACAACTTTGTCATTCCATCCGAATATAAGAGTGAAAACCAAGCTCCGGGCATCCGAGGTTTGAATGACCAATCTGGATTTCCAGGGTGAAAAGGGAGAGGCCTGAATGGAGGATAAAGACCTCATAATGATTGATGTGTCGTCTTCCTAATGTACTATAGTGCACGAGCGGGGTAACACCAGGGGAATTTGGAATCTACCGAAACATACGGGAGTGGAAAGTGTGAATCATGATAAACTCGATTTAGAACACTGTGGGGGTGGTGTGAAAATGAAGGATAACTGTTGACCGCGTTCGAAACATAGTATCCTTATTATGTTAGCCTGAAATGTAGATAACTAATGAGGTCTGACTATTGACCATATTCGAAACATAGGGCTTATCTCGAAATGTCATCCATTAGTCTTCCAGAACGTTGGCCCAGGATAGTAGGTGAGCCATAGGTTGAGCATCCATACTATTAGGGGTTCTTTTAGATGTGAAAGAGGAAGAGGTTCTGAATAAAGGGCATGAAAATTGTGTAGTGTGGAGTGATGGGTTGTTTGAATGGAGTCTAACACTCTTTAAATCATTACACCGTGGTGGAAACACAGTAGGTGGGAGTATCTGTCTGATCAGGAATCAAACATACTTCCAAGAAGGAAATCTATGGTAAGGACCTAGAATTCTCTATAGTTTTACATCATACAGATGTGGATGATGAATAGAATAGTTTAATGTCATATGACCATGATGCTACACATAGTTTTAAGGTCATACTACCTGGACTCGGATCGGGTCTGAGGGGCCAGAAGGATTAATGACCTAGGGGCTAGGCCAAAGTAAAAATTCCTAGCCATCACTAAGTATCCCATAAGGATGAGAATCAATCCAAATGTATTTCTGAGAGTGTATTTTAACGTCATACAGGATGAAAAAAATGGTATGTGTGGCCTGGTTCCACCAGTACACGCCCTGCCAAAACTACTAAGCCCATGTGAGTCATGCTCGATGTGGGAAACAAGAAGTAGTGATGGGACATTCCTTGAATATAATGGAACACATTAGTGGGGATGGGGTGCTAGGTGAATGACATCCCAATAATTTTGACCCACCTACTTGACGCCCCTAGATGCACGAAGGGGTGAATCTGAGTATATTGGAATTCCACTTGAACATAAGTGGAAATATGTAAATCATAATGCTCGAGATCTGGACCACAATGATGGTGGTGTGACGATAGCGGATAACTATTGAACTTGTTTGAAACACATAATCGTGTTCACGTTATCATGGAATGGGGACATACAAATGAGGGTTGACTGCTGACCATGTTCGAAACATGGGACCTGTCACAAATGTTATCCGAGGTCCTCAGGGATGTTGGCCCATGATAGTAGGTAAGCCAATGCGGCACGAGATCAGGGCGTAAAAGGGGTCCCTTTAGATGTGGAAGAGGATGAGGATCCAAATAATGGGCTCATAAATCCTAGACATGGAACAAGGGTAATTTCCCTATAAAAATTCCACACTTCAGGCACTTTGTCACAACGTATTTGAGTACGACAAAAAGATGTATCAGATAGAGGGAGTCGAGTCCCTTTCCAAGGAAAAGGGTCCTAGGGTTGCACGCTTCCAGCTTAAGGTCCTAGGGTGGACCATTAAGGGGGGATATGATTTAATGGATTGTGCACTGCGAGGCGAAGTAGCCAAACCCAATACATAGTTCTTATAGGTAGATCTTAGTTTAGGGCCATAGAACTCAGACCAAGTTGGGAAAAGACATGGGAGTCACATGGTGTGGATTTTTCAAAACCAGATGTGAATGAGAACCCAAGAGGTACTCTCCACACCACATGATCCCAAGAGGGTTCAGGACTAGGGTCTGAAAGAGAGGGGAAATTATTTTAGTTTCCTAGGCCTGGACCCGAAGACAAGATGCATGGGCATTCCTACGTATCCCATGAGGATGGGAATCAAGAAATACGTAGTTCTTGAATATGTAGTGTAGTTTAACATCTTGTAGAAAGGACGTGTAATGGTCTTATTTTATGGTCATAGAGCTCAGACCATGATGGAACTAAATAAGGGAGACATGTGGTGAAGTAATTACTAAACCCGACATGAGTGAGGATAGTAGGATTCTGTATCACCACAATGTTCTCCCCGGTAAACTTCTAGTTCAGGGGACCAAAAGTGAAAGTTAGGTTGGGCCCGAGGCAAAGTGCCCGGGCATCCCTACATATCCCATGAGGATGGGAATCAATCCATATGTAGTTCTAAGGGTAACATGGTAAGATACTAGTGCCAGAGATAATAAGGTCATGCGGGTCTGGCCCTTTCACCAAAAGAAGAGACATTTGATAGATCTTGTTTTCCCTTTAGGATGAATGTATGTTATTTTTTTCAAGCAATGGACCTAGGATAGAAAGTCAAGGAATCTCCATAAGAATCAATCCATATGAATGCATTTAAAAATGGTATGGAGGGTGACCGATACCAAACATGATGTCCCCTCGAGTGAGGACACTATGATGTGGTTCCATTTTTCAATGTGCGACCAGGATGATAATGTCACTGTTTATGGTCATGTGATGGGACGAACCTTGTACTTTAACATCGTGTAGTATAGACGTAATAGTTTAAAGTCATGTGGGACTAGGAAGCATAGTTTAAAGTCATATGGCTTAGAAATATACAAGATAGATAAGGTTCAAGATGGAATGTGCATGACATTATAAAGCATACCCGACGTGAATGAGGATGAGGTCCACATCACACTGCACGCGATTCTAAGAAATAAACCTTGACCTGAGGGGACAGAAAAGGTCATAGAATATAGGGTATGAGAGACTAGCTCTCAGTTGAGATGGACCCAAAGACGAGATGTTCAGGCATTCCTACGTATTCCATGAGCATGGGAATCAAGTTAAATGTAGTTCTAAAGGTGATGTATAAGGATATCTTAGTTTAAGGTCTTAGATCTCAAACGAAGACAAGGCGAAAATATTCCATGTGAGTGGAGACCTGGATCTGATCCCTAGTCCCATGTGAGTCAAACTCGGTGTGGGAAACAAGAGTGGAAGAGGTCTTTGCATCACATGGGATACTCATAAAGGGGAAGTCAGTGCAAAGCCCTGACCGACACCTCACCACAACTTTTTCCTCCTAACGTGTAACTACACACAGAGGGATAGTACCAAGAGCGTAAAAATTCTACTTGGACATGATGGGGTGGAAAATGATGTGAATCATGTAACCAACATTTAAGGCTTCAAGGGGTTTGCATGATAATGGGGGATAAATGTTGACCATGTTCAAAACACAACATCCATATCGAGTGACCTGAAATGGGAAAAAAATTAGCATATTCTACTAAATTCATTCGCAACATGGGACTTGTATCAATTGGTTGTTTGAAACCCTCAAGGACGTTGGCCTATAATGGTAGGAGAGTCCTTAGGTCGAGCATCCAGGCCATTTGGGGGTCCCTTCGGATGTGAAAGATAATGAAAGAAAAAATTAAGTGGAACACAAAGCCTAAAAAATGGGTGAAAGCATGTCCAGGTAGAATTTGAAAATCCATCCACTGAACCATAGTACTCTTGGGCACATTGGTGAATCACCAAAGAGGGTCGAGGGACCCGACTTAAGACCAGCCAACTCAAGAAGATGAGTGTAGGGAAAGGGAGCGAAGGGCGCTCATAAGAGAGAGGTATGTGGCGTGGTTGTTATCAACTATATGTGAATGGGGACATAAGCCCATACCGTATCATATACCCATGTCCTAGAAGAACACATGCCAAGGGTCCAAGATGATAGGAAGGAATCTAAGAGATGGGGCTGGACCTGAAGACTAGACGTCCGGGCGGTCCTACGTAAACCATAAGGATGGGAATCAAGCCATACGTAGTTCTGATTAGAATGGTGTGAAGTTTTTCGTCATGCAGTAAGGAGGATGGTGCCCTTATTTTAAGGTCATAGGGCTCGGACCGTAGATGCCTAGTTTAATGTCATATACATGGGACAACTAAGTGAAGATGGAGAATACTCATGCCTATAGAAGACCACAAAATTTGAACAACGATAAAGGATAACTTTTGACCATGTTTGCAACACAATATTCGTTTTTGTGTGACTGGAGGTCGGGGGAAAACAATTGAGCATTGAACTTTGACTTTATTCGCAAAACGAGACTTGTATCAATTTTTCTCTCAAAATACTTGGGGACGTTGGCCCAAAATGGTAGTAGATACCTTGGGCCAATCATCCATTCCATTTGGGGATCCTTTTGGGTATAAAACATTATGGAAACCCAAATGATGGGGCTCGCGAAGCATGGTGAGGCATGTGCTCATGGAAAGGATGATAAATGGAAGGATGTCTCAAAGGAGGTATGTGCGGTGTGGAAAAATAGCCCAACGTGAATAAGGAGATGAGTCCATACCACACAACACACTCTTAAATGAGAACTCAGTCCAGGGGGCCAAAAGGGTTGAGGGACTAGAGGCTGAGCGTCCTAGCCAACTTTAGCCATATGATCCCTCATGTGGGTATTGCCTTACCTCAGCTCCTAATCCCATGTGATCAATGCTCAGTGTGGGAAATAAAGAGTTGGACTAGGATCATCCCATCACATAAGGGTCTGATAGCCGGAATCGCATTCTTGCCCAAGGTAGACCAAGTCTTAAAGAGATAGTAGGGCAGAATGATCTACTACACTCCGTTTTTGGGACAAATGGGGGTGATGAAAATGACAAAGGATAGATGTTGAACATATTTGAAACAAAACATCCACATCGTGGTGACCTGAAATGGGAACAACAAATGATCATCAACCGCTAACTATATTCACAATGCAGAACTAGTATCAATTTTTCATTCGAGGTCCTTGAGGGCCTTGTCCTAAAATGATAGGAGAGCCCTTAGGCTAAGTATCCATACTGTTCAGGGGCCCTTTCAGATGTGAAAGATAATTATAACCTAGATGATGAAGAGTGTGGAGAAAAAATGTGCCCATGAAACTTAAAGTCAAGAAGGATAGTAGAAGAGGATGGGATCTTCAAGGAGGAGGGATACATGGCACGGTCTTGATGTACTCGACGTGAATGAGGGAAAAATATTGCACCACACCATGTGATTTGACCCAATGGTAGATCCCAAAGTTTGGGACTAGGCCTATGGATGAAATTTTCAGGAGGTCTTACATATCCCATGAGGATGGGAATCAAGCTGTACGTAGGTCTGAAGGTCATGCAGTTTAACATCGTGTCGTGAGGACATGGGAGGGGAGAATAATGTGGGAGGGAAAATAGTGAAATCATCGCAATACTAACATGAGTGGGGCCAAATAATCCTACATGACATAATGTGGGATTATCCAAGAGAACTATCCCCATAGGGGATAATCAAAGAGGGAACTTGGGGCTGGACTCAAGATGAAGTGTCCAAGAATTCCTATGTATCCCATGAGAATGGGAATCAATCCATATGTAGTTCTTGCAGTTTAACATACTGTATGATGACATATAGTTTAATGTAATCTGGGAAATTTACAATTTAAGGTCATGTGGGGCCATATAGTTTTAGGTCATGTAGGATCAAGAAATTTAAGGTCATGTAGGACACTAATGTGGTTTAGGGGAATGCGAGACTATACATTTTGAGGTCATACGGAAATAGATGACAAAGGAAAAGTATTTCTTGAGGAACTTGGAATTTGTGGGAGGAGTTATACACTCTCTATCCATGGTAACCAGGGATTATGTGCCATTGGAGTAAACCTGGTGAATGATGTAAGGTCCTTCCCAATTGGGCTCCAACTTGGGTGGTCTCCTTTTTGGTATCATTGGTATCCTCAGGGCCAATACCAAGTCGCCTTGTAAGAAAGAGCGGAGGCAAACATTCTTATTGAAATCTCTAGCTATCTTGTTTTGATGCCTTTCCAGATTGTGTAGGGCACGAATCCTATTCTCATCGAGCACTTTCAACTCTGCCAGATAGATTTCAGCTACTTTATATGGCTCTTTCTAATCATAGAAATTTGTGCACAATGAGGGAAACTGAATCTCGATGGGAAGGATTGTCTCTATTTTGTACACCAAGAAATATGGGGTCACCTAGGTGGAATTATGAGTCATCATATGATAATCCCATAGGGCCTTGGGGAGCTTTTCCGACCAACTCTTCTTGTTCTAAAAAACCATTTTCTGAAAAATATTAGAGAGGGTTCTGTTGAACACCTTGATCTATCCATTTTCTTGTGCATGAAAATTGGAGGTATGGTTAGAATAGATGTTGTACTTATTGTACAGTTTCTTCAGCTCATTTTCCGAGACGTTTGTGTCGTTATCGTTGAGGATAGTGTGAGGGACTCCAAATAAGTAGATGATATTGGATATCATGAAGTCAACTATGGAATGATCCTTGACCACCTTGAGTGGGACTGCCTGTTCACACTAGTAGAATGAATCCCTAGCGGTTAGGATGAAAATGCACTAGAGAGTTGTCGCTGGTGTATATGGTCCCAAGACATCGAGTCCTCATACTGAGAATGGCCAAGAGTACTTGGTGGAGTGGAGAGGCTCTGTCAGCCGATGCATAAATTTGGCATGAATTTGGAATGCATGGAACCTTTTGGTGAAATCGATGCTGTCAAGGATCATGGTGGGCCAAAAATACCCCAGTATCTAGATCTGGTGAGATAGTTTCAGCCCAGTCTAATGATCCCCATAGAAATCGGCATGAACCTCCCTCATGACTTGGGAAATCTCAACTCCTTGAATGCAATGGAGGAGAACCCCATCAATCCCACACTTGTAGAGGATTCTTCTCATTACCAGGACCGTCCTGAAGGGTAAACTGTAATGCGCGACGTCGAATTTGCTTGCTCTCGACCCGATCTGCTGGGTGAGTACCGTTTTGGAGGTACTTGATAACGAAGGTTCTCCAGTCAGGAATCACTTCAATCATTGCATCCAAGGGACCTAGGGGTCCTGAAGAGGGGGCACTAGTGGTAAGGTGGATTACCTATGGGTTGTCACTATCATCGGGAGTGACGGGAGCAATGACTCTCCGGTGTGCCACGTGGATAATCAGATCATCTTGTTCAGGCTCTGCAAGTGATGCAACAATGCTGTCTAGGGAATCAGCTCGACCTTTCTGATATCGGGGGACATGAGTGACTTCTGACTGAGATGGGAACTGATCCATTAGCTAGATAGTTCATTCCAATAATGGTATGTGCTCTGGATTTCTGAAGACATATTCTCTATTGACCTACTCGATGACTAGTTCAGAGTCCCCTTTCACATGAAAATGGGGGATGTCAATCTCGAGGGCCAACTTGAGGCCATTAATGAGAGCCTGATACTCTGCCTCATTGTTTTTGAAACCTTACAACAATAGGAATGAATACGGTAGGAAGGCTTGTGCTAGGGTAATGAAGACAACACCCAGACCTACTCTGTTGAGCCTCGGCTCATTGAGATATCAACTAGTGGGGCTCCGGGAAGCACCATTGATGTTCATTTACCATCATGACATGGCTCGGTCTACTGATAGAATTTCTTCATCAGGGAAATAGAGGTCCAGGGATTGGTCTGTAGGAGCTAGATGGTCAGTAAGTAAGTATTCAATTTCTTTCCCCTTAATAGCCTTATGAGGGACAAACATGATGTTGAACTACTAGAGAATCACTTCCCACCATGATAGATGGACTGTCAACATGGGGAGGTTACGGATGTACTTCAGTGGATCAACTCAAGAAACTAGGTGTACCTCACGATGCTATAAGTAATGTTGCAGTTTTTGTACTTTGAATACTAGTGCAAAGCATCTTTTCTCGATAGGAGAGTATCTGGTCTCTGAATCGAGGAGCATGTGGCTGAGGTAGTAGGGGTTGTTCTATGTCCCCTCATTATTCTTCTAGGTGAGAAGGGCACTGAGAGACCATTCCAGGGCATTCACATAAAGGATCTGAAACTTTCTAGAGACAGGTGGCATCAAGACCAGAGGTTGAAGTAGGTACTGTTTGATTTCCTCAAAAGTAGTCTAACATTCTTCTTCCCACTTGTAGACAATACCTTTTTTCGGGAGTCATGAAAAGGGCTAACACTTGTCGGCAAGATTCGTGAGGAATCAACATATGTAGGCTAAGTGGCCTTGGAAGCCTTGAAGCTCCTAAATGTTGCTCAGGGGAGACATATTTCTGATGGACTTAATCTTCTATGGGTCAGTCTCGATGCCCCCGTATCTGATAACGAAGTCGAGAAACATTCCAAAGGTGACCTCGAAAGTTCACTTCAATGGATTCATCATTAGGTGGCGAAAATGGAGGAAGCCTAACACTCTCTCAAGGTATGTGATATGGCCCTGGAGCTGGCGAGATTTGACCACCAAATAATCCATGTAACATTCCACCAATATTCTGAGGATTGGTTTAAATATTTGATGCATATCCCATTGATAGGTGGCACCTGCATTTTTTAAACCAATTAGCATGACTTGGTAAATTAAAGTACCTTCTGGTTCCCTGATGGTTATAGAATCCTCATCCTTGGGGGACATTCGGATCTCATTATACCTAGAGTACACATCCATGAAGGGGAGGTATTAGAACCTAGTTGTAGCATCGATCAACAATTCCATCACAGGAAGGGAAAAATCATCCCTTGGACACTAGAGGTTGAGATCCCAGAAGTCAATGCAGACAATGATCTTGTTTTTTCTTCTTCCCAACTGGCACAATATTGGATAGCCATTTGGGGTAGTGGAACTTCTTAACAAAATTGGTTCTGATGATCTTATCAAATTCTGCCTCAACCATGGCACCATGAGAAGGGTTCAACTTTCTAGGAGGCTGCTTGAACCCGTGATGATTTGTCGGGAGACCGAGGTGGTGGATAGATACCTGAGGATTTAGTCCGGGAATCTCATCATAACTATAAGACAATATGTCATGGTGTTGTTTAAGGATGTCTATGTACTGTTTTTTCTCCTCGAGGGGAATGGAAGCACTGATCAGTGTGGGTTTCGGGTCCGCCTCGCTACCGAGGTTCGCCTGCACCAATTCATCGACCGTGGTAGATACTCCTTCTTCAAAGGAGGGGGAGAATCCTATAAATCCACTACTTCACTTATGGAGGAGGAATCCTGGGCGGGAGGAGTTTCCCATGAGATGGATTACCTCGATGGGAGGCTGGTACCACCCTGAGCAGTAGTGGACACTGCATCAGGGAACTCCTGTGTTGTCAAAACCATAACGATGGAGGTTGCTGATCTGAACCCATCTGGTCTTTGGCCCAAGGTGCCATGCTTGATGATATAGAAGAAATAGTGGCATGTCGGCTTGATATGGTTAATTCTGTCCCAACGAAACAAGAAATTATGACGTATTTCCATTTCCATGGGGAATACATCCCGATACCTTATGAGAGTATCAGGCTCTAGGATCACCTGAGCCTAATTTGTGTAGGAGTATGAGGTGATCTTTCTGCGTCACTTAGACCTGGGAATGTGTTCACCCCTCATTATAGAAACAAAAAAGCATTGTCACATGTCTATAGTTGTAGCATCCAATCGGTGGATTGGAAATATGTAGGCATCATCTAGATCTGTCCATGGGTCGGTCATAGACGTGGCATGCTCAACCTCGTTAGCCTGAATCTGCTTGTTTTTTCTCTTATAATAGTCGAAATCTAGATAGAGAGATTCACAAGAGGCGAAGAGAGACACATCACCTTGAATCACACCCAATCGACCATTAAGGGAGTACTTGAGGCACTTGTGATATAATGAACGAATCGCCGCAGGCAGGTGGAGCCATGACCTGCCCATCAATGCATTGTAGGCTGTGTCCTAGGAGAAAACCATAAACTCGGTGCTGGCTACTAGGTAACCAAACTTGTTCTTCAATATGATCTTTTCAACTGGTGTCTGTTCCTTCCTATCACAAACTTGGATTCTTAGGTTAGAGAGACTCAAATCACCCTTGGACTTCCCCAGTTTACGTAGTGTCCAAGTTGGGATTATGTTGATCCCAGAGCCTGTGTCAACAAGACAATGGTGAACATTCATGCCATTGAATTGGTCGGTGATGTACAATGGGAAAATGTGCCCCTATATGGTAGAGCCTTAATCTTCTCCAAATAATGAGATGATGACCTAGAATTCAGCATTCTCAATCTCCTTAGCATGAAAGGCTTCTGCAGTTACTACCTCCATCTCAAATTAAAGGGGGATTCATAAAGCCTCGGAGAGGGCCCCACACATATTCGATGACAGGAAAAGGGCCTCAAGGATGGAGAGATTTTCTAGAATGCAGGAAAGATGTTTGAGTACATCATACATCCATGCCATGTCTGATCTTCTGGTTATAGATGGTCGCTCTATGACAAGAGGTATGGTGGGCCCTTCCAGTTAGGCTGACGACTGACTGGTGCTAGAAATATCATGTTGCTCACTATTTGAAGCCAGCAGAGTGACTACTAGATGAGGGACCAATTATTGAGATCGTTCTATAGAAAATCGTGGTTGATAATGACACAGTCGAGGTGGCTCTTCCTGATCCAACAATATGAACGGTGGAAAAGGTGGACCTGATGTCACCAGATGAGAAGGATGTGCGTGTTGAGCTCTATGCTGGACCTAGAGCCTAGTTTTGGTATCATGAACATCCTGGATGGAAATACTGAATGAGGCACTCTGAAGGTCCATATATTTGTGACCCCACCAACACTGGTGACGTCTGGGGACGTTGGGAGGATCCTCTTGGATATCCTCACCGTTAAGAATTTTTTAGTGGATTACCAGCTCTACGGTATTACCTGAGGCGTACCCTTAACCATCACTCAAGGAGTCATCCGCTACTGGACAGATTCTGGGAGGAATCACCATATCTAGGGTCATGAAATAACCAAGAGTACGGGATGATGATGGAATTGGCATGGGACTTTGTTTTCCCTTGTGCCACAGGTGTTTACTCTTCTGAGGAGGGGACGGCTGAGATGACGATGCAGAAGTAGTAGCTCCGACATCTGAAGGTTCTGGTCAATTCAGGCATGCACGAATAACACCATGTGCATGGGAAAGTATTTTATGAGCCATCTAGTCGTCATAATTATAGGACATGTGGTTAGAAACCTAATGACACTCACCTTCTTTGTCACGGCTGCTGTCTGGACTCAAGAGGATGCATGCCACCTGTGCTAGATCTAGACCTAACCAGACTATTTTTTTATCCACCTAGTCTTGAAGCTAGCCTTTAATTACATAGCACTGTTTGAGGGTGTTCCCTAGGATCCAGTGATAGGGGCAGTATTTAAAGAGATCAGTGAGGTTCACCTCTTCTGGCCTCCTGAACTATGGAAAACATACAATCCCCTACTCTAAGGCACTGTAGAAGTAACTGAGGACTTGATCCTCATTAAATGAGTAGTTCTAGTTACTATTGTCCAGAAAGGGGGCCCTTGGAGCTTGAGCCTAATACAAGGCTGGATAAGCCTGCCTAGGAGGTGGAGCCTGGTTATCTCACCTAGGAGGCATCAGAGCATTGTGCGCGGTCACCTGCCGATTCTGAGGCGGGTGCTACTGGGCCGGAGGCTACGCCTGAAGGGGAGGGCCTCTGTGAGGCTATGGAGACAGCCCCACTGGTAACAAAATCTAGTTTCTTGGGGGCCTCTATTTGAGCCATTATTGTGGGATCGGCCCTAGAGGCCCTTCTCATGGGGATTACAGGAGGAAACAGACGTGCCTTCTTGGCCTACTGTAAGGTTTCCTCCAGGAGTTGGGCCTTATCAGAGAAGTCTCGGAATCCCCCAGGTTAGTTCTGGGTGATCAAAGAGGGGACCATTTTTGTCTTGACATTCCTTAGACACATCATCAACAGTTTCTCTTGAGTTAGTGGCATGTCAAGGGAGTATATGATCCCTTTCCACTGGATGAAAAGTCTGCAATGCGCTCATCAGGCCTCTTCTTTCACTTGAAGAGGTCTGCAATACTCATCTTCTAAGTTGTGAAGTTGAACTAGTAGAGGAATTTCCTATGGAGGTCTTCCCAGTCAGCTACTGATCTGATGGGGAGTTGGCTATAACAGAGGAATGTTGGCCCCTCTAATGTCTAAACAAAACACCAGAGTTTAGCGGCTTCCTACTGTGCTGAAGTTCCCAACATGGGCCCACACCTTGAGATAAAGTTGGCTAGATGCTGCAGCGGGTCCCCTTTCCCATTTAAGGTAGGAAAAGTGGGATTTCTGAAACCCAGGGTTGTTGGCATATCATCCACCCACACCGGATATGGCTTTCCATCAGGAGGGATTGCCACCTATCGTGTCTCTAACGCCTCGAGGCAGGCAATGAGTGCCTCCATTGGATCATCTAGGTAGGGATTCCTGTCTTGATGGGGATCCCTGACCACCATCACATTTTCTAGTTCATCAAGACGATTATCATGCCCAAAAGATCATGGAGAGGCTGGTGAAACTGCCTGTGGAGTAGCTGGGGGAACCTTAGCTGGGTCCCGAGGATTTTCACATTGTTCAGGAGGATTTGGCAACACATATTGCGCCCTCTTTCCATAAGTTCCAACCTTAACCCAATCTGCATGAGTAGGCTTCTTAGGGTCATCTAGAGGTAGTTCTCTAGGGGGAAGTTGTGCCTACCCCAGCTTCCCCAATCGAGGATCACCATTGTCTGGTCATCGCTCCGCAATGCATTCATCAAGGAGTTTGTTGACCATATTCTTGTGTTCGGTGAGTTTCTAACACCACGTGAATTTTATGGTATCATCTTCTTCCTTCTGTACTAATCCAGACGGATCAGAGGGTTTGACGGCTCCGCGGTGCTCCTTACCCTAGTTGGGAATTCGGTTGAGGACCAACACCTTAGTGGGCACCAAAAGACCCAATTGATTTCTCTATTTGTGATTAATCCTTCCCAACTAGTCCAAGAGGTGTGAAACTCCATTTGGGGATATGTACTCTCCAAGAATCTCTAGCTCGTTCTCACCCCCGGCAGGTCGTCCATGTTAACCACGACCCTATCTGGAGGCATATCCTCTATGTCGCCTAGCAAATTAGGAAAGCACTGGATGGGAATGAAATTGAGGGCTGCGTACTACCCCCAACCATGGATTTTCACATGGGGGGGAAGCCTCCTTTATTATCCTACAAAGCACTTTAAAGCTCTAGATGCATCGTTATTGGAGGGTCCTATGGCGACTTGGTGACTCAGGGCGCTCACCCACATGTAGTGAGGCCAAATCAACCAAATGAAATTATTGGCCGATTTCTTTTAAGTGTACCTAACTATTGGGGTAGGACACTCATTGATGATGAAGACAGAAATGAGTTTCTCATAGGGTCTCGAAAAAACAAATGACCTCTTCCAGGGTGAATGATTCCAGCACACTGAAATTTGGTGTTGCAACTGACCAAAACATCTCAGGGAAATGGTCCACTGCAAGAATATCCCACAAGCTCCTTGGTCCAGATTTAGGTTTCGACCCTTCATTACCCCACTAGTCAACTGGAGGTGGATGGGGAACTGATAATGGTACTGAGGAAGACTGCTGAGATGGAAGGCTGGTCGGCGGGGAATATGGCGAGCAAGCTGACAAACCACCACATTTCGGGCTATCCTCTAAAGAGATTAGTGACTTAGCCACCACATTGTGGTAAGATGGGCTGATGACCATAGTTTCTGGCATATGGACTACAGCTACTGGTAATGGGTTGTGATGTTGCTCATCCACCATTGGTCCCCAGAATAGCTCTCTGTCATCTCTGGTCGAGGTAGAGAGCGCTTCCGGTGATGATGGTGGTGATTAAATGGCTGAAACCTATGGAGTTACCAAATTTTCATCCTCTTGGATAAACCTGTGGAGGGAGGTGGGAATCCGATGGACCTCACATTCTAGAAGTATGAGGCTGATGTACCTTGTTTCTACCTCGGCCCTTAACACGGAGGATCTAGGTGAGGGTTCCATCATTGAGTTGTATTCCGGATCAGAATCTGAGAGGAAGACTAGTTTGATATCGGTCTAAATCTTCTCGGCATTCTTTTTATGGTGGTGATGACTCACCCTCCAGCCCCAGGATGGTTCTTTGGGAAATAGTAGATTTCCAGTGTGATAAGACCTTCAACCATACTAGTGCTCGGGTAGAGAGGACTTCGGCCTGAATGAGCTAGGCTGCGAGGAGCACCTAAACAAATATCAAAGGGAACATGGGGAGGAAATTCGTGTCAACTAACTGGTGCGTGGATGGTATCTTATCAGATAATTTTGGAGTAGGTAAGACCTCCGCCATAGCTGGTAGGAGCTTGGGTAGAGCCTCCATTCTTGTTTCCCCTCGCAGCATCAGTATGAGTCAGGTCCTCGTACTGGTTAAGACAAACACGGGTAGGACCTCCGTCTTGCATACTAGTGAAGAAAAGCTAACCTTCACTCCTCTAATTGCTGAGGCGAGGAGGACCTTCTCTAGCTACTACAAGTACATGGGGAGGGATCCCATGTTGGAGATTGACCGGATGTGTAACGAACCCACACCGGTAGCCTATGGCAGGAGGAACAACACCATACCCGATGTAATGAATGCAGGAGAGGCTGTACTGAGTGTCACTGCCTTGGGGAGGACCCTCATTGGGATTGAAGGTACCACGAGGTAGACCTCCATGCTGATCTTGGAAGTAGGGAGGACCCGTGTTCTCCATGGTGATGGTATTGGGAGGACTTCTGTACTGGGTGTTGTTGTTGTGGGTTAGTCGGAGGCGGGTGTTCCCTACGCTGGCGACCAAGATAGTCGACCCAGCCTACCTGTGGAGAGGTTGGGGCCTCGATCTAGGTCGGGTATATAAGTTCCTCTAATCAGTATACATAGGGGGATGATGATATACATCGGCGGTGGATTGATCCACAGTAGTTGTTGACATTGATGCCCCTTGGTGGGCATCATCCTCGGCCTATTCCCAACACTGGTGTCGGGTCAGCCGAACTGGGGCCGGTAGTTCAGACGCATGGCTTACCTGCTCCTCGACTCATGGGACCATGTGGCAGCACTGGCGGGACCTAGTGGGAGTCCTCCTTGGGGGCCCCTAAAATGGGATCCCATCCGAGCTAGCCCATACATCCCCTACCTCATCGGCGTAGGGGAGGGAATCATCGAGGCGTTCCAGGGAGAGGCTCCCAAAATGATTGTATGTTAGAGTGGGGAGTAGTGGCTCCCTGTGCGTCTCATATGGGTGGTGGTGGTGACGAGGCACAGACACCATTAAATCCTAGTGGGTCATATCATGAGTTGGGATAATCCCCTCTTCCTCATATCAGCATATGAGGTCACTTATTACCCTTTGTTGAATGAATTCAGATGGGGAGATGAGGCATGGGCACCCAGAAGCTGTGGGTGTGGAAGCTGTCATGGAAGTGGTGGAGCCATGCGGGACTGCCGCATTGACATTACCTCTTCCCCTACATCGGTGGATGAGTGGAGATCAGATTTCTAATGCGGTATCTTGGTTCCGGGAATGCATGGAGATTAAACCATTAGTGCTAAAACAAAGAAATAAATTTCCAATACACCAGTTCCATTCCATCTTCCATGGATGGTAAGAAGGATCCATATTGACAACGTCCCAGACTGGGATGTCCAATGTTTTAACTACCCCGACTTGTAGGGAGTTTCACGGTGGGCCAACTATTTTCTTGGTTGGACCCGACGCGGGATAACTAGATCTGGTGACACGCTAATCCATTGATGTCTCGAACTCTACTAATCTCTACATTGAGGAGAATAAATTCACATTGGGTTCACCATTTCTATTTCCGACACATTCATCGGGGCGTGCACATTCATCTTTTTGAGGTCCACGAGGACACGTTGATTGTTGCACCACATTCCAGCTTTCCAAAGGTGGGCGACATCCATCGCTTGTTCAGGGACGTTTTATCCTTGATCTAAATTGGATGATGGGATGTCGGTTCATCCTTTCATGGATTCCTCCTTTGAAATCACCACCTAGTTCGGGTCTCCCTTATAGATTAAAATTTTGTTTGTGAAACTCTTCCCAATGACATATCTTCATGGATGCCGGTTAATCACACTACTTCTATCGGGAAATTACAAGGGGTCCGGCCTGGGCAACAACCATTAGTCAGGGGAGTAGTCACATTGGACGTCACTGGCATGTCTGGATGTTGGAACACTAGCATGTCTAGGTTTCTTCCCCTTATTATAGGGCTTCTCAATGACACAGAAGACTGATGCATCCCACATTGAATGCAGGGAATTATATACCACCAGCATGTATCTGAGGTTTTCCTTAGCTTCCTATGTTTAGCACAGGGTATGTCACAGGTTTAACATCTAGCGGAGACAGATCAGACTGATCGGAACACTGACTAGAGTGGATCAGATGGGTGAAACTCCTAGAGGGAACATTGATGCTATGAGGTGAATTGATGTGATCTCACTGGGATGTGGTAGCCCGGGTAATAATCAATATGGATAATGGATGGTTATGTGAAGTGGATGGAGAATGAGATGGAGTCGACTCGAGGGCACCGATGATGTTGGGATTGAGCCTCGTTGAGACCTCCTACATATCCCTATGGCAGGGAATCAATGTCCAAGTAGTTCAGAATGGGGTATAGGATTGAGGTGTGCGCAAAGGAAAATGACTTGATGATATACTTGGTCTTATTCATGGTTTGCAGCCTGAGGTTGGTATGATACTCAAAGGCTGACCAGAGATGTGGGTCCCAAAAAAGTGGACTACAATGTCTTACCATCAATTTGGGAACACGAAGACTTACTGTCGACTAGGGTTGACAATGTCTTACCACTGACTGGAGTTAATAACGACTTATTTCTTAATGGGGATCATAGAATCTTACCACTGTGTGAGGTTCAAAATGAATTACCTTTGGCTAGAGGATCACAACGGCTTGACTATGGATGACGTTTACAATGGATTACCGTTGAATGGGGGCACAACAGCTTACCGAAGGATGGGGGACAGTTTAGTGTCATGCGAGACAAAAGGGACATACAATTTAACATCTTGCAGGACAGGGGGTGGACAGATGTGGAGATGGTCGGTACCAATGGATGGTGGAATTGAACCTTAGGGATACTTCCAACATACCTTTCCTTGGAAAGGATCAAAGTCCACATAGTTCCAAATGGTTTAGCGAACCAATGTGAAGATGGTAGGGACCAATGGATAGTGGGCTTGAACCTCAGGGAGGCTTCCTACATACCTTGTCTTGTAAAGGATAAAAGTACATGTAGTTTAGGATGCTGGTAACTGACGTGAAGGGGGTCGGGACCAATGGCTGTTGGGCTTGAACCTTTGGGAGGCTTCCTACGTACCTTGACTTGGCAAAGATCAAAGTCCACTTAGTTCGGGGTGGTGGGAACCAGCGTGAAGGGGGTCGGTACCAATGGTTGTTTGGATTGAATCTTAGGGAGGCTTCCTACATACCTTTCCTTGGAAAAGATTAATTTCTATGTATTTCAGGATGGTGGGAATTGATGTGAAGGGGGCCAAGACCAATGGTTGTTGGGCTTGAACCTCAGGGAGGCTTCCTATGTACCTTGCCTTGGAAAGGATCAAATTACACATAGTTTGGGATGGTGGGAACCGATGTGAAGGGGGTCAGGACCAATGGTTGTTGGGATTGAGCCTCAGGGAGGATTTCTACATACCTTTCCTTGGAAAAGAGGCAGAGAATACTTGTCGATCACGTCACGACAGGTGCGTCCATGGGAAGTGGAATGGGGCTTACATGTGGTTAGTGGCCCAAAATGGAGATAGGGGCTTACACGTGGATTGTAGCCTAGGGAGATGAAGATTGGGACTTACTCCAGGTCGGAGGCACGGTAGTGAAAAATCCCAAAGGTATAGGGATTTGGCACTGAAGAAAGGAGGGATCTGGTGCCCATCCCCCCATCTTAGTCCTTATCACTGAGGAATAGAGGAGGAGAAGGGATGCTACCTCCTGCAAAAAAATTTAGGGGCGTACACCAAGATGGTTGCCATTTCCCCGTGGATAGATGCCTCTCCGATAAAGAGGATATCATTACATGTGAGGAATGATCTCACTCCCTTGGAGACCAGTGGGCGTAGATAATGTTTTAGATGGGGAATCCTACGTATAATGCACGGGGCGAGGCTACAGTTTAACATCATGTGTTGAGGACGATAGTGCTTGGCAGTTTAAAATCCTGCAGCTCGGATGAGGTGGTTTACTCTGCACCCCTAGAAATTACATTACTAATACCCACCCACCCTTGGGTAAGGGAAGGAATCATCAATGCCATGGTGTGGGGGTGTTATGGAGTGATCTATTGAGGGGTCCATGTTAGTGTGGCTATGCGAAGAAGCAATATCTTTTAGTGTGGCTATGCGAAGAAGCGTGAGGTGAATCAATGCAACGGGAAGTACCACCTAAGGAACATTGAAATCACTTCTTGAAAACCTAGAGGATCACACGAGAAAAGGAGTTTCAGAGCAAATAGGTTTATAGGTAGAAGCCTTGGGATTCTCTACTGCTCAATATAGTAGAGGGGCATCCCGAAGGGTTATTCTTTGCAAAGTGAAGTGGTCTAGCCTAGGGGTAGGTTATTGGTGCGTATGGAAGGTGCATCACGAAGTGGAAAGGCACTCATTCATCAGTGCTTCATGGAGTAAGGGTGCCCAGAAAAGCGTAACATTGCGAAGCAATGTGATTTGTGAAGCATAGTGACCATGCCTTAGCATGTCGGTCACATGTCCATGGAGAGTATTTTCATGAATCATAAGTGCTTCGTGAATACCGAAGTCCCCTTGGGGATTTCCTTCCTTCACAGAGGCACATGGGCTCCATGAAGGGTATCCCTCTTTGAATAGAGGATGAATTCAAGAAAAGAGGGAGGCACTTTCCGATGCTAAAGTTCCTTGAAAAGCTCATGGTTCGTAGAGCTGAAATTGCTTCACGATTTGAGAGCTAATATGGTGAAAGGTCATAGGATCCATATGTGGGGTTCGAGGGGATCCCAGTATTTATAGGCAAGAGGCGCCGCAAATCTGAGCTTGTTGGGCAGAAAGACATGTGGAATTTTGTCATAATTGCGAAGCCTCCCGCCTCCTTCCTCTATGGTGGGTTTGCAAATGTCAAATGGATTCCCAAAGCCTCCCTCCTCCTTGATCCTTGGAGGGTTAGAAAACATCAAATGGGTTCATGGAGCCTCCCACTTCCTTGATCCGCAGAGGGTTTTCAAACATCAAATGGGTTAGTAGAGCCTTCTCCCTCCTTGCTCCGCTACGGGTTTAAAAACATCAAATGGGTTCGTAGAGCCTCTCTCCTCTTTTATCTATAATGAGTTCGAGTAGGGGGGGGGGGGCTTTGCGACAGTCACGGTGTTGCGGGGAACCGCAGGAAATCTTCGCGAGGCAACCCAAAAGGATTTCTGTTTGTTCTTGTTCTTCCCAAATTTTGGCGCCAACAACGATGACACTTGGTAAGCCTTTCAACATGTATGTATTTCACCATTAAATATTAGTTCCCATATTATCATTTAAATAATTTTAATTTAGTTTTAATTAATTATTTGGAATACTTCGGAATGAGTAGAAACCTTTAGTGATCGATGGAGCCCAAGTGGACTTGGTTGAAATAGAATTTTTTTGGGGGGTTTTTTGGTTTGGTGTTAAGTCCATTTGATGAAGGTAGTCTCATGTACTCTACCATATGGTATTATTAATGGTTTATTTTCATGTGATGTGAGGATTTTTAACTTTTCCAAAAGAACTTTAAATTTATAATATGTTATTAATAATAGGTAATTCTTAATTAATTAATGATCCTTAAGTATTAATTAATTAAAGAAACATTGACTAATGTAACTGGAAGACGTACCAAGTGCCACACTGGACCCTTGTTCACTAGCTTGATACAAGTCATTGATGGATATGGTTTGACCAATAATGGGTTCCTTATATTAGATGGACCCCCTTGGGTGCGTGTTTTTGATAATTAAGACCTTCATCTCATGAGACCATGTATGGTGATTTATACCATGAGTTTGATTAGTTAGGATAACAGACCGTGTTTACCTTGATCGCATGAGTAGCTACTATGACTCATGATGATGTTCCACACTCTATTTATATGTTCACTCTTGTTTCCATGATGTGATACTTGTGTTGAGATATCTTGATTAACTATCATTGGTTGTGATGGAATGTGTATGTGTATCCCCTTAGAACCATATATGATTCTTGATTCCATTTGTGTTATTATGTATCTTGTTATTCCATGTTTGATGATGATCACATGTATTTGAATTTTTCTACTAAATAATCATAATGACTTGTTATACTCTTATCTTATTATTCTCTTTCATGTTGTGTCTATTTACCATGACTTTAGAGGTTTTTATTTGGTAGTTGGAATAGGTCGATCATCATGGTAAGTTATTCCTTAGAGGGGTAGCTCACACATCTTGTGATGATGATGATGATGATAGACCTAAGTACATAGTTGGGGTATGGAAACCTTGAGGCCTGACCTGTGGCAAATTCTCTAGGGGTACGATGAACTTGTGGATAATGTGTGTCATGTTCACTAGATGCCTTGAGTATTCCAAGTTACATACTAACTCAATTCAATGTAGGTGCCTAGTGTCATGTAAACTAGATGGATTGAGGATCCTAAGTAACATATATAATAGTCAGCATTATGGCCTTACCTGAAACTCAATTCCTTTTAGATACAGTGTGATTTATTCATCGGCCTTATGGTTAACCCTGGATTACTTTCGTCATCTGTTATGACTCTATTTCACCATATCTCTGAAGTAGGTACATCTATGGGTTTATGGAAGCATGGTAAGAACAAAACCATACAATGAGTTATTGTTTGTTAAATACTCATGAATTGGTGATAATATTCTATGTCTGAGTCATTATATATTGGTTGTTTACTTTTTGTTAAGATTATTACATGCACATATAGTAAATTTACAAGTTGGGTACTTGACTGAATTTGTTTCTCCTACTGATTTGTACTCACACCCAACTTGGGTGACCATGTTACATGGATTCTCAAGTCTCCCACACTTCTTATAGGTAAAGGATGGTCTGATTTATAGGTTGATTGTTGAGAAGGATTGTTTTCTATGATTCTGGAGGTTGTGATGAGGCAAATATGGGTGTTGTAAAAACTCTTTGTACTTTTTTATCTTTCTATCTTGTACTTGAGATTTTCTTAGTGTGTTATCAGTGTCCTTTATTTAGTTGTGATTGTTGACTATTTTTTTCTTCGTTCATTCATTACAGATGATTTGTTTATTAGTTTTAGCATACTCTAGCTATCTATTATTACTTGTTTGGTTATCTATATGTTGTTGTGCACTCTGATGGAGGGTATAGTTTCCCTAAAACATCATGTAGACCCTTGCTACTAGTCAGTAGTCTCCTGCATATAGGGAGGCCCACTTGAGGTCATGTGTCATTCCATCTCAGACTCAGTGATTCAGGTCGGGTTTTTACTTGAACAAATTTGAAACCCAAAAATAAAATAGTTTGGATCATATATTCTTCCAAAATAAACATAACATATATATCAATACAACACTAATAATTCATAAAGTCACCTAAAAAATGTAAATTCCTTCTTCATATATTATCCAAAATGTACTAATTTTTTCCTAAAATTTACTATGACCTAATATCACTACAAAATCAAATATGTATGAAAAAGTTAACTCTGTATTTATTCCACAAAAAATATCAACCGTAATAATATAAAATATTATAGAAGGAAATTATTTTCTCTTCACCTTAATTCCTATAATATTCCCAAAAATATAGTGAACTTCTTCCAAAATAACTTTATCCCTCTAATCACCAAATCAAGTTTCAATATCATGGACATTTATAATATAAAAAATATGTTCCCAGAAATATAATCATTGTTTATCCCATTTAACCATAATCTACTCAACATCAAAGAATGTCATAACTTTAAAGATTTTATAATACCCTTCACGTTATGTCCTAAAAATATAATAACATTATTCCCTAAATAACCTTTACACTAAGGGTTACACATACCTCAACCAACTTTTAAAATCTAATAAAAATCTCCATAAATATCCTTAAACACCTTAAAATACAATCACATAAGACCTTAAAAATGGTGTATATACCTTTGAACTTATGATCATTATCCAAATTATCAACCCTTAAATAAAATAACACTACATAATAACTCTCAAAACACTATATGTTTACATTTAAATCATTTAACTAACATTACAAACCTTTAACCAAGATTTTTTATCTTATTACTTAATACTTACTTACTATAATCAAAATTATGAATCATGTAAGAAGATTCATCAATCATAATCTTATCATGTTTCCCACATTAAATATAAGAAAAATTACTAAAATTATATATAACATTTATTTTTTAGTCCTGAATTTTTTACAAGACTTATTCAAGACTTATTCATTATCATTTATAATAGCATATGAATTTTATAAACTTTTACTTGTGTGATTTTGATAATACACTTCATGATATTTCTTTATAGGGAATGTATTTTCATAATTCCCATACTCCCCACATTTCAAAAATTTAATTGATACCTTAAGAATAAAATTATTCTCCTATATTTTGTTACCTAAAATCATCATTTTTTCAAAACAGTTTATTTATTATTTCCCACTTTTTATACATATAAAACATATTTTTATTCATTTGATATATTTTTCAAGGTTATTATTCCCAAATTATAGACATATATGAAGAAAATATTTTTTCCTCCATGGTCTTTATCCCATGAAGAAACACGAAACTCCATTATCCTTTTATTTGGTGTGTTAGGACATTAAACTAGGTTCAAATTGATAATCATGATTCGAGATAGCTGGAAAGTAATGACTACAAGATTCCACACTCAATATTCTATTCAATTTGGTTTCTAATTTAGAAAACATCTACATTTTCCTTCATTCCTATTGGAACCCTTCTTTTAATGTTCCCAAAATCTTGTTTATTATGTTATTAATGAGTTTTGTGTTTTATGTTAGTATTTTGTATTAAAAGGAATATTGTTGAAAATTTGGATAAGTGTTGGAAATACCAACCATCAGTCTATACTCACTGCTAGACATGAATCACCATTCAGTATGATAAATTTGGATAAGTGTTTAAAATACCCAATGTTAGAGATGATTCGCTATTAGGATAAAAATTTGGAGAACTATAGAAAAGACTCACCACCAGATGATGACACTCCATCTGAACTTAGTCACATAAATTTTTTTCAAAGTGTTAAGATGATCTTCCACCAAAAGATGAACCACTGTTCAAAATTAACTACAAGAAAGAAATTTGGAAAAGTGCTGAGATGAGTCACCATTGAGCATGACCTACCTTCTACCTGACTCACAGTTGGTTTGTCTCACTACCAGCCCAAGTCACTACCAGTGTAGTATCTCTATTTAGATGAATCAAAGTCACTATTTATATTAATTTCAAATAATTCATTCTAATGAATATATTATCAAATTCAATGAAGATATTTATTTTTATGATTATTATTACAATATTAGAGAGTATGCATTAATGTTTGTGTCAGTCATCCAGTCTGAGGAGAAGAGGATCCAAATGATTCTTATTGCATGATACTGGTATATTGGGAAGTATAATACCTTGTATGTACACACATAAAAATATAAATATACACAATAAGTGAGATGAATCCATATTTCAAGAACTTCAAGTGTGACACTTGTTGAGATCTTACAAAATCCATCTTTCATACACACAACTTTGAGAAAGTGGAGCATAACAAACATAAAGATCATTTCCTTAAGTTATAACAAAAATATCATAAGATTCTCTATTTTTCTTCCATTTTTAGAAACATGACAAAAAATAATGTTAAAGATATATTTAAGGAGACTCAATATTTCAAGCACATCATATAAAGAAACTCTATATTTTCTATATATTTACATACTCTCTCTATCTGTTGTCTTTACTTTTTGATTAGTGTGTGATTTGCTATGTATATTAAATACACACATTGTATCATATACTTTACCCGAAAGATACATGATATATTCTACAATCCCATTACATTTTTTACCCACATATTGTGGAAGAGTTCCTTATGTGGCATGTGCATGTTCTTTTCCCACGGTTATTATGGAAGAGGTCCCTAGGTGGCCTGGAAAACTAGTCATCTATTTTATTTACCTAATCTAGGTTAAGGATAAATATTATTTAATATAATATTATTGGAAGTAAGTTCATTCCAAGAATAAAGGATTAGGTCTCAGCTTGATACTGAATCTCTAGTATTTATTCTACAGTGTGTTTTATTTTGTTTTGTTTCAAAACATTAAATTGAATTTGTTTTAATCTTTAAACAGAATCACTACTTTGATAGTTAATCTTAATTAGTGTTTATATAAGTTTTTCATTAATTAAATTGATTTCAAAAGATAAATTAATATTCATATTTTGTTTTAACTGAGATCTAATCACGTATTTATAAATCTCCTAAAAGACAAGAAATTTTATCAATCTGATATTTTGATTATCTGGGATGCATTTAATTTAAATGAGGGGTTTTATTTAAATATGTTTTAACAAAAAAAATTGGGTACTCAATTCACCCCCTGTCGAGATACCCACTCTGACCCAAATTTGGTATCAAAGGTCTTTCAGAACTATTTAACTATGGTTTTAGTTGTGTTTTAAACATCTTAAATTTATGTCAATTCAAAATTTATTTCTTTAAATGAATAATAGACAAGATGTTTTTTCTACCAAAAAAACTCTTTTATTTAATGTTAATAATTTTTTCAATGGAAAATAATGATGAAAATTAATATTGAAATCATGGGTTTTGAAATATGGTCTATTATGGAGGAAAATATGAATTACCTAAGGATGATAGGAATACATTGGATCATGCTTCTAAACTTGCTTATAATTATAATTACAAATCCATGAATGATCATACTATGATTTAAAATATAAAGAATTTAATAGAATATCTACTAGTAAACTTTCTTATGAAATTTGAGATACTTTATCTATTCTCATAGAGGAACAACTAATGTGAATGAAATGAGATTGAAAACTTATACAATTAAATATGATACATTCAAGATGAAACCTAATGATATTACTTATAATATGTATCTTAGGATCAATGATATGGTTAACACAATGATATCATATAGGAATCTAGTGTCAGACAAAGATAAAATTATGCAACTACTGAGATGTCTTCTAGAGAGATGGATAGGGACATCTAAGTCAATAAGAGAATCTTGTGAGACCATTAAGCTACCATTCAAGAAATTTATTGGGAAGTTTATAGTGTATGAGGAAGAGCTTAAGGTTAATCATTAATATGATTACTAAACAAAGAGTAAATCTATTTTATTTAATACTACTTTATAAAAACATAAATAAAAATAAAAATTTCAAGTTGAAATATCTTGTGATGAGGAAATCACCCTTTTAGCCAAAATTTTTAAGAAAATATACAACAAGAATAAATTCTCCAAGAAAGTAGGCTATAAGAGAAAATATGATAATAGGGGAAATTGGAAAAAATTAATAGAATAGAGATTACAATTCAAACGATATTACCAATTATGAGTATATGATAAAAGGAATTATTAAGGATGACTGTCCTAAGTTAATGTAAAAAAAGAAGTATGAGTGTAAATATAGAAAGTTTAATAAATACATGAAATCAAAATGGACTGCCTATGAGGATATATCCAGTGACTTCGACTCAAATCATGAAAAAATCATAATATAGAAAATATGTGCTTCATGAAAAAAATATATGAGGTGCCTACTATATATCCTGTAATTAATTATAATCATTTTGAAAATGAAAAAAATGATGATGATGTGTCAAAAGAGGAAATGTTTGAATATGTCAATATGATTGAAGATACATTTAACGATCTCAAAGACAAATAAAAGATTCTAAAAAAACATGTTTTATCTGATTGTGTTAGAACTGATCTCATTGTAGAAAAAGTGAATAATGCCCAATTATTAAAAGAAAATACTGAACTAAAATTTTAAAATGTGAATTTAAAGAAAGACTTAGATTAAATTATAAATGGAAGAGAAAATTTCACTCAAATCCAAGGTAAAAAAATTTCTCCCAAATATATTACTGGTCAAGGTTACCTAAGATTACACAGCCTGGATTCAAGTATCATTGAGAGGGGAGGGGTGAATTAGTGATATCTTTTTCTTTTAAGTTTTTTTACTTTATAGACAAAATTTACCCCTATAAATGATTTATTTATCTAAACAAAACCAATCAAACACACAACCACAGGAACACAAGAATTTATCAGGTTCACTACTCAACAAGAGTAGCTAGTCCCTGGTATGGTTCGAAAATAATCCAATAACACACAATATAATATAAAACAATCATTATTGTGATATCTAATGAGAATAATATACCATTAAACTCATTTATCACTACATTCAATACAATAGTTCATTTTCTTCAAGTAGCATGAAATTATATAATACTATTAATGTGATTCCTGGTCAACTTTCATACAAATGTAAAAATTCAAAATAGTTCTTCACTTTCTTACCTAGGAGTAGGTAAGAACATTCTACAATTAATAATGATACTTAGTTTGTTACCCTAGTCTGATTTCCAAGTCTGATTTCTCAAAATGATAACCCCACCTTTCCGTATACTATTAGTGTAGAGAAATTTCTTTATCAAATTGTTTTAGTCCCTTCACAAACATCCTTGTACCCATTGTAAACTGTAATGTTCCTTCTAATAGATTCTTTGAACCATGTAGTGTGATTTATTCATGGAAAAACCTTCCCTTCACAGAAAACCTCTACTTCATAGACAGATGATGCCACATAATCTACCAATGATTCATAGATTCCCCTAGCTTTGAAATCCCTTTTCCTTTATGAGCTATCGAGCCTCAGGAACTCCTTCTGTGGAAAAATTCCTCCTTCATGGAATCTTTCCGATATGAAATACTTCCCTCTATGTAATTCTCCCTTGTAAACTACTTCGTAATTACCCAAATTCTTCCAGCAGTGATGATATCCTCTAATGATGTTTTCTCAATATAAAGATTTGATTGGGGGTCTTTATAATGAAAAATATATCCTCAAAACCTACTAATAAGAATCACCTAAAAATTGATGTGGTATAACCTTTATTGAGATCTAAGATATGTGTTCCTCATATAACCTTAATCCTTTGAGGTGGATTTTGTATTCTACAAACAGAAACCCTTTGCAACTACTGAAATCACCACCTCTCAACCTCAAACCCTGATCCTCCCATGAACTGCAAGCCTCCCATGAACTATTTTTCCTACGAGGTCCATGTAGCATGCTTCATGGTCTATATAGCACTAATATGTGGAAATATTCATTTTCCTATTTTCCTTTCTCATTCTGTGTACCTCCTTTGCTGTCTATGAAATGTGATTTTTGGTCCTAAAACTTTGTTCCACAAACATATTTATAGAAAAATATTTCTTTTAAATAATTAAAACTTCTGATTTTGATGCCCAAAATTTTGGAAAACACTAGAAAACTGTTCCACCTTAATAATTTTCTTCAGCAGCACCCCATACTAATTTACAGTCATTTGGATTTTGAAAAAAAACAGATTGATACATCATTAAAGATTCAACCATATTCAAAAAAAAACTTATTTCAATTCAGATAGTGATCAAATATTTATTCAACAGATACTCTAATCCCACATGATCCACGATCTATGTGAGAAACAAGAGTACCATGAAAAGTTCATCAATAGATCATTTCATTCCAAAATCACTCATATTCTTTCATCACCAACCTTATCTGTCATGATATTTATCCTTTGATTGATCATCTTTAGCATCATCAGATTTATAAAGGAAGGTATTGTAACTTTCCTATCTTCCAAAAACATCTTTCTTTCCAAGTCAAATGGACTATCTTAATAATTTTGACTATGAATTGGTTAATATGATTTTCACAAACCAACCCAGATCAACCCTAAACTGGTCACTCGGGCCAATCTGCAACATGAACCGAAGGGAATTCCTGATCCCCATGGGATAATTTATGGGTTTAGATATATTTTTATTTTCTAGTAATGGTGAATCTAGTAAATACCACATTTGTGACCAATTAAACATCCTCCTCACTCTTAAGGAAGTTAAGATATGAATTATCGGCTTTGAATCGGTCTCAAATCCTTTAATATATGGCATTAAAAAAGGTTTACATCCAAGGATAAGTAAAAAGGGAAGAACTTGAAGAAGGTGGAAACACTATTTTCAAAAAACTGCCAGATGAGGCGTTCCTCGATGAGAAACAGCCAGACAAAGTACCGCAGGATGAGGCACTGCTGGATGAGAAATCATCAGATGAAGTTTTTTCGGATGATACACTGCTGGACGAGGCACAATCAGATGAAATTTTTAACACTGTCTGTGAGAGATTGTCTAGTGAGACACCGCCAGACGTCCTGCCATCTAGAACGAGGCACTGCTAGATGAGTGACCACCAGTGATTGACTACCAGCGAGAAAATAAAAGGGTGAAACCACCAGGGTTACACCTCCACTGTGAAACTACCAGTGTCACACCTCCAGGGTGACACACTATTTCCATGAGACACTATTGGAAGACATGAGAAAACTGGAAATTTTTGTGCAACTTGTTGAAATGAGTCACCTTGATTCCTGAAAACATCTCAAACACTAGATTCTCACAAAGGAATGAATTGGAGTGGTACAATACATTACATTAGATACCTCTCAAACTATTCTCACCCCTGAGAATTCAAAACCAACCCAGAAGGAAAAAATGAGAAGGGTTCTAAACAACCATCTCTCAAGATACCACTCAAGGACCCTACTACACTTAGAACACCACTACCAACTAGACACATCATGGTTTAATGATAAACCACCCAACATTTTTTGAAGGGTGGAGTGAAACCTCCACATCCAAGAACACCTCCTCTAACAACTATAACCCAGACCCCATCACGTCAACCCAAATGACCACAACTACCCCAAACAAGCACAAAACACACGCTATCCTGGACACACAAATTAGGGAATCCCATTCTATATGTCAAGATACTATATTCTTTATGAGGAACTGACTTTCCTTCATGGGTTTAATTGGATCATAGTTAATGCATCTTGATTAAGAATTTGGTAATCCCTTTTCATATGTCCATACTTTATCACACATCACATCACACAATGTAACTAATAAGAACAACTTATTTCAAAATCAACAAGATTAAAACATCACATTTCAAGAAAAAACAAGCAAAGAAAACTAAAAATAGCTCTGAGAACTATGCACACATCTATGTCTCTCACTCCCAAGTACTCTCCTCTTGGACACCATGCCCCCAGAACATGTGAACCAAGGGAATGGTCTGCCCATGAAGAACCTTCTCTTGATGATCTTGGATTTCTATTAGTCTCTCCATGAATGTCACATCATCATTGATATCCAGCTCTCCCCAGTCAATAACATGGGAGTCATCATAAAGATATAAATGAATATGAGAGACATGGAAGACATCATGGATTCTCTCCAAATGTGGTGGTAACTTTAACTGGTATTCCACCTTTCCCACTCATCCCAACACCTCAAAGTGTCCAACAATCCTGGGAGAAATCTTAATCCCTCTTCCAAACCTCCACTACCCATGTTTAGAGGAATCCTTTAATAACATGTGGTCTCCAAACTCAAACTCTAAGGGCCACATGCGATCAGCATACGACTTCTTCCAGTCCTGCACTACTTTCACCCTCTCAAGAACAAGCTGAACATTCTCAGTCATTCTTTTCACAACCTCAGAACCAAGAACAAATGTCTCCCAAAATTCTATCCATCACAATGGTGAACGACATAGTCTTTCGTAAAAATATTCAAATACATCCACGAAAATGTAAGAGTGATAGTTATTTTTATAAGAAAACTATACTAATGGAAGGTTTCACACCCAAGATTCACTAAAGTCAAAGTCGCACACCCACAACATATCCACAAACATTTGGATAGTATGTTTTGTCTTCCCATATGTCTGAGGGTGGAAAGAAGTGTTGAGGAATAACTGAATGAAAAAAGCACATGAAAATCACCTCCAAACTTGAATGGTTAACCACACATCTCGATTTGATAAAATGGACCTTGTAACTCCATTAAACCACACCACTTCATCTATTTACCTCTTGGCAAAGGCATCCACTGACCCCAACTTCTTGACTAGTAAGAAGTCGGATTATTTTTTCAACCGATCCAAAATCATCGAGATAGAATCGAACCCCACTATATATTTGGCTATTCCCATGATGAATTCCATTGATATTTCATCCCAATTCCACGCAGGTACATCCAAAGGATGCAACAAACCACCAGGGACACAATGCTTGGCCTTTACCTTCGGGAAATCCAAGCACTTGGCCACAAACTACGCCATTTCCTGTTTATTTCTCGGCCACCAAAACTACATCCTAAATCCAGTATACGTATTAGAAATTATTGGGTTACTACAAAGAGTGATCTATAAAACTCAAGAAGGAATCCACTTTGCATCACTACTGGAACAAAAAACTTCCCTCAAAATAACATCTGGATCTAACCATCCTCTGACCATCCCTCTGGAAAATCCCTTTGGCCAACATGATTGCACAATACCTCTACCTTTGAGTCTCCCAACTAAGACTCTTCAACCAACTACATTAGATAAGAATGCACTTTTATCTGAAGAAAACAACCTCTGCCGCCATCCACTCCCACATCCAAATGAAAAGCATCAACTCCTCCATTTTTCTCCAAGAATTTTCATATTCGTGAACAAACCCTTTCTTCATATTTCTTCTCAAGGAATTTTCCATGACATTTCCATTTCTTGAGGTGTATGATATCTCAAAATCATAGTCCGGAAGAAACTCCATCCACCTTCACTGCCAAAGATTTAGATCACACTAGGAAAAGATATACATCAAGATCTTGTGATCCATGAAGAGTACAAAGGACTCTCCAATGAGGTAATGTAGCCAAAACATCAGCACAAACACAACGGATGCTAACTCTAGATCATGGGTGGTGTAGTTATGTTTGTGAGGACATAATTTCCTGAACCCATAATAGATCACTTCCCACTGCTGCATCTGCACACATCCCAAACCCATATGGGAAGCATCATAGAACACCTCAAATATCACCCCTTTCTCAGGAAACCATAACACTGGAGTACTAACCAACTTCCCCTTTAGGTCTCCAAATTACACCTTACACTAATCACACCACACAAAATATTGGTCCTTTTGAGTTAAATATATCAATGAGGATGACAATAGAGAGAAACCGAGTACGAACCTTCGATAATAGCCTATGAGACCAAGGAAATGTCAAACCTCGGCCACATTCTTGGGTTCTACCCATGAAAAAACTTTTTCAACCTTTGATGGATCTACTGCAACAACCATCTAGGATACCACATGCCTAAAGAAATGTACCACTCATATACAGAACATACACTTGTAAAACATTCTATAGAGTTGGTAGCGTCAAAGAACCTTGAAGTTAGTTCTAATATGATCATTGTTCTACTCCTATAACTTAGAGTAGATTAAGATATCATTGATAAATATGACAAATAACCAGTCTATGAACTTATGGAAGACAGATTTTATAATTCCCATGAACATGGATAGTGCGTTCATAACACCAAACAAAATGACCACAAACTTGACGTACACATTCTTGCATATGAAGGCAGTCTTTGGGTATCACCCTCCTGCACCCTTAACTGGTGATATCCATATTGTAAATCAATCATAAAAAACCATCTTTCCTCTCTCATCTAGTCAAAAATATCATTTATCCTCAAAATAGGGTAACGGTTCTTAACCATTACCTGGTTCAACCTCTGGTAGTCTATACACATCCTCATACTACCATATGACTTCTTGGAAAGAAACACCAGAGCCCCCGACAAAAACACACTGGGATAGATAAAACCCTTCTTCATTAGATCATCTATCTGAATCATCAACTCTCGTAGCTCAGAAGGTGTCATCCGATAAGGGGCAATCAAAACTGGGGAAGCACCGAGCATCAAGTCTATCCCGAAATCAACATCACATTAAGGGGGTAACATCAGAAACTCCTTGAAAAAAACATACAAGAACATGCCAATGACCATGGAAACCTCTACCAAATCAGTGTCCTCTGATTCCACTGAAAACTCATCCAATAAGCAAATAACAGGATCTGCACACCGACTACCCACCTGAAAACTCCTCTCTCTAATGAAAACTGCAAGTTGGCCATCTATGTCCGAAAAAATTACTCTCCTATAGAAATAGTCGATAAAGGAATGCATGTAATACAACCAGTTGATGTCGAGGATGACATAATATGGTTACATATGAATTAAGAAGATATCGTCATGGGACTGATGTGTTCCCATCATAAGTCTACATCCCTATCACACATCAAACAAACTGTTCTGACATCTAAATGATATAATAGACACCAAGGGAACAAAAATCCTCTCTATGTCTAGTTCCAAATAATGGGTTAGAGCGGATGAAACAAAGAGTGGGAAGTTCCTGAATCAAATAAGGAACAAGAAATGGTATTGAACAAACTAATCATACCTCAAACAATCTCTTTCCCTGTTAGAACTTCTACCTCCACTATGTGAAACTGACCACACACAACTCCATTGCCTCTCTACTAATGATCACATCCATGACCATGCCTGGTTAGAGGCCCTTAAACACTAGGAACATCTTGAGTTCAGCCTCTACCCACTACATCTCTCCTTGTTGGAGCAAAATCCTATTGTCCCAATTGCTAAAATTGTCTCACCAACAACTATTGTTGAGGCTAATTTTGAGCCTATACACCTCCACCAAATTGAGCTTGAATAGATGATGGACACTGGTTCTGAATATGGATGTGAACTCGACAAATTAAACACCTCAAAACCTTTCCCAAAAAATGGAATGAGGACTAGAATGTCGAAAATAAAACTGTTGAGGTCAAATCTCTTCCATTAGAAACCTTAGAGGTTCTGGCGCCTGAGACCTTTTGTTGGTAACCCTTCCACTTAGAGAACTTTTCTAGATACCCTATTGTGGTATACCACCTCATTAGTGAAATAGTTCCATCACCTATACCTTGTTCTAAACCGCATAGTACATTGGCAATGTAGTAGGAGTAACCGCGTACTAGATCGAAGGATGGAGTGCCTCCTCAAGGAATATCGCATGAGACTCCCCATTTTGAAAAAGATCTGGTGGGGAAAAGGAGTTGCTTGAACTTGATTCCATCCTCCCAAAATTATATACTCACCTACTAAAGGAAGAGTATCCCCATCCTCTTCTCAACCTTCATATTCGATAAAAGGAACTCTGCTCAAAATTCCTTCTCAAAGATGACCCAAAAAATATCTTCTTCCTTCCTCTCCCCCAAAGAAAACATCCACCACTAAATGAATATCCTCATATCGGATTGACTACCAAAAGAACCCAATAATCTGTCGGGTCATGGATCAAACTAAATGTGATTTCAAGCTCTTGATCTAGCTTTCCATCTCTATGTCTGAAACACTTCCCTTATACTTTCCCAAAGACTATCACTGGAACACACACAATGTCCTCTGCCATTGGTCATCCTCTTCAATGGGATCAACCCTCCATCGATCAACTGGTTCAGCTTGCTGAGCCTCAACTTCCCAAGACAAAAACAGGTGATGACTATAATCCATAATCGAAAAGTTAAACAATGATTTCCTAATCCAAACTAGTATGGAATTTTACTAAAATTTATTTTAATTCATTTCATTAATTTTATTCATTTTTACATACCCAAAACAACCAAATTCAAATAATAAAACAATTAATTATGATGCATGTACCTTTCCAATGTATCTACTCTACAAATAGGTCCTTCTTTCTTGTCCATTCAATAGGCTCAGAGTTCGTGAATAAGATCATGGGGGGCCAAAAATCCTGTGTCCTAGCTATTTTCCCTGGACTATCTCAGGCACCAAGGTCAAAAGGAACTATTTCCATACCATCCCATGAAATATTAAAAGTTCCTAACTCCAAAATTCATCCTATCTCTGAACCATAACCTCTGATTCTATTCTATCACGAACCCCTCCATCAAAATATTCCCCACCGAGGGTGGAAATGGATAATGGGAGATAATGACCCTCGATTCCTGCCTCTAGTAGGCCCCCACATGGTGACAAGAACCAAGGGTATACAAATATCACAATATGGGAGGAAATACCTTTTTTAATAAGATCGGGATATATGATGAATCATCCACAAACAAATCCAAGACACATGTAAAAGAAATCCAAAAAAACCCACATTCATGCATAAGGTGTAAATATTACAAGTACAAAAGTCACAAATGTAAATACCAAAAGTAAACCTAGGCAGCAACACAAATAAATTTAATGATCATAGCTACTAGGGTCTAATATAGTCTATAAAATCCTCTAAGAAAACTAAAAATATTTTTAGATGTGTAGGGTGAAAATACAGGTATACTGAGTAGGAAAACCAAAAAAGTCTCTCGTGTACATGTGAATGAGGCATACTAATACACCCATGAGAAAATCAGTAGAGCCAAAAAACACCTAATAGTTATACTAACCATCCCATTTTCACAAATTCATGCTCACTAAATAACACAAGTCAAGTAATGTAATATAATGCACATCAATGATGGGGTACCCTACACCACTTTCCCACTGATTAGACGGTTTTTCATAATGTAAAACATCCTCGATCTACCACCCCTTTTGAATCCACGTCACAACCCACCCACACACACTTGGGCCTCAAGAACCATATCACATCCTACCCGTAGACACCTGGGTCACAACACATATCACATACCTCCCATAGACACTTGGGACACAAACCACATCATGTCCCACCCGCACACACCTGGGATACAAACAACATCTTATCCTGCCTGCATACACATGGTCTATAAACCACATCTCATCTTGAAGAAACTTGGGAAATCACAAAAAATATTATCCCAATGACACCTAGGAAACTAAACTCACCTGCACACACCTGGGCCTCACAACCACATCCTTCCCAAAGAATCTTGGGTTATCACCACCTAGAGGAGAAACTAGGGAAGAGTGGGTAGCCAACAACCCATCCTCCCCATGAGATGTTTGGGAAAGACACCATCCCTCGTGAAGATGGGGGTGTTTGGTATAAGGACCCATACTTTACATACATGCTTAATAATTCATAATTGAAGCACACTTATTACAACATATAACAAAACCAGGAAGGGACTGTATAGGTATAGATTCTTTAGAAACTGGGAAACATAAAAAACTGGTTCATAAAGCATCTACTTTCCCTCCCATTTATTTCATCATATCTAGAGTCCCATTTTGGAATATCCTACTTAATAACCTTATTCCTGACCTGGGGAATGAAAACATACAAAAGGGTGAGCTCAAATTCTCAGTAAGGGTAAAAAAAAGAAATATCAATCACATCATATACATAAGAACATAACTTTTGGAAATATTAACCTATAAAAGAGATCATAATTTCAAAACATTGGATAAATCATAGTAGTGAAATGTAATCCCAATAATCATAACATAAAACATGAAACTTTCTGGAATACACACATAATCATAGAGAATCATTTCTTATTACTCAAGACTCATTTCCAAGACTATCTTAGTGGACAAAGTCCATTTCTGAACTGAGTTCACTCTTCGTTTCAGTCCTGTTTCACTGAATCGGTTTAACTTGTCGTTCCAGACATGTCTATCTCATGAGATATAAAATATTTACCCAATGCATTGGAGGGAGATATAGTTCCCACCCATATCATAATGATACCATTCATATTTGTGCTACAAAATCATAAATCATACAACATTGCATAACCCATGTAATAAAAAATGGGATTCTTAAACAACATGAAATCATAAAACAATTCATATAAGATAAAGGAACTCATAAAAATAATTCCATCACAACATAATCAAATAAATGTAATAATAGGGATAGAAACAGAACCCTATATTATCTTATATGGAAAATAATTTTGATAAAACACTTGAACTCCATTCTTGAGGAAAATATCCTTTCTACTTGAAAAACATTTTCCTTTCTAAACATGTCATACAATTTAAAACTAAAAGAAGTTGATTAAAAATAAACTTAAAAAATTGTAAAGGAAGATTCTTGGAAATAATGTTTTAAAAATCCATTCATGTCGTGTAAGTTAAAAAAACATTCTTCTCGTAATTTTGTCGGAAAAGTCAAAAAGTACCTCCTACGAAAAACGACAAAAAATTCCATTCATATCTTTTACTAAAAACTCACCAAAGGGTAAAAATGTATTTAAACAATTGTAGGTGGATGGAAATAATATTACATATTAAGGAAACATGGATTTGGATGATAAAATACACCCCAGTAAATACCAAAGTATAAACAATCTCGGATAAAATGAGATTGTGATATTTTCTCTTACCTTAGGTCTGATTTGCTTCGTAAGTGTCTGAACCTCCTGTATAATGATTTAAATAATGTTATTTAATTATTCCAGAATCATACTTATTTTTATGATATCATATATGGTCATATTATTGGCTTCTTATTAGTAATATTTCATTACTACTTGTTATTCAGGTGTTTATTACTTTTTGTTCTTATGCGTGTTTTGTCTAATAAATTCTTATTCTTCTTTTTAGGTTATAGATACCTCATTTCCAGATTGTTATTAGTGTAATATATATCATATTCATTCGCTCAATTCATTTATATAATCATTATGCAATGAAGATCATGTATAACGAGTCGCATCACATCGTGGAGATGATATTCCGTACGTACGCACGAGCGATGATATCGTTCCCTTGATCGTGGAATTATATTGGAGTGTATGTATACTATTTCAGAATCAATACCAATTTACAATAATCATATATAGTTATTTATTTTCACCATTATACCCATCCAAGTAAGGTGGTGGTGGAAAATAGATTACACCACGGCGTGGAGACGGTATTCTGTACGTATGCACAGGCGGTGATTTCGTTTTCCATAGGATGGATAGATAGTGAAATAGGGGTTTTTCATACTTATAATAACATATCAGTATATTAGTGATACTGATATTATTACTTCATAATTAAACAACTAAAAAAGAATAATTGGAAGAATAAATAAGGTTGAAAGAATCGGTAACGGACATTACCTTTTCTTTGAAGCGCCTCTTTGAGACCTCCTCTTAGGGAAATAAAATTGGTCTTTGAAGAATACCAGGACCTCTAGGATGTTTCTAGGGAAGTTGAGAGGAGATATTGTCAGGGGTTGGATGAGCATGAAGGCTCAAAGTGGTGTGAGGAAAAGAGGGAGGAGGTTCCCTTTTATAAGGGAGGAGAGGGGCACCTTTGGAATAACTAAAACTATTATTTTATTATAAAGTCAAATTCGGTTTTTAATAGCTCCAAATTTATATATTTAGAAGATAAGGTGGGGATGGGTCGAAATCCTCTCATCCAATAGAATTTAGACAAGTTTAGGTATCAATTTTATCCTTATCATTTAGATTAAACTTTAAGTTAGATAATTTAACTTTTACCATGTCTTCTTGTTTTCTTACACTATAAGGTTAATAAACTTACTATAACAAGACAAAAGAACCCCAAGTAGTTTATTATTAATATATATAACCTTATCTAAGTCATCTGGCCGAACCTTAGATTTTTAGGAATCAAATAACAATTAATAATATAATATTTGTTTTAAAAACAATTTTATGTCAATTTCGACACTATTTGGTAATTGATTTTTGTGAAAATCATAACAGAATGATTAGTTCGAGAAAATTTAATTAAATAAATACTAACATGTCATATTAACATATAAAATTATTGGAATTCATAAAATGTCTCAAATTACATTTATTTTGGTATTTATAACATCAATTATGTCAATATTTCATTAATAAGATAATTATTGCATCATCATTGTATCATAAATAAATTAAATTATTTTAAGTATGAAAATTACAAATAAAATACCATTATGTTGGAAATCTTTTTATATTTCTAATGAATATTTATAGTCGAATTTATCTTATGTATAACCCTATATTAAAAATTATTTAGTTATTAAACATTGATTTTAACTATTTTAACCCTTTTTTAAATAAATTGATAATAAATGTCCTAATATAATCCAAGTGGGTCTAAATGGTCATATTTTATTCCTAAGGCGGTTTTTGGTCGAATTAAACTTGTCCAATAGAATTAGGACATGTGTTAGTGTAATAATAATATCATTTTTACCCTTAACTACCCTATTTACTTTTAACCGTGGTGAAAAAAAGTAAAAAGTTACTATTCACCAAAAATTATTTTCATCTCATTGAACCACATTTTAGTCCCTGATATTAACCGTGTCTCTCGGATTTTCTAAATTCTACTCACAGAAGCTGTAAAATTAAGTTTTATGAAAAATTCAGTTTTTTTAACTACCACTTAGTGGTTTCACTATTCATCAAAAAATGAAAGTTTCCAGAAAAATACCAAAAATTAGGCCTAAGCTATATTTGATATTATGAATTCAAAAATGATGTTTATTTTACCAAATTCAAAACATATCAGTTACATTAACTCATTTAAAAATTAATTCTCGTCGTCAAGACAAATAGCGTGTTTTTAAGAGATAATAACTATCAAAAGATTGACACGTGTTTATGTCTGGTTTAAATGTGAAATTACATCCAATGAACAAAATTGTATTAAATTGTAAAAATATATTCTAAATATACTTTAAACCCACTCAAATTAATAATTTATCACTATTAATTATTTCGATTAAAAAAGGTTGTTTTTAATTAAAATTTAATAATTTTCACTATTCATCAGAATATGAAAGTTATCTGAAAAGTACCAAAATTTCACCGTAAGCTAATTTCGATATTCAGAATCCAAAAATGAATTCCATTTTGAAAAATAAAATTTAAAAAAATTTAAAAAGTGGTTATCACTATTCATAACATCTAGTTTTAATAATATTTTAATAGCATATCGTTGTTTAGTGAAACTCAGTATTGCGTACGACGAAAGCTATTGAAGAAGGTCGTGGTTGTGTTTAAAGCAATCCAAGATAGTGTTGTGTGTAGTGAAAGATTCCTTTGATGATTTATATAACATAAAAACAAAATATTTCTCATAAAAGTCTCGGGTGTTACATTCTACCCCCCTTAAAATGAATTTCTCCCTCGAAATTCGTCACTTTGTAACAAAAAGATGCGGATACCTCTCCCTCATCATATCCTCAAGCTCCCATGTAGCTTATTATAATTGGTGGTTCCTCCATAAACTTTCACCAAGCGAGTGGTCTTGTTCCGTAAGAATTTTTCACTACGATCTAGAATCTCTATCGGTTGTTCTTCATAAGAAAGATCTTGCTCCAGCGGTACAACTTCTGAGCTGAGTACATGTGAAGGATCAGGTATGTACTTTCTCAAGAGAGATACATGGAACACATCGTGAACTTGAGAGATATTCGGTGGAAGCGCCAATCGGTAAGCAACCTTTCCAACACAATCCAGTATTTCGAAAGGACCGATATATCTAGGGCTCAACTTCCCCTTCTTTCTGAATCTCATGAACCTCTTCCAGGGAGATATTCATAAGAACACTTTATCACCCACTTCAAACTCTAGGTCTTTTCTTCGGTTGTCGGCATAACTTTTCTGTCGACTATGAGCTTCTCTTATGTGTTGTGGAATAGATCAGACCTTTTCTGCCTTCTCATCAACAAGATCAGGTCCTAATATCTTTCTTTCCCCAACTTCATCCCAGCAAGTTGGAGTCCTACATTTCTTTCTATAGAGAGCTTCATAATGAGCCATCTGAATACTGGAGTGAAAGCTATTATTATAAGAAAATTACACCAAAGGTAGGTGTTGATCTCAACCACCTTTTAAATCCATAGAGAAATCTCTCAACATATCTTCTAGAGTTTGAATTGTCCTCTCAGACTGATCGACTGTCTGAGGATGATAAGCAGTGTTGAAACTCAACTCTGTATCCAGAGTATGCTGAAGACTTCGCCAGAACTTCGAGGTAAATCTCAGATCCCGGTCAGATATAATTGAAAGTGGTACTCCATGCAATATTACCACTTCCTTTACATATATCCTGGCAAGCTGATCTAGAGAGAAATCCTCTCTAATAGCAATCAAGTGTGCAGACTTTGTAAGATGATCAACTATGACCCAGATAGAATTATTGCCTTTGGATGTTTTAGGAAGTCTTGTGACAAAGTCCATAGTGATGTTTTCCCATTTCCATTCGAGTATGGGTAATGGTTGTAACATCCCCTTAGACTTCTATCTCTTAGATTTAACTTGCTGACAAACCAAGCATCGAGAGACATATTCAGCAACATCTCTTTTCATGCCATCCCACCAGAAGTACTCTTTCATGTCCCTATACATCTTCTTGCTTCCAGGATGAATAGATAATGAAGAACTATGAACCTCATCCAGAAGCTCCTTCTTTAATTCGGGGATGGGAGGAACACAAACCCGATTCCTGAACATTATTATCCCATCACAATCATGGTTGAATTCAGGAATATTTCTCACCTTCTTTTGTAACTCTACATCTTCTTTTTGCGCCTCTTTAATCTTCACATGTATAGATGGTTGAACATTCATTTGAGAAAGATACGATTTTCCCCCTTCCATTTTAATTCCAAGATCCATCCTTTATAAATCCATAAATATTGGATCTTTTGTGATCCTCATCATGGATAAAATGGCATGGTCTTGTCAACTTAATGCATCTGCCACCTTGTTTTCTTTCCCAGAGTGGTAATGAATTGAGCAGTTGTAATCCTTAATCAGCTCCAACCATCTTCTTTGGCGCATATTCAGATCCTTTTGTGTGAAAATATACTTTAAACTTTTATGATCAGTATGAATATCACACATTTCTCCATAAAGATAATGCCTCCAAATCTTTAATGCAAATATTACCGCAGCTAACTCCAAATCATGAGTTGGGTAATTTTGCTCATAGATTTTCAACTGTCATGAGGCATAAGCTATCACCATATCATTTCGCATAAGAACACACCCTAATACCTTCTTGGATGTATCACTGTAGATCACAAACCTTTCTCCACTACAAGGCAGTGTGAGCATAGGTGCACTGGAGAACCTTCTTTTCAACTCCTTGAAATTATCTTCACGTTCCTCCGTCCAGACAAACTTAACTCCTTTCCGAGTCAACTTGGTGAGTGGATTAGATAATCGTGAAAAATCTTTCACAAAACGTTGATAATATCCAGCCAAACCAAGAAAACATCAGATCTCAGTTACTGTTGTTGGTCTCGACCATCTTTCGATAACCTCTTTTTTTGTTGGATCCACAGATATCCCCTCTTTTGAGATTATGTGACCCAAAAATGAAACTCTTTGAAGCCAAAATTCACACTTGGTAAATTTGGCATAATGATTCTTCTTTCTCAGGGTCTTCAATATAATTCTCAAGTGATCTTCATGTTCTTCCTTGCACTTTGAATAGACAAGAATATCGTCTATAAAGACTACCACAAATTGATGAAGATAGTCTCTAAAGACTCTATTCATCATATCCATGAAGATAGCAGGGGCATTAGTAAGACCAAATGGCATCACTATAAATTCATAGTGTCCATACCTTGTACAGAAAGTCGTCTTTGGTATATCCTCCCTTTTGACCCTTAATTGATGATACCCTGAATGAAGATCAATCTTGGAAAAGTATTGAGCTCCGCGTAGTTGGTCAAATAAGTCATCAATGCATGGGAAAGGATATTTGTTCTGGATAGTGATCTTGTTAAGTTCTAGATAATCAATGCAGAGTCTCATTGATCCATCTTTCTTCTTAACAAATAGAACAGGTGCTCCCCAAGGTGATGGACTAGGGTGTATGAATCCCTTATCAAGATTCTCTTGGAGTTGCTTCTTCAATTCCTGCAACTCAATTGGGGCCATTCTATAAGGTGTCTTTGAAATAGGTAAAGCACCTGGTACGAGTTATATTGAAAACTCAACTTCAAGATTTGGTGGAAGACCCGAAAATTCCTCCGGAAATACATCATCAAACTCCCGTAAAATGGGTATATTCTTAATTGTGAGTTTCTCACCAACCATTTGAGATAAATAACCTTCATTCAGTGGAATCAAGACCCATAAGATGGAAGAAGTTTCCACTGGAAGGTTATGTTCATCCTGGCATCGATAGACGATCATAGATTGATCTGGAATAGGAAATGTGACTTCCCTTCTTTGGCAATTGATATGAGCTCCATATAAAGAAATCCAATCCATGCCAAGAATCACATAAAATTCCACTATAGGAAGGATCACAAGATTTGCAGGAAGCACTTTCCCACAATCTTCAATCGGGGAAGAATTATAAACTTTTGATGCGACTGTTGTTCCATTAGGTGTTGTCACAGCTAACTCAACATCTAATTGTTGAGGTAATATGGTGATACCCTTAGATAAAACTTCAGAAATAAAAGAGTGGGTGGATCCAAAATCAAATAAAACATTAGCTACATTAGATTGGATGGTAAGTGTACCTTTCACCACATCATTATCGTACTCCACATCGCTGATTGAAATTGCATGTGAATTTCCTTTGTCTTTAGCCTTAAGATTTTGTTGATGTCGATCATCATCAAAAACCCTTGGATTAGGGAATTTATTGGCATAATGCCCCATCTCCTTGCACTTGAAACATTGAAGTGTAGTAGGTTCATTCTGTGTGTCCCTTCCTTTGTTTGCATCACTAGAAATCTTCTTCCCATCATTGCGGCATTCAAAAGCCTAATGACCTTCCTTTCCACATTTGAAACATTTACTTATCCCTTTAAGACAACTCCCTCCATGTTTATTTCCACACTTTGAGCATAATGGAAAGCTCATATTTTTTTCAGTGTGCTCTTTAGATTTTCCTCTGAATTCCATTTTCCTCTTCTTATCAAACCCATATGACTGATGGGTTACTCCAATCTCCATCTCAACTTTGAGAGTACATCGAACGATTTCCTCATAGCTATTGAAGTCCCTTATGTCTAAGGCCGTTTGAAGACTTGGTTTTAAGCAACTAACTAATCGATCGATCTTACTCTCAGGTTGGATAATAATACTAGAATCGTACCTTGCAAGTCTTGTATAATTTTCTTCATAGGTACCAACAGATTCATCATCCTTTTGCTTCAGTTCAAGAACCTCTTTCTCCATCTTTGTTCGGAGAATGTGAGGGAAGTACTTATTGAAAAAAGTGTTCTTGAACTCATCCCATTCCATGGACTCAATTTCATCTCTTTTCCTCGTATTCTTGATAAGATTCCACCATTGATCAGAATCAACTTCCAAACGATACACTGCTAAGATGACTTTATCATGTTTAGAACATTAAAGAACTGAAAATATATTTTCAGTAGTACTAATCCATTTTTCAGCAACTAATGGATCAGTAGACCCGCTTAATGAAGGTGGGTGCTGCCTCATGAAAGATTAAACAGAATGTTGCTCTTTACATTGCTCGTTTGGAAGTCCTGCATGATTCATGGCTTGAGAAAGTTGTGTGAGCATGGCTACAAGATTTTGCATTCCATCTCCCATAATGTTTGGTTGCTCAGGGGGACAATCATTGCATTGCCCGTCGCATTCTGCATTAACACGGTTCATTCGGGTTCCATCCATTAACTAAAACCAAGAAGAATAGTGTCAGCAACACTAATTATAATAGGAAAACCACATAATCAAGAATAAAATTTCACACTTAAGGTATTATCCTTGGTTATTCATGGTCATTTCTAAAACACTAAGATTGTGATCTATTCTTAAAATTATCCTTAGGGTTCGTACTAAGGCTTTCACATCCTACTTTCCAAAGGTTGACTATAACTTTCCTCTGATGCAAACTATAACGACCCATACTTTACATACATGGTTAATACGTAAAAATTGAAGCACACTTATTACAACATATAACAAAACCAGGAAAGAACCGTATAGGTATAGAGTCTTTAGAAACCGGGAAACATAAACAACTGGTTCATAAAGCATCTACTTTGCCTCCCATTTATTTTATCATATCTAGAGTCCCTTTTGGGAATATCCTACTTAATTACCTTCTTCCTGACCTGGGGAAATAAAACATACAAAAGGGTGAGCTCAAAGGCTCAGTAAGGGTAAACAAAAGAAATATCAATCACATCATATAAATAAGAACATAACTTTTGGAAATCTTAACCTGCAAAAGAGATCATAATTTCATAACATGAGATAAATCATAGTAGTGAAATGTAATCCCAATAATCATAACTTAAAACATGAAACTTTTTGGAATAAACACATAATCATAGAGAATCATTTCTTATTAGTCAAGACTCATTTCCAAGACTATCTTAGTGGACAAAGTCCATTTCTGAACTGAGTTCACTCCTCGTTTCAGTCTTGTTTCACTGAACTAGTTTAACCTGCCGTTCCAGCCATGTCTATCTCATGAGATATAAAATCTTTACCCAATGCATTGGAGGGAGATATAGGTCCCACCCATATCATAATGATACCATTCATATGTGTGTCACAAAATCATAAATCATACATCATTGCATAACCCATGTAATAAAAAATGGGATTCTTAAACAACATGACATCATAAAAAAATTCATACAAGATAAAGGAATTCATAAAAATAATTCCATCACAATATAATCAAATCAATGTAATAATAGGGATATAAACATAACCCTATATTATCTTATATGGAAAATAATTTTGATAAAACACTTGAACTCCATTCTTGAGGAAAATATCCTTTCTATTTCAAAAACATTTTCCTTTCTTAACATGTCATACAATTTTAAACTAAAAGAATTTGATTAAAAATAAACTTGAAAACTTGTAAAGAAATATTTTTGGAAATAATGTTTTAAAAATCCATTCATGCCGTATAAGTTAAAAAACATTCTTCTCGTAATTTTTTCAGAAAAGTCAAAAAGTACCTCGTACGAAAAACGACAAAAGATTCCTTTCATATCTTTTACTAAAAACTCAACAAAGGGTAAAAATTGATTTAAACAATTGTAGGTGGATGGAAATAATATTAAATATTGAGGAAACATGGATGTGGATGATAAAATACACCCCAGTAAATACCAAAGTATAAACAATCTCGGATAAAATGAGATTGTGATATTTTCCTTTACCTTAGGTCTGATTTGCTTCGTAAGTGTCTGAACCTCCTGTATAATGATTTAAATAATGTTATTGACTTATTCCAGAATCGTACTTATTTTTTTGATATCATATATGGTCATATTCTTAGCTTCTTATTCGTAATATTTCATTACTACTTGTTATTTGGGTGTTTATTACTTTTTGTTCTTATGCATGTTTTGTCAAATAAATTCTTACTCTTCATTTTAGGTTATATATACCTCATTTCCAGATTGGTATTAGTGTAATATATATCATATTAATTCACTCAATTCATTTAAATAATCATTGTGAAATGAAGATCATGTATAACGAGTCACATCACATCGTGGAGACGGTATTCAGTATGTACGCACGAGGGATGATATCGTTCCCATGATCGTGGAATTGTATGGGAGTCTATGTATACTATTTCAGAATCAATACCAATTTACAATAATAATATATAGTTATTTATTTGCACCATTATACCCATCCAAGTAAGGTGGTGGTGGAAAATAGATTACACCACGGCGTGGAGACGGTATTCAGTACGTACGCACGTGCGGTGATTTCGTTTTCCGTAGGATGGATAGATGGTGAAATAGGGCTGTTTCATACTTATAATAACATATCAGTATATGAGTGATACTGATGTTATTACATAATAATGAAACAACTAAATAAGAAGATGTGGAAGAAGAAATAAGTTTGAAAGAATCGGTAACGGACATTACCTTTTCTTTGAAGCGCCTCTTTGAGACCTCCTCTTAAGGAACTAAAATTGGTCTTTGAAGAAGACCAGGACCTCTATGATGTTTCTATTGAAGTGGAGAGGAGATATTTTCAGGGGGTTTCTGAGCTTGAAGGCTCAAAGTGGTGTGAGGAAAAGAGGGAGGAGGTGCCCTTTTATAAGGGAGGAGAGGGGCACCTTTGGAATAACTAAAAATATTATTTTATTATAAAGTCAAATTATGTTTTTAATAGCTCCAAATTGATATATTTATAATCTAAGGTGGGGATGGGTCTAAAGCCTCTCATCCAATAGAATTTAGAAATGTTTAGGTATCAATTTTAACCTTATCATTTAGATTTAACTTTAAGTTAGATAATTTAACTTTTACCGTGTCTTCTTGTTTTCTTACACTATAAGGTTAATAAACTTACTATAACAAGACAAACAAACCCCAAGTTTTTTATTATTAAAATATATAACCTCATCTAAGTAATTTGGCCGAACCTTAGATTTTTAGGAATAAAATAAAAATTAATAATTTTATATTTGTTTCAAAAACTATTTTATGTCAATTTCGACACTATTTGGTAATTGATTTTTGTGAAAATCATAACAGAATGATTAGTTCGAGAAAATTTAATTAAATCAATACTAACATGTCATATTAAAATACAAAATTATTTTAATTCATAAAAAGTCTCAAATTACATTTATTTTGGTATTTATAACATCAATTATGTCAATATTTCATTAATATGATAATTACTGCATCATCATTGTATCATAAATAAATTAAATTATTTTAAATCTAAAAATTACAAATAAAATACCATTATGTTGGAAATATTTTTATCTTTCTAATTAATATTTGTAGTCGAATTTATCTTATGTATAACCCTATATTAAAAATTATTTAGTTATTAAACTTTGATTTTAACTATTTTAACCCTTTTTAAATAAATTGATAATAAATGTCCAAATCTAATCCAAGTGGGCCTAAATGGTCATATTTTATTCCTAAGGTTGTTTTTGGTCGAATTACACTTATCCAATAGAATTAGGACATGTTTTAGGGTAATAATAATATCATTTTTACCCTTAACTACCCTATTTACTTTTAACCGTGGTAAAAAAAAGTAAAAAGTTACTATTCACCAAAAATTATTTTCATCTCATTGAACCAAATTTTAGTCCTTTATATTAATCGTGTCTCTAGAATTTTCGAAATTCTACTCACAAAAGCGGTAAAATTAAGTTTTATGAAAAATTCGGTTTTTTTAACTACCACTTAGTGGTTTCACTATTCATAAAAAATGAATGTTTCCAGAAAAATACCAAAAATTAGGCCCAAGCTATATTTGATATTATGAATTCAAAAATGATGTTCATTTTACAAAATTCAAAACATATCAGTTACATTAACTCATTTAAAAATTAATTCCCGTCGTCAATACAAATATCGTGTTTTTAAGAGATAATAACTATCAAAAGATTG